>OX422191.1:6059753-7259753 GCA_949130485.1 Agelas oroides | reverse complement strand
GTCAAAGTCACATGATCGGTTTTGTAAGCTGGCAGCTCCCTAAAGAAATTGATTTAACTAAGAGTTGGTGCTTTGTTGATGTCAAAAGAGAAATGGAGCTAGGCTTAATAGGTTATTGTCACCTTTTTTGTGGCACAGAAGTGGTATAGTGAACACTACGGTACATGTACTAGTTACTGGGCAGTTGTACCATATTGTGCAGCTAGCCTAAGTGAGTAGCTGGCTCAAGTGTAGAATTTTAGACTGATTATAGTATATTGACAATCCTCACCAGTGATAGGTGACCACCTATACAGACATGTACAATGCAGCTGTCCTGCCAGTGCAGCCAGTGCATTACCAGAAATGAAGCCTCTCAGTTGTCCCAGTCAGTTTATTTTGTGACACAAAGGGCTGTCAAGAACAATTTCCAGTAGAAAGAGCTATTCAATAAATGTTGTAATTTAGTGTTTGAAAGACTTTTGTTGCTGCAGCTGCTACTGTCTACCAAGAACCTCAGTTCTGGACAAGACTGAGAACTGAAGGCCAGGAACTCTCTGCATTTGTTTTGACCAAAGCATTTTTCACGTTTGAATCCATTGCAACGCATGACCTAATCTAACGCAAGAAATTCAGTTTCTGGAATTTATGGGTGAATCTAACTTAAGGTATACCCACTCATATTTTTTTATTTGCTTGTGTTTAGGTGCACTTTGATGCTCATTTTGCCACAATTCCTGTGGCAATTGGTGATATTTTGGTGGAAATTGTAAGAAACCATGAATCATAAATACCAGCCAACTGAGAGAATCCTTGAAATATTATAGCTTGGGAAGCTGCCACACTCTTCTGTATGTGAGCAGCCTGGCTTGTCAGTCTTACACAGGAGGTCTCTCTAAATTGTATCGCATTCAAAACGATGCTGTTCTAAGCAACATAGTAACATCTTTCATATCTGGGTGTCTTGTAGTAGTAGAATGACTACATGTAATGCTACTTGAATCCAAAAAACAGCTACTTTTTTTAAGGTCAGTATTGGACATCAGGTGTACCATAGACAGACTCGACTATTTCACGTGTGATTATGATTAAAATTTTATCGATTGTTAAATCCCTTGTGATGCTCACTGTATGATGATGACACAAGTATAATGGTGATGTTGCTATTGTTTGGCCTATTAGCTGCAGAATGGTACCAATTATGTTTCAAAAGAAGTGATGACCCAGGTTTTGTGCAACTTAGTTTGACACCCCCCCCCCCCCTCACACACACACACGGTGACATTTTGAGCCAAGTGTAGATACTGCTGAATAGCAATGGACTCATGGGACTGCTGGCTACGCATTTTCTGTTTGAGAAAAGATATGTGCTTTGTTTGGTGAAAACTGCATTCAAATTGAGTGAATGGCGAGAAGAATTTCTTACATAAAATAAGCAAAGTTTATGTCAGGTCCTTCCAGTGTCAACGCACAACTTCCACTTGCAAATTACACATAAGGCACTTCCATTACACTTCACTGACCACTGACGGCTATAGTATATAGCCACTCCATGTTATGACAATTCTTTCTGCAACATTCCTTGTTTGTATCAATGATGGCAGTGATTTAATGTCAAGTTGTAAATCAACTAATCTAATCATGAATTGTTTTCTGTTTCTTTTACTTGAAAATGGCAACTCACGCAGCAGTCGATGAGTGAAGATGTGTTCCAGTGTGGTGCAGAAGTTTTGCAGATGAGGACTGTCATCAGAAATGGCTTCAATTCTTGACTTTTCCTCGATACTCTTTATGGACATTCTGTGGAATGGTGAATGAAGGGATGGGAGAGTGGTGGAGGGTTGATGGGAATGTAGAAGGTAAAAGGATGGACACTATATTTACTTAATGCCCTGTCGATATTGCCAGTTTCTTGTACTATAGAAATATACAGCGGAGCCCCTCTAAAGCGGACACCGTTAGGACCAACGCAGTGTGTCCGTAATGTGGAGGTATCCGTATTTCAGGGGCTTCCGGTATACTTCCAGTGGGCATGGTAATGTGTACTCGGACTAATGAGCACAGCGAGGCCACATTTCGGATTTTTCCATTGCCACGAGAGGTTGAGAAAGGTTACCACAATGAGCAGTAATGTTAATATAATGCCTGGCCTTTGAATCCACCGAATGTGGCGCACAATTTTACGAAAGTGGTAGACGAGCGTTCAGATTATCAAGTGAACTCTGTACATTTCAGGTACTGTTGGGGCTGGGAAGCCTACCGCTTTACAGAATACAGGGGTTTCCAGGTTTCAGGGGTTTTGATTGTACACAAACATGTGTAAAAACATTCGGGACCAAGCAAAGTGTCCGCAATATCATAGATGGCCGCTTTTCAGGGGTGTCCATATGGCGGGGTTCCACTGTAGTAGGATTTGCTATGAGGATCTAGATTGTTGGTGAAACTTGCTCTTGATGGTTCCCTTCAATTTAAAGACAAAATTGTAGAGCCATGCATGGCAAGATGAGAACCACTTTGTTGCACTGTAAGATGTGAATTCATGTAATTAATATGACAAACCCATAGATAAGGAATGTAATGGACAGACTAACCAAAGCAATGGACATCCAATCTGAGTGCTTATTTGTTCATACCATGGTGCACTTCCTTCGAGAATATTTGTGCTGTACTTGATTTGGAACAATTTATTTTTGCTTTTTAATTACCTACTTCCAAAAACAGCAAGACAATGCTGTCCTAGGCACAACAAGTGTAGAAGTGAGAAATGAAAGAAACAGAAGGACTGTAAACATTTGATTGAACCATTCCCTTTGTTTATTATAGACTATGTGTGTGTATATTCTCACCAAAAGTATGTTACCAACATCTTCAGTACTAGCCTAATTTTCAAACCTGCCAAAGTTCCCATCACTTGAAGTACAGTACAAGTGATAGGAAGCTTGGTGGGGCCTGGGGACAAGGCAGAAGTAGTGACTGTGGCAAGCAAAATAGAAAATCTAAGTCAATTTAACTTCTAGAATCAAGTAAAACGATGGTTCAGCCTTAGGTTTGAGTATATTATGCTCCAATTTGTCTTGATTATGCTATGCTTCAGTCCTCACAGAATACTGTGTTATGCTTTCCCAACTGTGTCATTGTGCTTCAATTATGCCCACTCAAGAGTTCATGATCATGCATCCATAGAAGCATGATTGTTGTTTATCAGTGGTTGTCTATCACGAATACCATAAATTGCGAGAAGACTCGTTGCAGAGGATTCTGTCTCAGAATATGCTTAGACTGGAAATTAGCTACTCATGAATAATGATAACTTGATAACGATTCGTGAAAAATGCTAGTTATTTTCCGTATGAACGTAGTACATGCCGTATGTGTGGTTTCACGGTGTAACATCTCAAACTCTCACCCACAATCCTTGTCCAATGCTTCTACCTCGAACAGTCGGCGATCGAAACCCCGCCCACCAGCGTATAGCGCCTCTTTTTCTCCGCAGATTGTATGTTGAGAGACTTTGGAGTCTTATTTCGTGTCGATCGTATGCTTGTAACTAGAGAGATGTACTGCAAAAGTAGTCATTACCTCTGAAAAATTAACTGCGAACGAAAACGGCGGCCCTGAGAAACAGGAAGTTTAATTACCATCGCCTTATGCTCGAATTATGCTCAATGCTTACTAGCGCTGATTATCCTCAGTTTAATGCTCGCCTAATACGCGCAAGCCTATTCAGCCTAGTTCTGCTAGCCATTGGCAAAATCAGAATGGGTCTAACTGGCACACAAATACCACTATGTATATCACGTTTAATTCTACTTGATGACTCTTCACAGGTGATGACTAGCAATATGCTCCATCGTAAGTTCATCTAGCCCTCGTTCCCAGGTTCTCGTGCACAGCAGCCTTCAAGAAGGAAGTCCTATTCTGAGGCTCCTTCTAGAATCTAGATGCAGTTTGCACTGCAGGGTTTTGCCATGAATTTGAGTCCTCAGTCTCTCCGCTGTTCCGTCTCAGCATCTAAGTGCTCCTAGTGGGCCTCAGTGGCATGTTTCAATCTCTCTGCTACAAAAGAGTACTCATAACAGCCTAAGCTAGTTACGTCCTGGTAAGAAACACATCACTCACTGTCCCTGGCCACGTTCACGCAAGTACAATTGGGGGTGCCAAGTTCACCGGGGGAGGTCAAAGGAGGGACACGTAATTCGGAACGGGGGTGCCACATATCCTAGAATAAATTATTATTGGAACGGGTGCCGAATATTGAGGGTTCCCATTCTTTTTTGACAGCGGTATTAGCCTTGTAGCAGCACATTACCACTCTTGTTGACACGGAGACCTTCATTCCTGGAGAAGGTTCACCATAGCACTAAGGAAAATGCACGTTTATCGGACGTCCATTGCTTCTTCTGGCCTGTGTATTATTTCGTTACTACGCGAGTCCGCATCAGACAGCAAGAGTAAACAGAATTTCAATAACCAAACACAGTCCCTTACTTGCACAATCCCAGTAGGTTGGCTCTTTGTACAGCCAACTGCTGCGTAGCAAACGCAGGGCCCTCCATTTTGCAGGCAATTTTGGTGACTTTGGCGATTTTGCCACTTCATACGGAAATCCGGAAAATTCCGTGACACGCTATCCAGCTTTAACCGTCTCCTATTAATCTTGAGAAACCTGCAATAAACTGTAATTGGTAACACACAGAAATTTTTCGCAAACTACAAGCAAGCAGATGTACGTTTAATTGAAAGTGCAACGTCATGTTATTCCAGCAGTGGCGTATCTAGAAAAATGAATGACTGGTTTTCCATAATGGTTTACCTCGTAGAGGGGTCCCAGGAGGGAATATTCATCTGACGCATACTTTTTTGGACTTAGTCTCTGCACGGAGTTCAAACCGTCAAACTGCGCATGGGCGAGTGGGTGCAATTGTTTGCTGAACCTCTGTCCACTGTTGCTGTAGTCGAGTCATGAATCTAGTACCAATTGCAGGTGACTTTGCTCCAGCAGGAAACAGATAATGTGAAGTGGATGTGGATGCTTTGAGCATAGCCTCGTCCCAATCCCTCCCCCCTCCGTTTTTACCTTCGGTTCCGCGCGGGGATTTGAAGGAACGTTAATTGGCAAAAACGCACAGACAAGGATTTGTGGCGAGCACTTCGTGACAGGTTAGCCGGCTTTAACTTTACTTGACAGCTAATAAATACTAAAAATCATAGGTTTTCAAGTTCTTCTGTGATTTTAAGCTAGTACTGTTTGCTGTCAATACAGATCACCTGAGGGATGGTGTCCTTTTCGTCCTTGACGTTGATCAAGCTCTCACAATTGACAACGGTCTAAGTATGCAGAGGGCGCGGCACGGGCGCATTTTTAATTTTTTGGCGGGGTCGCATAAGATGCCGGGTGAAAGCCGCATCCGGTGGGTGGAGCTAGGGCGTGACTATGTCATGATGACATGTGAAGGGCTTTGACATCATCTCACAGGGCCGTAGCCATCAAATTTGGAGTGGTTAGGTTAGTGCATGGTGCGTTTGTAAGCACACAACAGCTAGGGGGGTCTGGGGGTATGCCCCCCCAGAAAATGTTTGGGATTTTATAGAGGCTATGAGGTTGCTTCGGAGACCATTTTTGGGCTAAAATGATGCTTCTCAGAGGCCAGACGACAGAGTTTTACATGCATGAACATCTACCCTTTCTGCCCGTTGCACCGTATAGCACTGCATGGTTTCGGCTTTCCAGTCGTTCGCTAATCTCACAAGCCACACCCTTCGCAGATCGTTCGGTTGGAAGAACGGAAAATTGTTAGAAGACTCGGTCTTTCGCACTGTTCGCAGCCATCTCGTATTATGTTGCAACATGTCACCACGCTGTGTGGGTGCCATGGGCGTTTGCCGAGCATTGGCCCTATTTGAGTGAGGAAGAAGTAGTCCGGTTGAAACCGGACTATGTCATCATGGCATAGTCACGCCCTAGCTCCACCCACCGGATGCGGCTTTTACCCGAAACCCGTTCCAAAAAGGGAGGCTGTCTTTTCACCCAATCCCATGCGGATCACGTGATAGGCCTCCAGGACGAAAGGTCATTGATGAACTTGTGTCGGACACTGCGCTTGCGAACGGCAGGAGCAGCGTGTTCTCCTCGACAGGTAAGGCAGCTTATAGATTTAGTGATGTTTTACTTTAGTATAAATGAGAGAGGGTAGCTTATTGGATATACTGGGATGGGGACAAGGATGACTCCTGAAAGTGGCCAGACGTGGTAAGAAGTCTCTTGTGCCATGTATGAATACAAGAGACTTCTTACCACATCTGGCCACTTTTGTCTGCTCTAGATTGTGAGTGTGGCAAGAAGGAAAGGGAAGTATCATAGCACTGATAGTGGGTGACTGGGTGTGCCTTTGTGCTAAAGTGTGTCTTTGTCCTCATCACCTCACACAAGTGGTTTTAAAAGTGTAAGAGCCAAGTGAAAGTAAAATACAGACAGAAGTATAAACGTAATTAGCATAAGGCCCTTCTAAGGGAGCATCTACAAACTATTTTTTCCCAAAGTAACATCACTGTGACGTGACCCCCCTCTCCCTCTCCTCATAACGTCATGCATACTGTCGACTATTGATGAGACACGGCCCTCAAATATCAGCCGCACAATTTGAAGCTCTGAGTGAAAAGTCATTGAATAGTAGCCTTGGTTAATTATCCATCCACCCAGTTGGAATAACTTAATCCTATGCACGGTGTCCTAAGTGTCCATGTGTTGATTAGTCTCGTTCCCAGACTATTTTTCCACATGGGGAGGGAAAAAATAGTTGTCAACGGCCTATTCCGTTTTTGTTGCGTGCGGTTTAAAAATTGGTGACGCAACGTCTTTAAAAATGCATTACGTGACGTCACACAAAGCTTGAAGCTATGAAAGAACTCAAAAGAGACAGCTCGTTGCAGGGATCATCCTTCTCGGAGCTTCCGAACGCCAAGAAACGGAGATTCACAAAACTTGAAGCCTCTGTCAACGTCAGAAAGCCAGGACAATCTTATCAACATTTAAAGCTCAGGAACTTCACACTGCCAGTTGTCAAGCTCAGAAACGCACACTGCCGTTCACAGAAGTTCTGGCATTCCTTCGCTAGTCCGTTCTGTGGTTTTGCCTGGCTTAGTCTCCTCAGCGCTTCAACCGCCTAGCCTTCTTAAAATTAGTTGCAGTACGTGACGTCATTCGCATGAAGCAATGTGATTGGAACGCCACCATCATGGCGCTTGGATCAAAAATGGAATAGGCCATTGACCGGACTTTATTCCCTCCACGTGCCGAAAAATAGTCTGGGTATGAGACGGAGTTGATAGGGAACTTTTCTATATTTCTCTTTGCAGATTGAGAAGTGTAGAAGCTTCAGTCAAGATGTGCCTGTCGTATCCTCCCACGTGAAGACCTAATATATGATGCTTACATGCAAGAACTCAATGCTGTCGTGTTGTATGTAGTCATTTTTGTACCTAGTCAATTTTTGTTAGCCTCAGTCCTTCTTACTCCAGTGCTTGTCAGGCATACTGCAAGAAACTAGCGCATGATTAGAAGGCCTGGGTATGAGGATGTTATTTTTTGTAAGTATTCATGGTCAAATTTTACAATCAGTTCTGTTTTGCATCAACTTGCATGGTTGAATTTCAGCTGAACAACTTACAGTAAAACTAACAAGGCAGGCGACTTCAGTAAAGAACATAATCATAACGTCATGTACTAACGCTGAAAGAAGTCATCTAGCTACTTCCATGCTGCAAGAGCCTAGAGTAGGTCCACAGCGAGACTGACGTAGGCAACTGACAAGAGCGCTAGTGACTCGCCCGACTTCACTGTACTGCAGGCCGTTTAAGTTGCACCGGAAGTCACATGACCAATTAGGGCGGTACCACATGGGATTGGGTGAATAGACAGCCTCCCGTTCCAAAAAGGGAGAGAATTTATTCACCCAAGTCGGAGTACGCTCACGTGATGTGTGACATCTTCAGGGGCTTACCCAACCATCGAAGACAAGATTTTCACCACATTTTGTAAGAAAAATAAAAAGAAAACAAGTAATGCATTCCCTGGCCCCAGCCCTAACCCTTACCCTAACCCAAACCCTTTCCCTTAACCATTTGGCCAACAAGCAACTTCGGTCGAGCCAATCATTCTACAGCCAAATCAACGGTAGCGCGGCGGATTACGAACAGCTCCTTGTTAATTGGGCGAGCGTGAGCGAGCCCCACACTAGTGAGTTGAATCGAGATTTTTCATCGAATATTATCTGTCGTACGTCGTTCCGTATATTCTTGACGCTGTAATTTAACGCGATAGCCGCGGGCCGCGTGCGGACCTTAAGAATATGGAATACCATTTGTTTCAAAAGTGGTGCTTATTTAGTGGCGATAAAGAGGAGAAAAAGTGGCGCTAGATGGTACATTTCTGGGCGATAAAGCAACACAAAGAGTGGCGCTAGATGGTAAATTTCTGGGCGATAAAGCAACACAAAGAGTGGCGCTAGATAGTAAATTTCTGGGCGATAATGCAACACAAAGAGTGGCGCTAGATGGTAAATTTCTGGGCGATAAAGCAACACAAAGAGTGGCGCTAGATGGTAAATTTCTGGGCGATAAAGCAACACAAAGAGTGGCGCTAGATGGTAAATTTCTGGGCGATAATGCAACACAAAGAGTGGCGCTAGATGGTGAATTTCTGGGCGATAATGCAACACAAAGAGTGGCGCTAGATGGTACATTTCTGGGCGATAAAACAACACTGAGTGGCGCTAGATGGTAAATTTCTGGGCGATAAAGCAACACAAAGAGTGGCGCTAGAGGATACATTTCTGGGCGGTAAACCTAGATGGCTGGAAACATCGCTCCGGCATGCATGTAGCAACTTGTACTCACGTGATTCAACGTAGACACGTGGCAAGCAACAACGGAAACGCTATAGCTAGCTACGTGCCTGTGCGGAACTGTTGATGGATAAAGAACAGGAGGACAAGGTGGCCAGTCTCTTGGCAAGGGCTGGTTTGGCCCATCTTTGTCCTGCTTTTTTAAGGTGGCACGGTACCCTGTATTTTCAAGGTCAACAAACCTGGAATCCAAGTTGATAGTCTTCTTTTTCTTGTTAAAATTTTAGCGCACAGTCCGTTTTGGGAGTCTCAAACCGTTCACGGTCCGTAAAATTGGGGATTTTCCCCATTTCCTGTCGGCATTGCCATCCAATAATCAGTTTATAATTAAGTTAGTTAAGATGTGGCCTGGCGGCACCCTTCATGTGGTGCTCGGAACTTTGAAGATAAGCTTAGATCGACTTAAAAAAAAATTTTTTTAAAAAATAAAAAAGAGAAGGAGTTTAGTAGAGTGCTGTAGTGTCAGTAGCTGTGAGTAGTGCGTGATGCCTGCTTGTGAAAGCAAGCTTGTGTCTAGAAGCAGCAGAAAGGCCACAGTGGCCAAGACTGTATTTGTTGAGTAGGCCCAGGTCTCGCGGCCGTATGCCTAGTCTAGTTGGTGACCGTGGCCAGGTGCTTCGAGTGCTGGGCTGGGCTTTAACTAGAATACGCAATTTATCGTTTGTGCTACAGTCTGACAGACAAGGGAGCTGAACGGTGGCTGTGTGTGGAACAGAGCCGTGAGTTGTTTAGCGACATAAGGGGGAGAGGTGGGGCTAGTAATGCTTGCTTCCACTCGTGAATGAGCCCCTCCCGTAGACAAGCTGTGAATTTTTCGAAATGTGCATTCATTTTGGTGCAGTCAAAGTTGTCCATTCCAAGAGTAGTGACAAACATGAGTCTAGCCTGACTTTGAGAGTAGCTTTGAACAAAAGCTGGCATAGATTGATTTGAGATACATTGGTGGTTGGGACGCTACCTACAGTGAGCGTGTAGATGCGTCCATCGAGTGGCAATTTTGGGTTCATGAATATATTAATAAGCTACTAAAACCCTTTTTAAAATTAGGCAAAGCAAGATTGCCCTAAACCAAACCCTAACCCTGAAACTAGGAGTAGCCCTGGTCCTGACTGTAACCCAAGTTTATGTTTTCGTTAACCTCTGCCGAGGGACGACCGTGCCACCTTAAAACCCTAAGCCTAGCCCTAGCCCTAACCCCAGTTTGCCTTAACCCTAAAATCCCTAACCCTAATCTCATTAACCCGAACCCCCCTAACCCTAATTGAGCCTATGAATCTAATTAAAGCCCGACAGAGCTCTACAATCTGGGGTGTTTCTGTCCACCTCATGAATATTAATGAGTTGGCTTTAACTAGACCTCAGCATTACCCATGAACAACCCTGAGTTCAGTCAACTGTCCAATGGGAGGGTTAGAGTATGTTGACTCTCATGAACCTCATTATTGAACTTCTGTTGAAGCATTGGCAGCTTGGCTTGGGGTTGAAAGGAATGGGTAAATGATGTTGAATATTCATGAGTACGACCTAAGCCTTTCGTGGACCCAAAGCCGAACAGAACAGGGCTATGAATCTCATTAACCCTCTGTGGATACTTGTGGATGTTGTTAATGTCTGAATTGAGATCAATGAATCTCATTAAAGGCGTGTAATTCCGGGTGGAAGTCAGGCAATCTCTCCCCTCATGCATATTAATAGGTTGAATTTAGCTAGCTCTGTGTGGCACCCCTAGGCAACATTCCGTTCATTGGTCCTCAAGAATATGATTAGTGGTGTCGTGTTTGTTCTGTGGTAGCACTGGATTGGGTTGACTTGACAAATGTGACATGTTGAATAAGTTATGTGTAGCATCTTAAAACCCTAAGCCTAGCCCTAGCCCTAACCCCAGTTTGCCTTAACCCTAAAATCCCTAACCCTAATCTCATTAACCCGAACCCCCCTAACCCTAATTGAGCCTATGAATCTAATTAAAGCCCGACAGAGCTCTACAATCTGGGGTGTTTCTGTCCACCTCATGAATATTAATGAGTTGGCTTTAACTAGACCTCAGCATTACCCATGAACAACCCTGAGTTCAGTCAACTGTCCAATGGGAGGGTTAGAGTATGTTGACTCTCATGAACCTCATTATTGAACTTCTGTTGAAGCATTGGCAGCTTGGCTTGGGGTTGAAAGGAATGGGTAAATGATGTTGAATATTCATGAGTATGACCTAAGCCTTTCGTGGACCCAAAGCCGAACAGAACAGGGCTATGAATCTCATTAACCCTCTGTGGATACTTGTGGATGTTGTTAATGTCTGAATTGAGATCAATGAATCTCATTAAAGGCGTGTAATTCCGGGTGGAAGTCAGGCAATCTCTCCCCTCATGCATATTAATAGGTTGAATTTAGCTAGCTCTGTGTGGCACCCCTAGGCAACATTCCGTTCATTGGTCCTCAAGAATATGATTAGTGGTGTCGTGTTTGTTCTGTGGTAGCACTGGATTGGGTTGACTTGACAAATGTGACATGTTGAATAAGTTATGTGTAGCATCTTAAAACCCTAAGCCTAGCCCTAGCCCTAACCCTAGTTTGCCTTAACCCTAAAATCCCTAACCCTAATCTCATTAACCTGAACCCCCCTAACCCTAATTGAGCCTATGAATCTAATTAAAGCCCGACAGAGCTCTACAATCTGGGGTGTTTCTGTCCACCTCATGAATATTAATGAGTTGGCTTTAACTAGACCTCAGCATTACCCATGAACAACCCTGAGTTCAGTCAACTGTCCAATGGGAGGGTTAGAGTATGTTGACTCTCATGAACCTCATTATTGAACTTCTGTTGAAGCATTGGCAGCTTGGCTTGGGGTTGAAAGGAATGGGTAAATGATGTTGAATATTCATGAGTATGACCTAAGCCTTTCGTGGACCCAAAGCCGAACAGAACAGGGCTATGAATCTCATTAACCCTCTGTGGATACTTGTGGATGTTGTTAATGTCTGAATTGAGATCAATGAATCTCATTAAAGGCGTGTAATTCCGGGTGGAAGTCAGGCAATCTCTCCCCTCATGCATATTAATAGGTTGAATTTAGCTAGCTCTGTGTGGCACCCCTAGGCAACATTCCGTTCATTGGTCCTCAAGAATATGATTAGTGGTGTCGTGTTTGTTCTGTGGTAGCACTGGATTGGGTTGACTTGACAAATGTGTGACATGTTGAATAAGTTATGTGTAGCATCTTAAGGTGGCACGGTACCCTGTATTTTCAAGGTCAACAAACCTGGAATCCAAGTTGATAGTCTTCTTTTTCTTGTTAAAATTTTAGCGCACAGTCCGTTTTGGGAGTCTCAAACCGTTCACGGTCCGTAAAATTGGGGATTTTCCTCATTTCCTGTCGGCATTGCCATCCAATAATCAGTTTATAATTAAGTTAGTTAAGATGTGGCCTGGCGGCACCCTTCATGTGGTGCTCGGAACTTTGAAGATAAGCTTAGATCGACTTAAAAAAAAAATTTCAAAAAAATAAAAAAGAGAAGGAGTTTAGTAGAGTGCTGTAGTGTCAGTAGCTGTGAGTAGTGCGTGATGCCTGCTTGTGAAAGCAAGCTTGTGTCTAGAAGCAGCAGAAAGGCCACAGTGGCCAAGACTGTATTTGTTGAGTAGGCCCAGGTCTCGCGGCCGTATGCCTAGTCTAGTTGGTGACCGTGGCCAGGTGCTTCGAGTGCTGGGCTGGGCTTTAACTAGAATACGCAATTTATCGTTTGTGCTACAGTCTGACAGACAAGGGAGCTGAACGGTGGCTGTGTGTGGAACAGAGCCGTGAGTTGTTTAGCGACATAAGGGGGAGAGGTGGGGCTAGTAATGCTTGCTTCCACTCGTGAATGAGCCCCTCCCGTAGACAAGCTGTGAATTTTTCGAAATGTGCATTCATTTTGGTGCAGTCAAAGTTGTCCATTCCAAGAGTAGTGACAAACATGAGTCTAGCCTGACTTTGAGAGTAGCTTTGAACAAAAGCTGGCATAGATTGATTTGAGATACATTGGTGGTTGGGACGCTACCTACAGTGAGCGTGTAGATGCGTCCATCGAGTGGCAATTTTGGGTTCATGAATATATTAATAAGCTACTAAAACCCTTTTTAAAATTAGGCAAAGCAAGATTGCCCTAAACCAAACCCTAACCCTGAAACTAGGAGTAGCCCTGGTCCTGACTGTAACCCAAGTTTATGTTTTCGTTAACCTCTGCCGAGGGACGACCGTGCCACCTTAAGAGAAAAGGTTAGCTGTAGGCCTACTGAACTTGGTCGTGTGACTTGGCAAATGATGATGTAGTTACCGATTTTTTGTATCAGTGACTGCCTTTGTTTCATGCTGACAACTGTAACGTTCCCATTTTAGGTCACTGTGGAATTGATTCCTCTTCTACAGCAGTCGGACCTAGAAAAACTGGGTGTAGTCCATGTTGGTAAGAGAGTCATGCTCCTTAGCTTGGCCAAAGCACATGAAAGTATGTGGACACATACTCAGATGTTATAGTGTCAATTTGAGGAATACTAGCATTTCCTAGTTGCCCTTTCTATTCAAAATAGGGCTGAAGTTAGAGTTAAACAACTTGGGGTAGGGCTACAGGTAATTGCTTTTTATACTCGGTAGTAATTACTTTTATACTCGGTACACTTTGTCTTGGCTGGTACAAAAGTGATGCTCTTGCTCCAATTATGCTGCGTGTACCTATTCTGTAGTAATGTGCTTGTCACACATGGAACACCCCATATGGGGCTGAATTTGGGGGCTGTGTAATACTGTGCAAGCCTCATTCTCAGGCCTCTCCTGTTTTTACCTTCCATATGTGTTCATAATAATTGACGGAGGCCTGAGAGCATTCATCATGTAAGTGGACACAAGGTAGATGTAGGGTTAGGGGCTAGGCTTAAAACAGGTTTCTTACCAGTCAAGGTGATCAGTTTCAACCACACAAATGTCTGGAGTCTCAATCAGAGTTGAGCAGTTCATACGAATGATCTACTGCATTGTTTTTTAGCTGGGACCCCCCTCTGTCCACCTTGCATCTGCCAGGCATCATATGTGTGATTTATGCCCTGAGGCCTTCCCTGTTTTCACCATTCTTCTGCCTCTCTGTATTATTATGAACAAGGCTATAACGATATGCTTGTTGTACATGGACGACCCTACGTGGGGCTGAATTAGAAGATTGTGTTTAATGCTGAAGTTTGTTTTAGGGCCTGGGTTTGAGAGAAGCTTGGAAGGGAGGGGAATTGCAAGTTATGCTGGAAGGGGAATAGTTAGTGTTGAGACTGTTACGAACTTAGTGGTGGGATGAACTGAATATCTATTTACTACAGGGGAAGCAAAGGTTGGGACTGAACTGAGAGGGCTGTTTGGCCATGGGCAAAGCAGCAGTGAAGGCTCCCATTCCTCATAACAACCAAGCACAAGCAGTGAGAGTTTGCTAGCCAGAGCTAGTAGACTATGCAAACAACTAAAGCATACACAACCGTAGAAAGGGTTCCAAACCCTATCAACGTACTCCCGTTAGCAAGGAAGTTCAAAAGGGCCTTATACTAGTAGACTTCCAAGGGGAGAAACCATCTGAAGTGCTGCCACTACGCGAGTATGAAAAGATTTATGATGGGTGCATACGATATCGCTCAGATATGTCCGAAGACGAAATAAGGGAGGAAATAGTGAGGTTGGTACGGCAAAAAGAAAGTGACTTGCATGACCTGAATTGTTTGATGCCAAGTGACTTTGACTTTGTGAGGTGTGCTAATCGACGGGTCAAGTCAATTGATGGTGATGCTCCTTTTGATGCCAATGGTATTAGCCAGATCTACAGGAATGGTGCAATATATGTGCGGCTAAACAACCAACTACTTTTGAAGGATAACGTGAGTACGCAGCAACAATTTAAATCAGGTATTGAGGTGGTAGTTCATGAATGCAGTTATTCATCAGGGCAAAGCCCAAGAGAACTGCACTCAGGACCATACTCCATTTGCAGCCCATAGTGCAGCTGACTTTTATCATAATTAATTGCAATGGAAGCCATGTTGTACCCTAGATGTAGCCAGGCTTCAAAGATCAGCTTAGTTCACATGGCTTATGACTTCTCTGATACACGCATGCACCCATCATGGTACAAGGATGTTTGCTTTATCTCATTTAAATACCTTTTATGATAAATTGTTTAAACATGGGATCTATGACAGGTACTTTCTGGTGATGCGAAGTCTTCCCCAGTTGCATCTCCATCTTCTGTGTTGCCTAGTGTTTCATTTGCCACTCAGCAACAGCATTCCTCCATCAACACATCTCCTCCAGTCATCTCTGAACAGGTATGTGAGCAAGCCTCCACTCACACTGAGTGTTAGATAGTATGAGGTGTAAAGAGTGAGTGCATGCACTGATTTAATATCCAAATTGTTAACTGCTATTGTAGACTGCAGCCACCCTGCCCATACTTGTTGATATTGATGATTCTGGTGATGAACTCCTTCAAACCGCATTAGCACTCAGCAAGGAAACTGCAGCAAATGAAGCTTCAGTTAGGGCTCTTACTTGCAGTAATGTGGATGAAACCATACCTTGGTAGGCTATATAATACATTTGTCCGTGCATGTTAGAATTGGTGCACTTGACCTAGATTCTGCTCTGACACAGTACGCTTGCAGATGTTGTGAGAAAAGTGAGGAAGATTGTCAAGAATGACAAACCACCATTTGATATGGTAGTGAGAAGAGCACATGTCCTGGAGGATGCTTTGCGAAGAGCAAATCGATCCTCATTCGACCCATCCAGAAGGATAGTTGTACGTTATGGATTCACTCTTTTTAGCATGTTAGATATACCTAGTGGCACAAGTTTTGCAGTTCATTTGGTTGAATCTATCCAGTTATAATGTTTATCGTACACGTTACTGTTCATGCGCAGGTTGAATTCTTGGGAGAGCAAGGAAGTGACACTGGAGGCTCACACGAGAATTCTTTCGGCTGGTGGGTTACCATGCTACCAAGTATCTGGAGCCAAGTGGATGCTTCAAGCACAACTCTGTAGCCCTTCAGGTACAATACTCAGGTCAATCCTCCACATTTTAGACTCAAAAGGTTCTACTTAGCTATAGCTTTCAAAATCATGTTTGAAGTTTTTTCTATAACCTCATTGGCTTGCCTTTGTGTATAATTATTATGCTATGTATTTATTTTACTGCAAATGCACACATGTAACTGAACGGGATGGGGTATATTTTCGGCTTGGCCAACTCATGGCAATGGCTCTTATTCATGGAGGGGCTGGAGTGCGTATTCTGTCGCCATCTGTGTTTAACTTCCTTAGTGGAATGAAACCCAGCGAAATCATTGTTGGAATAGATGAGGTCGCAGATGCTGACATTAAAGTGATTTTGAAGAAGGTATTTACAAATGCAGTATCCTCTATTTCAGCACTGTGAAGTTATTATCACATTTTTTTAAAGTTGTGGACTTTCAGTTTGCTACACCCCCAACTTCTGGTACTGTGAACACAATATACATTGATTGCCGGAACAAGCCTACATATAGATTGCTAATTCCTCCCAGTCATTTTGCTAGATATTTGACCTTGCAAAGTGTTAATTATGTAATAATGTGGACTCTGCTTAATGTTAACAGATTCAGTCAGTGGATGATCCTGATGAGCTTCGTTCAGTCGTAGGGGAAAACTTTGATCTCATTTCTGAGTGTGGTTTTACTAAGCCTACTACCAAGCTCGGAATGGACGACAAGGTGACTCTAGTGCAGTCAGTAGCTCTACATCAAGTTATTCTCAGAACACTGGGCGAGCTTTCAGAGTTCCGTGACGGACTTGACACGCTCGGAGATGGAGCAGTATGGTGTACTTTTACAAGAGTTTTTTGTCAACAAGAAGTCTGGAGTTACAGCTGGTGTGTTATTTTTATTTTATATGTGTTAAAACTGATTAAAATTGTGAAGTTGTCCATACCAATAGATGGTATCCGCAAGATTTTCAAGACCGTAAGGTTCTCTGAGGAAGGTTCAAATGCTTGTGAAAAAGAACAGAACTCGTATATGATGTTCCTAGATTACCTTGATGAATGTGAGAAAGGTACGTATAGTAATATTATTCCGTCAGTGTAGCCGTATATGCTAGATTTGGGTAATCATTGTTTCAATGCAGTGAACTCGAAGATTGACATCAGTGAGATTAAGGAGTGTGAGGAGGACGAAGAACTGGGTGCAGTTAGTTCATCTCGTGGTTCCTGTAAGTTTGGGTGATCGGGACAAAAAGTGGTCTCTGTATGAACCTTACACTTCCCTATATAATTATGCAGGTGATGTATCTTTGGAAATGGTGATGGTCTTCTTCTCGGGTGCTGATGCTATCCCGCCCATGGGCTACCCACATGAGCCTCTGATCAACTTCAATCCTGAGTCTCCATTTCCAACTGCCTCCACCTGCGCTCTACAGTTAACACTACCAACCTGCTACACTGATTATGGGCCATTTAAACATGCCTTGAACACAGCCTTTACAATGCATGGAGGATTTGGAATGTCTTGAACAACAATTTATATATACACAACAGTATCATGCCTCACACTTGAAAGATAGCTAGACATTATTTCTAGCTCTGTTACCAGATACACACACTGAACAGTTCTTTGTATGTCACCATCAACATTTATACATAATGTAACTGGATCATTTATGTCAAGATACGTACATTATGGAAGATCTTCATCTGACACTAGTCTTATTGTTATGTATTTGTTACATGGGGTCATGACTGCATCCTGTAAACTTGTGTGACTGGCAGTTTTCCAATACATATTCAAATACACAATCAAAAAATCCTGCCATGCATGTATTACATGTACAGAATGTATGGTTCTGCACATTGCCAAGATCAATGTACAAGAACCACATATTCTGGAAACCTGGTGGCTACTTGGTGTTATACATTAACTTCTTACACCATATGTTGGTGATATTGCTAATTGACAACTAGTCCTAGAAATACAATCAGCAATTATTCAATCATTGGTCATTATAGCTGAGTGGAAAAAAGATATCGGAAACTGCTCCTAAGATAGCTAAGTTGAGAAGAGTGCTATCTACTCTACAAGATCATGTGAAATGAGCACTTGTTTCCTAATGGACAACTCATGTTCTCTGTCATTCCCAATTAATGGTTTTAAGTTTAATATATTGGATAGCTTTTACGGAGGAATAATACATATACCGTGCATGCTGGGGATTACAATGTGAAGCATAATCTATAGGCTTGTGATATAATCTTTGACTTGTATGTAAATATCTACACCATTACAATCACTTCTCTGTAGAGGATTGTAATGATCGTGAAGATACTCCAGTTCCTGGTCGCTCATGTTGAGTTCAATTTCTGGTACAGTAACAGCTCCTTGGTCAAAGCAAACAGAACCTTGTGTGTAGGATTCAACACCATAATCGTCACTGACTGTTAGCCCTTGGGCAATTTCATTCTGCCACAGAGGTGATGCTGAAAGCAATCCTCTGTTCCACAACTGTAGAGGTGTTAATCCATTTTCAGTGCGTAATGGATGTCTGTTCCATGCATTAACAAACTGAATGAGTTGGCTGTTAATTCTGGGTATGAAGACACACTGAAGAGCAAACAGATCTTCTTCAGTATCAGTATCAAGCAATCCACAATCCTCCATCTCATAAAAAAGTGCATAATACAAATGCCCCACACAGCGAAATGTATCCCTCCACAGCCGTTCGATTCGTTGATTGTGTACACTGCTGCCTGTAATATGGCTTTTCCTTCCTGTCCCCCTGACAGAAATCATTGCCCTAGCAACCTCTACATTTTCTCCTCCTTTATCAGATCTCACCCTTGAAGGCCATCCACACTCCATGACAGCACCATGAAATAACTTAAGAACTGTGTCAGCTCTGTTGTTGGAAGATGCATGCAAATATACAATCCTTCTTGAAAAGCCATCAATCCCACCATGTATAACAATCTTCCAACGAATCAGGCAATGTAGCCCATCAATGTGCCACAAACAGTTTGGTGCAGGGACGCTATAAACTCGACGAGATATGGTGCTTGAACGCCTGTGTTGGACAGATTGTGGTGATACTCTCATCAGAGAGTCGTACACTTTTTGCCTGGTGACAAAGATGTTCATGCTTCTTAACTGTCCCCACATCATCACAGTACCATTCCTGGGGAAGTCCCTAACGAGTAGTTGCATTACACAATCAAGTTCATGATCACTGATGTCACTGTATGAGGATAAAGGTATACGAAGTTCAGTGAGCTGTCTGCACAAAGTGGTTCTTGACATGAGTAATACATCTGCAACTTGCTGCCAAGTATAATGCATTTCTCGCAGTAGTTCAACCTGTAGAAAAAATTGAAAGCTTCTGACATAGAGCAAAAAATGTACAGGTGGATGTGCATGGATATAGTACACCATAATTATTCACAACAACAGTATACCATGATGTATATTACATAAAACACAGTTTCATACCAAAGCAAAGTTAACTATCCTCCTAGGTCGTCCACTTCCTGAGTATGGCACAACACTTCTGCTCTGAATAGGATTCTGGGATATTCTGAAAAGCAGCTTAGATTCATACTGTACACAGAGTTCACTTAGACACAAACGAAGTTGTTGCAACTTAGCCACAACACCATCCTGCACCTGTCTTTGCCGGGTAACCAATATTTCATCAAGTAAATCCCCTACATGAGAAGAGCTTGACCTCAGTGACAACAAAATCCTGTCTAAGTCAGACAAATCCTCATTACCAGAATATTGCATACACTCCGACAAAACAGAAGCAACAAAGTCTAGGCAGTGGTCGTCCATTTCGTAATATTAATTAACTAGGGATACTGTATACATTGTGCAAACGTAGCCTCGTTCCCAGGCCGTTCCCGCCTCCAGTTTTTGATCGTTTGCAGTATAAAAACGTAGCCTCGTTCCCAGGCCGTTCCCGGCTCCAGTTTTGATCGCTTGCAGTATCTGCAAGCGATCAAAACTGGAGCCGGGAACGGCCTGGGAACGAGGCTAATAAAAACGGACTGCAAGCGATCAAAAACTGGAGGCGGGAACGAGGCTAGTGCAAACGACCTCGCTCCGCGGATGTCCGTGTTTGCCTTCATTTCCCAAATACGTTCCCAATCCATGTATCCTGGGAACCAGACCAGTCTTAAATGTAAAAATGGCTACTGTTGTAAGCTTAAAGTTGATAGGAGCAAAGAGTGTGTTAGTCTTACGGTACAGTTGCAATTTGTCTGCCGTTGGTTGCTCACAGGTGGAACTGTCATACCAGTGAGTTTGATAGCTGTTGTGCCTACCGTTCTGGAGAAATCCATGTTTTACGAATATCTCACTGTAGCATCTGTTTCCCTTGGGCTCCCGGCACAGTTTGTTCACTGTTGTTTAGAAACAACTAGGGCTTTCATGCCTGCAAGTCTGACAGTGATCCGTTAGACCATTGTGGAGATATCGGAGTTTTTAGGCCAACTTCCGGTTTACCGTTGACGACGACGACGACCCTTGGCGCGCGGCGCCACCATGCACCGCTACCACCAAGCAGAAAACCATTATCTAGCACCACTCTTTGTGTTGCTTTATCGCCCAGAAATGTACCATCTAGCGCCACTTTTTTCCCCTCTTTATCGCCACTAAAATTTACCATCTAGCGCCACTCTTTGTGTTGCTTTATCGCCCAGAAATGTACCATCTAGCGCCACTTTTTCTCCTCTTTATCGCCACTAAATGAGCACCACTTTTGAAACAAATAGTATTCCATATAAGTAAGATTTTCGTACAACTTGGCAGCCAGCTAGCTCCAAGGTGACTTTGAAAGATGGCACTTACGAAAGGCAGCCAGGAATTGCAGCCGGAGCGTGCGCACATATTGAACAAAGGATAGCCTATAGAAGTTGTGTTTGCAGCGACATCCAGGATAGATGGCTGGAGCGTGAGTATCTACTATACAGAGGAGGTCAGACATGGTTGACCTTTGCTAATTGAAACAACTGAGGTCACACTAATTGATCTTGGATATTGCAAGGTAGAAAGTTTTTTTTAGCTTTTTCTATGACTGGATCCAGCCTTGAATCCTGATTTGAAAACTGGAGCCCACCTCAGTGAAAGTCGAGAGAGCTAGTCTGTTGAGATACGAAAAATCAATTAGTGTGACCTCAGCCATTTTAATTAGTAAAGTTCAACCATGTCCCACCTCCTCTGTCTACTATATGTATGAGGGCTATTAAACAGTTGTGTAGAGAGGCTGAAAGTAGAAAGCGGCAGAGACCCTCCTTCTACCCATGGCTGATGGATGGCGAACCCCATCTGCTATATCCCTTAGATGCCTCAAGTAAGGACTATGTGCGACAAGCTGGGCTGTGTTTAGACTTAGCCTACAGTTAGCCAGAGTAGATGCTTAGGTTGCACTAATGGCTGCATTGTATGGTACCACCCCATGACAAGCTAGTGTCTGCAACCATCTTCTCTAAGCTGTTAAGCACTTTTGTAGAGAGTAGAGTGACAAGCTTTGTTCAGCTACATGCCACGCCACCTGTGTGCTGTGACGTGACACTTCACTGATTCAGCCTTTGATATAAGTTAAAGCTGTGTATTGCTTGCTCACGCTCGCCCCACAATGTTCTACATTCTCCTAGTTTTAAATTCTGACGTAATTCTGACATAATTTGTTGCAACACGTGACTTCCGTACTCCGACTTGTGTGAAAAACTGTACGGTAAAGTGCAGACAGAATGTTGCTAATAAATTATTCATAAGTCGTTATTTAACCCCGTACATCCTTGTATACTACTGAACGCTCCCATATATCCAAAGGAGGTCAAGGCAAGCTCTTTCTCTCAGTCGTGGAGGTACAGAATCTACATACAGTACTGTTGTAGTGGATGTTGGTCCATTTGGAAGTGTTGGTTGTGTGGCATGAGTTCCAAGTAGACTATGGCTCGTCTTTGATAGCTCAGTCCTCACCTAATCAACTAGCCTTGTCCCCAGGCTCTATTGCACGACCATCAAATTCTAGTGACCAGGTTAGATTTGTCTTGCATGGGAGTAGGCTTGCCTGATAGTGCTACAGTGTTGTGTGTGTAGAAGCAAAAGCAGTTTCAGATACGACAAGTCTGCATGTAAGCATATCGGTGCTGGGAGAAGCCATGGTCTGGCAGGCAAGACTATTTAAGTAATGGCAAGGTTACATTGAGCTGACAACTGTGACAACCATTACCAATAGTGCATGAAGTTAATGGCGGCTTGATATGCCCTTATATGATTGATGCATTAAGTTTTGTTTCGTGTTCATGGGAGTCTCTGGTGATCCTCAGATAGACTCATGCCCAGATCCCACCCTCACACTAGTCTTGCGAACCAGCCGTATTTTTCTTCATTTCCGTTAGGAGGAAAGAAAAATATGGCCAGCTCACGAGACTACCCTAGTAGGGACTAGTAGTCCAGAACCCAGCAAGCCAGTAGCTCTCTCTCTTCTTTCTGATCCACCATCTACAGTCATTGTCCCCGGCAGAGATGAACCTGGACCCGTAGACACATCATCTCCGCGTATGCCACCTACACATACACTACAGACGTCATCGCGTGTGACTGTTTACTAGACATGACTGATTGTATGATGTATTCTGTTAGCCACCTATAAAAAACGCCTGTATGCCATCATTTTATATACCTGAAGAAGACCACACAGGTCAAAACGTTGTGTATTAAAAATTTGTTGCCCCGAGACATCTACAGCAAAGTTCGGACTACAACTACTTTATACTATGTTCTGCTGAATAAACAGTATAGTCCAGAACCCAGCAAGCCAGTTGTTGTGTAGGACTCCCTCCACCCTCCTACAAGCTAGTCCAGTTGTATAGCATTTAATTTGCATGCCCACTGTCTATGCTAAATGCATTTTCTCTCCGAGAAAGATGTGTGCCTTGTTTGGTGAAAACCACATTCATTCTGAGGACATGGTTGGCAAGTTACAGTGAGAAGAATTCCTTGCAAAAAATGTCTCCAGTCCTTCCATCTGCAATGTTCAACTAATACTTGCTGTAGCGAAGTTATTGGACAGCGTAGGATAATTAGTAGCTAATGCATGCATGTTGCGTAATGTAGATTGTGTTAGTGTTAGGTGACCTTCTTTGTACACTTGGTTTTAGATTGGTTTTGGTTTTCCTAGTGCTTGTACCTAACACCTATGTATTAGGCTTGCTGTATTCAGCTATTTCCTCCTGTCCTGCTGAGTGTGTGTCATGTGTTCTTTTGGCTGAATGGCCTAGGTCCCTCATGTTGTGCCTGTCACCTGTGAATCATCTGTGCTACTGGAGACAGTGGTTTACTTTGAGTTTTGTACATCCGTTCCTGTGTCTGTATTTAAGTAGCTCTGCTTGTACTTCATCCATTCTTTGATTGCACTGAGTTATTCCCTGCAACTGCAACCCCGTCGCGCTGTCCGGCAACACCGCTCCGGCGAGTTGCGCGCCGTGCTGTTACACTGGCGTAGTCGGCAGGATCGTTCCTAGAAGCAGCCGTAGTCCTTCTGATACCACCGATCGAGATGGCTAATAGACCGCTCTTATTGCCGGAGACGTTCTCTGGAGAAGGGAGCTGGGACGAGTGGATCTCCCACTTCGAGAGCGTCGCAGCTGTGAATGCGTGGGATGGAGATGCCGCTAAGCTCAGGTGGCTGAAGGTCCGATTGACCGGCCGGGCACAGCGAGCCTTCCAGCATTTTACAGAGGAGAGCCGGGGATCGTACAGCCGTGCCAAGAAGGCGTTGCGGGAGCGATTTGACCCTGACAGCAGGCGTGAGCTCTACGCCGTTGAGCTCAACACCCGACGGAAGCGCAAGGGAGAGGGATGGGCAGACTTCGCGGAGGACCTGCAGCGCCTTGTGGACAAGGCATATCCAGATTTACAACAAGAGGCAAGAGAGTACCTCGCCCTCACCAGCTACCTGGGTCAGCTGAGCGACCCCCAGGTGTCCTTTGGCGTAAGACAGCGACGACCAAAGTCTGTTGATGAAGCGGTAGCAGCCACGCTGGAGCTAGAGGCATATGCAAAGACTGGGCCCGGAAGGATAGCTCATGTCGGTTGCGAGGAGCCTACAGTGGTGGCGACTGTGCGAGACGCGAACGGAGACGACTTGGTTGAAAAGCTGGGCGAACTATTGCAGCGAGTTGAACGGCTGGAAGCAGATCGGCAGTCAGCTGGCACCGAGTTCGGGAGCGGCCACCGGAGATCGAGCGAGCGATCAGTTGGTACCGGACTCGGAAGCGGCCACCGGGGATTGCAACAGAGTACGGTGATCTGCAGAAAGTGCGGCCAGGAGGGTCACTACGCCCGAGGATGTGCTGCGCCCAGATCTAGATGATATCAGTGGAGACGCCGAATACGGGACGTATTTCATCAAGGAGGGGGGCTGTGTAGCGAAGTTATTGGACAGCGTAGGATAATTAGTAGCTAATGCATGCATGTTGCGTAATGTAGATTGTGTTAGTGTTAGGTGACCTTCTTTGTACACTCGGTTTTAGATTGGTTTTGGTTTTCCTAGTGCTTGTACCTAACACCTATGTATTAGGCTTGCTGTATTCAGCTATTTCCTCCTGTCCTGCTGAGTGTGTGTCATGTGTTCTTTTGGCTGAATGGCCTAGGTCCCTCATGTTGTGCCTGTCACCTGTGAATCATCTGTGCTACTGGAGACAGTGGTTTACTTTGAGTTTTGTACATCCGTTCCTGTGTCTGTATTTAAGTAGCTCTGCTTGTACTTCATCCATTCTTTGATTGCACTGAGTTATTCCCTGCAACTGCAACCCCGTCGCGCTGTCCGGCAACACCGCTCCGGCGAGTTGCGCGCCGTGCTGTTACACTTGCAAATAAAACCTTCCATATAAGGCACTTATGCTATGCTAGGCGGACCACTGCATCTAGAATTGGGTTTTGGTATTCCTATAACAGTTCAGAAATACCCCTTCATGAAGCTGCAACTTGCTCACACTTCTGAACTCAAGTACAACTTAAATCCAGCAAATATTTGGTGGCCTTAGTTCTAACCAAGCATTAGTCTTGTCCCCAGACCCCACCCTCTCACGAGGAGAAACAGTCTGGTGAACCAAGTCAAATCTCTTGGGCTAGCGCACCTTTGTGACAGTGTCACCTAGCAACATTTTACACCAAGCCCACTCAAAAAGTATGGATACTCAAGTAGAGATTAAAAAATTAATGAAGTGCTACGTAATAATTACCGATCTCACAATCTCATTGGTCCTTACCACTTTGGGGAACAAACCCAAGAAATTTGACTTTGTTCACCAGACTGTTTCTCGCCGGGAGGCACCCGCAGACTGGACACAAGACTACACCACAATATGCCATGACGTACCAATCACACAGCCATTACTAAGGGTACATCAAGCCGCCATTAACTTCACACACTATTGGTAATGGTTGTCACAGTTGTCAGCTCAATGTAACCTTGCCATTACTTCAATACTAAAACTAGTCTTGCCTGCCAGACCATGGCTTCTCCCAGCACCGATATGCTTACATACAGACTTGTCGTATCTGAAACTGCTTTTGCTTCTACACACACAACACTGTAGCACTGTCAGGCAAGCCTACTCCCATGCAAGACAAATCTAACCTCGTCACCAGAATTTGATGGTCGTGCAGGAGAGCCTGGGGACAAGGCTAGTTGATTAGTTGAGGACTGAGCTATCAAAGACGAGCCATAGTCTACTTGGAACTCCTGCCAAATGGACCAACACCCACTACAACAGTACTGTATGTAGATTCTGTACCTCCACAGACCTCCTTTGGATGCACTTGCATGACTTAGCCATTAGCGCTCTCAGTTTGTTGCAAGTATACAAGGATGTACGGGGTTAAAATAACGACTTATGAATAATTTATTAGCGACATTCCGTCTGCACTTTATGAGAACCAAAAAAATCCTCTACCGTTCCGAAAAGGCAACCGCGCGCCTCCATACGTCACTAAGTCAGTGCGGGTCGATGATGGAATTTGACCAGACTCTCTGATAGACTGTGCAACATGACTTCCGGTGCAACATGACATCCGTAGTCTCGTGACCAGCCGGATATACCTACGGAAAGTCCGTCTGGTAAGGTAAGGCTGGATTCCTGGGCTTTTCTAATTTCGACGGAGTTATTTGAACGTGCCAATCAAATTGTAGCATGTCCAATTACTCCAGCGGCCCACTAGCGCACTAGCGCTTGTGCGGATGCTAATTGGTGATAATTGAAGCCATTTAGAGGCGAGAACTTCCATATATGGTCAGCGCCAGCCGCATTCAAACCCTGCTGACGTATGCAAAAGCCCAAGAAATGCGCCTTATCTTACCAGACGGATTTTCCGTAGGTTATATCCTGCTGGGCACGAGACTATGACATCCGGTGCAACATGAGTGCATAGATGTATTTAGTCTCGTGACCAGCCGGAAATAACCTACGGAAAATCCGTCTGGTAACGTTGGGCTCGTTTTTGGGGCTTTTCTAATTTCGACGGAGTTATTTGAACGTACCAATCAGATTGCCGTATTTCTAATTACTTCTACTAAATTACGTAATGTGCTAGTATGATGGCCGCTCAGACAAAGAGAAGTTTAGTCCCTCGACTCGATTGTCGTTTTGATGAGCCGGTTATTGATGTAGCCATTTTAGAAGCGTTTCAGAAGCTAGGGTATGACCGCCCTACTGAAGAACAAGCACAAGCTATCAGAAGTTTCGTGTTGGGAAGTGATGTTTTTGTGATGCTACCAACTGGGAGCGGCAAGTCGCTCTGTTATGCTTCCCTTCCATACATTTTTGACAGTTTGCGGCGATCTGCTGGAGGGAAGAATGCTCACCACTGCATTGCTGTTGTTGTCTGTCCTCTTAGCTCGATCATGCAAGACCAAACCCAAAAGTTCAGCGAACGAGGTCTGAGAGTAGCCTTTGTGGGAAAGGAACAGAAAGATGAAGACGTGAAGAATCGAGTTGAGCGCGGAGAGTACAGTTTGGTTTTCATGAGCCCTGAAGCGATGTTGACCTGAGATGGCGTGAAATGTTTCATACTGATGTGTACCAAGAGTGCATGATTTGTCTTGCTGTGGACGAGGCTCACTGCATCAGAACTTGGTAAGTTGCTTGCCTGTAATTTATTTTAGTTTGGAGCTAAATGCTAGAATTGACTGTTAGTTTCCAGTTTAGCATTCTGATTCACTAAGGTGAACGCAGGGCATCATACTGGTTGTTGAGAAATTCCTTATTTTTATATAATAATGATATGTTGGAATTTGCATGCTCTTATTTGTCACATAGGGGTCAGAAGTTTCGAAAGGAATTTGCAAATATTGCTGAGATTCGGTCACTAACCCCCAAGAATACAAACATTCTTGCACTCACAGCCACAGCGAATCGAGGCACACAAAAGAGCATTGTGGACAGTCTTGAAATGAGGAGATGTTTCATGCTTCGGAAGTTACCAAACAACCAAAATTGTTCATTTGTTGTCCTATCCAAGCCAAAGGATCAATTGGTCATTCTCCAACCCATCATTGATGAGTTAGTACTTAAAATGAAGAGAGCTGATAAGCATCTTATTTTTTGTCGAACGTATGATGAAACATCATACTTTTTTCAAAATCTAGCACTTTGTTTAGGTGAAAGGAATGCCTTGTATACCAAGGATCAGCAAGCACTCAGCATCTCACAGCGATGTGAGCATCATTTATGTGACAAATATGATGCTTGCACATCAGTTTCTATGAAGAAGAAGATCATTGCATCCTTCACAAAAGCTGATGGAGAACTACGTACTGTAGTTTCTACAGTGGCCTTTTCAATGGGGCTAGATGCTCCAAATATTCGAAAGATCGTCCATTGGGGTCCACCTGGAGATTTAGAAATGTATCTACAGCAGACAGGACGTGGTGGACGTGATGGAGAACAGTGTTTTGCAGTATTGTACTTCTCATCAAAGGATCTAGATTCTGATATTGTGACACCAGATATGAAAGAATATTGTCTAAACAAAACAATGTGTCGCCGAAAACTCCTCATGGCACATTTTGAGGACCCAATGAATTTCGCTCTGCCTGACATTAAACACCTGTGCTGTGATGTGTGTGCCCAAAGTTGCAAATGTGGAGATTGTTCTTCAATTGTCCCTGCATTACATCTTGAACAGGTTGACATAGAAGAGATACAAGATTTTGATCCGCCTTTGATAACTCCTCCACTTAAGCCAGTTCCCAGAGCACAAGATGCACTCAAGAGAGAACTCCAAGCATATAGACACAAACTCTGTGAGTCTGCTGATGTCCCAGTTGCATCAATGATGGTTGGAATAGACATTGCAACAGGATTGAGCGATGCACTCATTAACAGAATTGTCCAGTATGTACTGTGTTGTGATGTGACATGCATTGATTCCTCAAACTTACTTGCACTTGGTGTGTGCTCACACAAACAAGCTGAAGAAATTTTGTATATCATTCGTACGTATTCAAATATCTAATTTATATACACAAAATTATAAATATTCATAATACATCATACACTTACAATTTGCAACTGTGAATATAAATTAAGTCATGTCAGTCCAAGTATTTTCTTGAGTTTGATAGAGTCAGAAGCCTTTGACTGGTTTTTCTTGAGCCATTTAAACATCTTATCAGTGTCAAGACATTTTGCTATATGTGGTTGTATATTGGGAAAGGATGCATGTTTCCGGCCAGGGATGTAATCAAAGACGTGTGAGTGATCTGTTAGCTCTTTTATTACCAACTCTTCATCCTTCTTTGAGCTTTTCTTGGTATGATGGAGGGAGACAGGGTGTACATGGCATTCCTTATCAAAGTTGTTGCCAACACTCAGTATTCCTTTGAGTGACTTACTGATCTGTACAATTGTCTCCTCTTTCACATTTGCACCAAGCCCAACTATATAATCTTTAACACATCGATTTAGGTGTTCCATGTGCAGGTCGATGGGCAGATTGTGACCTTTGCCACCACGTGTACTTACAACTCGTCCCCAGCATAACTGATTGGCTACTCGGGGTGAAGCAGAACCATTCAGTAGCAATTGAATGTTTAGTGCTTCTTGGGCGTACTTAGTGTGACCAGCGAAGCGAAAATACAAAAGGAGGAATTTCCAACACCTCATGATCCTTGGTCCGTCTCCTTCATGTATTGCATCTAGAAACTGTAATAGTAATAATCCATCATTAAGTACAGCAGAGGCATAGTTAAAAACACCATCTGGTGAGGCCTTGTGTACATCATGGGACGCATGTGGTTGATCTGCTGATGAAGTTATCCATGGTGGTAGGTGCCTATGAGGCTTCTGGGTAGGTTCTTCTTGTCTCTGAGATATGGATACAGGTCGTGTTTGGGTAGGCTCAGTGTTCGTGGATGAACATGTTGCTAAAGAGTATGAATGCTCCACAGTGATTCTTGATACGTGTGGATTTTGCTCCAAGGAGCTTGATCTCTGGGATTCTGACCCAGCTGTGGATACCAGTTGTCGCTGGGTAGGCTCAGATCTTGTAGATGAACTTGTCGTTGAATAGTATGAGTGTTCTACAGTGATCCTTGAGACATGTGGATTTTGTTCCAAGGAGCTTGATTTCTGGGACTTTGATACAGCTGATTGTGGTTGAGCAGAAGCAAATTCATCCACTATGACGTACCTGTCAACAATTTGACCAATAACTTTACTGAAGGTCTTCCACTGCCTATCCACTGGCCATTTGGTAATGTCAGAGGGAAGGGCATTGTTTGCAGGATTGCTTGATATATCTTTCATGCCAAAGAAGTTCATGGCTGCTGCAACAATGTGGCAATTTGTGACTAACTCCACAAAGTTGAATCGACCTGAGACATCTGCAGCAACATTTCGCCCTCCTTTGTAGAGACACTTGAACAGTATCTGTTGATTTAATTAAGCCACAGTTACATTAATTAGTGCTTTCACATCAAAAGGAAAGATGACTAATGGATGTGTAAAATGTGTTTTCAAAAGAAGGAGCTAAATACAACAGTGAATGATTTATATACATGCAGACCTCAAGGTAGTTAGCTTCGGCATGCCAGTCTGCTGCAAATGGTTGGAGTCCTAGCAAGGCATCTTCCTTACAGTCAGAGGTTACTCGAGACTCCTGACACTTTCTGCTCCTCTCCGATGTCAACTGGTCTCCGCCAAAGAGTAGCTATATAGGCATCAAAATCACTAATGACAGTAATCTAATTGATAACTGCTTTACTCAATGACTGCAAACCTTGACTGGATGTGGGCCATCATCAGATGGGATACTAGGACAATAGTTTTTCTGAAGTTCCTCCAGTATCTCAGCCATTTCATCTCTCTTGTTTTCATTTTTAGGGATCACACCAAGAGGAATCTGTATAGTGGAAGCATTAATAACAAAGAACATGTATGTAATCTAGCAATGAGGTTTACTTAAGTGCAGTTTACTTACAATCTTTGACTTTTGGAATAGCGATGAGGGATGTGCTGCACAACACACTGACGCAAGCCAGAGAAGTAAGGGAGTCTGTCCACAATTACTCTTGCGACAAGAACAATGTAGTTTGATCTGAGAGCAATACAATCATCTACTGAAGGAACAAATGTGGTAACTGGAAGAGATTGAATGTCAACTTGGGGTTGATCATCGGATAGATCTGAAACATCAATGCCATCATGAATAGCATAAGAGTGGAAATAATGCAAACTCTTGACCTGATTCTCCACACGCATGTCACGCGGACTGATATTTTTGTCAAGGTTGTCTCCGACCAACAAATAGTGAGGATAAGATGAAGATGACAGAACTTGTGAAAGATTACCCTCGGTCTGGGTGTCACTGCTTGGGTTAGAAACTTGGGGTTGTGCTGGTGGACAAGGCTCTTCTTGCTGGTCTTGCGATTCACAAGTCTGCAGTTGAAGTTGTGGAGCTAACAAACGATGAAGTAGTGATTCGGAATGACTACTACAGCACTGATCTCTCCACTGCAGAGCTTCGTGATTGTGATCAACTCCAAGTTTTCTGACTAAGCGAGTAGCTGTCATATGAGACACAGACACACCAAGCTTTGCTAGTCTTGTGTACACCTAAAAAAAAAACAATCAGAAGATACTGTAATCTGCAACTGGTTAGCACCAAGAGCTGCTGATAAGCAGAAATCAAAGCAGATTTTTAAATATTGCTGCACCCACTGTGTGCACTCTCCAAGTGAAGTGAAAAAAAATTGATGGAGGCATCTCTCCATGCACTACAAAGTATTAGCTTTGAGCCTGAGGGACTTAAGACATTAATTAATACAGAATGGAAAGACAAAATACAAGTAAATGTACGAACCTTCTTTGATGCATGGCCTGCATACAGCAAGGTAGAAACAACTGATTGCAGGGCACACGTGTTTGTTGCGGCTCTTTAACAGTATTCCAGCAGCCATTCCAACGATGCTGACTGGAGGTGATAACTTTTTTGACCTCATCGGCTGTGCTGCTGCCTGCAGGACAGCTAGCAAGGTTGGAGCTCTTGTTCTAAGCTCTGTAATGAGATCCTCCCACTTGAAGTCAGTTATCCTTTTCAGTGAGGACACACGCAGCACGGAGGGCACTGGCTTGAGTAGGCAAAGTGAGCCACACTCAACTCTGATGATCTGCAGAATAAAATAAACAGTCACAGTATAGTGCAAAACATGTACTATATACTACCTACTTGGTAAACTTATCTTCACCTTTAAAAGTTCTTGTAGTGCAGCTTCTTTCAGGGCTGGTGTCCTCAGACACATACGGGCTGTATAACTCATTCTGTGGTATCTAGCTGACTTCACAATCTGCTTGTATGGTGAGCAGAGAACGTAGTTTCTTGATTTCTGCCCAGCTTTCATGTATGTGACCTAAAAGATATTGTGACACTATATAAGCATCATTTAGCAGTGCTTCATACAAGTTATTCAGTATGCTAAATGCTCACCTTTAGGACACTTCGTGCTGTTACTTGGTGCTGTTGGCTTGTTCCTGTCTCTGGTGTCGCTGTCAAACTGTGAAAGCTTACAGGGTATGCAGCAGGGGAAGTAGCTGGCTGGAGCTCAAGTCTAGTTCTCTTAGGGTCTGGAGCTCCAATGTCAGATATCAGAAGAGATCTTTTGGATGTTTGTCTGGCTGATAGACCGAACCTTGGACGTTTGGGTGTGCTACCAAGGTTTTCTGCCGCTGTACCCCCAGGATTTGGCCCCTTTCCATTGATTATGCTCGTTACTGACCCACTTACAGCACTACTTGTACGGCCTGCACCGGCTCCAGAATACATAGCTTTTAGCTCGGCAATAAATGTATTGGCCTTCGCTGTGTGCTTCATGGCCTGTTCCAGTTTTGCAAAACATGGCTGTCTACAGGCGAATTGCGGTTGCATGGTAGATGTATCCAACAAAGGATTTACATGTGCCGTGTAAAAGTCTCGAACCGCCCTAGAGCCATCAGAAGATGGTGGGTGAAGCAACCTTCGAAGGGTGGATTGGATGTTTTTGCCACAAATAACACAGACCGCTACCATGCTTAGCAGAACTGCAGTTACCTACACTCAGCTGGCTTTGTTTACGCTTCATGATCCACGGCGCGGCCACGTGGCTAGTTATGCAATAATTACATTCCACCGGCCCAAGAACCGAGCGCAATGTTACCAGACGGATTTTCCGTAGGTTATTTCCGGCTGGTCACGAGACTAAGATGTATTATGCATGTTGTGTCTCGTGCCCCGCCCGCGCGCGCCTCTGGGGACGATATGACATATCGACACCTGTTCACGTGCCTTGCGTAGTCTCCCCTAGTAGTTTTTCACGTTGCCAGACTAGAGTCTACTGGTCCTCACTCGCAAGTTTGCTAATCTCGGACTCACCTTTATGGTAGGTGGACGTCACGTTGGTGTTGATCTAATGAATTGGGCTCATTTCACCTACTAAATGTGTCATTTCGCTTACTCAATAATATTAGCGTAATAGCATTGGTCTACAATACCCAATATCAAAGGTTACTCTTTAGTACAGTCCCCAACATCAAGGGTTTGTACCATGGGGGTATTCGTAACATACTATGATGGGACCTGGCTGGTGGGCAGCTACCCTCTACCCCTTTGGAATGTTTTTGAGAATGGCTCCATAAGGACAAACAATCATGTTGAAGGGTGCATGGCACAATCGCCTAAAGAAGATTGTTGAGAAGACTCATCCTAATGTATTCGAGATTGTCAAAACATTTAAGAAAGAACAGGCGACAACAAAGGTGACAATGGCACAGCTTGTTGCTGGAGCTACACCTCCCCATCGCACCATGAAAGTCAATCAGAGAGACAGATAAACTGAAACAGAGGTTCTTATCAAATTCCATTACTCTACATTGAAGAATACTTGTCAGGTGTATCTGCACACATAAATCTATAATTAAATGTCAGTATAGAGGGCTGACCCTGTAATGAAATCTACTCACAGTGGGTGAGAGATTGACAGGAGATTTGACACCAAGTTTAACTACGCAGTATACTAATAACATGGCCATATTGTAGGGCAATCTTCAGAAGTGAAATCAACTTGCCTGACTATAGCCTCTAGTTCCAGGACTGCAACGATTTCTGCACTTGTTATTGTTGTGAAGTTCTGAGCATCTGGAGCATATGCAATCTGGGTATCCTACAGTGTGAGTGTGTGTGTGTGTGTGTTTTACGAGGCTAGCAAGTCAAAACCACATACAATTCCCATCATCTGCCCTGGTAGGGGGTAGTAAGGCATAATATTGATAGTTGCATAAGGGATGTGTGCATGTTTTAGAATGATTTCAATTCCCAACTCATATAATTTTGTATTTAGACACGGCAAGGCTAAGCGTAGTTTGGGAGCATACAGTATTCCAAAGACCTTTTGGTGGGATTTATCCAAATTATGTTTTGTGCCACCATTGATAGTAGAGTGGAATATTCCTTGTTTACCTACTCCCATTTCGCCTAGTCCCATTTTACCTACCTTAGGCCAAAAAGTAGCGTTGCACCTACTCACTCATTTCTAGCAGTTTTTAAGTACTATTTTGAAGCAGAATGCACTTATAGATATACATTACCACAGTAATACACTATTAAACTTTAGTAGTCATTATTTTGGTAACAGGTTTTCTTCCTCCATTGCTGAGACTCACGGAGGGTCGATGAACTGAAAACATGGGTTTGATACCCAAATATCATTTTTCATAGACAGTAGAGTAATATCACAAGCCATTGGTGCTAAAGTAGGCTCTTGCACTAGCATGCCATTTCAGCTGGCCTGTTATTATTACACACTTCTGCTGTTTGTGTGTGTGTGACTGTGTGCATCGTGTTATTGTGCAGGGTTCACCAGAAAATCAGAAGCATGAATCAATCATCTATAAATCGTGGTCCAGGGGACAAATTTTACAGGAGTTTTATCCGCCATGGACAAAATTTCTCGAAACATTTTCAGACGCATTAGTTGCCTAGGCTTACCACTCGATTTGTTTTTGGGCAATATTCTCCTGTTCAAGAAGAAAGGTCTGAAACACACATCTTCAACTTGGACAAATTTTCCAAGTTGTGGACCATATTTTTCAACAAAAATTGTCATTTGGGTGACCAAAGTTTCCTGGACCAACATTCCAATGAAAGCTAGAGCTGATATGTGTACCTGTAAAAAGTGTATAAGAGGCTAAGATAGTCATTTGCAAAGATAAGATCGAAGATGATGTAACTTTGCCCAAAGACGGCAAATCGCAAATTCTCACATGCAAAACATTCTAGTATTATGGTAAGCATAGACAGCATACTTTTTCACTTACATCAGCATCCAGGAAAAGCAGGAAGGGGTCATAGTAGGTTGTGAACTATCAAGATTTGACCAAGGGCTGCTAAACACAAAGCTTTCTCTTGAGCAAAGGAAGCAAATGGCCTCCAGGTTTCACATAGAACAGGAAATACTACCTTCCGGTAACTTGGAAATCAGCTGAGTCAGTCAGGGCAGCAAGTAGTCACATCCCCAGATCCCACTCTCTCACAAGGAGAAATGGTCTGGTGAAACCAAGTCGAATTTCTTGGGCTACCGCACACTTTTGCAACAGTTTCACCTAGTCTCGTACCCAGACCCTCCTCCAAAGAGGAAAGGAGGGTCTGGCGAATATAGTACAGCCTCACACCATGGACTAGCAGTTGCTATGGATTCCACTAAAAGCTAAGCCTTTGAAGTCACTTGCTTGGCTTCAGTAAATTGGAGGGTGTGCTAAGTAAGTCTATATAACCCTTTACCTAGGCAACATATAAGAATGTTGCTCATATCTCTCTTGTACAGTGATGTTGCCTAGGTAACAGGTTATATAATAGTTAAATCCCTCCCTGGGGTGTGGTCTTGCATATTGGTGTCGGTTACGCCCGACACCAATGTGTAAAACGACCACCCCCCAGGGAGGGATTTAACTATTACGTAAAGGTGTGATGAGTAAAGCTAAGTGGTTTGCGTGAGGAAGCCCAGTACAGGTGAGATAATTGCCAAATCAGCCAATCAGATTGTGCCGCCAAAATTCCTTGGAGGTACAACAATTTTGTACTTTATTCGCCAGCCCCCCATTTCCTCTTGGAGGGTTGAAGGTCTGGGGACGAGACTACAGTTTTACCTAGCAACATTCGAACATTTTCGACCAAACCTGCTTAAAAAAGTACGCATCCTCGTGGAGATAATTACTGTTGTAAGGGAAGTGCTACGTAATAATTACCAATATTGCAATCTCATTGGTCCTTGCCGCTTTTTGGGAATAAGCCCAAGAAATTCAAGTTCGTTCACCAGATGTTTCTTGCCGGGAGGTTACACGCGAGCTGGGCATTAGACTAGGCTGTAAGTAGCAAACAAGTAAATCAGCACCACTTTGAATTCAAACGAGTAAGAATAGCCTGTGTGCCATTGATCTATAAACTAGTCCACCCTATTGATGGTACGTTATGCCAACTACCTCCTCGTACTGAGTATAGTGGGGCAAGGCCCTGTAATTGAATTCCCCTTCAAAGGTGAGAGATGTTGGAATTTGACACATTTGGTGTAAATATCTCTTCAGAAGTAATCTGCAGTATTTATATCTAGCCAGGGTGGGGCTAGGGCTGGTAAAAATACCGTGTTGTATACAGATGCTAATGTCGGCGTCACATGTCATTCAGTTGACTTGATAGCATTATGGTGTTGCACTCAAATGCAACATAAGGTGTATAAATATGACATCTGCGCTAACAGGAAGTAAACATTGGGTATGTACCATAAAGTTTCCACTATAGGCGCCACCCCAATGTAAGTGCCCCCTTGGGCATATCGTAATTTTTTCTGTTCCAATTGTTAGCGCCCTTGGGGTTTGGAATTAATTTAAGTCTGTGCCTAAATTGTTGGAGCGGACGCCGCACGTCCGCTTACATGTGTGTGCTGAGTACGTGTGAGATGGCGTCCCTGACAGACTACTCAGGTGTGTTGGGACAGAGGACTACGTCACTGCTTCCTTCAAATCCACGGAACACGGGAAGAAGATGGTCAAGTGACCTGTGGGAAGTCCCAGAAAGCACCTGCTAAGAAACGATGGACAGGCATAGCCAACAAGGAGAACGTCCAGGTGGCACCTGTGCATGTACCTGCTGGTGCTGCGGAGCCCACGAGAGCCTGCCATTGGCAACTCCAATTCGGAACTTGACACGTGCTGCCCGACTGCAGGCACTCTGTGTAACTGGTTCTGTGTGCTTCACAAACAAGTACATATTAAGAGTGTAGAAGCTTTCTTAGTTTCACTCTGTAGACTGACTTGTTGGGTGCTTACATTGTTAGATAAAAGCTTGATCTCTAGTGACATAATTGTAAGCATGGAATACTACACCATTTTCTGTCATCTTTTGTTTCCCTCTAAATTTGATACTCAATATGCAAGAAAATGATGATTGACTAACCCCACCCTGTGTATATTGAGTCCAGAAACAGATAAATGTGATGAATGGGCACAAAGCGAAACACTACCACTGTTGTTTGTTGAACATTAGCTGAACATTCATTTTTATTTTGGCCACTAGCTACTGTATGCTCAGTCTTGTAAAGCATGCAGCCGTAAATTCCTCATATATGTTTACTTGTTTTTCCTCATTAGCTCTAAACTGTGAGCAGGTGCATTTACTCCTACTCAAATGGTAAGTTTTCTTAGAGTACAATCATATTTTACAGTGTTAATGCAATAGAAGAATGATGAATAGATCATTAACAAATTATTGTCAATTACTGGCCAAATACCATCTGTACTGGTTTACAGAGGGCGCTTTCCTGTGCTGCATGTTTTGTGTACTATCTTTAACCAAACACAGCTCCACATATTTATGAAGCTCAAGGGCTGCTGTACCTCTGTAGTTGGTGCAAGTTGTGTTCCTGCTTAATTGCATTGAGACCAAAAAGCCAAAATTAGATGTTAATGTCTTTTTTATATTGCTTCTTTTTACGCGAACAATGATTCCTTCTGTGCAACCCAAGAGCAGTTTGAAAAGTTACTGTAACATATACACTGTTTGTTTGGTTTTCTGGATGGTAAAATGAACAACCAAATACTTAAGCGTTCATAACAACCATATTTTCAACATTGCTCAAACTGTGGTATGCTTTAGCACCTCTGCATGGGAAGGTGTCTGACCAGAAATCAGAAGTTGGAATGGCCTTTACAGTAAATTAATTAACCCTTTAACTTTATGGTAAATTAAAGTCATTTTCACAATCAAGTGTCCTGCAACTACCCTTGCTTCTAGTGTTGACTGTGTTTAGCTATGATCCATCAACTGAGGACTCCTAGACCGACCTTGTTATTAACCCTCGGCACGCATGCGTGAGGAGGGTTACAGTAGTTGTCCTGTGTGCCTGTGTGTGTGTGTGTGTCTGTGTGTCCGTTTTCTCTATTCTGCCTTCTCGCGCTTTTAGGCGTCCAACGAGAGGTATCAGCGGCTACAGTGCGGAAAATGCAGTAAAACTAAAAAGCCGTTTTCTCTAAAACTGCTTAGTTCGAAAGTTAGAAGTGTTATAAACTTACCGTGACTAAGTCAGCCATTTTCTTCACTTGCAATGTTTCCGTATACCTCTCCGTAACACGTACAGTACGTAAAAGTAATGTGTGATCACAGTAACTTGGAGCACGCAGTATTATTGTTTTAGTTTTCCGTCGAATTTAGACGTTTGCAACTATCTTTTATGAGAGGTTGTGTGTCGAGTGGGGGAGCACCAACACCGCTGGCACATCGATGTTCAAATTCACACATACATAAAGTGTGAAGTTAAAACATAAAGGGAGATGGGGATGGGGCATTTATGGCTTAGATGGATGGGGCATTTTATGGCTTAAATGGGTGTGGCATTTATGACTTAAATGGGTGGGACATTTATGGCTCAAATGGATGGGGCGGTTAGTTACTGTTTTTGGGAGATATGCTCAAAAAAAATACTGGTCTTCAGGGGAGTACCCTTTCCGGTCCTCGCATGACCACGGGTTTCGGTCCCTTTGAACTCCCAACCCGTGGCCTACTACAGAAAGGGCGGGACCAGAAAGGTATGCCGACAGTGTAATACCGTAGTGCATGCAATGGAGTGCAATAGGTCTATGCGTCTGAGAAAGGTATGCCCACAGTGTAATACAGTGGTGCACGTGAAGAGGTCAGTTTGTGACTGTGGCCATGCCTTCGCATCAAAGAAAAGGAAAGCACGGTGTACTGCTGTTGGGGAGCCTGAGAACACAGTGAAACGTAGAAAGGCCTTAGGCCTACTGTCTGAGGAAGACTTATTAGTGAGGAACTTGAGAGAGAGACAAAGTCCGCAAAGCGAGTAAGAGAGCTCCTGAAACACGTGAGCAGACTTTGCACAGGCAAGAACAGAACCGGGCAAGCATAAACACTTATGATATAGCTTGCACCAAGGGTTCTGCACTTCAGTGCTGTTCATGTTAGAAGACGGAGCCCCAACCTACCTTTAGACCGGATATATAACCTTCTAGCTATCTGCTTTTGGTGTTCAGCTGTATCCATAACACCTTTCAAGATAATTCGTATTCAGCATATGTAAATTAATGACCTTTTTAGGTATTCGCATATAAAGGTTAACATGATTACTACAAAATATTATGTGGATGAGATAAAGCATGCAATTCTTATGGCATGTTACAATTAAGTTCACCCGCCACCTTAATGGGTGCTTAATAGGAGCCAGAACAGTTAAGCATTGAATTTGTTTTGCGAATGCTTCCAAAAGCTATTGCTCTCACAAGTACCCTGAACAAAATGGCATGCGTATTACATTGATGAATGCAGCCTCCTAGGTATTTGAGGCACTAAAACCATTCATCTTACGTGTGTTGAACAAGTATGTTTACATGTATTCTTAACGGACTTAGCATGTTTTGTTTTAGTAATTTGGGCATTTTTTATCCATGCTGCATGCATGCATGTTACAGTCCGTGCTTCTACATAATATACATACATGTTGGAAGTTTGTACTCATACTCCAGTGAGCAGCCACCTACTGTCACTCGACTGTGTACTATAACAAAGTTAGTGTTATGCCAAACTATAGCCAAATGCCCTCTGTAGTGACTGGATATTGACCTCAGTCAATGGACATTTGCAGTTAGATGTACCCATCACCTTCAGCTCGGGGTATATCTACTGCAAACTTCCTCTGACCTCAGTCTCGGGTATTCGCCATTACACCTCCTTACTGTGGTTTATGTAATAGATAAACCACAGTAGACAGGGCTTTATGTATAGGTTATACAACGAGGTGGAGGTCTCTACGGGATATACACAACCGAGTGCCGCAGGCACGAGGTTGTGTATACCGTAGAGACCGAAACCGAGTTGTATAACCGACTTGTACCATGGAGCATAGCAACGCGCTTACGTAGTAGAAGGGTATAAAAAGCGGACAGTTTATCATGCGCTACAATAATTTTTGCAGTACTACAAAACTCTCTGAAAGGTGACAGAAACGCGGAACTCCTGGAAACTTCAAGCAGCAACTGCACACTTGTGAACATGGTGAATGAGCTCGACGATCTCATACAGAGCGCAGTTACCTGAACCGCAGACTGTTGACTAACCCCTGGCCCTGTGTCAAGAAAACAACAGCGAACAAGCTAACTCGAGAACATGCTCAGTTTCCTGTCAGAATCCCGTGTCGAGTAACGAACGACTGAACGGCCGAACGACAGAGGCCGCGACCTTCAATGAACTCCGCCCCATTACCTTATCAAGCACCTCCCCACGCGCGTGTGGTCTGGGAACGAGACAACCCAGCGTGCCTTCACTCAGGACCTTTTAGAATGCAGTGCTATCACTATCACGCAGAACAGCAACATTAGTCACTCATTTTTGCAGTGCAACAACGGTGTAAACATCTCAGTTGTTTATTATTTACTTCTGTATACAATCTTAGCTTACTGTATACTTTACATTAGCTTACTGTATACTCACATTAGCTTACTGTATACTCACATTAGCTTGCTGTATACTCACATTAGCTTGCTGTATACTCACATTAGCTTGCTGTATACTCACATTAGCTTGCTGTATACTCAATTAGCTTGCTGTATACTCACATTAGCTTGCTGTATACTCACATTAGCTTGCTGTATACTCACATTAGCTTGCTGTATACTCACATTAGCTTGCTGTATACTCACATTAGCTTGCTGTATACTCAATTAGCTTGCTGTATACTCACATTAGCTTGCTGTATACTCACATTAGCTTGCTGTATACTCACATTAGCTTGCTGTATACTCACATTAGCTTGCTGTATACTCACATTAGCTTGCTGTATACTCACATTAGCTTGCTGTATACTCACATTAGCTTGCTGTATACTCACATTAGCTTGCTGTATACTCACATTAGCTTGCTGTATACATGTTCAAATTTATTGACAGTAGATGTGATTGCTTTGAACACTGTGCCCCCTGGTACAGGTGAATAAGTTAGCAGACGAGGTGAATAAGTTGGCAGACGAGGTTGGTATGAGATTTATTAACCTGATATAAAGCAATCTGATTGGTCAGAATTATCAACCATGGTACAAGGTCCATAAACCACCAGAGCCCTAGGGTGCAGCCTGATGGTGAGGGTTGTTTATGGACCATAAATCCATGTCTACTGTGGTTTATCTGTTATATTCTCCACTCTGCAAATTGGTCCTTGTTGTTATTAGTAAATATACATGGTAGTTTTCACTGTAAACAAGGTATGTTATTAGTAAACCTGTAAAGTAGTTTACACTGTAAACAAAGTAGCTTATAGGAAACATCATTTTACATATATGGAACAGAATCTACAACTTCCTTTCAGTGGCTTCTCAGTTGGCTTCTGCATATGAAGAGGAGATTATCTGTTACCAACTTGAGCTCGGAAAATAACTTGCCGACAAACGTCGCTTCAACCGGGATGGAGGACTGGAAGTCCCTGGTTGCTAGACCACTGTGATGAGGAGGCAGGGAGGGAGGAGCAATCCTCACCAACCATTGATCTCCAATGACGTGTATCCTCAGTAGTGCATGGCTATAAATAGCAACGTTTGTTTGGACCTCTTCACTTTCACCCTGATGACGACTGGAGCATTCAGTCGAAATGTTGGCAAGTTATTTTCCGAGCTCAAGTTGGTAACAGATAACCTACAACTTCCTGTCAGTATATGGAAAATAATACCCACCTGTTGTCACAGAAACAAGGGTGAAGCGGAGTATATATATAACTAACACATGCACTATTAGCTAGAAATACATTCATTAACTGGTGCCTCTGATTTATGCACACACTACTTTGGGGTTAAACCAGAGCCAACATGTTGGCATGGTTTTTATGCTAATCTTATACTTATTATTACTTCTTTGTTTTCTATAGGATACCCCACAGCCAAAGTTGCAAGGTGCAGTTATTATGTATGTATATTTCCATGCCAAGTGCTCCGAATGGTTAAGTAATAAATTTCAAGGCATTATGTGATAACAACCAAGTGTAGTCCGATAAATTTAGCACATGCCGTTGAAAGCGTGGCCCATACTCGATTGCTAAGTAACTTTTATTTTTGTGGCCAGGAAGTGCTAATTTCATCTTGGAACTGAAACCACAAAGACAATAGCATTTAGGCGTTATGAGGTCAAATTGCACAATCATTCATGCTAGTACACAAGGAACAGTGAGAGATCATAAAAGACAACCCAGACACCAGACTGGATTATCTTCATCTTGAGTAGCAACATTGAGGGTATAAACTGTGGTTTAAGCATTCATTTCACCTTGTATTGTATATCATTCTGATGGCTTCATCACTTGTATCTAAACTTGAGGTTTTTGGTATGGTGCTTCTGCACATTTGCTATTGCATTTGACACCAAATGATATTTATGATCATTTGTAGCAATGATTTTCAAAATTAGAAGGACAGCTGTAGCCTCGTTCCCAGGCCTACCCCGTTTTTTTGGTTCTTCAGTTTGCGTTCATTATAATACACGGAGGCGGAAGAGGGCGAAAAACGGGGAAGGCCTGGGAACACTTGTCACGTGAATGATGTCTGGTGGACGTGAGGTGGACGTAGGGGGGGCGGTGCCCAACTACAAATACTTCATCATCGAATGCTCCAACGATAGCCCGGACCCCAGATGTCCACGAGATCGACAATACTTGACTTCACCGGTAAGAAACCCGCTCTATGGTTTATTCCACACAAATTTGTAGTTGGGCACCGCCCCCCCTACGTCCACCTTGCGTCCACCAGACGTCATTCACGTGACAAGTGTTCCTAGGCCTTCCCTGTTTTTCGCGCTCTTCCACCTCCGTGTATTATACTGAACACAAACTGAAGAACAAAAAATGGGGTAGGCCTGGGAACGAGGCTAGGACAGCTGCACAAACATACGCTACTTTCAAGATGCTACTACTCTAATACATGCATAAGGCCAGCCTTTCTTGCTAGAAATAGCAGTTCCAATCTCCCAGTCATTGCAGTGCAGCTGATGAAGCCTGGTATTGGCCATAATGAGTACTGTGAAGTGGATGACTTTGGAAGACATGCCTTATTATAGGGAGGTGTGGTTTATTGATTGTTCATGCTCAATGTAAAGGTCCATGGATTGGATCTAATAAAGTTCATGTTTGCTGTGTAGATGAGTTGATAATGGTTGACCATTGAAGTTTGGGATTTAAATGGATCAATTCCCCAGCCCCACATAAATCACTGTTCATATGTATACAAGTCACTTATATATGTGAACATGTTGGGACCTGAAGCTGTTTGGATAACTGCTACCGTATTTATTCGAATAAAATGCATGCAAATTAAGTGGGCATGCGTTGAGTTAGATCCACCCATAAATTCCAGGAATTAAATTCCTTGTGTTAGGTTAGATCATGCGCTGCAATGGATTGAAGCGCGAAAAAAATTTTAAATGCAAAGAATTCCTGGCCTTTAGTTCTCTAGAAGTGAGGTTCTTGGTAGACAGTAGCAGGTGAACCAACAACAAAAGTCTTACAAACACCAAAGTAGAACAGTTATGGGATGCCATATTTCTTCGACTAGACTCCGCCCTCGAATACTAGCCGCACAATCTGGAGCTCTGAGCGAAATAAATGCGCCCTTGAATAGTAGCCACAGCAACTATATGCGACACACGCACACGTATGCAAATAGTTCTGACGAGCTAGAGCTAGGGTAGTTCATGTTGTGCAACTCTTCTGACAGCAGAACTGAGAGTTTGCGTGTACTACTGCCAGCATCTAACAGTCATCGCTGTATCGCTCGCACGTACCTTATCCAGCCGTCTTTGATGTCTGTGGACTTTCCAATGAAATAAATGCCGTCCTCGAATAGTAGCAATTATCCGCGGCATCTGATCAAAGAAATATGGTAGCTCTTTCTCCTGGAAATTGTCCTTGACCGCCCTTTGTTGTCACAAAATAGAGACCTGGTATTGCGGTAAATTGGATCAACCCAAAATTAATTAGTGGCAGCTTGCGCTAAGTTGGATCCACACATAAATTCTCAAAATTGAATTTGTTGTGCTAGATTGGATCATATGTTTTATTTGAATAAATACGGTAAGTTCTCGTAAGTGAAACAATACTAAGTAAATTGCTCATCAAACTGTCTATGAATATTATTATTTTGGGGTTCAAATAAGCGAAGGTTCAGTTATATGTAGTTTGGATGAGTGACTTCCTACTGTACACATTTATAGATACACATTCTTCTTGGGCTTTCTTCATTTAGTACCAAATGGAAGTGTTCCAGAGTGGAAAAATGAAGCTGAAATCCAACAACTTAAGCAGCAGCTGGCTGATATCAGAAGGGATAAGGATGCTCATGTCCAACAACTTCAACAGGAGCTAGCTGATGTCAGACTGCAAAACGATGCTGAAATCCAACAACTTCAGCAGCAGCTGGCTGATGTGAGAAAGGAAAAGGATGCTCATATCCTACAACTTCAACAGCAGATGGCTGATGTGAGAAAAGATAAAGCTGCTCTAAACCATCAAATTGAGCTCCTTACGGTTGATGTGAGATTTCATGAGGCTCAGATCATGGGATTTCAGCAGTGTCTGTCTAAATTAAGGAGGGAAAATGAACATCTGCTAGAGGTCTCCAATAATCTTACCCACAAAATTTGCAGGTATATGTTCTCAAGTTACTCTTCTGCACTTTCTGGTATTTTCCATATAGCTGCCAACGGAAAGGCAACTCTGTGCATTATGTGTGGATGGACATCCAATGGTGCCATGTTTAGCCCTTACCTCCATTACTCTTGTCCCAAGTAACACCGGTAGTCCCACGTTTATCCTGGGACTACCTCATCCCCCTAGCACCCCTGTGGCAGAGTATCCCGGAATGCTGGAGTTACACCGGCAGTCCCGGGATTATCCTGGGATTACCTCACCCCCTAGCACCCCTGTGGCAGAGTATCCTGGAATGCTGGAGTTACACCAGCAGTCCCGGGATTATCCTGGGACTACCTCACCCCCAGCACCCCTGTGGCAGGGTATCCCAGCTGTTTTTCAGGAATTAGTATACATACAATTGGCAGATAATAATCGTCAGTGGGATGAGCCTAAACAAACTTCATGTGATGCTTACAAGCACAGTTGTACCCTAAATTCCCCAGCTCCTCCCCAGCTTTTCAGTGGCACCTGACATTATGCGAATGAAAAGCCTGGGAACAAAGCTACTCTAAACAGGAACTGAAAATTTACTGAACATATAACAGCAGACTACAGAGTGAGCCTAAAATAGGAATTAACTATGAGTCAAACACACTTGGTATATATGTTGCAGTCCCAGATAGAAATCGAATATTATTCCATTGCGTATTTCAAACGTATCACCGAGTTTGACACGCTATAGCACTGAACTTCCGCTAAGGGCGGGGCTCATACGCGGCGTGTAAACGCGTGAATATCTGATACGTCTATGAAGCGTGTATGAGTCCCGCCCTTAGCGGAAGTTCAGTGCTATAGCGTGTCAAACTCGGTGATACGTTCGAAATACGCAATGGAATAATATTCGATTTCTATTCGGGACTGCCACATATAGGATTGTATCAACAAACCTACATCTCCCCAAAAAATAGGCCTAGATGTTATGGAATGTCACCCACTGCACAGGACATACTTCAGCCAATACCAGGCCTCATTAGCTGTGCCTCATGTCAGTGTTTACGGTGCAGTGTGAAGCCAGGCCAGTCAAACCCACAATTTTCTGTCTCATTAAGTGACTAAACACACCCTTATCATGGCGTACAGTAGTACGCCATATGTAGGGATGACCCCGAAAAAAAATGGCGGCCACATTCAAAGTGCACAAATGACACGCTCGAAATGTCCGCGTTAGATAAGTCAACGGCCTCCATGAGCCATATCAGACATTATCGAGTGCTTCCATGGGCAACAGGATCGTTAAATTTGCTGGAAAGCATCGCTAAGTATACCTGACATCAAGTCGCTAAAAAAGGCAAATCATCTATCTTCTGACTTCTTCTTCTTCTTCTTCTTCTTTTGCTCACCACGATAGCACGACAACGGCTGAAGCTATTACAACGATTCAAACGCGAAAGATCAGCATAAATTACTGGGTATTGTACCCACCACTCATCGTTCTCAAAGAAAGAAGTCGAATTAATCGGCGATTCTCAGGTAACCCCACGCTTATGCTTGCTGCTATACGCCATTTTGTTAGAATAGAATATTCATAGCGATTACGTCAACAGAAGTTCAACAGCTACAGCACGTGAAGTTGGCATGCAGCTGCGGTTATTCTACTTCCGTAGAGAACTTGACAATCGATTGATTCCCAAACGATTGCATATGTTGCTACTTTCATACAGCAGCTGACGTACTTGTGCTGGATTTGACAAGGAACGCAGTATGCGTAACGTCCACAAGAAATGGGCGCGGGATAAGCAGAACTATCTGCGAAACAAAGAAAGCAAAAGGCAAGCGTCCCATAACAAGTACTGGAAGAACCCGGAAAAACAAAGGGCATCTTCCCGGGCGTACTCTCTTACTAGTTATTGGAAGAACCCTGAAAAGAAAAGGGCATCTTCCCATACCCGTTATTGGGAGGACCCCGAGACCAAGAGGGCGTCCTCCCATACCCGTTATTGGGAGGACCCCGAGACCAAGAGGGCGTCCTCCCATACCCGTTATTGGGAGGACCCCGAGACCAAGAGGGCGTCCTCCCATACCCGTTATTGGGAGGACCCCGAGACCAAGAGGGCGTCCTCCCATACCCATTATTGGAACAACAGAACAGGTAGACAGTCATGTATATACCACAGTGCCTTAGAACAACCACTCACACACACATGCACATACCCAATTAGACAACAGTTACACCCATGATTCCATTGTCAAGTGGATAAGTACAAACAGCTAACATCCTCCAGAAATCCATCAACATCAACAATAAACTACATAACAAGTCATTTCACTTGGGGTGTGGTTACACAACAACAACAAAAAAAAAACAGAAACAAGTCACAAAAAAGTTTGCCAAACGCAAACAAGCACATGTAGGGATGAAATCCTCAAAAACCAACCAAACAAGACGGGAACGACACCACAATACTTTTACACCATCCCTACATCTTGTGCCATTTTGCCACCTGTACACAACACAAAACCCTCTACATTTGTAATTATTAGCCCACACCAACCACAAATAAACATAGTACTTCACTCCATTCAACTATCTCACAAAATAACCCATCCTTCACAAAGCATTACAAAATTACCACTACTCACTTGACAGCCACCTGTATACAAGACAACCCATATCTATCATGCTAAACAGGCATAAAACTTAACAACATAATGCACATTCCAACATACCACACACACTCACCACTCCTCACTCACTCCACACCTTCTACACACAACTTGGACCATACCTGCTACACTCAGTAGCAACCACCAACAACACAACATACTCACTATGCACAACACACCCACGCCACACCCTTCCATCTACAAGACAACCCTCTTCTACACACAACTAAAAAACAAATACAAACACACAGTTTTGGCAAAATGGCACAAGATGTAGGGATGGTGTAAAAGTATTGTGGTGTCGTTCCCGTCTTGTTTGGTTGGTTTTTGAGGATTTCATCCCTACATGTGCTTGTTTGCGTTTGGCAAACTTTTTTGTGACTTTTTACAAGAAGCCCATAAGCAAAATTTCAGAAGGAAAACCTGAGAGGGTTTCATGCATGATAACAGCCAATATGACATTACAGAAAGCATCAGCAATACGAAGTCATCTCAGTCTTGTATTTCTCCCACTCACATAATGATGAAATTAAAAATGGCAAGCATTCTGTGGTGTCACAATCTAGCTTTGTATCTAGTAGTTTTGTTGCATGGAATTACATGAAGAATTACTCTCAGGCTTTTCTGCTGATTTCAAATCTGAGCAGGAAATCCTATGTACAAGATCATACCTGATGGAATCACCTGGAAATAAATAACAAATGTGAAAATTAGGCTCTAACTCAGATGAATTATGCTTCAATAATGCATGGCTAGCTAGTTCTTACATAGGGCATTTTGTAAACCATCACTGCATGATGGAGATATGAAGGCTTACAAACTGAAGGGCTACATATACTGGCAGGGTTTCATATGGAGGGGGGGGGTGGGGGAGAGAAGAGCACTGGGAATTGGAACATTATAATTGCCTCAACAGCTACAAACACAATAGCAAAGTACAGCATAACCATAAGCTTAATGTATTATAGCTGAATCTAACTATTGTTGTCCTTAAAAATGTCCCTTAAAATGTCCAGAATTTCATTAAAATCTACGAAGCCCTAGTTGGTGCACTGACGCCTTTGCACGCATCTACATCCCCCCCCCCCCCCCCCCCCCCCCCCCCAAAGAAAATATCCTGTATGATACCCTGACTGGGATGTACATGTACCGTACCATCACATTTGTGATCAGCCTCATACAGAATGCTATCCTCTTGTGCCTTTAAGAATATACAGAAATCAATGTAGAACATGGGAAAATCATCTATTTTTCTACACAAAATATGTGAACAGACATTCTTGTGGTTGTTGCAAAAGCATATGAACAGAGATAATTTTCTGCAGGGATTTCCACGGAAACACTCAAATGCTTTGTGTATAAGAAAGAGCTATAGCGGTCGATCTAAAGCTCACCTGGTAGTATCCACTGAGTGAGCTTCATCCCAAACAAACGAAAGCTGTTTTTGTAAATTGAGTTCACCTTTCACTATGGGCTTCTATGGCAGTCTGTATGATTACATCATTCACATTGTTACCCAGAGATGGCTGATTCAGTGACATTCACAGCGCTAGCTACCGCTCACTGTGACAGCATACCAAGAGTATACAGAACTCACAGCTGTTCACAAAGGCCTTCCAAATGCTCCTTGCTGGCAAAGTGAGCGATAGCCAATGCTGTCAACGTCGATAAGGTGACTGGCTCCTGTGCCATTTGAACGAAACAACACATAAAACCACACATAGTATGTCACGAGGCACGTGATCAGATCTTCCAGGGTCTCTCCCCAGGGGAGGAGCCTGGGTATGAGGCTATAGAATAGTATGTTGTATTTGATATTGCTATTTTTTAACCTCATGTAATGGTGGTATTGTTTTCTATGGGGTGCTGTTTGTACCAAAACTAAGCAAAATGTCCTTATTTATAAATGATGGGGTGCATTTATAAATGAGCACTTCCATTTAAATAAATGAGGGGTCCCATTTATAAATGAGGGCTCCCCTTTATAAATGAGTGTCCTCACATATAAATGGGAAGGATGTTCACATGGCATGTGCTTATGTGATATGGCATCTTTAGTCACGTGTCAAGACCATTTCACATGTGCAAGAACGTGCGTGAAGTGACAAATGTGTATTGTGCAAAAAGCACAACCGCGTTGAACCAGGGCCTGAATGTGCTAGCTATTTCAACAGCTTGGCAAGTACACTGTTGCCGCTGTTGCAACAAACCCAACGGGAAACCCAGCAGCCTCCACTGCTCCTGCTACAGGACAGTTGAGCCACAGTTCAGCCTACAGAAGTGACAGGTAAATATTCTAAAGGTTCAGGTAGTAGTATAGAACAACTACCTGGTTATTTATCATGTGGTTTTTAGTTACTAATTGCACATGCCGTGGTGCCACTGTGATGACTGTCTACTTCAGCAATCTGATTGTAGTAACAACATGCCCATACACCTTATAAATAGTGGCCTGTTTTTTGATGAGGCCACAGGGTGCATGAGAAATTTGGTCTGGGGATGAGACTAAGGCAAAGCACATTAGTGAAAGTGATCCATAATGGGGTTTGTTTTGGGTCTGGGACCTAGACCAGTTTGCCATTTAAAAGGCACATGTTGAACACTCATCACAAACAGACATCAAATGTTGACCAACAATATGGATCATTTGGATGTACAAATGCTTTCTGTAATGACTCCAGAGGATTAACTAATTGCTGAAGCTGATGAGACAAAGCTTGGCATGGAACGAAAGATACTTCAGGGATTTCTATAGTCTCATTTACACCAGGTAAGTTGACTTGGATATTTGGAGAGATGTTTAGCACTGATGCTGCAGCTATTCCAGCTTTCTTGGAACTCATGCAGACACTTGTTTATCCGAGGTACAAATACAAAGTGTAGGGAAAACATATCCACTTCATTCAGTGTATCTAAAAGATTTTCGGATTCTAAATTGTGAAAGCACGGTTATTAGTAGCGCATTGAATGTAGGGAATGGTACGTACGAGAGAATCCATCTACACCTACGAACCTCCACCATATTGAATTTGGGCATTCTACTGAGTACTGGCGGCGTTTCACAACCTGTGAACACCTTAGCAGTGTGTTTTCATGGTCAACACGGTGAATGGATGACCTTACTTTAGAACAAAGTACTCAGATTCCCAGGCCCAAAAAGTGCCCACGTATCATCACTTCACCACCACTTTGGTAGTCACATTTTATATCAAGTATCAATAAGTATAAGTATCTCTACATGGAATTCCGTGCTTGTCCAGTTGGCGATAAAGGGTCTGGCGGGATATTCCAAGCATTCTTGCTTTGTCCATGAAAAATTCAATGCCCTCTAAACTTCTATGTCTCCCTTCTTCACTTCAATACATGGTCACCCACTTGTCATAGTATCTTCATCATCACTGTTGAAAGTGAAGCAACTATAATGGGCTATTCCATTTATGGGCAATGTGAATGATTTTTGTGTCCACCCCTAATGGTATTGACACTTGAGGATACGCTTGTATTCACACAAAGTTCAGTACATTAACACAATTGTCTGTAAACTATTTGTCCATCCTGGGGCATAAAGGTGAAATCTTACTCCCAGGGTGAACAAACAGCTAAGTAATGAATAGGGGGTATGCCCACCTAACAAACTGTAGAAATATTGCTGACAACATCTGGAAAATAAAAACCTCGATTGCCTAAGGCAAGTAGCTACTTCCTAAAAACCACATGATAAATAACCAGGTAGTTGTTCTATACTACTACCTGAACCTTTAGAATATTTACCTGTCACTTCTGTCGGCTGAACTGTGGCTCAACTGTCCTGTAGCAGGAGCAGTGGAGGCTGCTGGGTTTCCCGTTGGGTTTGCTGCAACAGCGGCAACAGTGTACTTGCCAAGCTGTTGAAATAGCTTGCACATTCAGGCCCTCGATTGTGCTTTTTGCACAACACACTTTTAATAGACATTTGACACGTTCGTGCATGTGCGAAAGGGTCTTGAGACGTGACTAAAGATGCCATATCACATGATAAGTACATGCCACCATGTCAACATCAGTCCCATTTATATATGAGGACTCTCATTTATAAATGGGAGCCTTCATTTATTTAAATGGAAGCGCTCATTTATAAATGTGAGCCTCATTTGTAAATGGGACCCCTCATTTATTTAAATGGGAGCCTTCATTTATTTAAATGGGAGCCTTCATTTATTTAAAAGGAAGCCTTCATTAATTTTATTTAAATGGGAGCCTTCATTTATTTAAATGGAAGTGCTCATTTATAAATGCACCCCATCATTTATAAATGAGGACATTTTGCTTAGTTTTGGTACAAACAGCACCCCATAGTATGTATGCACATACTGTACGTGTGTACTGTTGTATAAATCATGAACACTGTGAAATTTATTTAGAATGCTGTTGCTATATAGGCGCAGATGATTATACAATCTTTTTTTTTTTTCACTTTACATAGAATACGTACAAGTGATAAGCCCAACCTTCGAGACCTTCTGAACAGTGTAGAAACGACTAAATGGTACCGCCTTGGGCAAGAGCTGGGTATTAGCAGTTGTGACTTGTACACTATTGAAACGTATGAGTTTGATGACCAACTGAGAATGGTATTTCAGAAGTGGCTGAAAGTTTCTGAGCAGCCTACATGGAGAGAAATTCTTGATGCACTCAAGGCTATTGATGAAAAAGCATCAGTATGTAAGCTGGAGCAAAAATTTTGTTTTTGATTTCTAACATTCTAAACCATTTATTTGTAATTGTAATTATCAGCTACCACTTGTGATTGTAATTGTTGGCTAATACTTGATGGTGATCAATTTGCAGACTTTTTGCTCTAGTTAAAACATATTTGCCATAATGCTGTACACATTTTTCTTCATTTATAAATCTCTCCCTAAAGTGCTATATATACTCTGGGCTCCATACTGCATGATAGGTCCCCCTAATAGTATTGGTTATGTCAAACAGGAAAGTATTAATTGGAGAGGCAGTCTTTAATTGTCATGATTGTGCTGCTTATTTGATAGGAGCAAAATATTGGGGTCCACATTTGTTTTTCAGAAGGAACTGTCCCTATAATTACACAGTCCTGGATAGAAATCGAATATTATTCCGTCGTGTATTTCGAGCACATCACCGGGTTTGACGCGCTATAGCGTTAAGCTTCCGCTAGGGGCGGGGCTCATGCGTGCTTCGTGGACACATCAGATATTCATGCGTTTACATAGCGCGTATGAGCCCCACCCTTAGCAGAAGTTCAGCGCTATAGCGCATCGAACTCGGTAATGCGCTCGAAATATGCAACGGAATAATATTTGATTTCTATCCGGGACTGCCACGGTCATGCATTTTTTACTACTGAACAATCTTGCACAGATGGTGCATTTTGAGTAGTTTCCTCCTTTCAGAAAGTAGGGGTATGTTAACATAATAGTATGCATTGTCCCATCCTTTGGTACAGACCATAATAATTATACACAGGCCAGAAGAACCGTTGGACATCCAATCTGAGTTGATATTCGTTAATGGCATGGTGCACTTACACCAGGAATGAAACTTTGCTACACCAACAATTCTCCCTTCACCAGCTACACCACCATTACCCCTCACTGCAATTCCCAAAGCGATATTCTCGCTTACGTGACGTCAGGTGTTCAATATACCTACGTATAAAATCATTGCTACGTGTATTGAGCGCGCTACCATGCTACGGGCTAATATTACGCACGTAATGTGCGTGTATAAAGCAGGTGAAGGCGTCCCATGCTATTCACGATTGATAAACTGATGTCTGGCTCCTCCCTTGAGGGTAAACCTTTTTTTAAGAAGTCACAAACTCTAATTCAACACTTCACGGTAGTTGGCAAAATTTTTGTTTGTAATGTTTCCATTATACGCTGATAATCTTCTTCTGGAAGAATTATTATCAGAAGATTATCCGAGTATAATCAAAACGTTTCAAATAAAAATTTTGCCAATTACCGTGAAGTGTCCAAGATCTAAACATCGTATCGTATGCTCTCTACTTCAGGTGAATTTGCAGCACAATTTCCTGATGTCTAAAGTCAGTTTTTTTAGCAAAGTAGCAGAGAACTTCGTTTTCCTAAAGCCTACTACTAGAAAATGTAGAACATTGTGGGGGCGAACCTGAGCAAGCTGATACAGGAAATTATGTCATACATCAAGTCAATCATCCTCCTACATACATTCATTTACCATTCACAGGGGGCTTTGAAGTGCTTTTGCTTGCTGGTTTACTAATTTGTCATGGTATATAGCAGGATTTGTCACTATTTCAAACGTACAAGTAGCTAAGTCCTCACCCGAGAAAGCCAAGTATCACATATGCCAGCCATTTCTCCAGCCAGGGCAGCTAATGTAGCTAGACATGCATGGACTAAGCTTTACGATGAAATCATGAGCTGGATTATTGGCGTTTATGAGTGCCGTTCATGCCATGCATGACTGGCTCTAGCTACCTGAAGCAACCTCAGCCACTGTCCATATTTTGTACCGCTTGTGAGTGGCCTGCCGTTGATGGTCGGTAGAAGCACAAACCAGAAGTAAGTTGCCACGCGTGCTTCAGTTGTCTTCGTTCCGGGTCACCGACGCTGCACTCGGCTCGGGCAGTAGCATGCTTCGTGCATGCACGAGATCGATCTTCGTGAAATATTTGAATGCGCTCATTTAAAATTTACGGTATAAGGCCGCAAGCAAGCAAACAAGCATACAAACACACTTCCGCAATGCAGTCCTGCTAGTGTGGGGCTCGCTCAGGCTCGCCCCAATAAGAAACATTTTACCTACGTATAGCACTGAACTCTAAAGTGTTCGAGCCAAGGTAAACCTGCAGCACTAACCTCTTATGAGCATCTTGGGGTGCGGTTATGCTTGTTAGTGAATGCATAGATAGTAGTGCTCCAAAGCAAAACAGCAAAACATTCAACTTTTAGTTATGATTCCCTTAAGTCTGATGTCTCTCATCAATTCGGCTGCCAACAGTCACGCCGTTCAGAAAAAGTGTTTGGCATAGTTTAGCCCTGCTTTATGAAGTGTCCAGATGTGGTGTGAAAGTAGGTAGTCAACAGGCTTCATTCCCAAGCACTGCCATGAAAATCCAAAATAAAAACTGATTTTTTAGGAGCAAAAACGTGTTTAGCAGGCCTCTCTCAAGTCTCACGAATTGTGTGTGAGACACATGCATTTGTGGGTCATCTCACACTCATGTGGACACGCAAATCTCACTCAACTTTGACAGTTCCGTCTACAGTTTAATCCTGATTGGTTGACGCTTGCACTAGCCCTGATGACCAAGCAAGAGTGTGTGTTAACTTGTCTTCTACCTTTAGCGTATGCATGCTTCCAACAAGGGGTAGTCACTTATATGCCGCCTGTTGAAGCATTTGCGACCGCAATCAAAATGTTTGATTGGCAAAAAGTGCACTTAAATGAAGAGAAGGTTATCTGTTACCAACTTGAGCTCAGAAAATAACTTGCTGACGTTTCAACTGAATGTTCCAGTCAGAAGGTTATTTGTTACCAACTTGAGCTCGGAAAATAACTTGCCGACGTTTCAACTGAATGCTCCAGTCGTCATCAGGGCGAAAGTGAAGAGGTGCAAACAAACGTTGCTATAATAAAAAAGTGCACTTGATCACTTGATTGTTCCCTTCTGAGGCTCTTCATCGCTTCATTTTCAAGGGTCAAATGTCAAATTGCAGCCACGAGTTCTTGATTCGTTGGCTCAGAGGCCACCTTGATCCCTCTGATTGCTTGATTAACTTTGATCCTGGTTGCAAACGCTTCTACAAGGGACATATAAGTGACTACCCCTTGTCCAACGCACAATGTTTCCATTTCTGTCAGAACCCTGACAGGTGCACTTGCAGCTACATTAAACAGAGTCGTGATATTAACCATGCCCAATCATTAATTAAATTGCACTGGTCAGCACTCTCCGCTGTTCATGGATCAGAGAATTGCCTTCACTGCCAGAAATGAAGCCCCTGCATGAGAGTAGCGTTTTCTAAGCCCACTTGTGTGAACTATGCAAGAGGTGGACCACTTAGTGTCAACCATATGGAAGCCAGCCACAACAGCCACCATGTGCATGTCACTCTGCTGGTGACCCAACCCACCTCCCCCTGTCCCACCTTTTTTGCTAACACAGAACCCGCGCGCAAGCTAAGTGTGCGGAGACCATCTTTTCTGCACAGTGCACAGTGTGAAAGTTGACCCATCAGGAATTAGAAGTATGGTATATAGACATGAAGATGTTCTTTATGATTTAGGTTAGGGGAAAGGTGTTTGCACATGGCTGCTGTCCTTTTCAGGGTTGTGGCTGCTGTTAGGAATGGCTATAGCTAATTCAACCATGTCTAGTCTCTGTCGATGGAACCAGCTCTTTACCAAAAAGGTATGTAGGGCATGACATGCAGTTACAGTGTCCAGAAATTACAAGTATATAGTATGGAAAACTAGTATGGACAAGTAATAAATTACTCATCGTTGATGATCTTTCTATTACAGCACCAACCTGCTCGCATTATTGACATCGATTCTTTTACGACTAGAGAGCAGATCTGATTCACCTGATGATACTAATTCTTGGCAAATAACATCCATCCACAACATCCCCAGCAAAACCTAACGAACAATTTGCATTCTTGAGTGGTCTTCGACAACTATACCCATCAGCCGCCATCGATCATTTATTCAGCTAAATCCTGGCACAGAGCCACCAAAGTCCTCGCAAATTGCCACCAAGTATTAGTACCACAAGTACCAGAAATTTAGTGAACCAGAGCTACAGGGCAAGTGCAAGAGGGTATTTCACAAAATGAAAATTAGCAAGGAGGAAGTGAACTACATTACAGAGGCAACACAGCTCCAGTCAAAGTCGCTTCACTGGTTTGGATACCAACATGGTCGTCTCACTGCATCACGGTTTCAATCATTTTGCCACACAAGTTTAATGAGACCTTCACAGATGCTGATCTCTGCTGTGCTTCAGTTGAAGTCACTTACCAAATTCTGTGGCAATATACTGGGACATAGAAAATGAGGAAATTCCCAGGAGAGAATATGAGCTAGTGTCCAGAGGAAAGAACCCATCCCTACAAATAAAGGCAACTGGTCCAAAGTATCCCCACCTCAGTGCTTCTCTTGATGGCCTTTGACGTGTGGAGAGCTAAAGTGTCTGTATAGCCTATGCCATACAACACTCAATTTAGCTGGTAAGGGTTTCTACCTGAAACACACTCCAGATAGTCTGAAGCTCTCAACATCACATGCTTACTACTATCAGGTCCAAGGACAGCTAGAGATACGTGCCCGCTTGTATTATAACTTTGTTTGCCAGACTCAGAAAAGTATTCATATTGAGTGGATGTACATAAACATCAATTTTGGGGGGGAGATGAAGCCCAACCTAGAAGCCTTTTTTCTTTGTGTTACCCTAACTCGTGTTTTGGCTGGACAAATGGACTCATTGTTTTGCTACTACTGTCGCAAAGGTGAAAAGGGAGACATGAGAATAGTAATTTCACAGTTAGTTCGATATTTGAGGATATGTTGTAATTACCAAGATTTTGTTTACAGATCTAAACTACTCACAACCAGATTACTTAGACAGGGATACGTATACCAAAAACTCTGTAGCACCTACAAGACCTTTGTGCATCGCTACCCCAGGACTTTACAGAAGTACGGAAGGTGCCTGAAAAACATTATTACTGAATGCATTGCCATAGCTACTGTTTAACGCAGCCTGAACATGCAGTTTACTTGGCTTGGCACATTTATGCACACACAGCCTTTAAACATGCACTGTTTGCCTTACACTGTTTGCCTTGTGTCTTATTAACAATACTTCCGGTACCTCCAGTGCCTCTGTATGCGCGCGCGCGCACGCACGCGTCGATAACACGTGACGATCAATCGCTACGTAAGATCTTCGAACGAAAGACAGCTGCACGAAGAACAGCTGCACGAAGAGACGGTGCTTTCGAGGAGTCTCTACCGACTTTTGAATAAGGCCAGCCACCTGACTGCATTCTGTGCATGAGATAGCAGTCCCCATCTCCCGGTCACCCCAGCGCAGCTGATGAGGCCTGGTATTGGCCGAAACGCGTCCTGCGCAGTGGGTGACTTTGCATAACATCTAGGCCTGTTTTATAAGGGAGATGTGGTTCGTTGATTGTTCATGATAGCATGTGACAACCCCACATATGACTATGAGTGGTTTCACTTTTCGTGTATTGGTAAAGTGTGAGCCCCAAGGTGCCTGGTTCTGCCCTGACTGTCAGATCCCATGACATCAGTAGCTAGTATGTATAGTGCTGTGTATACATGTTGTACGTAATTACTGTCACAGATTTCATCAGTTGTAATATTGTCATTATTAAATCATGTAATTATAATATTCAAACAACAGCTTAATGACAACAAGAATTTTATCTATGTTAGCAACTTGAGCTCGGAAAATAACTTGCCGACAAACGTCGCTTCAACCGGGATGGAGGACTGGAAGTCCCTGGTTGCTAGACCACTGTGATGAGGAGGCAGGGAGGGAGGAGCAATCCTCACCAACCATTGATCTCCAATGACGTGTATCCTCAGTAGTGCATGGCTATAAATAGCAACGTTTGTTTGGACCTCTTCACTTTCACCCTGATGACGACTGGAGCATTCAGTCGAAATGTTGGCAAGTTATTTTCCGAGCTCAAGTTGGTAACAGATAACCTACAACTTCCTGTCAGTATATGGAAAATAATACCCACCTGTTGTCACAGAAACAAGGGTGAAGCGGAGTATATATATAACTAACACATGCACTATTAGCTAGAAATACATTCATTAACTGGTGCCTCTGATTTATGCACACACTACTTTGGGGTTAAACCAGAGCCAACATGTTGGCATGGTTTTTATGCTAATCTTATACTTATTATTACTTCTTTGTTTTCTATAGGATACCCCACAGCCAAAGTTGCAAGGTGCAGTTATTATGTATGTATATTTCCATGCCAAGTGCTCCGAATGGTTAAGTAATAAATTTCAAGGCATTATGTGATAACAACCAAGTGTAGTCCGATAAATTTAGCACATGCCGTTGAAAGCGTGGCCCATACTCGATTGCTAAGTAACTTTTATTTTTGTGGCCAGGAAGTGCTAATTTCATCTTGGAACTGAAACCACAAAGACAATAGCATTTAGGCGTTATGAGGTCAAATTGCACAATCATTCATGCTAGTACACAAGGAACAGTGAGAGATCATAAAAGACAACCCAGACACCAGACTGGATTATCTTCATCTTGAGTAGCAACATTGAGGGTATAAACTGTGGTTTAAGCATTCATTTCACCTTGTATTGTATATCATTCTGATGGCTTCATCACTTGTATCTAAACTTGAGGTTTTTGGTATGGTGCTTCTGCACATTTGCTATTGCATTTGACACCAAATGATATTTATGATCATTTGTAGCAATGATTTTCAAAATTAGAAGGACAGCTGTAGCCTCGTTCCCAGGCCTACCCCGTTTTTTTGGTTCTTCAGTTTGCGTTCATTATAATACACGGAGGCGGAAGAGGGCGAAAAACGGGGAAGGCCTGGGAACACTTGTCACGTGAATGATGTCTGGTGGACGTGAGGTGGACGTAGGGGGGGCGGTGCCCAACTACAAATACTTCATCATCGAATGCTCCAACGATAGCCCGGACCCCAGATGTCCACGAGATCGACAATACTTGACTTCACCGGTAAGAAACCCGCTCTATGGTTTATTCCACACAAATTTGTAGTTGGGCACCGCCCCCCCTACGTCCACCTTGCGTCCACCAGACGTCATTCACGTGACAAGTGTTCCTAGGCCTTCCCTGTTTTTCGCGCTCTTCCACCTCCGTGTATTATACTGAACACAAACTGAAGAACAAAAAATGGGGTAGGCCTGGGAACGAGGCTAGGACAGCTGCACAAACATACGCTACTTTCAAGATGCTACTACTCTAATACATGCATAAGGCCAGCCTTTCTTGCTAGAAATAGCAGTTCCAATCTCCCAGTCATTGCAGTGCAGCTGATGAAGCCTGGTATTGGCCATAATGAGTACTGTGAAGTGGATGACTTTGGAAGACATGCCTTATTATAGGGAGGTGTGGTTTATTGATTGTTCATGCTCAATGTAAAGGTCCATGGATTGGATCTAATAAAGTTCATGTTTGCTGTGTAGATGAGTTGATAATGGTTGACCATTGAAGTTTGGGATTTAAATGGATCAATTCCCCAGCCCCACATAAATCACTGTTCATATGTATACAAGTCACTTATATATGTGAACATGTTGGGACCTGAAGCTGTTTGGATAACTGCTACCGTATTTATTCGAATAAAATGCATGCAAATTAAGTGGGCATGCGTTGAGTTAGATCCACCCATAAATTCCAGGAATTAAATTCCTTGTGTTAGGTTAGATCATGCACTGCAATGGATTGAAGCGCGAAAAAAATTTTAAATGCAAAGAATTCCTGGCCTTTAGTTCTCTAGAAGTGAGGTTCTTGGTAGACAGTAGCAGGTGAACCAACAACAAAAGTCTTACAAACACCAAAGTAGAACAGTTATGGGATGCCATATTTCTTCGACTAGACTCCGCCCTCGAATACTAGCCGCACAATCTGGAGCTCTGAGCGAAATAAATGCGCCCTTGAATAGTAGCCACAGCAACTATATGCGACACACGCACACGTATGCAAATAGTTCTGACGAGCTAGAGCTAGGGTAGTTCATGTTGTGCAACTCTTCTGACAGCAGAACTGAGAGTTTGCGTGTACTACTGCCAGCATCTAACAGTCATCGCTGTATCGCTCGCACGTACCTTATCCAGCCGTCTTTGATGTCTGTGGACTTTCCAATGAAATAAATGCCGTCCTCGAATAGTAGCAATTATCCGCGGCATCTGATCAAAGAAATATGGTAGCTCTTTCTCCTGGAAATTGTCCTTGACCGCCCTTTGTTGTCACAAAATAGAGACCTGGTATTGCGGTAAATTGGATCAACCCAAAATTAATTAGTGGCAGCTTGCGCTAAGTTGGATCCACACATAAATTCTCAAAATTGAATTTGTTGTGCTAGATTGGATCATATGTTTTATTTGAATAAATACGGTAAGTTCTCGTAAGTGAAACAATACTAAGTAAATTGCTCATCAAACTGTCTATGAATATTATTATTTTGGGGTTCAAATAAGCGAAGGTTCAGTTATATGTAGTTTGGATGAGTGACTTCCTACTGTACACATTTATAGATACACATTCTTCTTGGGCTTTCTTCATTTAGTACCAAATGGAAGTGTTCCAGAGTGGAAAAATGAAGCTGAAATCCAACAACTTAAGCAGCAGCTGGCTGATATCAGAAGGGATAAGGATGCTCATGTCCAACAACTTCAACAGGAGCTAGCTGATGTCAGACTGCAAAACGATGCTGAAATCCAACAACTTCAGCAGCAGCTGGCTGATGTGAGAAAGGAAAAGGATGCTCATATCCTACAACTTCAACAGCAGATGGCTGATGTGAGAAAAGATAAAGCTGCTCTAAACCATCAAATTGAGCTCCTTACGGTTGATGTGAGATTTCATGAGGCTCAGATCATGGGATTTCAGCAGTGTCTGTCTAAATTAAGGAGGGAAAATGAACATCTGCTAGAGGTCTCCAATAATCTTACCCACAAAATTTGCAGGTATATGTTCTCAAGTTACTCTTCTGCACTTTCTGGTATTTTCCATATAGCTGCCAACGGAAAGGCAACTCTGTGCATTATGTGTGGATGGACATCCAATGGTGCCATGTTTAGCCCTTACCTCCATTACTCTTGTCCCAAGTAACACCGGTAGTCCCACGTTTATCCTGGGACTACCTCATCCCCCTAGCACCCCTGTGGCAGAGTATCCCGGAATGCTGGAGTTACACCGGCAGTCCCGGGATTATCCTGGGATTACCTCACCCCCTAGCACCCCTGTGGCAGAGTATCCTGGAATGCTGGAGTTACACCAGCAGTCCCGGGATTATCCTGGGACTACCTCACCCCCAGCACCCCTGCGGCAGGGTATCCCAGCTGTTTTTCAGGAATTAGTATACATACAATTGGCAGATAATAATCGTCAGTGGGATGAGCCTAAACAAACTTCATGTGATGCTTACAAGCACAGTTGTACCCTAAATTCCCCAGCTCCTCCCCAGCTTTTCAGTGGCACCTGACATTATGCGAATGAAAAGCCTGGGAACAAAGCTACTCTAAACAGGAACTGAAAATTTACTGAACATATAACAGCAGACTACAGAGTGAGCCTAAAATAGGAATTAACTATGAGTCAAACACACTTGGTATATATGTTGCAGTCCCAGATAGAAATCGAATATTATTCCATTGCGTATTTCAAACGTATCACCGAGTTTGACACGCTATAGCACTGAACTTCCGCTAAGGGCGGGGCTCATACGCGGCGTGTAAACGCATGAATATCTGATACGTCTATGAAGCGTGTATGAGCCCCGCCCTTAGCGGAAGTTCAGTGCTATAGCGTGTCAAACTCGGTGATACGTTCGAAATACGCAATGGAATAATATTCGATTTCTATTCGGGACTGCCACATATAGGATTGTATCAACAAACCTACATCTCCCCAAAAAATAGGCCTAGATGTTATGGAATGTCACCCACTGCACAGGACATACTTCAGCCAATACCAGGCCTCATTAGCTGTGCCTCATGTCAGTGTTTACGGTGCAGTGTGAAGCCAGGCCAGTCAAACCCACAATTTTCTGTCTCATTAAGTGACTAAACACACCCTTATCATGGCGTACAGTAGTACACCATATGTAGGGATGACCCCGAAAAAAAATGGCGGCCACATTCAAAGTGCACAAATGACACGCTCGAAATGTCCGCGTTAGATAAGTCAACGGCCTCCATGAGCCATATCAGACATTATCGAGTGCTTCCATGGGCAACAGGATCGTTAAATTTGCTGGAAAGCATCGCTAAGTATACCTGACATCAAGTCGCTAAAAAAGGCAAATCATCTATCTTCTGACTTCTTCTTCTTCTTCTTCTTCTTTTGCTCACCACGATAGCACGACAACGGCTGAAGCTATTACAACGATTCAAACGCGAAAGATCAGCATAAATTACTGGGTATTGTACCCACCACTCATCGTTCTCAAAGAAAGAAGTCGAATTAATCGGCGATTCTCAGGTAACCCCACGCTTATGCTTGCTGCTATACGCCATTTTGTTAGAATAGAATATTCATAGCGATTACGTCAACAGAAGTTCAACAGCTACAGCACGTGAAGTTGGCATGCAGCTGCGGTTATTCTACTTCCGTAGAGAACTTGACAATCGATTGATTCCCAAACGATTGCATATGTTGCTACTTTCATACAGCAGCTGACGTACTTGTGCTGGATTTGACAAGGAACGCAGTATGCGTAACGTCCACAAGAAATGGGCGCGGGATAAGCAGAACTATCTGCGAAACAAAGAAAGCAAAAGGCAAGCGTCCCATAACAAGTACTGGAAGAACCCGGAAAAACAAAGGGCATCTTCCCGGGCGTACTCTCTTACTAGTTATTGGAAGAACCCTGAAAAGAAAAGGGCATCTTCCCATACCCGTTATTGGGAGGACCCCGAGACCAAGAGGGCGTCCTCCCATACCCGTTATTGGGAGGACCCCGAGACCAAGAGGGCGTCCTCCCATACCCGTTATTGGGAGGACCCCGAGACCAAGAGGGCGTCCTCCCATACCCGTTATTGGGAGGACCCCGAGACCAAGAGGGCGTCCTCCCATACCCGTTATTGGGAGGACCCCGAGACCAAGAGGGCGTCCTCCCATACCCATTATTGGAACAACAGAACAGGTAGACAGTCATGTATATACCACAGTGCCTTAGAACAACCACTCACACACACATGCACATACCCAATTAGACAACAGTTACACCCATGATTCCATTGTCAAGTGGATAAGTACAAACAGCTAACATCCTCCAGAAATCCATCAACATCAACAATAAACTACATAACAAGTCATTTCACTTGGGGTGTGGTTACACAACAACAACAAAAAAAAACAGAAACAAGTCACAAAAAAGTTTGCCAAACGCAAACAAGCACATGTAGGGATGAAATCCTCAAAAACCAACCAAACAAGACGGGAACGACACCACAATACTTTTACACCATCCCTACATCTTGTGCCATTTTGCCACCTGTACACAACACAAAACCCTCTACATTTGTAATTATTAGCCCACACCAACCACAAATAAACATAGTACTTCACTCCATTCAACTATCTCACAAAATAACCCATCCTTCACAAAGCATTACAAAATTACCACTACTCACTTGACAGCCACCTGTATACAAGACAACCCATATCTATCATGCTAAACAGGCATAAAACTTAACAACATAATGCACATTCCAACATACCACACACACTCACCACTCCTCACTCACTCCACACCTTCTACACACAACTTGGACCATACCTGCTACACTCAGTAGCAACCACCAACAACACAACATACTCACTATGCACAACACACCCACGCCACACCCTTCCATCTACAAGACAACCCTCTTCTACACACAACTAAAAAACAAATACAAACACACAGTTTTGGCAAAATGGCACAAGATGTAGGGATGGTGTAAAAGTATTGTGGTGTCGTTCCCGTCTTGTTTGGTTGGTTTTTGAGGATTTCATCCCTACATGTGCTTGTTTGCGTTTGGCAAACTTTTTTGTGACTTTTTACAAGAAGCCCATAAGCAAAATTTCAGAAGGAAAACCTGAGAGGGTTTCATGCATGATAACAGCCAATATGACATTACAGAAAGCATCAGCAATACGAAGTCATCTCAGTCTTGTATTTCTCCCACTCACATAATGATGAAATTAAAAATGGCAAGCATTCTGTGGTGTCACAATCTAGCTTTGTATCTAGTAGTTTTGTTGCATGGAATTACATGAAGAATTACTCTCAGGCTTTTCTGCTGATTTCAAATCTGAGCAGGAAATCCTATGTACAAGATCATACCTGATGGAATCACCTGGAAATAAATAACAAATGTGAAAATTAGGCTCTAACTCAGATGAATTATGCTTCAATAATGCATGGCTAGCTAGTTCTTACATAGGGCATTTTGTAAACCATCACTGCATGATGGAGATATGAAGGCTTACAAACTGAAGGGCTACATATACTGGCAGGGTTTCATATGGAGGGGGGGGGGGGTGGGGGAGAGAAGAGCACTGGGAATTGGAACATTATAATTGCCTCAACAGCTACAAACACAATAGCAAAGTACAGCATAACCATAAGCTTAATGTATTATAGCTGAATCTAACTATTGTTGTCCTTAAAAATGTCCCTTAAAATGTCCAGAATTTCATTAAAATCTACGAAGCCCTAGTTGGTGCACTGACGCCTTTGCACGCATCTACATCCCCCCCCCCCAAAGAAAATATCCTGTATGATACCCTGACTGGGATGTACATGTACCGTACCATCACATTTGTGATCAGCCTCATACAGAATGCTATCCTCTTGTGCCTTTAAGAATATACAGAAATCAATGTAGAACATGGGAAAATCATCTATTTTTCTACACAAAATATGTGAACAGACATTCTTGTGGTTGTTGCAAAAGCATATGAACAGAGATAATTTTCTGCAGGGATTTCCACGGAAACACTCAAATGCTTTGTGTATAAGAAAGAGCTATAGCGGTCGATCTAAAGCTCACCTGGTAGTATCCACTGAGTGAGCTTCATCCCAAACAAACGAAAGCTGTTTTTGTAAATTGAGTTCACCTTTCACTATGGGCTTCTATGGCAGTCTGTATGATTACATCATTCACATTGTTACCCAGAGATGGCTGATTCAGTGACATTCACAGCGCTAGCTACCGCTCACTGTGACAGCATACCAAGAGTATACAGAACTCACAGCTGTTCACAAAGGCCTTCCAAATGCTCCTTGCTGGCAAAGTGAGCGATAGCCAATGCTGTCAACGTCGATAAGGTGACTGGCTCCTGTGCCATTTGAACGAAACAACACATAAAACCACACATAGTATGTCACGAGGCACGTGATCAGATCTTCCAGGGTCTCTCCCCAGGGGAGGAGCCTGGGTATGAGGCTATAGAATAGTATGTTGTATTTGATATTGCTATTTTTTAACCTCATGTAATGGTGGTATTGTTTTCTATGGGGTGCTGTTTGTACCAAAACTAAGCAAAATGTCCTTATTTATAAATGATGGGGTGCATTTATAAATGAGCACTTCCATTTAAATAAATGAGGGGTCCCATTTAAATAAAATTAATGAAGGCTTCCTTTTAAATAAATGAAGGCTCCCATTTAAATAAATGAAGGCTCCCATTTAAATAAATGAATATTAGCAGTTGTGACTTGTACACTATTGAAACGTATGAGTTTGATGACCAACTGAGAATGGTATTTCAGAAGTGGCTGAAAGTTTCTGAGCAGCCTACATGGAGAGAAATTCTTGATGCACTCAAGGCTATTGATGAAAAAGCATCAGTATGTAAGCTGGAGCAAAAATTTTGTTTTTGATTTCTAACATTCTAAACCATTTATTTGTAATTGTAATTATCAGCTACCACTTGTGATTGTAATTGTTGGCTAATACTTGATGGTGATCAATTTGCAGACTTTTTGCTCTAGTTAAAACATATTTGCCATAATGCTGTACACATTTTTCTTCATTTATAAATCTCTCCCTAAAGTGCTATATATACTCTGGGCTCCATACTGCATGATAGGTCCCCCTAATAGTATTGGTTATGTCAAACAGGAAAGTATTAATTGGAGAGGCAGTCTTTAATTGTCATGATTGTGCTGCTTATTTGATAGGAGCAAAATATTGGGGTCCACATTTGTTTTTCAGAAGGAACTGTCCCTATAATTACACAGTCCTGGATAGAAATCGAATATTATTCCGTCGTGTATTTCGAGCACATCACCGGGTTTGACGCGCTATAGCGTTAAGCTTCCGCTAGGGGCGGGGCTCATGCGTGCTTCGTGGACACATCAGATATTCATGCGTTTACATAGCGCGTATGAGCCCCACCCTTAGCAGAAGTTCAGCGCTATAGCGCATCAAACTCGGTAATGCGCTCGAAATATGCAACGGAATAATATTTGATTTCTATCCGGGACTGCCACGGTCATGCATTTTTTACTACTGAACAATCTTGCACAGATGGTGCATTTTGAGTAGTTTCCTCCTTTCAGAAAGTAGGGGTATGTTAACATAATAGTATGCATTGTCCCATCCTTTGGTACAGACCATAATAATTATACACAGGCCAGAAGAACCGTTGGACATCCAATCTGAGTTGATATTCGTTAATGGCATGGTGCACTTACACCAGGAATGAAACTTTGCTACACCAACAATTCTCCCTTCACCAGCTACACCACCATTACCCCTCACTGCAATTCCCAAAGCGATATTCTCGCTTACGTGACGTCAGGTGTTCAATATACCTACGTATAAAATCATTGCTACGTGTATTGAGCGCGCTACCATGCTACGGGCTAATACTAGATGAATGCAGGGCATTGTGGGGCGAGCCTGAGCAAGCAGTATGCCAAGGACTACAATTGCGCATGCGCAGTTCGTACACACGCGCGCGTACCCTTTCGCACTTGTCGAGGTGTCGAAGTTGGCGTGGTGTTTAGTAAGAAGTAAAGTTGCTGTTTGCTTACTGTGCCTCATCCAAGTGTAGAAATGACAAAGGCAGCGTTGTACATTATTCACACAGGAATGACCTCGTAATTGAAAGTCTTCAATTCTTGGCCAACCCACATCTAGTTTTCTGCTTAGGGGTGAGAAACAATGAATTGGTTTGGAAGAGGCTAACATGCAATTTTTTGTGTACACAATCACCGTTATGGTTTATCAATTTTTGTTGTAAACAACATGACATTACACTAATAATGAGATAAAAGTGATGACATAATATTTCCTGTTTGCATGAGAGCTTACATTGGAGTTTCTATCGACCAAATGAGCTTCAAATGGTAGTTTTTTACACATTGCCAGTGAGTTAGTGGATGTTGGTTGGTTCAGTTTTTCCATTAGGGCTGTGTCATTGCTATCTCAACACCATTGTTGGTAGCCACAAAAGTTTTCCATTTTTTCTATGACATTTTCTCTGAGAGTTTCTACTCCAGGTTGCTGAACGTCGTGCTGGCTAGAAGAGTCTATATTTTGCATCATCATTGTCTCTGGCAGATTGTGTAGTGGAGACAATTGTGGCAAATGCTTCCCATTCTTGCTTACCTGGGTAGCCTCGTTCCCAGGCTCTCCCCACTAAGAAGGGCCCTCCCCCCTCTTAGTTGAGAGAGCCTGGGAACGAGGCTACACCTGGGTACAGTTCACTGAAATCACACAGCTATTGCTTGAATTCTTTGTTGTTAAAGATCACCTGACGGATGGTGTCCTTTTCCTCCTTGACGTCGGCTTCTTCTCTTGCGGTCACGGAAGCCATGTACGCTAATGCGCTATTGGAAGCCCTACATACTTCATGCGACCAAGCGCGGCGCGCGGGTGATTCTCTTGCGGTCACGGAAGCCATGTATGCGAATGCGAAGCCCTACATACTTCGTGCGACCAAGCGCGGCGCGCGGGTGACGGTCGTACGATAATGATAATAATGATAATAATGATAATACATATATGAAATCTCCCAGTTGTACCGTCTATGTGGGGCTCGCTCAGGCTCGCCCCAATTACGCACGTAATGTGCGTGTATAAAGCAGGTGAAGGCGTCCCATGCTATTCACGATTGATAAACTGATGTCTGGCTCCTCCCTTGAGGGTAAACCTTTTTTTAAGAAGTCACAAACTCTAATTCAACACTTCACGGTAGTTGGCAAAATTTTTGTTTGTAATGTTTCCATTATACGCTGATAATCTTCTTCTGGAAGAATTATTATCAGAAGATTATCCGAGTATAATCAAAACGTTTCAAATAAAAATTTTGCCAATTACCGTGAAGTGTCCAAGATCTAAACATCGTATCGTATGCTCTCTACTTCAGGTGAATTTGCAGCACAATTTCCTGATGTCTAAAGTCAGTTTTTTTAGCAAAGTAGCAGAGAACTTCGTTTTCCTAAAGCCTACTACTAGAAAATGTAGAACATTGTGGGGGCGAACCTGAGCAAGCTGATACAGGAAATTATGTCATACATCAAGTCAATCATCCTCCTACATACATTCATTTACCATTCACAGGGGGCTTTGAAGTGCTTTTGCTTGCTGGTTTACTAATTTGTCATGGTATATAGCAGGATTTGTCACTATTTCAAACGTACAAGTAGCTAAGTCCTCACCCGAGAAAGCCAAGTATCACATATGCCAGCCATTTCTCCAGCCAGGGCAGCTAATGTAGCTAGACATGCATGGACTAAGCTTTACGATGAAATCATGAGCTGGATTATTGGCGTTTATGAGTGCCGTTCATGCCATGCATGACTGGCTCTAGCTACCTGAAGCAACCTCAACCACTGTCCATATTTTGTACCGCTTGTGAGTGGCCTGCCGTTGATGGTCGGTAGAAGCACAAACCAGAAGTAAGTTGCCACGCGTGCTTCAGTTGTCTTCGTTCCGGGTCACCGACGCTGCACTCGGCTCGGGCAGTAGCATGCTTCGTGCATGCACGAGATCGATCTTCGTGAAATATTTGAATGCGCTCATTTAAAATTTACGGTATAAGGCCGCAAGCAAGCAAACAAGCATAAAAACACACTTCCGCAATGCAGTCCTGCTAGTGTGGGGCTCGCTCAGGCTCGCCCCAATAAGAAACATTTTACCTACGTATAGCACTGAACTCTAAAGTGTTCGAGCCAAGGTAAACCTGCAGCACTAACCTCTTATGAGCATCTTGGGGTGCGGTTATGCTTGTTAGTGAATGCATAGATAGTAGTGCTCCAAAGCAAAACAGCAAAACATTCAACTTTTAGTTATGATTCCCTTAAGTCTGATGTCTCTCATCAATTCGGCTGCCAACAGTCACGCCGTTCAGAAAAAGTGTTTGGCATAGTTTAGCCCTGCTTTATGAAGTGTCCAGATGTGGTGTGAAAGTAGGTAGTCAACAGGCTTCATTCCCAAGCACTGCCATGAAAATCCAAAATAAAAACTGATTTTTTAGGAGCAAAAACGTGTTTAGCAGGCCTCTCTCAAGTCTCACGAATTGTGTGTGAGACACATGCATTTGTGGGTCATCTCACACTCATGTGGACACGCAAATCTCACTCAACTTTGACAGTTCCGTCTACAGTTTAATCCTGATTGGTTGACGCTTGCACTAGCCCTGATGACCAAGCAAGAGTGTGTGTTAACTTGTCTTCTACCTTTAGCGTATGCATGCTTCCAACAAGGGGTAGTCACTTATATGCCGCCTGTTGAAGCATTTGCGACCGCAATCAAAATGTTTGATTGGCAAAAAGTGCACTTAAATGAAGAGAAGGTTATCTGTTACCAACTTGAGCTCAGAAAATAACTTGCTGACGTTTCAACTGAATGTTCCAGTCAGAAGGTTATTTGTTACCAACTTGAGCTCGGAAAATAACTTGCCGACGTTTCAACTGAATGCTCCAGTCGTCATCAGGGCGAAAGTGAAGAGGTGCAAACAAACGTTGCTATAATAAAAAAGTGCACTTGATCACTTGATTGTTCCCTTCTGAGGCTCTTCATCGCTTCATTTTCAAGGGTCAAATGTCAAATTGCAGCCACGAGTTCTTGATTCGTTGGCTCAGAGGCCACCTTGATCCCTCTGATTGCTTGATTAACTTTGATCCTGGTTGCAAACGCTTCTACAAGGGACATATAAGTGACTACCCCTTGTCCAACGCACAATGTTTCCATTTCTGTCAGAACCCTGACAGGTGCACTTGCAGCTACATTAAACAGAGTCGTGATATTAACCATGCCCAATCATTAATTAAATTGCACTGGTCAGCACTCTCCGCTGTTCATGGATCAGAGAATTGCCTTCACTGCCAGAAATGAAGCCCCTGCATGAGAGTAGCGTTTTCTAAGCCCACTTGTGTGAACTATGCAAGAGGTGGACCACTTAGTGTCAACCATATGGAAGCCAGCCACAACAGCCACCATGTGCATGTCACTCTGCTGGTGACCCAACCCACCTCCCCCTGTCCCACCTTTTTTGCTAACACAGAACCCGCGCGCAAGCTAAGTGTGCGGAGACCATCTTTTCTGCACAGTGCACAGTGTGAAAGTTGACCCATCAGGAATTAGAAGTATGGTATATAGACATGAAGATGTTCTTTATGATTTAGGTTAGGGGAAAGGTGTTTGCACATGGCTGCTGTCCTTTTCAGGGTTGTGGCTGCTGTTAGGAATGGCTATAGCTAATTCAACCATGTCTAGTCTCTGTCGATGGAACCAGCTCTTTACCAAAAAGGTATGTAGGGCATGACATGCAGTTACAGTGTCCAGAAATTACAAGTATATAGTATGGAAAACTAGTATGGACAAGTAATAAATTACTCATCGTTGATGATCTTTCTATTACAGCACCAACCTGCTCGCATTATTGACATCGATTCTTTTACGACTAGAGAGCAGATCTGATTCACCTGATGATACTAATTCTTGGCAAATAACATCCATCCACAACATCCCCAGCAAAACCTAACGAACAATTTGCATTCTTGAGTGGTCTTCGACAACTATACCCATCAGCCGCCATCGATCATTTATTCAGCTAAATCCTGGCACAGAGCCACCAAAGTCCTCGCAAATTGCCACCAAGTATTAGTACCACAAGTACCAGAAATTTAGTGAACCAGAGCTACAGGGCAAGTGCAAGAGGGTATTTCACAAAATGAAAATTAGCAAGGAGGAAGTGAACTACATTACAGAGGCAACACAGCTCCAGTCAAAGTCGCTTCACTGGTTTGGATACCAACATGGTCGTCTCACTGCATCACGGTTTCAATCATTTTGCCACACAAGTTTAATGAGACCTTCACAGATGCTGATCTCTGCTGTGCTTCAGTTGAAGTCACTTACCAAATTCTGTGGCAATATACTGGGACATAGAAAATGAGGAAATTCCCAGGAGAGAATATGAGCTAGTGTCCAGAGGAAAGAACCCATCCCTACAAATAAAGGCAACTGGTCCAAAGTATCCCCACCTCAGTGCTTCTCTTGATGGCCTTTGACGTGTGGAGAGCTAAAGTGTCTGTATAGCCTACGCCATACAACACTCAATTTAGCTGGTAAGGGTTTCTACCTGAAACACACTCCAGATAGTCTGAAGCTCTCAACATCACATGCTTACTACTATCAGGTCCAAGGACAGCTAGAGATACGTGCCCGCTTGTATTATAACTTTGTTTGCCAGACTCAGAAAAGTATTCATATTGAGTGGATGTACATAAACATCAATTTTGGGGGGGAGATGAAGCCCAACCTAGAAGCCTTTTTTCTTTGTGTTACCCTAACTCGTGTTTTGGCTGGACAAATGGACTCATTGTTTTGCTACTACTGTCGCAAAGGTGAAAAGGGAGACATGAGAATAGTAATTTCACAGTTAGTTCGATATTTGAGGATATGTTGTAATTACCAAGATTTTGTTTACAGATCTAAACTACTCACAACCAGATTACTTAGACAGGGATACGTATACCAAAAACTCTGTAGCACCTACAAGACCTTTGTGCATCGCTACCCCAGGACTTTACAGAAGTACGGAAGGTGCCTGAAAAACATTATTACTGAATGCATTGCCATAGCTACTGTTTAACGCAGCCTGAACATGCAGTTTACTTGGCTTGGCACATTTATGCACACACAGCCTTTAAACATGCACTGTTTGCCTTACACTGTTTGCCTTGTGTCTTATTAACAATACTTCCGGTACCTCCAGTGCCTCTGTATGCGCGCGCGCGCACGCACGCGTCGATAACACGTGACGATCAATCGCTACGTAAGATCTTCGAACGAAAGACAGCTGCACGAAGAACAGCTGCACGAAGAGACGGTGCTTTCGAGGAGTCTCTACCGACTTTTGAATAAGGCCAGCCACCTGACTGCATTCTGTGCATGAGATAGCAGTCCCCATCTCCCGGTCACCCCAGCGCAGCTGATGAGGCCTGGTATTGGCCGAAACGCGTCCTGCGCAGTGGGTGACTTTGCATAACATCTAGGCCTGTTTTATAAGGGAGATGTGGTTCGTTGATTGTTCATGATAGCATGTGACAACCCCACATATGACTATGAGTGGTTTCACTTTTCGTGTATTGGTAAAGTGTGAGCCCCAAGGTGCCTGGTTCTGCCCTGACTGTCAGATCCCATGACATCAGTAGCTAGTATGTATAGTGCTGTGTATACATGTTGTACGTAATTACTGTCACAGATTTCATCAGTTGTAATATTGTCATTATTAAATCATGTAATTATAATATTCAAACAACAGCTTAATGACAACAAGAATTTTATCTATGTTAGCTACATCAGTAGCTATCTCCTTTGTTATATACTGGTATAGGAGAGTTTATTTGTTTAAGAGACAAAATGATCCTTTCTACATGGATGCGTACCATGGACAGTTGTTTAGAGAGCTCAACCTCTCGCTGCATGTGTTAAGTTTTTTCACTCGTGTGAAGGCAGGTATCTCTAGCTTTGCACCATTGACTGCCACATCATCTTGTGAAGCCACTATTGGCTAAAACATCTCCTGGCTCAAGGTAACTGAAGAAGTCGTTCTCCTGTGTCAGTTGCTTATCTGACACTCGACTGCCCCAACACTTATATAAGGAAATACTTCCATATGGTGCTATTCCAATCAGGAATTTAAAGTATTGTGCTTTTTGTAGTCAGAATAGGTTTTTCAACTAGCACTAAAACTAGCCAGCATCTCTGAGATCTTGGCACTAGCCAAGATCTCAGAACAGTCAATAATGCAGCAACAATGATATTACTATTATTATTAAACACATGCCAAAATAGGCACAAAGAGAGTACATCCACATTATAAAGTAAGACTAAAAGGTGCTAGCTACATACACAAACTCCTCAAGTTCACAATTGAAAACCTGGAACATATAAAGAAACATTCCTAATCTCCCTGATTAACCAGCCAGAGCATTATCAGTTACAAGACACCTTAACATGCCTGAAACCAAAACAACAATTATCACCTAAATAGGACCAGGGAAAAGATGCAGCAACAGAAAAAGCCCTCTGCACTAATATAGATTCAAAGGCCACAACTTTGCAGCTTGTAGCAGCTTTGCACTCCTGAGAGACACTAGGTTATATATACTCTGCATTGAAGCTATCCTGTGTGTCAGCCCTCTATGGCTACAGTACAGAAGGTTCCAAATTCTACGTAGCATTTTGTTAAATACTGTTTCAAGTAATTGATGTTCAGGACAAGCCAATCTCCACAGGCAGCACCATAAAAGGATGTACAGAAAAACTGAAGCAAACATGACTTCACAGCTGAGGAACAGACTCCAAAATTTGCTGGAAGGAAATTAGCACGGCTAATAAAATCTTTTGTTTTGTTTTCAATATCCTCAGAATCATCGAGATCACATGACAGAGTATGTCCTAGGTGAACAACAATATCTGTGAATATAGCAGCAAAATATTGGGGTTTGTATTTGTTTTTCACAAGGAACTGGAAACTGCCCTTAATTGCACAATTCATTGCTTACTATTGAACAATAGCTAGTTCCGTTAGAGTCCTCATATTAGAGTATGTATGATTATCAGTAGAGCAAGCCAATGTTGCTGTTGAGCTTTGGAACATAGTGTAGATACATGGTGCTGACCTAGCCGGATGATGGCAAAATTCAAAGATACTTGTAGGAATACACTCTCTGTAGGTGTTAGCTATTGATTAATGGAGTCCCTCTTTTGAGAATCAAGCATACACTTACACTTACCACTCTTCAAATATAGTTTATGGGCTGAAATGTAGTTGGATAGTGCATCAATGTCTGCCTACAGGGCTTGATATAGTCCGAAGGGGATTAGATAGGCCTGCAAGAAAGGAGATTATCTACATACAGGTTCATGCTGCTATTGGACGGAACATTGGTATCACCATCAATGATGGTACTGGGCCAAGTGTGCCTTGAGGAATGTCTGAGAGGATGACTTCAACTCCAATGCACTGACTTCAGGTAGTCAAGAATCTGCTTGAATAGAAATCTTACAGATGTCCAACTGTCTCAGTTTATAGAGAGCAATGAGGCACTGTCAAATGTCAACTGAAGGTCTGCACAGAGCCATGCACTATCACGAGTTCATGATCATGAGTGGCAGACAGAACAGCATTTGTGGTTGACCTGCCTGCATGGTAGCTAGAAAGTCCCATTGGCTAGTGCAGACGGGGAAATGCACAAGCAGATGGTCATAGATTGCTCACATCTGACATTAAAACTTTAGAGAGGACTGGCAGAAGAGCAATTTGATGATAATTTGATAGTTACAGTTGTCACCTTTCTTTGAAGTGGGAACAACTATAGCTACAGATGATTACCAATCTTTTGGCAGTTAGCTATCTGCTTGCAATTGACATCTTGAATACAGTTTGGTAATGGCAGGCACAATGCTGCATCAAGTTACGTAGCTTCAACATCCTTGCAGATATGCCATCAGGATAGAAACCAAACATCATTACTACTTTTCCCCATGTCAGTACAGAAGAAGTATGATGGGATCAATGTCTGGGAGATGGTCAAGAGCAAGAGATGTTTCAATAGATTAAAATGTTGTTGCCTTCTTGAAGCAACTCATGACAAGATTTCTGCACTGTAGGGGAGCTACAAGCTAGACCTTGCTGCTGCACGTCTGATATTCACTGCCCTACATAGAGTTGTTTTTGGTCTGAGGCTCCCTCAATGATATGGAAAGTGAATTTTTGGAGATCTTTGCTGTTGACACCCTAGCTACTCATCAGGCCTATGATACTGGTAAATATCATTTAAATGTACAGGTCCTTCCTTTGGCAAGTCTAACCTATCTTCAGTATGCATTGTGTAGTTAGTGAGGTACAATTGTTCTTAGTTCATAGATTTCAGAATGTGGTAGGACAGATGATTCCTGCAACTATAGGCTCACATGAAGGCAGGAAAAAGACTGTAAATCCTCCTGAAGGATTTCTATACTTGCTATTGTGATCAACATACATATGCCAAACAGATAGGTATCTATAAACACAGTTTCTACACGTCATCTTCATTGTTGTTATAGCTACTGTTGCAAACATTGCAAGTTGTTGTAAGGGACTACAAACATTGAAGTAATGTATACCAAATTGTTTTATCTTGCTATACAAACATGACAACGCTCGTTGATGCCGTTTAATATAAGCTATACCCCAGACTCTAAGAGGTAAGGTTTGAGTGAATGTGGTTTTGTGATAATGACATCTTGGAGACTTATTGACATGCAAACCCAGAGGAGGTCAGACATTGCATGCATGCTCCCACACATAAGAGATCAAATCTTGGAGCTGGTCAAGGAAAGCTTGCTGGTAGCTCTGTTATGACGTACTGATCCCTGCCTGATCCTCAAGCAGGATAGCAGAAAGCATGCACCAGTTTAGATTGCCTTAGGGTTATTATGCACTTAATTACATTCATAAGCAAACTAAGCAGACTAAAACTGGTATTTCAGCAATCATGTTGAGTTTTGCTCGAGGGTCAGGCAGGGAGAAGCTTCTGTATGTCATACGTAATAGATTATTTTTTTTCCCACTTGAATGAAATGGCCAGTGATAAATGCATGCAGGTTAATGGTCATCATCATTTCACAACCTACTATGGATTATATATATCTTCAGACAGCTGAAATCACACTGTGTTTCAGGGATAGCTTTTGTAGTGTACTTGTGGTAGTGGACAGTCATGTGGTCCTGAGAGAAAACAAGTTGCTTTTCTTTTTGATTGTTTGTTTGTTTGTTTTTTTTTATTTTTTTTGTAATTGCCTTTTTGTTTTTTAGTAACTGTAGGCTGTGCCCAAATGGAAAGTGTGGTTTCTGGGGGTTTCACCTGTTATGAAAGTGATTTTGCAGAAAGAAGTAGTCTCGTTATCACTGGCAGCAGTAATTTCTTTGCTAAGAATGTTGGAGGGGTGTTGCAGGGTCAAATAGCAATGTGAACATCATTGAGAACACAAAATTCATTAGTAACTCAGCTAGTGACTACAGTGGTGGAGTCTATGCTGAGTGTGTTAGGAATACAGCCATACTTAGTTTCATTGTGTGTGCTCTTGTTTGAATCAATAATTATACAAGGGTAGTAATCACACATAGTGGATCAGTACCAATTGGTCTGATTTTGGTATACTGAGACAACCAAACCAACTACCAAACAAACAAGAAGAAGAAAACGTGAGGACAAAATTTGTCTTTTGTCTTGGTAGGTTATTGGTTTACTAGCTGCTGCTGATAACCTGATGTATCAGTAATAAAACAAAACTGAAGCTTGTGGGCAGCAGTTCCTCTGTGCCTCCATCTGAATGATTCCCTACCTACCCGCTTCTATCCCTACCTGCCCCCTTCCTCCCCCGCTACATGTGGTTTGACTGATAATAAAAGGTTGTACAACTATAATCTACAATTATTAGCTGTATGCAGTCCCTTAAACAACTTTCAGTGTTTATTTTTTAGCTATAATATACAAAACTTTCTGTGACATAAATGAAGACAATGTACTTTCAGTACAAATTGTGTCCTGATAGTCACAATACCTAACTATATGTACAACTCCTTGAGAAGGATGCAGCATGATATTGGATCATTACGAATTCAGTTTATGAGGTTTCAGTCTTGGTTTTTAGATTCTAGGGAGTTCATATGATGGAATAGTGAGTGCTGTGTGTATAGGTGCAATCTTGGAATTTTGAGCTATTTACTGTTGGCTTCATGTGCAACAGTTATACATGTGTGTCTGCACTTGCTAACTACCTTGATGAAGATGGTTGCATTCAAAATTGGAGTGGTTCTGTTCATGATCGGCTTGTGTTGGAGTAGTGGCTTACATTCAGCAGATGAGAACACTGAAACCCTAGATGACAGTACCAGTCAGAGAGGGACACAAACTGCTGTCACAGAGAAATGGTCCTGTCCCACTTGGTACCGGGCAGTAAAAGATAGTGAAGTAACAAGGTGTGTGTGTGATGCCACATTTGAATATGTAGTGATGTGTGATGAGGATACACAACAGACTCTAATCCTTGGAGGTTATTGTATGAGTTATGATTACACACTCAATGACACGATTATTGGAAGATGTCCATTCAACTACCACTATCCTGATACTCAGATTGTCTACATCACTCTTCCGAATGATACTTCTGAGTTAAACAGCTTCATGTGCAATGGCTTGAATCGAACAGGTCTGTTGTGCAGCCAGTGTCAGCAAGGTTTGGGACCTGCTGTCATCTCCTACAAAAGAGAGTGTGTAAAATGCTTTGAAAAGCAATATGGGTGGCTGCTATATATTACAGCTACCTTGATTCCCACCACCGTTTTATGTTTCTTAGTAATAATTTTCCAATTTCATATAACTTCACCCGAAATGAATGCTTTTGTGTTTCTCTGTCAGTTCATGACATGTGCAGACACACTCACAAACCCATATATTTTTGTTCACTACACCTCAAATTTAACAGCAATTCGCTTTATTGAATTATCACTAACAACATTTTATGGAATATGGAATTTGGATTTCTTTCGATACTTCATTCCTTCATTTTGTATCAGCAGTGACATGAGTACTCTTCATACAATAGCACTGGAGTATGTTGTTGCCATTTATCCACTTTTGTTGACAATATTGATTTATCTTTGTATTGAGATGTACGACAGTGGGGTTAGGGTGATGGTTTGTGTGTGGAGGCCATTCCATGCGTGCTTTGCTCGTTTCAGGAGGAAATGGGATCTTAAAGGAAATGTAATCCATGCCTTTGCTACTTTCCTGCTCCTGTCATATTCAAAACTACTGACAGTCTCTTACAGTTTACTGGATGCTAATATACTACGCAACAACAGAGGTAAAAGATTTGGTCCAGCTGTACTGTATTATGATGCTTCAGTTGAGTATTTCAGCAGACAACACCTTCCGTTTGCTATGCTTGCAATATGTGTCCTGCTGGTGTTTGTTCTTTTCCCACTGTTACTGCTCCTCCTGTACCCCATGAGATCATTCCAGAGATGTCTTGGCTACTGTACTAGAATAAGGTGGCAATTTCTGCACACATTTGCTGATGCCTTCCAGGGATACTACAAGAATGGTACCAATGGTACTTGGGACTGTCGCTACTTTGCTGGACTCTACCTACTATTTCGAATTGTTCTGCTGGTGGCATTTATTATTTCGATGACTTACCAGTGGCTAATACTAATACCACTTCCAATTTTTGTGTCCTTAATGTTTGCTTACTTTCGTCCTTACAAGAACAACTACTTCAACATTATAGACTGTTTGGCGTTTGTTTTGTTGGTTTTAACACTTTTCTTGATAATGTATGCAATTAGAGCAAATCCTTTTCCCCTTCAGATACTGTATGTTGTGGGATTAATTCCATTTTTGTATTTTATATCATTTGTTTTGTACAAACTCCTCCCTCGAGTAGCACTGTTTCGCACTTGTTGCAGCAAGATTGGGAAGGTACTCCAAGCAAGAAACAAAAACCAGCACCTGCACATTCAGAGAGATGATGAGGATCTTCCAGACAGGATAGTGAATCCTGACATGTACCAGCCTCTTCTTCCAGCAACAAACAATGGAGAGGGGAATTCCCAAACTGACACTCAACCACAGGCTGGTGTGAACAGCCTCGTGGCCTATGGTTCCATATAGAGCTTTGCAAGGCAAAGTATTTTGACCAGTAAATGTGACCAACTTTACACGGCAGTCATGGTTGATTTGTGTGATCATTGATTTCAGACAGAAGCATTAATCTTATAAACCTATTTGCACAATGTACATGTACAGCTATTTCTATAGTCTCATAAGGTGCACAGAATGAATTTGAGATCCAAACAGGTGCAATGCATTCACAACTCTTGTTGTATTCTGCATGACCTCCAGTCATATTTTATCTACATATCTACACTGTTGGTATATAAATGTGTGTATTTTTCTGATTTCCATTGGAGGAGGTAGCTAAGACATGAGAAATCAAATCTTGGAGGTGGAAAGGAAAAAAGAAGCTTGCTGATGGTTATTGGGAGTCATATTTGCTTGCCATGCATTGTTTATTATTTTTTGACTTGCCAACATGGCAATGCAGGAAATTAAATCACACAGTCGCAACAACTATTGTTGAAATTTGCAGTGCTGCAGTGCATGGCGCACTGAGTCGGGCAGGGTGCGTGCACTTTTCGTCCAACTAAAAAATCAATTTTCTAGAAAAAGAATTTCAGCTGATTTCATCGTACTTTGACCTACCCGGAAATGAAAAATCAAACTCGCGTGGCGTATTTCCTTTTGGTTCTCAATACTTTCACGTCGTTTCATGCCCCCTCACGTGATGTGTGTGGGTGGAGCACGCATTGCGCATGCGTAGTTTAGTATGGCGCTTGTGTGACGGTTGAGCTGTACACATTAGACGGAAAAGTGTACATGATCGTTCGAAATTGCTTGTGGTCTAATGGTTAGGGCTCAGTGTACAGGTTAGGGTTAGGGTTAGGGCTAGGGTCAGGAAATGGGTTTTTATTCCTTCTTTTGTTTTCTGCTTTAAAAAGTGACGAACACCTTATGCGATGCCACTTGTGGCAATGTGGCGTAAGTGCGACGTAATGCGGCTTTCACCCTGCACCTGGGTCATGTGACAGGGGACATGAAACGGCGTGAAAGTAATGAGACCCATTTCCTTTTTCCTTCCGCGGCAAAAAGAAAAACAGAATTCAGAAACGCACGTTCCTTTTTGAAGAAAGCATATAAGAATTCAGACTGATGCATTCCTTTTTCCTTTTTCTGAAGGAAACAAAAAAGGAATTCTAAATCATGCATTCCTTTTTCATTTACCTGAAGAAAGCATAAAAGGAATTCAGAATGATGAATCCCTTTTCCTTTTATCTGACAGGAAATTGGATTTGCCTGCACCCTCCAGGTAGCCCTGTTCCCAGGCTCTCCCCCACACACGAATGGGGATTGGGAACGAGGCTACCCTCCAGGAGTATCTGCATTAGTGATCTTTGACCTCAAGATCTTCCCATGTATGCATTAGTGATTACCTAGCCTCATGGTGGGGGAGAATGGGGGTCTGGGAAATTTCGTCACATGCAGTGCACAATGTCACATCACATGGACTGAAGGTAGACATGGTGGGTGGTTCCCCACCATTAACTTTCCATTGATCAGTCTACCTTCAGTCCATGTGACGTGACATCATTCACTGCATGTGACGAGATCTCCCAGACCCCCTTCTCCCCCACCATGAGGCTAGGTAATCACTATAATCAATGTATGCATACATGGGAAGATCTTGAGGTTAAAGATCACTAATGAAGTGCAACTTGATACTCCTGGAGGGTAGCCTTGTGGGGGGGGGGGGGGGGGGGGGGGGGACCCTGGAAACAGGGCTACCTGGAGGGTGCAAGCAAATCCAATTTCCTGTCAGAAAAAAGGAAAATGGAATTCATCATTCTGAATTCCTTTTATGCTTTCTTCAGGTAAATGAAAAAGGAATGCATGATTTAGAATTCCTTTTTGTTTCCTTCAGAAACAGGAAAAAGGAATGCATGATTTTGAATTCCTTTTTTGTTTCCTTCAGAAAAAGAAAAAAGAACCAATCATTCTGAATTCCTTTTATGCTTTCTTCAGGTAAATGAAAAAGGAATGCATCATTTAGAATCCTTTTTTGTTCAGAAAAAGGAAAAAGGAATGCATCAGTCTGAATTCCTTTTATGCTTTCTTCAAAAAGGAACGTGGTTTTTTTAAATTCTGTTTTTCTTTTTGCTGCGGAAAGGAAAAAGGAAATATGCCATGCGAGTTTGATTTTTCATTTCCTGGTAGGTAAAAGTACGATGAAATCAGCTGAAATTCTTTTTCTAGAAAATGGATTTTTTAGTTGGACGAAAAGTGCACGCACCGGGCAGGATGTGTTAGTTGATGGTCTCACATGGAGGGCCAGTATAGCACTAGCACATCAAAGTAAGATGCCCATGATGCTGCTGCTCAAGGATGCTTGCATGGAAAAGTTTGTTTCAAATGTGCACAAGATACATCTAGCTATAGGAGCAGACTTAAAGTTCATGATTGACATATCTAGAAGCAAGCACTCAACATATTGTCATTTAGTTACATGATAGTAACCAAAGGTGCTCAGCAGAGCACTTAGCTAATGCACTGAACATGACAGTAGACTATTAGTTGTTGAAGCTCTTGAGCCACAATATGTACAAATAGCCAGTCTTCTCACTGTAGGCATTACAATGCTTCCACCTGAGCAGTAAGACTGCATAATGTCTGCAGTCAGTATTCAAATGTATGGAGAACCATTGATAATGCACTGGTGAAGCACCCACATTGTTGTTGCTATATTCAGAATGGTCTCCAGTATGCAAGAATTACACAGCACCATTATCAATATGCAAGAGGCTGCAGTCATGGAGATCCAATGATGATGATTCTTTGTTGCATGGCTACAATTGCAACTACTGCCACCCACGGTGAACAATAGATAAACATATCAACCCACAACAAACATCCCATTAACCCTTTAACAACCGATGATGCCTTTTGTCGTCTCAACTTTTGTGCCCGGCATGTTATCGGTTGCGGGCGCAATCCGTGGGACAGGGGGAGGTGGGTGGGTGTACCGACAGCGCATGGCAGCCGTTGGCTGACAGCGCGTGGCGGCCGTTGCAGCTGCCTGTAGAAAAGCCTAGTCTCGCGAGCCAAACTCTCAGGCGTGCGGAGCGTGAGAGTCTGGCCTGCAAGACTAAGAAAAGCCCTGGTCAATGCCGGGTGAGCCATTTGTCTGCCTTCTTGCAGTCCTTTCACCTTGTACGGACTCCATTTCTGGCATTTTAGGCAGGTTTTAAATTAGTCCGGAGGAGCGTTCTCTGGTCGGAGGGTCCTGACTCGCTAATGAGTAGGTGTGGCCAAGGTCATGAACCCACAGAGAATGTGTCAATAAAGCTTTGGACTCAAGTTTCCAGTGCTAGCTCCAAGCAGAAGTGGAAATACGGACCAAGGAAGGTATCCATAGCCTAATAAAGACTTCCAGTAATAGCCTACGGTTGTGAGTTATTTTAAGGTAAAAAAAAAATGTAATGACATCTGGTAAGCTATATAAACATCAAGCGCTTCCTTCTGATGCACAAAACTCAGTTGTAAACAGGAACCCTTCAAGATATATGTAAGCCTAACCGCAGGCAAGCCGCATCTTTGCCGCAACACTAGGCTTTGACTGTCATCAAACTCAGCAGTTACAACAATGACCACACACAACTGACAGAAAATGAGCTTTTTATACAGACCATGCTGTGAAGAATCTTCTAGAACGTAGACAATGCCAAATTAGAATACAAATAAGACAAGAATACACAACACAGAAGGACAATGGAGAATACCAGTTAGTCTGGGATAAGGAGTTAGGAAAACCAGTCAGTCCGGAGTAAAGGCACCATGGAGTCTCGGCTTACATCACCCCCTCCTTGAGTTCGATCGCCCTCGAGCGAAGTGGGTGAAACCGTTTGCTTGGTCTTGCTTCTTGTATAGTAGCGGTGCTTGGGAGGGCTGTCTTTGGAGTCCTTCCCAGGGGCTAATATCTCTTTGTGTAGTCCTTGAGGTTTCTTGGGTCTCTTAGTTTTCCTTTTTCCAAGCCAACAGGCATCATCAGATATCTCTGATCGACAGGGCCGTAGGAGGTCAGTATTGACCAACATCAGAGGATCATCTGGTCGAGTGGTAGGCCGAACCAAAGCTCCATTGGAGTCGGTTAACTTCATAATTCGAAAGGGGCCGTAGTAAGGGTGGGAAAACTTCCAGGCTTTTTGTTGAGGCTCCTTAGGATTGTGGACAAACACACGCTGGCCAACTTGAAATTGACACTCTCTAGCTCCACGGTCGTATTGTTGTTTCTGTCGAGACTGGGCATCCTTGATCTTTGATTTTGCTAAGGCCCAGGCATCACTGAGTCCAGAGACTAATTCTGACAGATAGTCTTCCTGGTCCACTTGATAAGGAGAACTTGGGCTTTCTAGAGCAAGCTCAGTTGGTAACCGAGGATCGTAGCCATGTAACAGAAAAAAGGGTGACTCACCAGTTGAATGGTGAGGGCTCACTCGATAGGCCCATAACACATATGGGAGTTGTTGGTCCCAGTCTCGGCCTTTCTTGTCCACCCATTTGGAGAGCATTTCTATTAGTGTTCAATTAAAACGTTCAACACGTCCGTCTGTTTGGGCATGGTATCCAGAGGTGTTGATCTTTTTGGTTCCAATCAAATGGCATACTTCCAGAATTAGCTCTGACAAAAAGTTACTTCCACGATCTGAAAGTAAGTAATTGGGGGCTCCATGGCGGGTTAGTAGGAACTCTATTAAGAGACGTCCAATAGTCTCTGCTGTCTGGTTAGGGGCAGCAGCAACTTCTGGCCACTTACTGAAATAATCCATGAACACAATAGCATATTTATTGCCATGGTAAGATTCTGGAAGCTGCAGAACATCCACTCCAACCATCTCAAATGGCTTAGATCCAATGGGAATGGGTATCATTGGTGACTTTTTCTTTCGACTTTGGCCAGTACGGGTTGCACAGCTCATACAGGCATTACAATACTTGCGGATATCACTTCGCATAGTCGGCCACCAGAAACGCCGTCGGAGAGTTTCCCAGGTGCGCTTTTCTGCAAAGTGTCCACTGAATCTTCCATCATGGCTCTCTTGGACGAGTTGTTCCTGCACTTGTCTTGGAACAACTAGTTGTAGCCGGTCAGGGAGTCCTGGGTCTTCGTGAAATAAGACACCATCAACAAGGCTAAAGCGTGGCCTTTCTAAAGCTAAACAACGAGCTTGCACAGGGTCTTCAGGTAGTACCCCTGATTTCAGATAGTCAATAATCGTTTTGAGTGTGGCATCCTCTTGTTGCAGGGAGCCTATTGCTAGTTCCAATTCCCCAGGTGGAAGTGAAGTCTGATAAACACCAGGTAGGGTATCCTCCTGCTGGTCCTCCGCCTGGGCAGTGAAACAATTCATGACTGTGTGCACTGCTTCCTCCTGTGGCATCCGGGACAAGGCATCTGGTACTACATGCATAGCTCCAGGCCGGTGCTTGATGGTTGGCATGAACTGTTGAAGCTTCAGAGACCATCGCATCGGTCTTCCTGAGAGTTTTGGAGCTTTTAACAGGGATTGGAGAGCAGCATGGTCGGTGAAAACTGTGATGTCTTGACCAACAATGTAGGCATGAAAGTGGCCAAGAGCCCACGCAACGGCAAGCCCTTCCAGTTCTGAGACAGCATAGTTTTTCTCATGTTTCAACAATCCACGGCTAGCATAGGCCACGGGGTGAACTTTTCCATCTTCTCCTGCTTGACACAGGATGGCTCCAAGTCCAGAATAAGAGGCATCAGTCCAGACCTCGAATGGTTGTCCCAATCTTGGAAATGTGAGGACTGGAGAGGATGTCAATAATTGCTTGATTGCTTCAAAGGCTTCCTCAGCACTTGGGGTCCACTCGAAAGGTACTCCAGCCTTCAAAAGTGATCTGAGTGGGTTAAATTTCTTTGCAAAGTCCTTAGCAAACCGGCGATAGTAGTTGGCCAGGCCGGCAAACCTCTGGAGTTCCTTTTGGTTCTTAGGGGATGGCCAATTTTGGATCTTTGCAATCTTTTCAGGGTCAGGACGGATACCATCAGCTGAGATGATATGTCCAAGATATGCAATCTGAGAGCACAGGAATTGACACTTGCTAGGCTTTAGCCGGAGGCCAGCCTGCCGTAACCGATCAAAGACAGCACTCAAATGTTTGAGGTGTTCCTTTACTGTAGGGGAATAGATGATTATATCATCCAGATAAACTGAGACAAAGTTTCCAAGGAGACCGTGAAGAACACTTTCCATCAATCTCTGGAATGTTGCGGGGGCGTTACAAAGCCCAAATGCATGACAGTAAATTCAAACAATCCATGGAAGGTTGTAAAGGCTGTTTTTTCCTGGTCGTTAGGGACCATCTTGACTTGCCAATATCCTGATCGTAGGTCTAACTTGCTGAAGTAACGAGCAGGATTCTTCCCGATGGAGTCCAGGATATCATCGACTCGGGGCAAGGGATAGACATCCTTATGGGTGATGGCATTTAGTTGCCGATAATCGACACAAAAGCGGAGTGAGCCATCCTTCTTGGTCACTAACACAACAGGGCTGGCCCATGAACTCCGAGAAGGTACCACCACTCCTCTTGCCAACATATCACCAATCATGGTCACCACTTTTTCTCGGTATGCTAAGGGGATACGCCAAGGTCGTTGTTTAATTGGTTTAGCTTCACCAGTATCGATGGAATGATCCTGGACTTCTTGCTGCACCTCTTTCGGTAACTCTGGATTAATCCACAATTGAGTTAAGAGGGTTGGTGTGGCGATGTCCACTTGGCCAGTAATAACTTGGGCTTTCTCCTCTCCTTGCTCAGGACCACTCCCTTGAGAGTGTCCGGTTGGCACCAGTTCACAAGGTTCTACGGTGCCAAGGACCATGTCTTTTCCAATAAAGGTTGCGGAATAGCTGTAGTTATGAACTCTGAGGGCAATGGTGGAATCACACTTCACCAAAGAACTCTCTGCATCCAATTCAAACTTTTGCAGAGTTTCCCGATCAGGCTCGAACAAAAACTCTTTGTTCTGGACTCGACTCCAGTCTCCTTCTACTTTAGCCTTTATAGTGTGACCCCGATATCCAGGGATACGGCAAGTGGTCAGTAGCCTGACAGTAAATGTAGAATTTGCAGTAGGGAGAGAGGTCTTGGAAGTGGAATCTTTGGGTTCTGATTCTTTTGAGTATCTCTCCACAGTTGGAGCTGGGGACCTCGGGATCTCTTGACCATCTGGCAATATCAGAGTGAAACCAAGTTCTTCTTGAGCATTGGTTCCTAGTAGGCAATCTTGTGTGCTGTCAGTGTTAATCATGCAGCACTTTCACCTTTCTTTCTGCTCCGGGGATGAGCTTAAAGATGAGGGTTATCTGCCCAACAATGTGAAGCAAGTGTTGACCACAGTCAACCAATTGAACTGTAGGTCTTTCTAAACAGGCTGGGGTAATTTCAGTATTGCCCTTCATAATCTCGTGAAGTAACTTCTCCGAAATAATTGTTGCTGGGGAGCCAGTGTCTATCAAGGCCCTTACTGGTAGGCCTCCCACTTCCAGGTCCAAGAAATGACTTCCACCAACCACTGAAGCTATTCTTTCCTTCTCGATGTCTGTATGGATCTCAACATTGGTTGTGCTCAACACCATCAGTGCATTGGATTGTGAGGCTTTGGCACACCTTTCTTTCAAGGCCTCTAACTCTGCTTGTTCCGCGAGTTTCCTCATTCGTTCAGCATATTGTTGCTTATCTTCTTGTTTTTCTTCAGGGGCTGTTGGCATTCCTGTGGTGATTTGATTATGACCATATCTTTCAGTCTCTGTGCCCACATTCCTTCGTGGACAGGTGTGCTGTGTATGTCCCATTTCATTACATTTCCAACACCTCTTGAGTTGAGATAGCCTGCTTTCAGCGATTTTTGGGACAAAACGGTTGGATGCATTTTTGAATCTTGAGGGAGCCTCCGTCCTTGTCTTTGTTTGAACAGGATCTGCACTTGGTTGCCTTTTGGCTCCTCGCCAATCATTATCTTTTCTGTCTAGACCTTTGATTGTTCTTATGGACTCCTGCTTTGCTGCTCGCTCCAAGACCCAACGTAGGGTCTGATGGAAGTTGGCTGTGTCTGGACAATTCAACAATTTGTAAGCCCAGTCATCTCCCAGCCCAACTCTGAACTGGTGTCGACACTCGGCATCTCGCTCAACAGCAGATTTATGTGGGAAGGTACGAATGGACATCTGTTCCACTTCTGTGGCAAACTCTTGGATTGTCTGCTGGTGTGGTTTGAACCGTAATCTGCTAAACTCCACACGTAAGGCTTCAGGAGTCAACATACACCTGAACCGCTCCTTCAATCTCTGAGTTGCCACAGCATAACTTCCATGTGCCAACAACTCCAGAAAATCAAATGCTCTCTGCGCTGGTGAGCCCTCTTTCAGAGCTGATCGAAGCTCCAAAAGCTTGCCTCGCTCATCATATCGGTCAAGGGGGACATAGAACCGAAAAATGCTTTGGAGCCAATGATCAAAATCATCATACTTGCTCTCTCCAGAGAACTTAGGGCACTTGCGCTGTCTCTCAGCTACACTAGCAGCCAACTGCTGCAACGCTTGCCCTGAGTCCATGACAAAGGGACCGTGGTGCCCAATTCCAACAGTGTGTTGCTCAGGAGCTTGATGAAGACTATTACTTGATACAAGCTGATTAGAGAGAGGAATGTGAGGTTGAGTGGCTTCTGGAACACTCCATTGTACAGTGGGAGCATATGGCTGGGCGGTAGATTGGAACAACTGATACAAATTGGATTCCGCTATTGTTGCAACAGATGTTGTTGTGGGTACACTGGCTGTAGCTTCTGTTGGCACAAAAGAGTTCTCTGTTACACTTGCTGTGGAGGTTGTTCCCACAGACAAAGATCTTTCAGGCTGAGTTATACTGGCAGAGCTAGTGAGTAGGCCGGTCTGTGCCGGTGCTGTTTTACACGTTGAAAGTGAGATTGGATCTCTCTCATTGCCTGGCATGACCTGCTCTCTAGGTTGTTCACAATAAATACTTTCTGATTGCAAGGGTACCCATGCCTTTGTCTCAATATTTTCTCTTTCCACAGTCCATCTTTTTTGCTCTCTCTCTAATTCAACCCGGAGGTTTTGATTCTCTTTCTCACACTTCTCTGCCAACAATCGCCATTCCTGTTGGCGCTCCCTGTAGTCATTTTTCTGCTGCCTCAAATCTTGCATACTGTCATGCATGACGGCAACTTGTTCTTTTTGCAAACGGACGAGCTCTTCTGTCTCATACATTCTCCTCTGGAGCTCTTGATTCTCATTGCGCAGTTGTCTGATCTCCTCAAGAGTCTTGCCTTCTCGTCTCCTGGCCTCTTCAGCTTCCTCAACTTGAAGCTGCAATTTTGCCAGCTGGTGGTGTAATTCAGCAACAGTTCTCTCGCTCTCTGTTGCGCTGTGTTGCATCTGCTCTGTCAGTTCTTCCTTTTCTGCTGTGAGAGTAGCAATCTTCTCCTGGTATTCTTTCTCCATACCACGAGTTAACGGCATCAAGACAGTTCCCACAACTCTGGTTTTCCAGGATTACTGAGCACACGCTCTGGTACTACTAATCGATGCCCGGATCCTCCACCAGATGTAAGCCTAACCGCAGGCAAGCCGCATCTTCGCCGCAACACTAGGCTTTGACTGTCATCAAACTCAGCAGTTACAACAATGACCACACACAACTGACAGAAAATGAGCTTTTTATACAGACCATGCTGTGAAGAATCTTCTAGAACGTAGACAATGCCAAATTAGAATACAAATAAGACAAGAATACACAACACAGAAGGACAATGGAGAATACCAGTTAGTCTGGGATAAGGAGTTAGGAAAACCAGTCAGTCCGGAGTAAAGGCACCATGGAGTCTCGGCTTACATATATACTAGGGTGGCCTATGCAGTCCAAATACAGAACAGAAAGTGCAGCAGTAGTAAAGAATAAGTAAGTTATTAAAATGTAAGGAATCAGCTGGACTAGGTATTGCATGTGATGCAAACTAATTAGTAGTATGTTTCAGAATATAGAGTAGCATGAAACCAGCACAGTTCTTCTTGCTGATTCTTCTGTTCAGTTTTGTAGAGCAGGCTACTTCCGAACGAGATGTCTGTCCTTCCTGGCCCATTCCTGAAAACACATCAGTTTTCTAGCACTGGATGCTCTTGCAGTTCACATGCATATTTTAAGTGTGGTTCAGGCTTTCCACTGCTGAATTTGGGCTACTGTATGACCCGTACAACAGTGCAACTGAAATTACAGAAGTTGCACCTTGTCCATACATTGCAAACTACAATACCACTTCTGTTGACTGCATTTTCTATATCTGTTGCCAAGTAATGTATCCGTACTTAATGGGTTCATTTGTGGGCCACTACATTGTGAGGCCCACTGTGTGGGAAATGTAAAGATGGCTATGGTATTGCACTATATTCATACACCCTCGAAACCAGTAAGTACTGGGTAGTTGTGGATGGGTCTTGTACTATTTCCTTGAACTTTTTCCAATCAGTGTCATGTATTTCTGGATTCCTGTTGCTGCAATTCTGGCTCCTATTTAGCTAACATCTAAACGTTTTCTACTGTTAACTAGTACCACCCTTTGGTACTGATCCACAAACACTCTGATACAGATAAGAGGTTCTGGGGATATAAAGAGTATAGTAGAAATATGCACACACACACACACACACACACACGCGCGCGCGCGCGCGCGTGCAAGCACACGCCTCAACACATGCAACCACACACATACACACATAGGCACACACCAGATACACACACACACACACACTCACATGCAGCATCCACACATACTGTCTGTATGCCAACCCCCATAATCAAAATTAGATTTGGCCAGATAAAATAGTCTACCTCTTACACACACTGCCTAACACAATTAAAACCATCACAACTTGTGCCTATCACTTAGCACCCAACTAATTTAAGCCAGCTGTACACAAAAAAAATCAGTCATAACCGCCAGTAAGAAAAAGAAAGCCAAGTTAGAACCCAGCAGCGGGGACCACTTTACCAAGAGACAAGGTACATAAGTACACCTCTATTATTAGCTGCTGTAGTACTGTCAGCTCACTGGTGATAATCATGTAGTAAAATCGAAACTGTAGGTAGATAAAACCATGCAACCTGCAGTAAGACATGGGGGACTCAAACGAGGGAGAACCCATGCTTCTGCTGCAATGCTAGCCGGACTCGTAATTAAACAGGCCTGAAAAGACACTAGTTATTAAAAAAGCATACATAACCCACATGTAAACCCATGTGCAATGCATCCCAACAAGAAGACCAGGCTGGACTCCGTATGGGAGTGGCTCCGCCCTTTCTGTAGCCAATCACAGGTCGGGAGTTTAAAGGAGCCGAAACCTGTGTTTGTGCAAAGATCAGACTGGGAACTCACCTGATGACCAGCAAAAAGAAAACTGTGAACTGGAAACAGCAAAACAGTCAAATATGTAGTTACTACTTGATGATTCAGCATGCTGTATGACACACATGCAAGACCCCCCAAAAGGAATGAGTAAATAAAATCAAATATCTCATTTTCACTGACTCATGGTGCAATGGACAATTTCCCTGCCAATTTCCAGGAGGACTCTTAAACACACACACACACATATAGACATACGTAGGCACACACCAGATACACACACACTCACATGCAGCATGCACACGACTATCTGTATGCCAACCCCCATAATTAAAACAAGATTTGGCCCGAATAAAATAGTCTACCTCTTGCACACATGCCACCTAACACAATTAAAACTATCACAACTTGTGCCTACCACTTAGTACCCAACTAATTTAAGCCAGCTGTACACAAAAACGATCAGTCATAACTGCCAGTAAGAGAAAGCCAAGTAAGAACCTAGCAGCGGGGACTCTTCCAAAAGACAAGTAGAGTTATGGCACAGTCCTTTAGAGACTAGTAGAGCTGAGTAGAGTTATGGCACAGTCCTTTAGAGACTAGTAGAGCTGAGTAGAGTTATGGCACAGTCCTTTAGAGACTAGTAGAGCTGAGTAGAGTTATGGCACAGTCCTTTGGAGACCAGTAGAGCTGAGTAGAGTTATGGCACAGTCTATTAGAGACCAGTAGAGCTGAGTAGAGTTATGGCACAGTCCTTTAGAGACTAGTAGAGCTGAGTAGAGTTATGGCACAGTCTATTAGAGACTAGTAGAGCTGAGTAGAGTTATGGCACAGTCTATTAGAGACTAGTAGAGCTGAGTAGAGTTATGGCACATTGCTTTGGAGACTAGTAGAGCTGAGTAGAGTTATGGCACAGTCCTTTAGAGACTAGTAGAGCTGAGTAGAGTTATGGCACAGTCCTTTAGAGACTAGTAGAGCTGAGTAGAGTTATGGCACAGTCCTTTAGAGACTAGTAGAGCTGAGTAGAGTTATGGCACAGTCCTTTAGAGACTAGTAGAGCTGAGTAGAGTTATGGCACAGTCCTTTGGAGACCAGTAGAGCTGAGTAGAGTTATGGCACAGTCTATTAGAGACCAGTAGAGCTGAGTAGAGTTATGGCACATTGCTTTGGAGACTAGTAGAGCTGAGTAGAGTTATGGCACAGTCCTTTGGAGACCAGTAGAGCTGAGTAGAGTTATGGCACAGTCCTTTAGAGACCAGTAGAGCTGAGTAGAGTTATGGCACATTGCTTTGGAGACTAGTAGAGCTGAGTAGAGTTATGGCACATTGCTTTGGAGACTAGTAGAGCTGAGTAGAGTTATGGCACAGTCCTTTGGAGACCAGTAGAGCTGAGTAGAGTTATGGCACAGTCCTTTAGAGACTAGTAGAGCTGAGTAGAGTTATGGCACAGTCCTTTGGAGACCAGTAGAGCTGAGTAGAGTTATGGCACAGTCTATTAGAGACCAGTAGAGCTGAGTAGAGTTATGGCACATTGCTTTGGAGACTAGTAGAGCTGAGTAGAGTCATGGCACAGTCCTTTAGAGACTAGTAGAGCTGAGTAGAGTTATGGCACAGTCCTTTAGAGACTAGTAGAGCTGAGTAGAGTTATGGCACAGTCCTTTAGAGACTAGTAGAGCTGAGTAGAGTTATGGCACAGTCCTTTGGAGACCAGTAGAGCTGAGTAGAGTTATGGCACAGTCCTTTGGAGACCAGTAGAGCTGAGTAGAGTTATGGCACAGTCCTTTGGAGACCAGTAGAGCTGAGTAGAGTTATGGCACAGTCCTTTAGAGACTAGTAGAGCTGAGTAGAGTTATGGCACAGTCCTTTGGAGACCAGTAGAGCTGAGTAGAGTTATGGCACAGTCCTTTGGAGACCAGTAGAGCTGAGTAGAGTTATGGCACAGTCCTTTGGAGACCAGTAGAGCTGAGTAGAGTTATGGCACAGTCCTTTGGAGACCAGTAGAGCTGAGTAGAGTTATGGCACAGTCCTTTGGAGACCAGTAGAGCTGAGTAGAGTTATGGCACAGTCCTTTGGAGACCAGTAGAGCTGAGTAGAGTTATGGCACAGTCCTTTGGAGACCAGTAGAGCTGAGTAGAGTTATGGCACAGTCCTTTGGAGACCAGTAGAGCTGAGTAGAGTTATGGCACAGTCCTTTGGAGACCAGTAGAGCTGAGTAGAGTTATGGCACAGTCCTTTGGAGACCAGTAGAGCTGAGTAGAGTTATGGCACAGTCCTTTGGAGACCAGTAGAGCTGAGTAGAGTTATGGCACAGTCCTTTGGAGACCAGTAGAGCTGAGTAGAGTTATGGCACAGTCCTTTGGAGACCAGTAGAGCTGAGTAGAGTTATGGCACAGTCCTTTGGAGACCAGTAGAGCTGAGTAGAGTTATGGCACAGTCCTTTGGAGACTAGTAGAGCTGAGTAGAGTTATGGCACAGTCGTTTGGAAACTAGTAGAGCTGAGTAGAGTCATGGCACAGTCTATTAGAGACCAGTAGAGCTGAGTAGAGTTATGGCACAGTCCTTTGGAGACCAGTAGAGCTGAGTAGAGTTATGGCACAGTCCTTTAGAGACTAGTAGAGCTGAGTAGAGTTATGGCACAGTCCTTTGGAGACCAGTAGAGCTGAGTAGAGTTATGGCACAGTCCTTTAGAGACTAGTAGAGCTGAGTAGAGTTATGGCACAGTCCTTTGGAGACCAGTAGAGCTGAGTAGAGTTATGGCACAGTCCTTTAGAGACCAGTAGAGCTGAGTAGAGTTCTGGCACAGTCCTTTGGAGACCAGTAGAGCTGAGTAAAGTTATGGCACAGTCCTTTAGAGACTAGTAGAGCTGAGTAGAGTTATGGCACAGTCGTCTGGAAACTAGTAGAGCTGAGTAGAGTCATGGCACAGTCCTTTGGAGACTAGTAGAGCTGAGTAGAGTTATGGCACAGTCCTTTAGAGACTAGTAGAGCTGAGTAGAGTTATGGCACAGTCGTTTGGAGACCAGTAGAGCTGAGTAGAGTTATGGCACAGTCTATTAGAGACCAGTAGAGCTGAGTAGAGTTATGGCACAGTCCTTTGGAGACCAGTAGAGCTGAGTAGAGTTATGGCACAGTCCTTTAGAGACCAGTAGAGCTGAGTAGAGTTATGGCACAGTCCTTTGGAGACCAGTAGAGCTGAGTAGAGTTATGGCACAGTCCTTTAGAGACTAGTAGAGCTGAGTAGAGTTATGGCACAGTCGTCTGGAAACTAGTAGAGCTGAGTAGAGTCATGGCACAGTCCTTTGGAGACTAGTAGAGCTGAGTAGAGTTATGGCACAGTCCTTTAGAGACTAGTAGAGCTGAGTAGAGTTATGGCACAGTCGTTTGGAGACCAGTAGAGCTGAGTAGAGTTATGGCACAGTCTATTAGAGACCAGTAGAGCTGAGTAGAGTTATGGCACAGTCCTTTGGAGACCAGTAGAGCTGAGTAGAGTTATGGCACAGTCCTTTAGAGACCAGTAGAGCTGAGTAGAGTTATGGCACAGTCCTTTGGAGACCAGTAGAGCTGAGTAGAGTTATGGCACAGTCCTTTGGAGACCAGTAGAACTGAGTAGAGTTATGGCACAGTCCTTTGGAGACCAGTAGAGCTGAGTAGAGTTATGGCACAGTCCTTTAGAGACTAGTAAAACTGAGTAGATTGAGCCATAGTACAGGCATTTCAGAACCTATAGAGGTGAGTACAGTCATAGCACTGTCATGTAGAGTCTAGTAGAGCTGAGTAGACCCATAGCACAGTCCTTTAGAGACCAATAGAGCTGAGTAGAGCCACGGTACCAGTCTCTAAAATAGGGGGGTATCACTGAATTGGGTAGTGATAAACACAGGTTTGACATCCACTCAGTGCATTGCTGCACTGAAGAACTGCAAATTGCAACAATCAACAATAATGTCATTTCCTGTATTGCACATCACTCTGACATATCTGTGGTCCATGGTATGACTCTAGTTCTTATTTTCTTCCCACTTGAATGAAATGGGCATTGATAGATTTTTTAAACTTTGGGCACTGGATGGTACACTGCAGTACAGACATGTAGAGCATAGTAGAGCCATGCATTGTAGAGTGTAATATAGAGTCAAATAGACCCAAATAGAGCCATAGTAGACTGTAGTAGATGCCATGGTAGAATGTAGTGGAGTCAAGTGGAGCTAAGTAGAGCAATCATTGAGTGTAGTAGAGTCACGTAGAGCCAAGTAGAGTCATGGTAGAGTGAAGAAGAGTCAGGTAGAACAAAACAGAGCCATGGTAGAGCCAAGTAGAGCCATGGTAGACTGTAGGAGAGTCAAGTAGATCCATAGTAGAGTGTAGTGGAGTCAAGTACAGCCAAGTAGAGCCATAGTAGAGCAATGGTAGAGTCAAGTAGATCCATTGAAGAGTGCAGTAGAGTCACGTAGAGCCAAGTAGAGTCATGGTAGAGTGAACTAGAGTCAGGTAGAGCAAAATGGAGCCATGCTAGAGCCAAGTAGAGCCATGGTAGACTGTAGTATAGTAAAGTAGAGCCAAGTAGAGCCATAGTATAGTATAGTAGAGTCAAGTAGAGCCAAGTAGAGCCATTGTAGAGTGTAGTAGAGTCAAGTAGAGCCAAGTCAAGCCATAGTAGAGTGTAGAAGAGTGAAGTACAGCCAACTATAAAGCGATGACAGAGAGAAGTAGAATCAAGTAGAACCAGGTTGAGCCATGGTAGAGTGTAGTACACCTAAGTACAGCCATGGTAGAATGTGGAAGAGTCAGGCACACCCAAGTAGAGTAATGGTAGATTCAAGTAAATTCATTGAAGAGTACAGTAGAGTCACGTAGAGCCAAGTATATATATATACCATGGCTCTACGTGGCTCTCCTTGGCTCTACTTGACTCTACTCCACACTAACATGGCTCTTCCTTGCTCTACTACATTCCATTCCATTCTACTTGACACTACATGACTACCATGGCTCTACTTCACTCTACTACACTCTACCACGACTCTACATGGCTCTACTTAACCCTACTACACTCTACCTTATCTCTACTACATTCTGCTATGGATCTACTTGATTTCACTTAACTCTACTACACACTACTATGGCTCTACTTGGCTCTACTTGACTCTAGTACACACTCCCATGGCTCTACTGCATTCTACCATGGCTCTACTCGACACTACATGACTCTGCTACATTCTACAATTACTCTACTTGTCTCTACTTCATTCTACTATGCGTATACTACATTCTACCATACCTCTACTTGACTCCATATGACTCTACTACATTCTGCCATAGCTCTATTTGACTCTACTTGACTCTACTACATTCTACCATGGCTCTACTTAGCTCTACTTGACTCTACTACACTCTACCATGGCTCTACATGGCTCACCATGGCTCTACTACACACTACCTTGGCTCTACTACATTATACCATGGCTCTACTTGACTCTACTTCACTCTACCTGGCTCTACTACCCTCTACCATGCCTCTACTTCACTCTACATGACTCTACTACATTGTACTATAGCTCTACTTGACTCTACTTGGCTCTACTTGACTCTACTACACTCCACCATGGCTCTACGTGGCTCTCCTTGGCTCTACTACACTCTACCATGACTCTACTTTGCTCTACTTGATTCAAGTACATTCTACAATGGCTCTACTCCATTGAACCATGGCTATACTACATTCTACCATAGCACTACTTGACTCCATATGACACTACTACATTGTACCATAGCTCTACTTGACTGTACTTGACTCTACTACACTCCACCATGGCTCTCCTTGGCTCTACTACACTCTACCATGGCTCTACTTAGCTCTACTTGACTCTACTACACACTACCATGGCTCTATGTTGCTCTACATGATTCTACTACACTATAACATGACTCTACCTGGCTCTACTTGTCTCTATACTTCATTCTACCATGGCCATACTACAATCTGCCATAGCTCTACTTCACTCCATATGACTCTACTACATTCTGCCATAGATTTATTTGACTCTCCTTGAATCTACCACATTCTACCATGGCTCTACTTGGCTCTACTTGACTATATTACACTCTACCATGGCTCTACTTGGCTCTCTTTGGCTCTACTACACTCTACCTTGGCTCTACTATATTATAACATTGCTCTACTTGACTCTACTTGACTCGACTACACTCTACCATGGCTCTACCTGGCTCTACTACACTCTACCATGCCTCTACTTCACTCTACATGACTCTACTACAATGTACCATAGCTCTACTTGACTCTGTTTGACTCTACTACAATCTACAATGGCTCTACTTGGCTCTACTTGACTCTACTACACTCCACCATGGCTCTACGTGGCTCTCCTTGGCTCTACAACACTCTACCATGGCTCTACTTCTCTCTACTTGACTCTACTACACACTACCATGGCTCTACATGGCTCTACTTGACTCTACTACACTCTACAATGGCTCTACTCCATTGTACCATGGCACTACTACATTCTACCATAGCTCTACTTGACTCCATATGACACTACTACATTGTACCATAGCTCTACTTGACTCTACTTGACTCTACTACACTCCACCATGGCTCCTTGGGTCTACTACACTCTACCATGGTTCTACTTAGCTCTACTTGACTCTACTACACTGTACCATGGCTATACTTGGCTCTATACTTGACTCTACTACACTATACCATTTCTCTACCTGGCTTTCCTTGTCTCTACTTCATTCTACCATGACTCTACTACATTCTACCTTTACTCAACTTAGCTCTACTTGACTATACTACACTCTACCATGGCTCTACTTGGCTCTCCTTGGCTCTACTATACTCTACCTTGGCTCTACTACATTATACCATGGCTCTACTTGACTATACCTGACACTACTACACTCTACCATCACTCTCCTTTGCTCTACTTGATTCTAGTGCACTCTACAATGGCTCTACTCCATTCTACCATGGCTCTACTACATTCTACCATGGCTCTACCTGACTCTACTACATTCTACCATGGTTCTCCCTGGCTCTACTACATTCTACCATGCCTTACTTCACTGTACATGACTCTACTACATTCTACCATAGCTCTACTTTACTCTACTTCACTCTGCTACACACTACCATGGCGCTACTTAGCTCTACTTCACTCTACTACACCCAACCATGGCTCTACCTGGTTCCACTACATTGTACCATGCCTCTACTTGACTCTACATGACTCCACTACATTCTGCCATGGCTCTGCATGACTCTCCTTGACTCTGCTACACTCTACCATGGCTGTACTTGGCTCTACTTGACCCTACTACACTCTACCTACTCTACTACATTCTACAGTGTCTCTACTTGATTCTGTGTGACTGTACTACACTCTACGGTGTCTCTACCTGGCTCTACTACATTGTACCCAGTGGCGGATCTAGAAATTTAGAAAGGGGGGGTTCAGTCATCGGCGCGCTTCGCGCGGCGGAAATTTTTGGGTTGCCACGCCCACTTTCGGTCACGTGAACGCATTCAAATAAAATATAGCTGGAAGGCCGAACCGAGGGGTCCGTCATAAAAGAAATCTCGTACACTGTCCGATAGTGTTGTTTTAGTTAACTATAACTTTAACTAAATACATTTTAGTACGGCCTTTTTAAAATTTAGTTAGCCAAAACTACAACTAACTAAAAAATTTTTGCTAAGCTGGGAACTATAAGTAAAGTATCCAAGAACATACAAGAAGAAACCTATCGGCAGAAATCCAAACTGAAATCCAGAAATCCACTGTGAAATCCAGAAATCCACTCTGAAATCCGAAATCCACGTGAAATCCAGTGGATTTCGAAATCTAGTACGCCGAGGCGCGCCCTGGCGGACCCCTCGGGCCGAACTGAATATCTCGAAGCAACTCCAGGCCTAGTCAAACGTCTGGAGATCAGTAAGGAACTGATACGTGAGTGTGTAACTGTGCCTGGTTGTTGTTGCTGCATGCCACTGCTGCATAATCATTTGATGGACTCGTGCAGTTACGTACGCAAAATACATTACTAGCCGCCAAAGGGGGGTCCACACAGAAAAAAAAAAGTGTGCTAATCTGACACAAAAAGTGTGTCAAAAGTGATGTCTCCAGTTTTGACACACCTACACGCATGTCAAATTGTTAGGTGTGTCAAAACTACACATGTGCTAACTGGACAGTGTGCCAAATTAGTAGTGTGCTATTCAGCAAGTGTGCTAAATAACAAGTGTGTTATTCTACCAATGTGTCAAAATTGGTGTGCAAAATTAGCAGTGTGTCAACTGACATGCAGCTGACCCCTCACTTAGTGGGTGGAGCTTTTACATGGAATTTCCAATGAAACACTCTTGACTGTAAGCAAAATATAATTGTGACATACACTGAGTTGAAAACATGAATATACTAAAACAAGCAAACAATAGTTATGCTATAACTTACGTTACAGCATTTTATACAAATACGTATGTGATTGAAGTACTACATTGTACAAAAATGTGTCAATATACTCTATACATACAAAAATGGCATTCAACTACGCATATAATATACATTTTATGTACCTATCAATCAGTTAGTTGTGTTCAATTGTTAACATCCATCTGTGAAAGAATAGCACATGCAATAATTATTCATATACTAGTCGGGTCATGCGATAGAGGAACTGCAATCATTCTATTATTCCATTATACAAGTCATGTGGGGCATCTTGGAGGACAAAACAGTAGTGATTATCATACTAGCGCATTGAACTTCCCACCCTAGCAATGCTCCTACCAGTAGCATTCATTTCTCACAGAGGCGTGTTAAATGTCTTCACTAACCCTTTGCATAGTCTAAAGTTGAAGTTAAACGCCCGAAACAGGTCTGTAGAAATGTAATTTTTGTATAATTGCTTTCCTTCAATTGCCCTCCAACATGGCAGCATGTGTACTGAAAATATTTCAAAAGTGTGGCAGCTATCATTTCAAATGCAATTCCTCTACCAGGGTATGTGAAGAAATCACACAGTCAGCATCTCAGAAAGGCTCATCTTGTTTGTTGTTATTCATGCATACATGGAAATCCCTGAACGTAATCACCAGGGATAAGGCTAGATGAATTAAACATTGTAACCACTCACTTGGCTATGAGCCTCTTCAAGCAGCTGGGGCCTCTGTAGTCAGTTGGTGTAGTGAGGAGAAGTAAACAGGCCTGGAAGGTATAGTGGAAGATGGTCATGATACAAACTAGGTTTGCAAATTTAAGAGTACAAAAACGCAAGCTCTGGACAATTCCCAACCAGAAGAGTCATCCACTCAGCAGGTACATTTCAGAAAATACAAGGCCTTGTGTACAACTTATGTTCTCCGCACCTCATTAAGAAATGTACTATGGCTCCCCCCACCCCCAATCCAGTGCAGAACAAATTAAGGAGGAAGACCTAAATGCAAATTCAGACAACTGCAGTTGTAATAAGTATATAGTACAAGCTTACTTACCAGCAGTTTAAACCACTTGCAGGGCAGCGTGGAGATTGAACCTTGTGGCCTGGGTACTTCTGAACAATGAGGCATTACTAGCCTGGAGACAAAGGTCCTGTGTATGGATATACAAGTGATGTGAATTAATCATCTGGGGCTTTTAAATAAAAGCTTTTGTTCTCCCTATCTCATACCTTTCCTCTCTGTTCATATACAGCCTCCAGAACCTCCCTTCAGAACATGTCTTTGGGAAGGCCGCAGACTCACTCTGTGTACCTATCACCACCACGATCTCTCAGACAAGATCAGTATAGAGGAAGACTAACTGGTCTAGCTAGTCTGGTAGTTGGTGGAAGGATGAGAAGGGAACAAGCAGGGAGGTATAAGGTAGAAAGAAAGAAATGACACATTCAACAATATTTCTTTAGCGACTTTACTACTGCAGTACAACTCTATAGCTAGCTATATGTTTCCTTACGCGGAAATAGCTACTTTAGCTATTTTATATGTAGTAAAAAAAAGTACATTTATAAATTCATTGACTTTCAGCCACTTCTTACCACGGTGGTGTGAAGTCTCAGCGATGTAACCGCTCCGCACTCCTTGTCACCGAAAGACATTCGCTCCCGTGGGACATCGAACATGTAAGCCCTCTCCTCCACTAAGCTCAGGTACCATTTTGTTGCTGGCGGAATTTTCACGAACGGATCATATCAAAGAAGACGAACTTGAAGTGTACGATCGAAGTGAGAAAATGCGAAATGGCGCGTGCCATGTTGCGCACGCGTACAAGGACTGAGCCACGCCCCTGTCATTATTAGCCCCACCCTGTTTGCGAGGCTGGCTCCTGTACTTCTAAGTATAAGTTTCTGTAACAAAACAGACTGTACATACACGCTACTACCTGTCATGATGGTTGTTCTCTCCAGACTAAAGCTACAGGAGTTGGAAAAGTTATTGCATGATCATGTATGTTTCAGGCCTGAAACTATACAAAATGGGTATCAAACAGTTCCATTTGATGTGTACCTTCATAATCTGATGTTTGTTTTCATTTTCGTATGAGTGGTTCAAAAATAGTCTAGGTACAGTTGTGATTTTACCACTTGTACATATCGGTTACTTGTAACTAACAATTTCAGGCCCGAAACAGCTAATACTTGACCAAACTATACCAAATGGGTATCAAACAGTTCCATTTGGTGTGTACATTCATAATATGATGTTTGTTTTCATTTTGGAGTAAGTGTTCTGAAAATAGTCTAGGTGCAGTTGTGATTTTACCACTTGTACATATCGGCTACTTGTAACTAACAATATCATCCCTGAAACAGACAATACTTGACCAAACCAGACAAAATGGGTATCAAACAGTTCCATTTGGTGTGTACATTCATAGTCTGATGTTTGTTTTCATTTTGGAGTAAGTGTTCTGAAAATTGTCTGGGTGCGGTTGTGGTTTTACCAACGTATCGGTGTGAAGGATTAAGCCGCGGCGCAACTCGAGATGTCAATTGGAGAGACTCAATTTCTAGTTCAACATCAAACAGCAAAACCCAGCTGACTTAAATAGGTACAAAACTAACATGATCTAGCTGCAATCAGGATGATACAACATCCTATATGGAAAGTACAGGAAACCACAATATAAAATATTAGGGAGCAACTGAAAAGCCAGGAAATCAGGTACAGAAACATTAAGTATTCAACCAAAAGAAATGACCTAGGTGACAAAATGATGCAACTGGAAACATTCCACAAATGTGGTAAATATAACTGACCTTGATACAGAACCTAAACCACAAAATATACAAGCAGGAAATTAGGAACCATGACTTAACCTACATGCAAAAATATACACAAATTAATAAATAAGGGCAATAGCTGTCACAGTGAGGTAATCCCTCACACTCCTCCCCCCTTCTCCTGCGACTAACATGTCGCGTTTGTGGGTGACTCTACTCCCCGAGATAGTGCATCGGCATTAGCATTAGCTTTACCAGCCCGATAGTGTACTTGAAACTGATAGGGCTGCAAAGATAGACTCCATCTTGTGAGGCGGGCATTATTCTCCTTAAGCCGGTCCAACCATTCCAACGACCGGTGGTCTGTCTGGATGATGAAGGGCTTTCCCAGCAAGTACACCCGAAAGGTTTGGACTGCTAACTTTATAGCCAGACACTCCTTCTCTATAGTCGAGTATCGTTCCTCTCGCGGAAGGAGTTTTCGACTATAATATGCGATAGGATGATCTGTGCCATCTTCACCCACTTGACTCAACACCGCTCCGACACCTCGGTTTGACGCATCAGTCTGAACAATAAAAGTCCTATCAAAATCTGGACTTCTGAGCACAGGTGTGGAACATAGACAGTTTTTTAACTTCTGAAAGGCTGCTTCACATACTGGAGTCCACTTGACACGATTAGGGCTATTCTTGCGAGTTAGGTCTGTCAGCGGGGCTGCAACTGTGGCATAATCTTCAATGAATTTCCGGTAGTATCCGGTCATCCCCAAGAAGGTCCTCACTTCTTTCTTTGTTACTGGAGTCGTGAACTGCTTCACTGCCTTCACCTTGGACTCCTCCGGCTGTACCATGCCATTCCCCACCACATGACCAAGGTAGACACATTTGGACATGGCGAACTGGCACTTCCTGGGTTTTGCAGTCAGTCCTGCTTCTCGCAATCTCTCAAGTACAGCACGAATCTGACGCAGATGATCCTCCCAGGTTGAACTGTGAATGACCAGATCGTCAAGATAAGCACCAGCAAATGTTTCCATACCACGTATCAACTGGTCCATCATCCGCTGAAAAGTGGCCGGTGCACCCTGTAGACCGAATGGCATCACCCGAAACTGGTACAGACCAAATGGGGTGGTGAATGCCGTTCTCGTGCAGGCACCTTTGGCCATAGGTACCTGCCAGTAGCCACGTGTAAGATCCAGTGTGGTGATGTATTTGGCGGTGCCCAGCCGGTCAATTAGGTCATCCACTCTTGGCATGGGATAGGCATCAGTCCGTGATACACTGTTCAACTTCCGATAGTCTACGCAAAAGCGCATAGTGCCGTCCTTCTTCTGGACAAGAACTACTGGAGAGGCCCATTCACTGACAGAAGGTTCAATCACGCCACTCTCCTCCATCTCATTCAGCTCCTTTCTCACCGTCTCTCGGTAGGCATGTGGCAACCGGTATGGGGGTAGTCGGATCGGGTTAGCTGTCCCAGTCTCAATATTGTGCTCGGCCATACTTGTCCTGCCTGGTGTGGATCGAAGGACATCTGAGAACTCCCCCAGTAGGATTTGTAGCTCGGCATGCTTCTCCGTGTCAAGTTCTTTACTGACCACTGGTTGATCCTCAACCTCGTCACCTCTCCACATCACAACTTCTTCATTCTCTATGTCCATCGCATCATCATCCTCAGCAAGGAAGCTGGTGGCATTTGGAGTGTGCCACTTGCGTAGCATGTTCACATGAAAAATCCGACGGCGTTTCCGGGTATCAAACATGTCGATCTGATAGGTGACAGTACCCACACGACGTAGCACAGGATAAGGACCCTGCCACCGGGCCTGCAGTTTACTGGTTGAAGATGGTAATAACACCAGAACATGTTCACCAGGCTGGAACTCCCGTTGCCGTGCATGACGGTCATACCACCTCTTCTGGTCTTTCTGGGCCTGGGCTAGATTTTCCCGCACCAGTTCAGACATCCTGGCCAGCTTCTCCTGCACTGAGAGAACGTATGAGACAACACTGTCATTACTCCTCTTATCTGTTTCCCAGGTCTCCTTCAAGACATCAAGTGGCCCTCGCACCTGCCGACCATATAACAACTCAAACGGGGAGAAGCCTGTGGAGGCTTGAGGCACCTCCCGGTAGGCGAACAACAGGTATGGCAACAGTTTGTCCCAATCCTTGCCCTCTTCGGTGGCTGCCTTGCGCAACATCTGCTTCAAAGTTTGATTGAAGCGTTCGACTAGGCCATCCGTCTGAGGGTGGTAGGGACTCGTCCGGATGGCCTGGACCTTCAGCAAATTGTACACCTCCCGCAACAACTGGGAAGTGAAGTTGGATCCCTGGTCCGTGAGGATCTCTTGAGGCACACCCACCCTGGCAAACACCTTTACCAATTCCTCTGCCACATGCTCTGCGTCAATGCAACGGAGGGGAACGGCTTCTGGATAACGGGTAGCATAATCACACATCACTAATACATACCGATTCCCACTTCGGCTCCTCGGTAATGGCCCCACAATGTCCATGGCCATTCGTCGGAATGGTTCTTCAATGACAGGTAGAGGTATGAGGGGGGCCCGTTGCCTCCTCCCAGGCGCCGCCTTCTGGCACTCTGCACACGTCCGGCAGTATTCGGCCACATCTCGAAACAGGGTGGGCCAGTAGAAACGCTGGCGGACCCGCTGTCCTGTCTTTGTCTTTCCCATGTGTCCTGCCAATGGGATTGTATGTGCCAACTGCATCACTGTTCCCCGGCATTGTCTTGGGAGTACCAGTTGCTCTACTGCCATGTCCTCTCCATCTCTCCCTGGTGGCACCCATCGTCGATAGACCAGGCCTTCCTTCTCAAAGAATCCTGCTCCTGCTGAGCTGGCTTCGCCCCTTGCTGCCTTCCGTACCTCCACTAGTGACTCATCTTCCTGCTGCAATCTCCTCACTTCTGCAGATGTCAGATCCAGTGGGTGACAAGGGTAGGTACTCTCCTCCTCCTTCCCCTGAGAAAATGTTTCCCGGTTGGCTCGCTTCTGACTCCTGGACAACTTCACTCTCTCCTGGCCCCCTGAGAACAGTTCCTCATCAAAGGTGGCCCCCAACATATCTCCATCACTGGTCTCAACAGTGTCTGCTTCCTGGGCTCCAGTCTCCAGGTTTCCCTCCCTGGGTTGGTCCTCCTCCTGGTTCACAGTCATCAGTCGCTCAATCGCCTTGGGATGGGCTCCATCTCTCCTCTCCTCCTCCATCCGGACAGCTTCCTCCTGTTGCTGCTGTCTCTTCCGTGCTCTGGTTGTGACAACCATGGCCTCTCCTGGCTGCATCTCCCCAATGTCCTGGTCCGATTCCTGCAGTAGCACCCCCAGTTCTGGCACATCTCTCCCCAGAAGTACAGACACAGGTAGCTTGTCGGCCACGGCTGCCTCCACTGTGAGACTCCTTCCACCAACCACAATCTCGATCTCAGCTAGTGGGTAGATAACCGTATCCCCGTGTGCACAGCGGATTGATATTTCTTCTGCAGTCATCTTTTCCTCCGGGACGAGGTCACTCCTGACTAGGGTGGTGCTAGCTCCGGTGTCCAGCAGAATGTCACTCACGTTCACTCCTTCCACCACACCTTGTCGGGAGACGTCCCCCTTGTGATCACGGGCCCTCGCAACTGGCCTACGCCTCCTGCAACCACTCTCACAGTACATCGCAGCCCTGCTTGGGCACTTAGCTGCAACATGGCCTATACGATGACAGTTGTAGCATCTCAACACCTGACCCTCTCTTCCCTGCCTCGGAGGTTGCTGCCCCGACACTGCTCCGCCGTATCCGAGCCTGGTATTCCTCGGACATTCCCTCGCTAAGTGACCCGGCTGTCCACACTTATGGCATTTCACCGGCCCTTCAGATGGCCTCTCCGTCTTCCTGCTTGCCTCCCTGTTTACGCTCATTGACTGTCTCCTCGCCTGCAGGTAATCCTCTGCCAACCGTCCCGCTGCAGTACTAGTGGTTGGCTTTCGTTCGCTCACCCAGACCCGTACCTCGTCTGGCAGAGCTCGCAGCAACTGTTCCTTGACGACCGCATCCACGACCTCCTGTACAGTCCCACATTCCTTCAGCCACTTTCCAGCGAGGTCAGTAAGGCGCGTTGCCAATGCCGGTGGCGACTCTCCACTTCCCATCTTGGCCGCCCGGAAGCGTTGGCGATACGTTTCCTCGTTGATATCGTATCGCTGGAGTATAGCAGCCTTTAATGCGGGGTAGTCACCCGCGTCATCCGCGCTCAATGCGGCATAAGCCTGCTGTGCCTTTCCCGTCAGCTGCGGCGCAAGCATGAATGCCCACCGTGACTTCTCCACCTCGTAAGCACCCATCATTCTCTCGAATACGGTCAGGTATGCTTCGATGTCATCCTGCTCCGTTAACTTGGTCAATTTAATGGTATCCGCCCTCTCAGGCTTTCGTGGCTCCTCACGTTTGCTTGTCCCCTCCACGAGCTTCCGCATCAACTCAAACTGCTCCTGCATCTCCTTGACCCTCTGGTCCGCTTCCCTCGCCCGGCGCTCCTCTTCCTCCATTCTCCGCCGCAACTCATCGGCTCTTTCCTCATCCCGGCGCCTCTGCTCCGCCGCCGTCTCCTCTTCCCGCTTCCGCCGATCCTCCAGCAACAACCGTACCATCTCGGCCATACTAGCGGCTTCCGACTCTCCGTTTTCCGACGACATCTTCCCCGACTTGGTATACCTCCTTCCCGACCTCGTGGTCATCTACTGTCTCAATGGGTCTGCCGAACAACTGTCGCACAGTGATCCCACCGCTGCCACCAAATGTGAAGGATTAAGCCGCGGCGCAACTCGAGATGTCAATTGGAGAGACTCAATTTCTAGTTCAACATCAAACAGCAAAACCCAGCTGACTTAAATAGGTACAAAACTAACATGATCTAGCTGCAATCAGGATGATACAACATCCTATATGGAAAGTACAGGAAACCACAATATAAAATATTAGGGAGCAACTGAAAAGCCAGGAAATCAGGTACAGAAACATTAAGTATTCAACCAAAAGAAATGACCTAGGTGACAAAATGATGCAACTGGAAACATTCCACAAATGTGGTAAATATAACTGACCTTGATACAGAACCTAAACCACAAAATATACAAGCAGGAAATTAGGAACCATGACTTAACCTACATGCAAAAATATACACAAATTAATAAATAAGGGCAATAGCTGTCACAGTGAGGTAATCCCTCACAATCGGTTAGTTGTAACTAACAATATCATCCCTGAAGCAGCTAATACTTGACCAAACTATACAAAATGGGTATCAAACAGTTCCATTTGTTGTGTACATTCATAATCTGATGTTTGTTTTCATTTTGGTATGAGTGGTTCAAAAATAGTCTAGGTGAGGTTGTGATTTTACCACTTGTACCTATCGGTTAGTTGTAACTAACAATTTCAGGCCCGAAACAGCTAATACTTGACCAAACTATACCAAATGGGTATCAAACAGTTCCATTTGGTGTGTACATTCATAATCTGATGTTTGTTTTCATTTTGGAGTGTTCTGAAAATAGTCTAGGTGCAGTTGTGATTTTACCACTTGTACATATCGGCTACTTGTAACTAACAATATCATCCCTGAAACAGACAATACTTGACCAAACCAGACAAAATGGGTATCAAACAGTTCCATTTGGTGTGTACATTCATAGTCTGATGTTTGTTTTCATTTTGGAGTAAGTGTTCTGAAAATTGTCTGGGTACGATTGTGGTTTTACCAATGTATCGGTTACTTGTAACTAACAATTTCATCCCTGAAACAGACAATACTTGACCAAGCCAGACAAAATGTGTATCAAACAGTTCCATTTGGTGTGTACATTCATAATCTGATGTTTGTTTTCATTTTGGAGTAAGTGTTCTGAAAATTGTCTGGGTACGGTTGTGGTTTTACCAACGTATCGGTTAGTTGTAACTAACAATTTCAGGCCCGAAACAACTAATACTTGACCAAACTATACAAAATGGGTATCAAACAGTTCCATTTGATGTGTACATTCATAATCTGATGTTTGTTTTCATTGTGGTATGAGTGGTTCAAAAAGAGTCTAGGTACGGTTGTGATTTTACCACTTGTACATATCGGTTACTTAATTATAACTAACAATTTCAGGCCCGAAACAGCTAATACTTGACCAAACTATACAAAATGGGTATCAAACAGTTCCATTTGATGTGTACATTCATAATCTGATGTTTGTTTTCATTTTGGAGTAAGTGTTCTGAAAACAGTCTAGGTGCGGTTGTGATTTTACCACTTGTACATATCGGTTACTTGTAACTAACAATTTCATCCCTGAAACAGACAATACTTGACCAAGCCAGACAAAATGTGTATCAAACAGTTCCATTTGGTGTGTACATTCATAATCTGATGTTTGTTTTCATTTTGGAGTAAGTGTTCTGAAAATTGTCTGGGTACGGTTGTGGTTTTACCACTTGTACATATCAGCTACTTGTAACTAACAATATCATCCATGAAACAGACAATACTTGACCAAACCAGACAAAATGGGTATCAAACAGTTCCATTTGGTGTGTACATTCATAATCTGATGTTTGTTTTCATTTTGGAGTAAGTGTTCTGAAAATTGTCTGGGTACGATTGTGGTTTTACCAACGTATCGGTTAGTTGTAACTAACAATTTCAGGCCCGAAACAGCTAATACTTGACCAAACTATACAAAATGGGTATCAAACAGTTCCATTTGATGTGTACATTCATAATCTGATGTTTGTTTTCATTGTGGTATGAGTGGTTCAAAAAGAGTCTAGGTACGGTTGTGATTTTACCACTTGTACATATCGGTTACTTGTAACTAACAATTTCAGGCCCGAAACAGCTAATACTTGACCAAGCTATACAAAATGGGTATCAAACAGTTCCATTTGATGTGTACATTCATAATCTGATGTTTGTTTTCATTTTGGTGTAAGTGTTCTGAAAATAGTCTAGGTGCGGTTGTGATTTTACCACTTGTACATATCGGTTACTTGTAACTAACAATTTCAGGCCTGGAACAGCCAATACTTGACCAAACTATACAAAACGGGTATCAAACAGTTCCATTTGATGTGTACATTCATAATCTGATGTTTGTTTTCATTTTGGAGTAAGTGTTCTGAAAATTGTCTGGGAACTGTTGTGGTTTTACCACTTGTACATATCAGCTACTTGTAACTAACAATATCATCCATGAAACAGACAATACTTGACCAAACCAGACAAAATGGGTATCAAACAGTTCCATTTGGTGTGTACATTCATAATCTGATGTTTGTTTTCATTTTGGAGTAAGTGTTCTGAAAATTGTCTGGGTACGATTGTGGTTTTACCAACGTATCGGTTAGTTGTAACTAACAATTTCAGGCCCGAAACAGCTAATACTTGATCAAACTATACAAAATGGGTATCAAACAGTTCCATTTGATGTGTACATTCATAATCTGATGTTTGTTTTCATTGTGGTATGAGTGGTTCAAAAAAGAGTCTAGGTACGGTTGTGATTTTACCACTTGTACATATCGGTTACTTGTAACTAACAATTTCAGGACCGAAACAGCTAATACTTGACCAAGCTATACAAAATGGGTATCAAACAGTTCCATTTGATGTGTACATTCATAATCTGATTTTTTTTTTCATTTTGGAGTAAGTGTTCTGAAAATAGTCTAGGTGCGGTTGTGATTTTACCACTTGTACATATCGGTTACTTGTAACTAATACTTGACCAAACTATACAAAATGGGTATCAAACAGTTCCATTTGATGTGTACATTCATAATCTGATGTTTGTTTTCATTTTGGTATGAGTGGTTCAAAAATAGTCCAGGTGCAGTTGTGATTTTACCACTTGTACATATCGGTTACTTGTAACTAACAATTTCAGGCCCGAAACAGCTAATACTTGACCAAACTATACAAAATGGGTATCAAACAGTTCCATTTGATGTGTACATTCATAATCTGATTTTTTTTTTCATTTTGGAGTAAGTGTTCTGAAAATAGTCTAGGTGCGGTTGTGATTTTACCACTTGTACATATCGGTTACTTGTAACTAATACTTGACCAAACTATACAAAATGGGTATCAAACAGTTCCATTTGATGTGTACATTCATAATCTGATGTTTTTTTTTAATTTTGGTATGAGTGGTTCAAAAAGAGTCTAGGTACGGTTGTGATTTTACCACTTGTACATATCGGTCACTTGTAACTAACAATTTCAGGTCCGAAGCAGCTAATACTTGACCAAACTATACCAAATGGGTATCAAACAGTTCCATTTGGTGTGTACATTCATAATCTGATGTTTGTTTTCATTTTGGAGTAAGTGTTCTGAAAATTGTCTGGGTACGGTTGTGGTTTTACCAATGTATCGGTTAGTTGTAACTAACAATATCATCCCTGAAGCAGCTAATACTTGACCAAACTATACAAAATGGGTATCAAACAGTTCCATTTGATGCGTACATTCATAATCTGATGTTTGTTTTCATTTTGGTATGAGTGGTTCAAAAAGAGTCTAGGTACGGTTGTGATTTTACCACTTGTACATATCGGGTACTTGTAAGTAACAATTTCAGGCCTGGAACAGCTAATACTTGACTAAACTATACAAAATGGGTATCAAACAGTTCCATTTGATGTGTACATTCATAATCTGATGTTTGTTTTCATTTTGGTATGAGTGGTTCAAAAATAGTCCAGGTGCAGTTGTGATTTTACCACTTGTACATATCGGTTACTTGTAACTAACAATTTCAGGCCCGAAACAGCTAATACTTGACCAAACTATACAAAATGGGTATCAAACAGTTCCATTTGGTGTGTACAATCACAATCAATCACATATTATACCAATATTTCCATTGCATGACAAGCACACCAGTTTTACCCAAATAGCACACCAGTTTTTTTCTGTGCATTTGCACCCCCCTTACCCCCCCTAAATCCGCCACTGGTACCATTACTCCACTTGTCTCTACATGACTCTACTACATTCTACCATGGCTCTACGTGACTCTACTTGACTCTACTACACTCTACCATGGCTCTACTTGGCTCTTCCTAACTCTAGTATACTCTAACATGGCTATACTCCATTGTACCATGGCTCTACTTCATTTTACCATGGATCTACTTGACTCTACCATGGCTCTTGCTACTTGGCTCTACTTGTCTCTACTACATTCTACCACGGCTCTACAACATTCTACCATATGTCTACTTGACTCCATATCACTCTACTACATTCTACCATAGTTCTACTTGGCTCAACTTGACTGTACTACATTCTGCCATGGCTCTACGTGGCTCTCCTTGGCTCTAGTACACCCTACCATGACTCTACTTGACTCTACTTGTCTGTACTCCACTCTACCATGCCTCTACCTGGCTCTACTTCATTCTCCCATGCCTCTACTTGACTCTACACGACTCCACTCAATTGTACCACAGCTCTACTTGACTCTACTTGACTCTGCTACACTCTGTCATGGCTCTTGATTCTAGTACACTCTACAATGGCTCTACTCCATTGTACCACGGCTCTACTACATTCTACAATAGCTCTACTTGACTCCATATGACACTATACTACATTGTACCATAGCTCTACTTGACTCTACTTGACTCTACTACACTCTACCATGGCTCTACATGGCTCTACTTGGCTCTCCTTGGCTCTACTACACTCTACCTTGGCTCAACTACATTATACCATGGCTCTACATGACTCTACTTGACTCGACTACACTCTACCATGGCTCTACCTCACTCTACATGACTCTACTACATTGTACCACAGCCCTACTTGACTCCACTTGACTCTACTACACTCCACCATGGCTCTACTTGGCTCTACTTGACTCTACTGCAATCCACCAAGGCTCTATACGTGGCTCTCCTTTCTTCTACTACACTCTAACATGGCTCTACTTAGCTCTACTTGACTCTACTACACACTACCATGGCTCTACGTGGCTCTACTTCACTCTACTACACCTTACCTTGGCTCTACTACATTCGACCATGGCACTACTTCATTCTACTTGACTCAACTACACTCTACCATGTGTCTACCTCGCCCTACTACATTCTACCGATCCTCTACTTGTCTCTACATGACTCTACTACATTCTACCATAGCTCAACGTGACTCAACTTCAGTCTACTATACTCTACCATGGCTCTACTTGGCTCTACTTGACTCTACTACACTCTACCATGACTCTACTTGACTCTACTTGTCTGTACTCCACTCTACCATGCCTCTACCTGGCTCTACTTCATTCTCCCATGCCTCTACTTGACTCTACACGACTCCACTCAATTGTACCATAGCTCTACTTGACTCTACTTGACTCTGCTACACTCTGTCAAGGCTCTTGATTCTAGTACACTCTACAATGGCTCTACTCCATTGTACCATGGCTCTACTACATTCTACAATAGCTCTACTTGACTCCATATGACACTACTACATTGTACCATAGCTCTACTTGACTCTACTTGACTCTACTACACTCTACCATGGCTCTACTTGGCTCTACTTGGCTCTCCTTGGCTCTACTACACTCTACCTTGGCTCTACTACATTATACCATGGCTCTACATGACTCTACTTGACTCTACACGACTCCACTCAATTGTACCATAGCTCTACTTGACTCTACTTGACTCTGCTACACTCTGTCATGGCTCTTGATTCTAGTACACTCTACAATGGCTCTACTCCATTGTACCACGGCTCTACTACATTCTACAATAGCTCTACTTGACTCCATATGACATTACTACATTGTACCATAGCTCTACTTGACTCTACTTGACTCTACTACACTCTACCATGGCTCTACTTGGCTCTACTTGGCTCTCCTTGGCTCTACTACACTCTACCTTGGCTCTACTACATTATACCATGGCTCTACATGACTCTACTTGACTCGACTACACTCTACCATGGCTCTACTTCACTCTACATGACTCTACTACATTGTACCACAGCCCTAATTGACTCCACTTGACTCTACTACACTCTACCATGGCTCTACTTGGCTCTACTTGACTCTACTGCAATCCACCAAGGCTCTACATGGCTCTCCTTTGTTCTACTACACTCTAAAACGGCTCTACTTAGCTCTACTTGACTCTACTACACACTACCATGGCTCTACGTGGCTCTACTTGACTCTAGTACACCTTACCTTGGCTCTACTACATTCTACCATGGCACTACTTCATTCTACTTGACTCAACTACACTCTACCATGTGTCTACCTCGCCCTACTACATTCTACCGATCCTCTACTTGTCTCTACATGACTCTACTACATTCTACCATAGCTCAACGTGACTCAACTTCAGTCTACTATACTCTACCATGGCTCTACTTGGCTCTACTTGACTCTACTACACTCTACCATGACTCTACTTTGCTTTACTTGATTCTAGTACACTCTACAATGGCTCTACTCCATTGTACCATTCCTCTACTACATTCTGCCATCGCTCTACCTGACTCTACTACACTGTACCATGGCTCTACTTGGCTCTACTTGACTCTACTACACTATACCATTTCTCTACCTGGCTCTACTTGTCTCTACTTCATTCTACCATGGCTATACTACATTCTGCCATAGCTCTACTTTACTCTTCTTGACTATACTACATTCCACCATGGCTTTACTTGGATCTACTTGACTCTACTACAATCCACCATGGCTCAACTTGGCTCTACGTTGCTCTACTTCACTCTACCATGGCTCTACTACATTATACCATGCCTCTACGTGGCTCTCCTTGGTTCTACTACACTCTACCATGGCTCTACTACATTATACCATGCCTCTACGTGGCTCTCCTTGGTTCCTCTACACTCTACCATGGCTCCACTTAGCTCTACTTGACTCTACTACACACTACCATGGCTCTACGTTGCTATATATACTTGACTCTACTACACCCTACCTTGGCTCTACTACATTCTATCATGGCTCTACTTCATTCAACTTGACTCAACTACACTCTACCATGTGTGTACCTGGCATACAACATTCTACCGATCCTCTACTTGTCTCTACATGACTCTACTACATTCTACCATAGCTCAACGTTACTCAACTTCAGTCTACTACACTCTACCATGGCTCTACTTGACTCTACTTGACTCTACTACACTCTACCATGACTCTACGTGGCTCTCCTTGGTTCTACTACACTCTACCATGGCTCCACTTAGCTCTACTTGACTCTACTACACACTACCATGGCTCTACGTTGCTATACTTGACTCTACTACACCCTACCTTGGCTCTACTACATTCTATCATGGCTCTACTTCATTCAACTTGACTCAACTACACTCTACCATGTGTGTACCTGGCATATAACATTCTACCGATCCTCTACTTGTCTCTACATGACTCTACTACATTCTACCATAGCTCAACGTTACTCAACTTCAGTCTACTACACTCTACCATGGCTCTACTTGACTCTACTTGGCTCTACTACACTCTACCATGACTCTACTTTGCTTTACTTGATTCTAGTACACTCTACAATGGCTCTACTCCATTGTACCATTCCTCTACTACATTCTGCCATCGCTCTACCTGACTCTACTACACTGTGCCATGGCTCTACTTGGCTCTACTTGACTCTGCTACACTATACCATTTCTCTACCTGGCTCTACTTGTCTCTACTTCATTCTACCATGGCTATACTACATTCTGCCATAGCTCTACTTTACTCTTCTTGAATATACTACATTCTACCATGGCTTTACTTGGCTCTACTTGACTCTACTACAATCCACCATGGCTCAACTTGGCTCTACGTGGCTCTACTACACTCTACCATGGCTCTACTACATTATACCATGCCTCTACGTGGCTCTCCTTGGTTCTACTACACTCTACCATGGCTCTACTACATTATACCATGCCTCTACGTGGCTCTCCTTGGTTCCTCTACACTCTACCATGGCTCCACTTAGCTCTACTTGACTCTACTACACACTACCATGGCTCTACGTTGCTATACTTGACTCTACTACACCCTACCTTGGCTCTACTACATTCTATCATGGCTCTACTTCATTCAACTTGACTCAACTACACTCTACCATGTGTGTACCTGGCATACAACATTCTACCGATCCTCTACTTGTCTCTACATGACTCTACTACATTCTACCATTGCTCAACTTGACTCTACTTCAGTCTACTATACTCTACCATGGCTCTACTTGACTCTACTTGACTCTACTACACTCTACATGACTCTACTTTGCTCTACTTGATTCTAGTACACTCTACAATGGCTCTACTCCATTCTACCATGGCTCTACTACATTCTACCATAGCTCTACCTGACTCTACTACACTGTACCATGACTCTACTTTGCTCTACTTGTTTCTAGCACACTCTACAATGGCTCTACTCCATTGTACCATGGCTCTATTACATTCTACCATGGCTCTACTACACTGTACCATGGCTCTACTTGGCTCTACTTGACTCTACTACACTATACCATTTCTCTACCTGGCTCTACTTGTCTCTACTTCATTCTACCATGGCTATACTACGTACATTCTACCATAGCTCAACTTGACTGCATATGACTCTACTACATTCTGCCATAGATCTGTTTGACTCTACGTGACTCTACTACATTCTACCATGGCTCTACTTGGCTCTACTTGTCTCTACTACACTATACCTTGGCACTAATACATTATATACCGTTGCTCTACTTGACTCTACTTGACTCGACTACACTCTTCCATGGCTCTACTTGGTTCTACTACACTGTACCATGCCTCTACTTCACTCTACATGACTCTACTACATTGTACCATACCTCTACTTGACTCTACATGACTCCACTACACTCTACCATGGCTCTACTTAGCTCTACTTGACTCTACTACACTCCACCATGGCTCTACGTGGCTCTCCTTTGCTCTACAACCCTCTATTGTGGCTCTACTTAGCTCTACATGACTCTACTACATACTACCATCATGATGGCTCTACGTGGCTCTCCTTGACTCTCTTACACTTTACCATGGCTCTACTTTCCTCTACTTCATTCAAGTACACTCTACAATGGCTCTACTCCATTGTACAATGGCTCTCCTTCATTTTACCATAACTCTACTTGACTCTACTTGACTCTACCATGGCTCTACTTGGCTCTCCTTGGGTCTACTACACTCTACCTTGGCTCTACTACATTATACCATGGCTCTACTTAGCTCTACTTGACTGTACTACATTCTACCATGGCTCTACGTGACTCTCCTTTGCTCTAGTACACCCTACCTTGGCTCTACTACACCCTACCTTGGGTCTACTACATTCTACCATGGCTCTACTTCATTCTACTTGACTCTACTACACTCTACCATGTGTTTACCTGGCTATACTTCATTCTACCGATCCTCTACTTGTCTCTACATGACTCTACTGCATTCTACCATAGCTCTACCTGACTCCACTACACTGTACCACGGCTCTACTTGGCTCTACTTGACTCTACTACACTATACCATTTCTCTACCTGGCTCTACTTGTCTCTACTTCATTCTACCATGGCTATACTACATTCTACCATAGCTCTACTTGACTCTACTTGACTCCACTACTTTCTACCATAGCTCTACTTGGCTCTACAACACTCTATACTTGGCTCTACTTGATTGTACTACATTCTACCCTGGCTCTACGTGGCTCTACATGGCTGTAGTACACCATACCATGGCTCTACATGGCTGTAGTACACCATACCATGGCTCTACATGGCTGTAGTACACCATACCATGGCTCTACTTGACTCTACTTGTCTCTAATCCACTCTACCATGGCTCTACCTGGCTCTACTTCATTATACCATGACTCTACTTCACTCAATCTGCTACACTCTGTCATGGCTCTAATTGGCACTACTTGACTCTACTACACTCTACCATGGCTCTACCTAGCTCTACTACACTCTACCATGGCTCTACTTGGCACTGCTTGACTCCCCTACACTCTACCATGGCTCTACTTGGCTCTCCTCCACTCTACTACACACTAGCGTGGCTCTACTACACCCTACCTTGGCTCTACTACATTCTACCGTGGCTCTACTTCATTCTACTTGACTCTACTACACTCTACCATGTGTCTACCCGGCTCTACTACCATGGCTCTACTTCGCACTACTTGATTCCCTTACACTCTACCATGGCTCTACTGACTACACTCTACCATGGCTCTACGTGGCTCTCCTTGACTCTACTACACACTACCTTGGCTCTACTACACCCTACCTTGCCTCTACTACATTCTACCATGGCTCTACTTCATTCTACTTGACTCTACTACACTCTACCGTGTGTCTACCCGGCTCTACTACATTCTACCGATCCTCTACTTGTCTGTACATGACTCTACTACATTCTACCATAGCTCTACTTCAGTCTACTATACTCTACCATGGCTCTACATGGCTCTCCTTAGCTCTACTACACTCTACCTTGGCTCTACTTGACTCGACTACACTCTACCATGGCTCTACCTGGCTCTACTACACTCTACCATACCTCTACTTCATTCTACATGACTAATGCATTGTACCATAGCTCTACTTGATTCTACTTAACTCTACTACACCCTACCATGGCTCTACTTGGATCTACTTGACTCTACTACACTCCACCAAGGTTCTACGTGGCTCTCCTTTGTTCTACTACACTCTACCACGGCTCTACTTAGCTCTACTTGACACTACTACACACTACCATGGCTCTACGTGGCTATACTTGACTGTACTACACCTTACCTTCGCTCTACTACATTCTACCATGGCTCTACTTCATTCTACTTGACTCTACTACACTCTACCATTGCTCTACTTGGCTCTACTTGAATCCACTACACTCTACCTTGGCTCTACTTGACTCTACTACACTCTACCATGGCTCTACTCCATTGTATGTCATCATTCTACTTCACACTACATGACTCTACTACATTCTACCATGGCTCTTCACTTGACTCTACTACACTCTAACATGCCTCAACTTAGCTCTACTTGACTCTACTACACTCTACCATGGCTCTACTCCATTGTATATCATGGCTCTACTTCACACTACATGACTGTACTACACTCTACCATGACTCTACTTCGCTCTACATCACTCTACCACACTCTACCGTGACTCTACTTGGCTCTACTTGACTCTACTACACTCTACCATGGCTCTACTTGGCTATACTTGACTCTACTACACTCTACCATGTCTCTACTACATTCTACCATGGTTCCACGTTACTCTACATGACTCTACTACATTCTACCATAGCTCTACTTGACTCTGTATGCCTGTACTACATTCTACCATGGCTCTACTTGATGATACTTGACTGTACTACATTCTGCCATGACTCTACTTGACTGTACTTGACTCTACTACACTCTACCTTGGCTCTGCTACATTCTACCACGGCTCCACGTGAATCTACTTGACTCTACTACATTCTACCATGGCTTACATGACTCTACTACATGCTACCTTGGTTCTACTTGGCTCTACACGACTCTACAGCACTCTACTATGGCTCTACTGCATTGTACAATGGCTGTACTTGACACTACTTGACTCTACTACATTCTACCATGGCTCTACTTTACTCTACTACACTATACCATTGCTAGTCCTGGCTCTACTTGTCTACTAAACTCTACCTTGGCGCTACTAAATCCTACCATGGATCCACGTGACTCTACTTGACTCTACTACACCATACCATGGCTCTACCTCGCTCTACTACACTCTACCATGGCTCTACTTTGCTCCACTTGAGTCCACTACACTCTACCTTGGCTCTACTCGGCTCTACTTGACTCTACTACAGTCTACCATGGCTCTACTTGGCTCTCTTTGACTCTACTACAGTCTACCATGGCTCTACTTGGATCTACTTGACTCTACTATATTCTACCATAGTTCTACTTGTCTCTATATGACTCTACTGCATTCTACCATAGCTCTACTTGACTCTGTATGCCTCTACGACATTCTACCTTGGCTCCTCATGACTCTACTGGACTCTCCTACACTCTCCCATTCTTCTACTTGGCTCTAATTGGCTCTACTACACTCTACCATGGCTCACTTGGCTCTACTTGACTCTACTACATTCTACGATGGCTCTACTTGACTATACGTGACTCTACTACATTCTACCATGGCTCTACTTGACTCTATACTTGTCTGCTACACTCTACCTTGGCGCTACTACATCCTAACATGGATCCACGTGACTCTACTTGACTCTACTACACTCTACCATGGCTCTACTACATTCTACCATGGCTCTACTTTGCTCTACTTGAGTCCACTACACTCTACTTTGGCTCTACTTGATTCTACTTGGCTCTACTTCACTCTACCATGGCTCTACTCCATAGTATATCATGGCTCTACTTCAACCTACATGACTCTGCTACATTCTACCATGGCTCTACTTGCCTCTACTACACTCTACCATGGCTCAACTTGGCTGTACTTGACTCTACTACACTCTACCATGGCTCTACTCCATTTTATATCATGGCTCTACTTCACACTACATGACTCTCCTACACTCTACCATGGCTCTACTTGACTCTACCTTGCTCTACTACATTCTACCATGGCTCTAGTTGACTCTACATGACTCTACTACATTCTACCATGGCTCTACTTGGCTCTACTTGACTCTACTACACTCTACCATAGCTCTACTTGGCTCTATTTGACTCTACTACACTCTACCATGGCTCTACTTACTTGACTCTACTACATTCTACCATAGTTCTACTTGTCTCTATATGACTCTACTGCATTCTACCATGGCTCTACTTGACTCTGTATGCCTCTACTACATTCTACCATAGCTCGTCTTGACTCTACTTGACTCTCCTACATTCTCCCATTGCTCTACTTGGCTCTACTTGGCTCTACTACACTCTACCATGGCTCTACTTGGCAATACTTGACTCTACTACATTCTACCATGGCTCTACTTGACACTACATGACTCTACTACATTCTACCATGGTTCTACTTGACTCTACTACATTCTACGATGCCTCTACTCGTCTCTACTTGACTCTACTACACTATATCATTGCTAGACCTGGCTCTACTTGTCTCTACTACACTCTACCTTGGCTCTACTACATCCACCACGGATCCACGTGACTCTACTTGACTCTACTACACTCAACCATGGCTCTACCTGGTTCTACTACATTCTACCATGGCTCTACTTGACTCTACATGACTCTACTACATTCTACCATGGCTCTACTTGGTTCTACATGACTCTACTACATGCAACCGTGGTTCTACTTCACTCTACTACACTCTCTCATGGCTCTACTCCATTGTACCATAGCTCTACTTGACACTACATGACTCTACTACATTCTACCATGGCTCTACTTGACTCTACTACACTCTACCATGGCTCTACTTGGCTCTACTTGAGTCCACTACACTCTACCTTGGCTCTACTTGGCTCTACTTGACTCTACTGCACTCTACCATGGCTCTACTCCATTGTATATCATGGCTCTACTTCACACTACATGACTCTACTACATTCTACCATGGCTCTGCTTGACTCTACTTGACTCTACTACACTCTACCATGGCTCTACTTGGCTCTACTTGAGTCCACTACACCCTACCTTGGCTCAACACGGCTCTACGAGACTCTACTACACTCTACCATGGCTGTACTTGGATCTACTTGACTCTAATACACTCTACCATGTCTCTACTACATTCTACCATGGCTCCACGTGACTCTACGTGACTCTACTGCATTCTACCGTAGCTCTACTTGACTCTGTATGCCTCTACTGCATTCTACCATAGCTCTACTTGACTCTACTTGACTCTACTACATTCTGCCATGGCTCTACTTGACTCTACTTGACTGTACTACACTCTACCTTGGCTCTACTACATTCTAACAATGCTCCATGTGACTCTACTTGACTCTACTACACACTACCATGGCTCTACCTTGCTCTCCTACATTCTACCATGGCTCTACTTGACACTACATGATTCTACTAAATGCTACCATGCCTCTTCTTGACTCTACTTGACTCTTCTACACTCTACCATGGCTCTACCTTGCTGTGCTACATTCTACCATGGCTATAATTGACTCTACATGACTCTACTACATTCTACCATGGCTCTACTTGACTCTACTTGACTCTACTCCACTCTATCATTGCTCTACCTGGCTCTACTTGAATCCACTACACTCTACCTTGGCTCTACTTGACTCTACTACACTCTACCATGGCTCTACTCCATTGTATGTCATCACTCTACTTCACACTACATGACTCTACTACATTCTACCATGGCTCTACTTGACTCTACTACACTCTAACATGCCTCAACTTGGCTCTACTTGACTCTACTACACTCTACCATGGCTCTACTCCATTGTATATCATGGCTCTACTTCACACTACATGACTGTACTACACTCTACCATGACTCTACTTCGCTCTACATCACTCTACCACACTCTACCGTGACTCTACTTGGCTCTACTTGACTCTACTACACTCTACCATGGCTCTACTTGGTTCTACTTGACTCTACTACACTCTACCATGTCTCTACTACATTCTACCATATTTCCACGTAACTCTACATGACTCTACTACATTCTACCATAGCTCTACTTGACTTTGTATGCCTGTACTACATTCTACCATGGCTCTACTTGACGATACTTGACTGTACTACATTCTGCCATGACTCTACTTGACTGTACTTGACTGTACTACACTCTACCTTGGCTCTGCTACATTCTACCACGGCTCCACGTGAATCTACTTGACTCTACTACATTCTACCATGGCTTACATGACTCTACTACATGCTACCTTGGTTTTACTTGGCTCTACACGACTCTACTGCACTCTACTATGGCTCTACTGCATTGTACAATGGCTGTACTTTACACTACTTGACTCTACTACATTCTACCATGGCTCTACTTTACTCTACTACACTATACCATTGCTAGTCCTGGCTCTACTTGTCTACTACACTCTACCTTGGCGCTACTAGATCCTACCATGGATCCACGTGACTCTACTTGACTCTACTACACCATACCATGGCTCTACCTCGCTCTACCACACTCTACCATGGCTCTACTTTGCTCCACTTGAGTCCACTACACTCTACCTTGGCTCTACTCGGCTCTACTTGACTCTACTACAGTCTACCATGGCTCTACGTGGCTCTATTTGACTCTACTACAGTCTACCATGGCTCTACTTGGATCTACTTGACTCTACTATATCCTACCATAGTTCTACTTGTCTCTATATGACTCTACTGCATTCTACCATAGCTCTACTTGACTCTGTATGCCTCTACTACATTCTACCTTGGCTCCTCATGACTCTACTGGACTCTCCTACGCTCTCCCATTCCTCTACTTGGCTCTAATTGGCTCTACTACACTCTACCATGGCTCTACTTGGCTCTACTTGACTCTACTACATTCTACGATGGCTCTACTTGACTCTACTTGACTCTACTACATTCTGCCATGGCTCTACTTGACTCTATACTTGTCTGCTACACTCTACCTTGGCGCTACTACATCCTACCATGGATCCACGTGACTCTACTTGACTCTACTACTCTCTACCATGGCTCTACTACATTCTACCATGGCTCTACTTTGCTCTACTTGAGTCCACTACACTCTACCTTGGCTCTACTTGGCTCTACTTGGCTCTACTACACTCTACCATGGCTCTACTCCATAGTATATCATGGCTCTACTTCAACCTACATGACTCTGCTACATTCTACCATGGCTCTACTTGCCTCTACTACACTCTACCATGGCTCAACTTGGCTGTACTTGACTCTACTACACTCTACCATGGCTCTACTCCATTGTATATCATGGCTCTACTTCACACTACATGACTCTCCTACACTCTACCATGGCTCTACTTGACTCTACCTTGCTCTACTACATTCTACCATAGCTCTACTTGACTCTACATGACTCTACTGCATTCTACCATAGCTCTACTTGACTCTGTATGCCTCTACTACATTCTACCATAGCTCGTCTTGACTCTACTTGACTCTCCTACATTCTCCCATTGCTCTACTTGGCTCTACTTGGCTCTACTACACTCTACCATGGCTCTACTTGGCAATACTTGACTCTACTACACTCTACCATGGCTCTACTTGACTCTACTTGACTCTACTACATTCTGCCATGGCTCTACTTGACTCTACTTGATTGTACTACACTCTACCTTGGCTCTACTCCATTGTACCATGGCTCTACTTGACACTACATGACTCTACTGTATTCTAACATCATTCTCCTCGACTCTACTACACACTACGATGCCTCTACTCGGCTCTACTTGACTCTACTACACTATATCATTGCTAGACCTGGCTCTACTTGTCTCTACTACACTCTACCTTGGCTCTACTACATCCTACCACGGATCCACGTGACTCTACTTGACTCTACTACACTCTACCATGTATCTACCTGGTTCTACTACATTCTACCATGGCTCTACTTGACTCTACATGACTCTACTACATTCTACCATGGCTCTACTAGACTCTACTTGACTCTACTTCACTCTACCATGGCTCTACTTGGCTCTACTTGAGTCCACTACACCCTACCTTGGCTCTACTTGGCTCTAAGTGACTGTACTACACTCTACCATGGCTCTACTTGGCTCTACTTGAATATACTACACTCTACCATGTCTCTACTACATTCTACCATCGCTCCACGGCACTCTACATGACTCTACTTGACTCTACTACATTCTGCCATGGCTCTACTTGACTCTACTTGACTGTACTACACTCTACCTTGGCTCTACTACATTCTACCATGGCTCCACGTGACTCTACTTGACTCTGCTACATTCTACCATGGCTCTACTTGGTTCTACATGACTCTACTACATGCAACCGTGGATCTACTTGACTCTACTACACTCTCCCATGGCTCTACTCCATTGTACCATAGCTCTACTTGACACTACATGACTCTACTACATTCTACCATGGCTCTACTTGACTCTACTACACTCTACCATGGCTCTACTTGGCTCTACTTGAGACAGCTACACTCTACCTTGGCTCTACTTGACTCTACTGCACTCTACCATGGCTCTACTCCATTGTATATCATGCCTCTACTTCACACTACATGACTCTACTACATTCTACCATGGCTCTACTTGACTCTACTTGACTCTACTACACTCTACCATGGCTCTACTTGGCTCTACTTGAGTCCACTACACCCTACCTTGGCTCTACTACATTCTAACAATGCTCCATGTGACTCTACTTGACTCTAGTACACACTACCATGGCTCTACCTTGCTCTACTACATTCTACCATGGCTCTACTTGACAAAACATGATTCTACTAAATGCTACCATGCCTCTTCTTGACTCTACGTGACTCTTCTACACTCTACCATTGCTCTACTTGGCTCTACTACACTCTACCATAGTTCTACTTGACTCTGTATGCCTCTACTACATTCTACCATGGCTCTACTTGACTCTACTTGACTCTACTACATTCTGCCATGGCTCTACTTGACTCTACTTGTCTGCTACACTCTACCTTGGCGCTACTACATCCTACCATGAATCCACGTGACTCTACTTGACTCTACTACACTCTACCATGGCTCTACCTTGCTCTACTACATTCTACCATGGCTATACTTGACTCTACATGACTCTACTACATTCTACCATGGCTCTACTTGACTCTACTTGGCTCTACTTCACTCTACTACTTTCAACCATAGTTCAACTTGTCTCTATATGACTCTAGTGCATTCTACCATAGCTCTACTTGACTCTGTATGCCTCTACCACATTCTACCATTGCACTTCTTGACTCTACTTCACTCTCCTACACTCTCCCATTGCTCTACTTGGCTCTACTTGGTTCTACTTGGCTATACTACACTCTACCATGGCTCTGCTTGGCTCTACTTGACTCTACTACACTCTACCATGGATCTACTTGACTCTACTTGACTGTACTACACTCTACCTTGGCTCTACTACATTCTACCATGGCTCCACGTGACTCTACTTGACTATGCTACATTCTACCATGGCTCTACTTGGCTCTACTTGATAGTTCAACTTTTCTCAATATGACTCTACTGGATTCTACCATAGCTCTACTTGACTCTGTATGCCTCTACTACATTATACCATGGCTCTTCTTGACTCTACTTGACTCTCCTACACTCTCCGATTGCTCTACTTGGCTCTATTTGGCTATTCTACACTCTACCATGGCTCTGCTTGGCTCTACTTGATTCTACTACACTCTACCATGGATCTACTTGACTCTAGTTGACTGTACTACACTCTACCTTGGCTCTACTACATTCTAACAATGCTCCATGTGACTCTACTTGACTCTACTACACACTACCATGGCTCTACCTTGCTCTACTACATTCTACCATGGCTCTACTTGACACTACATGATTCTACTAAATGCTACCATGCCTTTTCTTGACTCTACTTGACTCTTCTACACTCTATACCATTGCTCTACTTGGCTCTACTACACTCTACCATAGATCTACTTGGCTCTACTTGACTCTACTACACTCTACCATGGCTCTACTCGTCTCTACTTGACTGTACTACACTCTTCCATGTCTCTACTACATTCTACCATGGCACCACGTGACTCTACTTGATTCTACTACATTCTACGATAGCTTTACCTGACTCGGTATACCTCTACTACATGCTACCATTGCTCTACTTGACTCTACTTCACTGTACTACACTCTACCTTGGCTCTACTACATTCTACCATGGATCCACGTGACTCTACTTGACTGTACTGCATTCTACCATGGCTCTACCTGGCTCTACTGCGTTCTACCATGGCTCTACTTGGCTCTACATGACTCTACTACACTCTATCATTGCTCTACTTGGCTCTACTTGAATCCACTACACTCTACCTTGGCTCTACTTGACTCTACTACACTCTACCACGGCTCTACTCCATTGTATGTCATCACTCTACTTCACACTACATGACTCTACTACATTCTACCATGGCTCTACTTGACTCTACTACACTCTAACATGCCTCAACTTGGCTCTACTTGACTCTACTACACTCTACCATGGCTCTACTCCATTGTATATCATCGCTCTACTTCACACTACATGACTGTACTACACTCTACCATGACTCTACTTCTCTCTACGTCACTCTACCACACTCTACTGTGACTCTACTTGGCTCTACTTGACTCTACTACACTCTACCATGGCTCTACTTGGTTCTACTTGACTCTACTACACTCTACCATGTCTCTACTACATTCTACCATGGTTCCACGTTACTCTACATGACTCTACTACATTCTACCATAGCTCTACTTGACTCTGTATGCCTGTACTACATTCTACCATGGCTCTACTTGACGATACTTGACTGTACTACATTTTGCCATGACTCTACGTGACTGTACTTGACTGTACTACACTCTACCTTGGCTCTGCTATATTCTACCACGGCTCCACGTGAATCTACTTGACTCTACTACATTCTACCATGGCTTACATGACTCTACTACATGCTACCTTGGTTCTACTTGGCTCTACACGACTCTACTGCACTCTACTATGGCTCTACTGCATTGTACAATGGCTGTACTTGACACTACTTGACTCTACTACATTCTACCATGGCTCTACTTTACTCTACTACACTATACCATTGCTAGTCCTGGCTCTACTTGTCTACTACACTCTACCTTGGCGCTACTACATCCTACCATGGATCCACGTGACTCTACTTGACTCTACTACACCATACCATGGCTCTACCTCGCTCTACCACACTCTACCATGGCTCTACTTTGCTCCACTTGAGTCCACTACACTCTACCTTGGCTCTACTCGGCTCTACTTGACTCTACTACAGTCTACCATGGCTCTACTTGGCTCTATTTGACTCTACTACAGTCTACCATGGCTCTACTTGGATCTACTTGACTCTACTATATTCTACCATAGTTCTACTTGTCTCTATATGACTCTACTGCATTCTACCATAGCTCTACTTGACTCTGTATGCCTCTACTACATTCTACCTTGGCTCCTCATGACTCTACTGGACTCTCCTACGCTCTCCCATTCCTCTACTTGGCTCTAATTGGCTCTACTACACTCTACCATGGCTCTACTTGGCTCTACTTGACTCTACTACATTCTACGATGGCTCTACTTGACTCTACTTGACTCTACTACATTCTGCCATGGCTCTACTTGACTCTATACTTGTCTGCTACACTCTACCTTGGCGCTACTACATCCTACCATGGATCCACGTGACTCTACTTGACTCTACTACTCTCTACCATGGCTCTACTACATTCTACCATGGCTCTACTTTGCTCTACTTGAGTCCACTACACTCTACCTTGGCTCTACTTGGCTCTACTTGGCTCTACTACACTCTACCATGGCTCTACTCCATAGTATATCATGGCTCTACTTCAACCTACATGACTCTGCTACATTCTACCATGGCTCTACTTGCCTCTACTACACTCTACCATGGCTCAACTTGGCTCTACTTGACTCTACTACACTCTACCATGGCTCTACTCCATTGTATATCATGGCTCTACTTCACACTACATGACTCTCCTACACTCTACCATGGCTCTACTTGACTCTACCTTGCTCTACTACATTCTACCATAGCTCTACTTGACTCTACATGACTCTACTACATTCTACCATGGCTCTACTTGGCTCTACTTGACTCTACTACACTCTACCATAGCTCTACTTGGCTCTATTTGACTCTACTACACTCTACCATGGCTCTACTTACTTGACTCTACTACATTCTACCATAGTTCTACTTGTCTCTATATGACTCTATTGCATTCTACCATAGCTCTACTTGACTCTGTATGCCTCTACTACATTCTACCATAGCTCGTCTTGACTCTACTTGACTCTCCTACATTCTCCCATTGCTCTACTTGGCTCTACTTGGCTCTACTACACTCTACCATGGCTCTACTTGGCAATACTTGACTCTACTACACTCTACCATGGCTCTACTTGACTCAACTTGACTCTACTACATACTGCCATGGCTCTACTTGACTCTACTTGACTGTACTACACTCTACCTTGGCTCTACTCCATTGTACCATGGCTCTACTTGACACTACATGACTCTACTGTATTCTAACATCATTCTACTTGACTCTACTACACTCTACGATGCCTCTACTCGGCTCTACTTGACTCTACTACACTATATCATTGCTAGACCTGGCTCTACTTGTCTCTACTACACTCTACCTTGGCTCTACTACATCCTACCACGGATCCACGTGACTCTACTTGACTCTACTACACTCTACCATGTATCTACCTGGTTCTACTACATTCTACCATGGCTCTACTTGACTCTACATGACTCTACTACATTCTACCATGGCTCTACTAGACTCTACTTGACTCTACTTCACTCTACCATGGCTCTACTTGGCTCTACTTGAGTCCACTACACCCTACCTTGGCTCTACTTGGCTCTACGTGACTGTACTACACTCTACCATGGCTCTACTTGGCTCTACTTGACTCTACTACACTCTACCATGTCTCTACTACATTCTACCATGGCTCCACGGCACTCTACATGACTCTACTGCATTCTACCATAGCTCTACTTGACTCTGTATGCCTCTACTACATTCTACCATAGCTCTACTTGACTCTACTTGACTCTACTACATTCTGCCATGGCTCTACTTGACTCTACTTGACTCTACTACACTCTACCATGGCTCTACTTGGCTCTACTTGAGTCCACTACACTCTACCTTGGCTCTACTTGGCTCTACTTGGCTCTACTATACTCTACCATGGCTCTACTCCATTGTATATCATGGCTCTACTTCACACTACATGACTCTGCTACATTCTACCATGGCTCTAGTTGCCTCTACTACACTCTACCATGGCTCAACTTGGCTCTACTTGACTCTACTACACTCTACCATGGCTCTACTCCATTGTATATCATGGCTCTACTTCACACTACATGACTCTCCTACACTCTACCATGACTCTACTTGACTCTAACTTGCTCTACTAAATTATACCATGGCTCTACTTGACTCTACGTGACTCTACTACATTCTACCATGGCTCTACTTGGCTCTACTTGACTCTACTTCACTCTACCATAGCTCTACATGTCTCTATTTGACTCTACTGCACTCTACCATGGTTCTACTTGGCAATAGTTGACTCTACTACACCCTACCATGGCTCTACTTGACTCTACTTGACTCTCCTACATTCTGCCATGGCTCTACGTGACTCTACTTGACTCTACTACACTCTACCATGGCTCTACCTGGTTCTACTACATTCTACCATGGCTCTACTTGACTCTACATGACTCTACTACATTCTACCATGGCTCTACTTGACTCTACTTGACTCTACTTCACTCTACCATGGCTCTAATTGGCTCTCCTTGAGTCCACTACACCCTAGCTTGGCTCTACTTGGCTCTGCGTGACTGTACTACACTCTACCATGGCTCTACTTGGCTCTACTTGACTGTACTACACTCTACCATGTCTCTACTATATTCTACCATGGCTCCACGTGACTCTACGTGACTCTACGTCATTCTACCATAGCTCTACTTGACTCTGTATGCCTCTACTACATTCTACCATTGCTCTACTTGACTCTACTTGACTCTCCTACATTCTCCCATGGCTCTACTTGACTCTACTTGACAGTACTACCCTCTACCTTTGCTCTACTACATTCTACCATAGCTCCACGTGACTCTACTTGACACTCCTGCATTCTACCATGGCTCTACCTGGCTCTACTACATTCAACCATTGCTCTACTTGGTTCTACATGACTCTACTACATGCAACCGTAGCTCTACTTGACTCTACTACACTCTACCATTGCTCTACTCCGTTGTACCATGGCTCTACTTGACACTACATGATTCTACTAAATGCTACCATGCCTCTTCTTGACTCTACTTGACTCTTCTACACTCTACCATTGCTCTACTTGGCTGTACTACACTCTACCATAGCTCTACTTGGCTCTACTTGACTCTACTAGACTCTACCATGGCTCTTCTCGTCTCTACTTCACTGTACTACACTCTACCATGTCTCTACTACATTCTACCATGGCACCACATGACTCTACTTGACTCTACTACATTCTACGATAGCTCTACTTGAGTCTGTATACCTCTACTTCATGCTACCATGGCTCTACTTGACTCTACTTCACTGTACTACACTCTACCTTGGCTCTACTACATTCTAACATGGCTCCACATGACTCTACTTCACTGTACTGCATTCTACCATGGCTCTACCTGACTCTATACTGCATTCTACCATGGCTCTACTTGGCTCTACATGACTCTACTACATGCTACCGTGGCTCTACGTGGCTCTACCTGAATCTACTGCACTCTACCATGGCTCTACTCCATAGTACCATGTGTCTACTTGACACTACATTACTCTACTACATTCTACCATGGCTCTGCTTGGCTGTACTTGACTCTACTACACTCTACCATGGCTCTACTTGGCTCTCCTTGACTCTACTACATTCTACCATGGCTCTACTTGACTCTACTTGACTCTACTACATTCTGCCATGGCTCTACTTGACTCTACTTGTCTGCTACACACTACCTTGGCGCTACTACATACTACCATGGATCCACGTGACTCTACTTGACTCTACTACACTCTACCATGGCTCTACCTCGCTCTACTACATTGTACCATGGCTCTACTTTGCTCTACTTGAGTCCACTACACTCTACCTTGGCTCTACTTGGCTCTACTTGGCTCTACTATACTCTACCATGGCTCTACTCCATTGTATATCATGGCTCTACTTCACACTACATGACTCTGCTACATTCTACCATGGCTCTAGTTGCCTCTACTACACTCTACCATGGCTCAACTTGGCTCTACTTGACTCTACTACACTCTACCATGGCTCTACTCCATTGTATATCATGGCTCTACTTCACACTACATGACTCTCCTACACTCTACCATGACTCTACTTGACTCTAACTTGCTCTACTAAATTATACCATGGCTCTACTTGACTCTACGTGACTCTACTACATTCTACCATGGCTCTACTTGGCTCTACTTGACTCTACTTCACTCTACCATAGCTCTACATGGCTCTATTTGACTCTACTACACTCTACCATGGTTCTACTTGGCAATAGTTGACTCTACTACACCCTACCATGGCTCTACTTGACTCTACTTGACTCTCCTACATTCTGCCATGGCTCTACTTGACTCTACTTGACTCTACTACACTCTACCATGGCTCTACCTGGTTCTACTACATTCTACCATGGCTCTACTTGACTCTACATGACTCTACTACATTCTACCATGGCTCTACTTGACTCTACTTGACTCTACTTCACTCTACCATGGCTCTAATTGGCTCTACTTGAGTCCACTACACCCTAGCTTGGCTCTACTTGGCTCTGCGTGACTGTACTACACTCTACCATGGCTCCACGTGACTCTACGTGACTCTACGTCATTCTACCATAGCTCTACTTGACTCTGTATGCCTCTACTACATTCTACCATTGCTCTACTTGACTCTACTTGACTCTCCTACATTCTCCCATGGCTCTACTTGACTCTACTTGACAGTACTACCCTCTACCTTTGCTCTACTACATTCTACCATAGCTCAACGTGACTCTACTTGACACTCCTGCATTCTACCATGGCTCTACCTGGCTCTACTACATTCGACCATTGCTCTACTTGGTTCTACATGACTCTACTACATGCAACCGTAGCTCTACTTGACTCTACTACACTCTACCATTGCTCTACTCCGTTGTACCATGGCTCTACTTGACCCTACATGATTCTATTACATTCTACCATGGCTCTACTTCACTCTACTACACTCTACGATGGCTCTACTTTGCTCTACTTGACTCTACTACACTATTTCATTGCTAGACCTGGCTCTACTTGTCACTACTACACTCTACCTTAGCTCTACTACATCCTACCATGGATCCACTTGACTCTACTTGACTCTACTACACTCTACCACGGCTCTACTTTACTCTACTACATTCTACCATGGCTCTACTTGGTTGTACATGACTCTACTACATGCAACCGTGGCTCTACTTGACTCTACTACACACTCCCATGACTCTACTCCATTCTACCATAGCTCTACTTGACACTACATGACTCTACTACATTCTACCATGGCTCTACGTAACTCTACTTGACTCTGCTACATTCTACCATGGCTCTACTTGACTCTACTTGACTGCACTACACTCTACCATGGTTCTACTACATTCTAACAATGCTCCATGTGACTCTACTTGACTCTACTACACACTACCATGGCTCTACCTTGCTCTACTACATTCTACCATGGCTCTACTTGACACTACATGATTCTACTAAATGCTACCATGCCTCTTCTTGACTCTACTTGACTCTTCTACACTCTACCATTGCTCTACTTGACTCTACTACATTCTACCATAGCTCTACTTGGCTCTACTTGAGTCCACTACACCCTACCTTGGCTCAACTCGGCTCTACGTGACTCTACTACACTCTACCATGGCTGTACTTGGATCTACTTGACTCTACTACACTCTACCATGTCTCTACTGCATTCTACCATGGCTCCACGTGACTCTACGTGACTCTACTGCATTCTACCATAGCTATACTTGACTCTGTATGCCCCTACTACATTCTACCATTGCTCTACTTAACTCTACTTGACTCTACTACATTCTGCCATGGGTCTACTTGACTCTACTTGACTGTACTACACTCTACCATGGTTCTACTACATTCTAACAATGCTCCATGTGACTCTACTTGACTCTACTACGCACTACCATGGCTCTACCTTGCTCTACTACATTCTACCATGGCTCTACTTGACACTACATGATTCTACTAAATGCTACCATGCCTCTTCATGACTCTACTTGACTCTTCTACACTCTACCATTGCTCTACTTGGCTGTACTACACTCTACCATGTCTCTACTACATTCTACCATGGCACCACGTGACTCTACTTGACTCTATTACACTCTACGATAGCTCTACTTGACTCTGTATACCTCTACTTCATGCTACCATGGCTCTACTTGATTCTACTTCACTGTACTACACTCTACCTTGGCTCTACTACATTCAACCATGGCTCCACGTGACTCTAAGTGACTGTAGTGCATTCTACCATGGCTCTACCTGACTCTACTGCATTCTACCATGGTTCTACTTGGCTCTACTTGACTCTACTACACTCTACCATGGCTCTATTTGGCTCTACTTGACTGTACTACATTCTACGATGGCTCTACTTGACTCTACTTGACTCTACTACATTCTGCCATGGCTCTACTTGACTCTACTTGTCTGCTACACTCTACCTTGGCGCTACTACATCCTACCATGGATCCACGTGACTCTACTTGACTCTACTACACTCTACCATGGCTCTACCTGGCTCTACTACATTCGACCATGCATGGCTCTACTTTGCTCTACTTGACTCTACTACACTCTACCATGGCTGTACTTGGATCTACTTGACTCTACTACACACTACCATGTCTCTACTGCATTCTACCATGGCTCCACGTGACTCTACGTGACTCTACTGCATTCTACCATAGCTCTACTTGACTCTGTATGCCCCTACTACATTCTACCATGGCTCTACTTAACTCTACTTGACTCTACTACATTCTGCCATGGCTCTACTTGACTCTACTTGACTGTACTACACTCTACCATGGTTCTACTACATTCTAACAATGCTCCATGTGACTCTACTTGACTCTACTACGCGCTACCATGGCTCTACCTTGCTCTACTACATTCTACCATGGCTCTACTTGACACTACATGATTCTACTAAATGCTACCATGCCTCTTCATGACTCTACTTGACTCTTCTACACTCTACCATTGCTCTACTTGGCTGTACTACACTCTACCATAGCTCTACTTGGCTCTACTTGACCCTACTACACTCTACCATGGCTCTTCTCGTCTCTACTTGACTGTACTACACTCTACCATGTCTCTACTACATTCTACCATGGCACCACGTGACTCTACATGACTCTATTACATTCTACGATAGCTCTACTTGACTCTGTATACCTCTACTTCATGCTACCATGGCTCTACTTGATTCTACTTCACTGTACTACACTCTACCTTGGCTCTACTACATTCTACAATGGCTCCACGTGACTCTAAGTTGACTGTAGTGCATTCTACCATGGCTCTACCTGACTCTACTGCATTCTACCATGGTTCTACTTGGCTCTACATGACTCTACTACATGCTACCGTGGCTCTACGTGGCTCTACCTGAATCTACTGCACTCTACCATGGCTCTACTCCATAGTACCATGTGTCTACTTGACACTACATGACTCTACTACATTCTACCATGGCTCTACTTGGCTCTACTTGACTCTACTACAATCTACCATGGCTCTATTTGGCTCTACTTGACTGTACTACATTCTACAATGGCTCTACTTGACTCTACTTGACTCTACTACATTCTGCCATGGCTCTACTTGACTCTACTTGTCTGCTACACTCTACCTTGGCGCTACTACATCCTACCATGGATCCACGTGACTCTACTTGACTCTACTACACTCTACCATGGCTCTACCTGGCTCTACTACATTCTACCATGCATGGCTCTACTTTGCTCTACTTGAGTCCCCTACACTCTACCTTGCCTCTACTTGGCTCTACTTGGCTCTACTACACTCTACCATGGCTCTACTCCATTGTATATCATTGCTCTACTTCACACTATACATGACTCTGCTACATTCTACCTTGGCTCTACTTGCCTCTACTACACTCTACCATGGCTGAACTTGGCTCTACTTGACTCTACTACACTCTACCATCGCTCTACTCCATTGTATATCATGGCTCTACTTCACACTACATGACTCTCCTACACTCTACCATGGCTCTACTTGACTGTACCTTGCTCTACTACATTCTACCATGGCTCTACTTGACTCTACATGACTCTACTACATTCTATCATGGCTCTACTTGGCTCTACTTGACTCTACTACACTCTACCATAACTCTACTTGGCTCTATTTGACTCTACTACACTCTTCCTTGGCTCTACTTACTTGACTCTACCACATTCTACCATAGTTCTACTTGTCTCTATATGACTCTACTGCATTCTTACATAGCTCTACTTGACTCTGTATGCCTCTACTACATTCTACCATAGCTCGTCTTGACTCTACTTGACTCTCCTACATTCTCCCATTGCTCTACTTGGCTCTACTTGGCTCCAATACACTCTACCATAGCTCTACTTGGTAATACCTGACTCTACTACACTCTACCATAGCTATACTTGACTCTACTTGACTCTACTACATTCTGCCATGGCTCTACTTGACTCTACTTGACTGTACTACACTCTACCATGGCTCTACTTGGCTCTACTTCACTCTACTACACTCTACCATGTCTCTACTACATTCTACCATGGCTCTACGTGACTCTACCTGACTCTACTGCATTCTACCATAGCTCTACTTGACTCTGTATGCCACTACTACATTCTACCATTGCTCTACTTGAATCTACTTGACTCTACTACATTCTGCCATGGCTCCACGTGACTCTACTTGACTCTCCTGCATTCTACCATCGCTCTACCTGGCTCTACTACATTCTACCATGGCTCTACTTGATACTACATGACTCTACTACATGCAACCGTGGCTCTACTTGACTCTACTACACTCTACCATTGCTCTACTCCATTGTACCATGGCTCTACTTGACACTACATGATTCTATTACATTCTACCATGGCTCTACTTCACTCTACTACACTCTACGATGGCTCTACTTTGCTCTACTTGACTCTACTACACTATTTCATAGCTAGACCTGGCTCTACTTGTCTCTACTACACTCTACCTTAGCTCTACTACATCCTACCATGGATCCACGTGACTCTACTTGACTCTCCTACACTCTACCATGGCTCTACTTTACTCTACTACATTCTACCATGGCTCTACTTGGTTGTACATGACACTACTACATGCAACCGTGGCTCTACTTGACTCTACTACACTCTCCCATGGCTCTACTCCATTCTACCATAGCTCTACTTGACACTACATGACTCTACTACATTCTACCATGGCTCTACTTGACTCTACTACACTCTACCATAGCTCTACTTGGCTCTACTTTAGTCCACTACACTCTACCTTGGCTCTACTTGGCTCTACTTGACTCTACTGCACTCTACCATGGCTCTACTCCATTGTATATCATGGCTCTACTTCACACTACATGACTCTACTACATTCTACCATGGCTCTACTTGACTCTACTTGTCTTTACTACACTCTACCATGGCTCTACTTGGCTCTACTTGAGTCCACTACACCCTACCTTGGCTCAACTCAGCTCTACGTGACTCTACTGCACTCTACCATGGCTGTACTTGGATCTACTTGACTCTACTACACTCTACCATGGTTCTACTACATTCTAACAATGCTCCATGTGACTCTACTTGACTCTACTACGCACTACCATGGCTCTACCTTGCTCTACTACATTCTACCATGGCTCTACTTGACACTACATGATTCTACTAAATGCTACCATGCCTCTTCATGACTCTACTTGACTCTTCTACACTCTACCATTGCTCTACTTGGCTGTACTACACTCTACCATGTCTCTACTACATTCTACCATGGCACCACGTGACTCTACTTGACTCTATTACACTCTACGATAGCTCTACTTGACTCTGTATACCTCTACTTCATGCTACCATGGCTCTACTTGATTCTACTTCACTGTACTACACTCTACCTTGGCTCTACTACATTCAACCATGGCTCCACGTGACTCTAAGTGACTGTAGTGCATTCTACCATGGCTCTACCTGACTCTACTGCATTCTACCATGGTTCTACTTGGCTCTACTTGACTCTACTACACTCTACCATGGCTCTATTTGGCTCTACTTGACTGTACTACATTCTACGATGGCTCTACTTGACTCTACTTGACTCTACTACATTCTGCCATGGCTCTACTTGACTCTACTTGTCTGCTACACTTTACCTTGGCGCTACTACATCCTACCATGGATCCACGTGACTCTACTTGACTCTACTACACTCTACCATGGCTCTACCTGGCTCTACTACATTCGACCATGCATGGCTCTACTTTGCTCTACTTGACTCTACTACACTCTACCATGGCTGTACTTGGATCTACTTGACTCTACTACACTCTACCATGTCTCTACTGCATTCTACCATGGCTCCACGTGACTCTAGATCTACGTGACTCTACTGCATTCTACCATAGCTCTACTTGACTCTGTATGCCCCTACTACATTCTACCATGGCTCCACTTAACTCTACTTGACTCTACTACATTCTGCCATGGCTCTACTTGACTCTACTTGACTGTACTACACTCTACCATGGTTCTACTACATTCTAACAATGCTCCATGTGACTCTACTTGACTCTACTACGCGCTACCATGGCTCTACCTTGCTCTACTACATTCTACCATGGCTCTACTTGACACTACATGATTCTACTAAATGCTACCATGCCTCTTCATGACTCTACTTGACTCTTCTACACTCTACCATTGCTCTACTTGGCTGTACTACACTCTACCATAGCTCTACTTGGCTCTACTTGACCCTACTACACTCTACCATGGCTCTTCTCGTCTCTACTTGACTGTACTACACTCTACCATGTCTCTACTACATTCTACCATGGCACCACGTGACTCTACATGACTCTATTACATTCTACGATAGCTCTACTTGACTCTGTATACCTCTACTTCATGCTACCATGGCTCTACTTGATTCTACTTCGCTGTACTACACTCTACCTTGGCTCTACTACATTCTACCATGGCTCCACGTGACTCTAAGTGACTGTAGTGCATTCTACCATGGCTCTACCTGACTCTACTGCATTCTACCATGGTTCTACTTGGCTCTACATGACTCTACTACATGCTACCGTGGCTCTACGTGGCTCTACCTGAATCTACTGCACTCTACCATGGCTCTACTCCATAGTACCATGTGTCTACTTGACACTACATGACTCTACTACATTCTACCATGGCTCTACTTGGCTCTACTTGACTCTACTACACTCTACCATGGCTCTATTTGGCTCTACTTGATTGTACTACATTCTACAATGGCTCTACTTGACTCTACTTGACTCTACTACATTCTGCCATGGCTCTACTTGACTCTACTTGTCTGCTACACTCTACCTTGGCGCTACTACATCCTACCATGGATCCACGTGACTCTACTTGACTCTACTACACTCTACCATGGCTCTACCTGGCTCTACTACATTCTACCATGCATGGCTCTACTTTGCTCTACTTGAGTCCCCTACACTCTACCTTGCCTCTACTTGACTCTACTTGGCTCTACTACACTCTACCATGGCTCTACTCCATTGTATATCATTGCTCTACTTCACACTACATGACTCTGCTACATTCTACCTTGGCTCTACTTGCCTCTACTACACTCTACCATGGCTGAACTTGGCTCTACTTGACTCTACTACACTCTACCATCGCTCTACTCCATTGTATATCATGGCTCTACTTCACACTACATGACTCTCCTACACTCTACCATGGCTCTACTTGACTGTACCTTGCTCTACTACATTCTACCATGGCTCTACTTGACTCTACATGACTCTACTACATTCTACCATGGCTCTACTTGGCTCTACTTGACTCTACTACACTCTACCATAGCTCTACTTGGCTCTATTTGACTCTACTACACTCTTCCTTGGCTCTACTTACTTGACTCTACCACATTCTACCATAGTTCTACTTGTCTCTATATGACTCTACTGCATTCTTACATAGCTCTACTTGACTCTGTATGCCTCTACTACATTCTACCATAGCTCGTCTTGACTCTACTTGACTCTGCTACATTCTCCCATTGCTCTACTTGGCTCTACTTGGCTCCAATACACTCTACCATAGCTCTACTTGGTAATACTTGACTCTACTACACTCTACCATAGCTATACTTGACTCTACTTGACTCTACTACATTCTGCCATGGCTCTACTTGACTCTACTTGACTGTACTACACTCTACCATGGCTCTACTTGGCTCTACTTCACTCTACTACACTCTACCATGTCTCTACTACATTCTACCATGGCTCTACGTGACTCTACCTGACTCTACTGCATTCTACCATAGCTCTACTTGACTCTGTATGCCACTACTACATTCTACCATTGCTCTACTTGAATCTACTTGACTCTACTACATTCTGCCATGGCTCCACGTGACTCTACTTGACTCTCCTGCATTCTACCATCGCTCTACCTGGCTCTACTTGATACTACATGACTCTACTACATGCAACCGTGGCTCTACTTGACTCTACTACACTCTACCATTGCTCTACTCCATTGTACCATGGCTCTACTTGACACTACATGATTCTATTACATTCTACCATGGCTCTACTTCACTCTACTACACTCTACGATGGCTCTACTTAGCTCTACTTGACTCTACTACACTATTTCATAGCTAGACCTGGCTCTACTTGTCTCTACTACACTCTACCTTAGCTCTACTACATCCTACCATGGATCCACGTGACTCTACTTGACTCTCCTACACTCTACCATGGCTCTACTTTACTCTACTACATTCTACCATGGCTCTACTTGGTTGTACATGACACTACTACATGCAACCGTGGCTCTACTTGACTCTACTACACTCTCCCATGGCTCTACTCCATTCTACCATAGCTCTACTTGACACTACATGACTCTACTACATTCTACCATGGCTCTACTTGACTCTACTACACTCTACCATAGCTCTACTTGGCTCTACTTTAGTCCACTACACTCTACCTTGGCTCTACTTGGCTCTACTTGACTCTACTGCACTCTACCATGGCTCTACTCCATTGTATATCATGGCTCTACTTCACACTACATGACTCTACTACATTCTACCATGGCTCTACTTGACTCTACTTGTCTTTACTACACTCTACCATGGCTCTACTTGGCTCTACTTGAGTCCACTACACCCTACCTTGGCTCAACTCAGCTCTACGTGACTCTACTGCACTCTACCATGGCTGTACTTGGATCTACTTGACTCTACTACACTCTACCATGTCTCTACTACATTCTACCATGGCTCCACGTGACTCTACGTGACTCTACTGCATTCTACCATAGCTCTACTTGACTCTGTATGCCTCTACTACATTGTACCATGCCTCTACTTGACTGTACTTGTCTCTACTACATTCTGCCATTGCTCTACTTGACTTTACTTGACTGTACTACACTCTACCATGGTTCTACTTGGCTCTACTTGAATCCACTACACTCTACCTTGGCTCTACTTGGCTCTAATTGACTCTACTACACTCTACCATGACTCTACTCCATTGTATATCATGGCTCTACTTCACACTACATGACTCTACTACATTCTACCATGGCTCTACTTGACTGTACTACACTCTACCATGTGTGAACTTGGCTCTGCTTGACTCTACTACACTCTATCATGGCTCTACTCCATTGTACCATGTCTCTACTTGACACTACATGATTCTACTGAATTCTAACATTGCTCTTCTTGACTCTACTTGACTCTCCTACACCCTACCGTTGCTCTACTTGGCTCTACTACACTCTACCTTGGCTCTGCTTGGCTCTACTTGACTCTACTACACTCTACCATGGCAGTACTTGGCTCTACTTGACTCTACTACACTCTACCATGTCTCTACTCCATTTTACCATGGCTCCACGTGACTCTACGTGGTTCTACTACATTCTACCATAGCTCCACTTGACTCTGTATGCCTCTACTACATTCTACCATTACTCTTCTTGACTCTACTTGACTCTCCTACACTCTCCCATTGCTCTACTTGGCTCTACTTGGCTCTACTACACAGTACCATAGCTCTACTTGCCTCTACTTGACTCTACTACACTCTACCATGGCTCTACTTGACTTTACTACACTCTAACATTGCTCAACTTGGCTCTACTTGACTCTACTACACTCTACCATGGCTCTACTCCATTGTACCATTGCTCTACTTGACACTACATGATTCTACTGAATTCTACCATGGCTCTTCTTGACTCTACTTGATTCATACCTACACTCTATCATTGCTCTACTTGGCTCTACTACACTCTACCATGGCTCTACTTGACTCTACATGACTCTACTACACTCTATCATGGCTCTACTTGGCTCTACTTGACTCTACTACACTCTACCATGTCTCTACTACATTCTACCATGAATCCACAAGACTCTACGTGACTCTACTGCATTCTATATAGCTCTACTTGACACTGTGTGACTCTACTACATTCTACCATTGCTCTACTTGACTCTACTTGACTCTACTACATTCTGCCATGGCTCTACTTGACTCTACTTGACAGTACTACACTCTACCTTTGCTCTACTACATTCTACCATGGCTCCACGTGACTCTACTTGACTCTCCTGCATTCTACCATGGCTCTACCTGGCTCTACTACATTCTACCATGGCTCTACTTCGTTCTACATGACTCTACTACATGCAACCGTGGCTCTACTTGACTCTACTACACTCTACCATGGCTCTACTCCATTGTACCATGGCTCTACTTGACACTACATTATTCTACTACATTCTACCATGGCTGTACTTCACTCTACTACACTCTACGATGGCTCTACTTTGCTCTACTTGACTCTACTACACTATATCATTTCTAGACCTGGCTCTACTTGTCTCTACTTTACCTTAGCTCTACTCCATCCTACCATGGATCCACGTGACTCTACTTGACTCTCCTAAACCCTACGACGGCTCTACTTTACTCTACTACATTCTACCATGGCTCTACTTGACTGTACATGACTCTACTACATTCTACCATGGCTCTACTTGACTATACTTAACTCTACTCCATTCTACCATGGATCTAATTGGCTCTATTTGACTCTACTACACTCTACCATGGCTCTACTTGGCTCTACTTGACTCTACTACTTTCAACCATTGTTCAACTTGTCTCGATATGACTCTACTGCATTCTACCATAGCTCTACTTGACTCTGTATTCCTCTACTACATTCTACCATGGCTCATCATGACTCTACTTGACTCTCCTACACTCTCCCATTGCTCTACTTGGCTCTACTTGGCTACACTACACTCTACCATGGCTCTGCTTGGCTCTACTTGACTCTACTACACTCTACCATGGCTCTACTTAACTCTACTTGACTCTACTACATTCTGCCATGGCTCTACTTGACTCTATTTGACTGCACTACACTCTACCTTGGGTATACTCCATTGTACCATGGCTCTACTTGACACTACATGACTCTACTACATTCTACAATGGCTCTACTTGACTCTACTACACTCTATGATGCCTCTACTACATTCTACCATGAATCCACGGGTCTCTACGTGACTCTACTGCATTCTATATAGCTATACTTGACACTGTATGACTCTACTACATTCTACCATTGCTCTACTAGACTCTACTTGACTCTACTACATTCTGCCACGGCTCTACTTGACTCTACTTGACAGTACTACACTCTACCTTTGCTCTACTACATTCTACCATGGCTCCACGTGACTCTACTTGACTCTCCTGCATTCTACCATGGCTCTACCTGGCTCTACTACATTCTACCATGGCTCTACTTCGTTCTACATGACTCTACTACATGCAACCGTGGCTCTACTTGACTCTACTACACTCTACCATGGCTCTACTCCATTGTACCATGGCTCTACTTGACACTACATTATTCTACTACATTCTACCATGGCTGTAGTTCACTCTACTACACTCTACAATGGCTCTACTTTGCTCTACTTGACTCTACTACACTATATCATATCTAGACCTGACTCTACTTGTCTCTACTATACTCTACCTTAGCTCTACTACATCCTACCATGGATCCACGTGACTCTACTTGACTCTCCTAAACCCTACGATGGCTCTACTTCACTCTACTACATTCTACCATGGCTCTACTTGACTCTACATGACTCTACTACATTCTACCATGGCTCTACGTGACTCTACTTAACTCTACTCCATTCTACCATGGATCTAATTGGCTCTATTTGACTCTACTACACTCTACCATGGCTCTACTTGGCTCTACTTGACTCTACTACTTTCAACCATTGTTCAACTTGTCTCGATATGACTCTACTGCATTCTACCATAGCTCTACTTGACTCTGGATTTCTCTACTACATTCTACCATGGTTCATGTTGACTCTACTTGACTCTCCTACACTCTCCCATTGCTCTACTTGGCTCTACTTGGCTATACTACATTCTACCATGGCTCTGCTTGGCTCTACTTGACTCTACTTCACTCTACCATGGCTCTACTTAACTCTACTTGACTCTACTACATTCTGCCATGGCTCTACTTGACTCTATTTGACTGCACTACACTCTACCTTGGGTATACTCCATTGTACCATGGCTCTACTTGACACTACATGACTCTACTACATTCTACAATGGCTCTACTTGACTCTACTACACTCTACGATGCCTCTACTTGGCTCTATTTGACTCTACTACACTATATCTTTGCTAGACCTGGCTCTACTTGTCTATACTACACTCTACCTTAGCTCTACTACATCCTACCATGGATCGACGTGACTCAACTTGACTCTCCTACACTCTACCATGGCTCTACTTTACTCTACTACATTCTACCATGGCTCTACTTGACTCTACATGACTCTACTACATTCTACCATGGCTCTACTTGACTCTACTTAACTCTACTCCATTCTACCATGGATCTAATTGGCTCTATTTGACTCTACTACACTCTACCATGGCTCTACTTGGCTCTACTTGACTCTACTACTTTCAACCATTGTTCAACTTGTCTCGATATGACTCTACTGCATTCTACCATAGCTCTACTTGACTCTGTATTCCTCTACTACATTCTACCATGGCTCATCATGACTCTACTTGACTCTCCTACACTCTCCCATTGCTCTACTTGGCTCTACTTGGCTATACTACATTCTACCATGGCTCTGCTTGGCTCTACTTGACTCTACTTCACTCTACCATGGCTCTACTTAACTCTACTTGACTCTACTACATTCTGCCATGGCTCTACTTGACTCTATTTGACTGCACTACACTCTACCTTGGGTATACTCCATTGTACCATGGCTCTACTTGACACTACATGACTCTACTACATTCTACAATGGCTCTACTTGACTCTACTACACTCTACGATGCCTCTACTTGGCTCTATTTGACTCTACTACACTATATCTTTGCTAGACCTGGCTCTACTTGTCTATACTACACTCTACCTTAGCTCTACTACATCCTACAATGGATCGACGTGACTCAACTTGACTCTCCTACACTCTACCATGGCTCTACTTTACTCTACTACATTCTACCATGGCTCTACTTGACTCTACATGACTCTACTACATTCTACCATGGCTCTACTTGACTCTACTTAACTCTACTCCATTCTACCATGGATCTAATTGGCTCTATTTGACTCTACTACACTCTACCATGGCTCTACTTGGCTCTACTTGACTCTACTACTTTCAACCATTGTTCAACTTGTCTCGATATGACTCTACTGCATTCTACCATAGCTCTACTTGACTCTGTATTCCTCTACTACATTCTACCATGGCTCATCATGACTCTACTTGACTCTCCTACACTCTCCCATTGCTCTACTTGGCTCTACTTGGCTACACTACACTCTACCATGGCTCTGCTTGGCTCTACTTGACTCTACTACACTCTACCATGGCTCTACTTAACTCTACTTGACTCTACTACATTCTGCCATGGCTCTACTTGACTCTATTTGACTGCACTACACTCTACCTTGGGTATACTCCATTGTACCATGGCTCTACTTGACACTACATGACTCTACTACATTCTACAATGGCTCTACTTGACTCTACTACACTCTACGATGCCTCTACTACATTCTACCATGAATCCACGGGTCTCTACGTGACTCTACTGCATTCTATATAGCTCTACTTGACACTGTATGACTCTACTACATTCTACCATTGCTCTACTTGACTCTACTTGACTCTACTACATTCTGCCATGGCTCTACTTGACTCTACTTGACAGTACTACACTCTACCTTTGCTCTACTACATTCTACCATGGCTCCACGTGACTCTACTTGACTCTCCTGCATTCTACCATGGCTCTACCTGGCTCTACTACATTCTACCATGGCTCTACTTCGTTCTACATGACTCTACTACATGCAACCGTGGCTCTACTTGACTCTACTACACTCTACCATGGCTCTACTTTGCTCTACTTGACTCTACTACACTATATCATTTCTAGACCTGGCTCTACTTGTCTCTACTATACTCTACCTTAGCTCTACTACATCCTACCATGGATCCACGTGACTCTACTTGACTCTCCTAAACCCTACGATGGCTCTACTTCACTCTACTACATTCTACCATGGCTCTACTTGACTCTACATGACTCTACTACATTCTACCATGGCTCTACGTGACTCTACTTTACTCTACTCCATTCTACCATGGATCTAATTGGCTCTACTTGACTCTACTACACTCTACCATGGCTCTACTTGGCTCTACTTGACTCTACTACTTTCAACCATTGTTCAACTTGTCTCGATATGACTCTACTGCATTCTACCATAGCTCTACTTGACTCTGGATTTCTCTACTACATTCTACCATGGTTCATGTTGACTCTACTTGACTCTCCTACACTCTCCCATTGCTCTACTTGGCTCAACTTGGCTATACTACATTCTACCATGGCTCTGCTTGGCTCTACTTGACTCTACTTCACTCTACCATGGCTCTACTTAACTCTACTTGACTCTACTACATTCTGCCATGGCTCTACTTGACTCTATTTGACTGCACTACACTCTACCTTGGGTATACTCCATTGTACCATGGCTCTACTTGACACTACATGACTCTACTACATTCTACAATGGCTCTACTTGACTCTACTACACTCTACGATGCCTCTACTTGGCTCTACTTGACTCTACTACACTATATCTTTGCTAGACCTGGCTCTACTTGTCTATACTACACTCTACCTTAGCTCTACTACATCCTACCATGGATCGACGTGACTCAACTTGACTCTCCTACACTCTACCATGGCTCTACTTTACTCTACTACATTCTACCATGGCTCTACTTGACTCTACATGACTCTACTACATTCTACCATGGCTCTACTTGACTCTGCTTGACTCTACTACACTCTACCATGGATCTAATTGGTTCTATTTGACTCTACTACACTCTACCATGGCTCTACTTGGCTCTACTTGACTCTACTACATTCAACCATAGTTCAACTTGTCTCTATATGAATCTACTGCATTCTGCCATAGCTCTACTTGACTCTGTATGCCTCAACTACATTCTACCATGGCTCTTCTTGACTCTACTTGACTCTCCTACTCTCTCCCATTGCTCTGCTTGGCTCTACTTGACTCTACTACGCTCTACCATGGCTCTACTTGACTCTACTACGCTCTACCATGGCTCTACTTGACTCTACTTGACTCTACTACATTCTGCCATGGCTCTACTTGACTCTATTTGACTGCACTACACTCTACCTTGGGTGTACTCCATTGTACCATTGCTCTACTTGACACTACATGACTCTACTACATTCTACCATGGCTCTACTTGACTCTACTACACTCTACGATGCCTCTACTGGGCTCTACTTGACTCTACTACACTATATCTTTGCTAGATCTGGCTCTACTTGTCTCTACTACACTCTACCTTGGCTCTACTACATTCCTACCATGCATCCACGTGACTCTACTTGACTTTACTACACTCTACCATGGCTCTACCTGGTTCCACTATATTCGACCATGGCTCTACTTCACTCTACTTGACTCTACTACACTCTATCGTTGCTCTACTTGGCTCTACTTGACTCTACTACACTCTACCATGGCTCTCCTCCATTGTATATCATCGCTCTACTTCACACTACATGACTCTACTACATTCTACCATGGCTCTACTTGACTCTACTACACTCTACCATGGCTCTACTCCATTGTATATCATGGCTCTACTTCACACTACATGACTGTACTACATTCTACCATGGCTCTACTTGAGTCTACTACACTCTACAACACTCTACCAAGGGTCTACTTGGCTCTACTTGAGTCCACTACACTCTACTACATTCTACCATGGCTCCATGTGACTCTACTTGATTCTACTGCATTCTACCATGACTCTACTTGGCTCTACATGACTCTACTACATACTACCGTGGCTCTACGTGGCTCTGCCTGCCTCTACTACACTCTACCATGGTTCTACTCCATAGTACCATGTCTCTACTTGACACTACATAACTCTACTACATTCTATCATAGCTCTACTTGGCTCTACTTGACACTACTACACTCTACCATGACTCTACTTGCCTCTACGTCAATCTACCACACTCTACCGTGGCTCTACTTGGCTTTACTTGACTCTACTACACCCTACCATGGCTCTACTTGGCTCTACTTGACTCTACTACACTCTACCATGTCTCTACTTGACTCTGTATGCCTGTACTACATTCTACCATGGCTCTACTTGACGCTACTTGACTGTACTACATTCTGCCATCGCTCTACTTGACTGTACTTGACTGTACAACACTCTACCTTGGCTCTACTAGATTCTACCATGGCTCCACGTGAATCTACTTGACTCTACTACATTCTACCATGGCTTACATGACTCTACTACATGCTACCTTGGTTCTACTTGCCTCTACACGACTCTACTGCACTCTACTATGGCTCTACTCCATTGTACAATGGCTGTACTTGACACCACTTGACTCTACTACATTCTACCATGGCTCTACTTTACTCTACTACACTATACCATTGCTAGTCCTGGCTCTACTTGTCTACTACACTCTACCTTGGTGCTACTAGATCCTACCATGGATCCACGTGACTCTACTTGACTCTACTACACCATACCATGGCTCTACCTGGCTCTACTACATTCTACCATTGCTCTACTTTGCTCTACTTGAGTCCACTACACTCTACCTTGGCTGTACTCGGCCCTACTTGACTCTACTAAACTCTACCATGGCTCTACTTTGCTCTATTTGACTCTACTACAGTCTACTATGGCTCTACTTGGATCTACTTGACTCTATTATATTCTACCATAATTCTACTTGTCTCTATATGACTCTACTGCATTCTACCATAGCTCTACTTGACTCTGTATGCCTCTACTACATTCTACCTTGGCTCTTCTTGACTCTACTGGACTCTCCTACACTCTCCCATTCCTCTACTTGGCTCTAATTGGCTCTACTACATTCTACGATGGCTCTACTTGACTCTACTTGACTGTACTACATTCTGCCATGATCTCTACTTGACTCTACTTGTCTGCTACACTCTACCTTGGTGCTACTACATCCTGCCATGGATCCACATGACTCTACTTGACTCTACTACACTCGGCCATGGCTCCACCTGGCTGTACTACATTCTACCATGGCTCTACTTTCCTCCACTTGAGTCCCCTACACTCTACCTTGGCTCTACTTTCCTCTACTTGGCTCTACTACACTCTACCATGGCTCTACTCCATTGTATATCATGGCTCTACTTCAATCTACATGACTCTGCTACATTCTACCATGGCTCTACTTGTCTCTACTACACCCTACCTTGGCTCTACTTCATCCTACCAAGGATCCACGTGACTCTACTTGACTCTACTACACTCTACCATGGCTCTACCTGGTTCTACTACATTCTACCATGGCTCTACTTGAATCTACATGACTCTTCTACATTCTACCATGGCTCTACTTGACTCTACTTGACTCTATACTTCACTCTACCATGGCTCTACTTAGCTCTACTTCAGTCCACTACACCCTACCTTGGCTCAACTTGGCTCTACGTGACTGTACTACACTCTACCATGGCTCTACTTCAGTCTACTTGAATATACTACACTCTACCATGTCTCTACTACCTTCTACCATGGCTCCACGGCACTCTACATGAATGTACTGCATTTTACCATAGTTCTACTTGACTCTGTATGCCTCTACTACATTCTACCATGGCTCTACTTGACTCTACTTGACTGTACTACATTCTGTCATGGCTCTACTTGACTCTACTTGACTGTACTACACTCTACCTTGGCTCTACTACATTCTACCATGGCTCCACGTGACTCTACTTGACTCTGCTACATTCTACCATGGCTATACTTGGTTCTACATGACTCTACTACATGCAACAGTGGCTCTACTTGACTCTACTACACTCTCCCATGGCTCTACTCCATTGTACCATAGCTCTACTTGACACTACATGACTCTACTACATTCTACCATGGCTCTACTTGACTCTACTACATTCTACCATGGCTCTATTTGGCTCTACTTGAGTCCACTACACTCTACCTTGGCTCTACTTGGCTGTACTTGACTCTATTGCACTCTACCATGGCTCTACTCCATTGTATATCATGGCTCTACTTCACACTACATGACTCTACTACATTCTACCATGGCTCTACTTGATTCTACTTGTCTCTACTACCCTCTACCATGGCTCTACTTGGCTCTACTTGAGTCCACTACACCCTACCTTGGCTCAACTCGGCTCTACGTGACTCTACTACACTCTACCATGGCTGTACTTGGATCTACTTGACTCTACTACACTCTACCATGTCTCTACTACATTCTACCATGGCTCCACGTGACTCTACGTGACTCTACTGCATTCTACCTTAGCTCTACTTCACTCTGTAAGCCTCTACTACATTCTACCATTGCTCTACTTGACTCTACTTGACTCTACTACATTCTGCCATGGCTCTACTTGACTCTACTTGACTGTACTACACTCTACCTTGGCTCTACTACATTCTAACAATGCTCAATGTGACTCTACTTGACTCTACTACACACTTCCATGGCTCTACCTTGCTCTACTACATTCTATCATGGCTCTACTTGACACTACATGATTCTACTAAATGCTACCATGCCTCTTCTTGACTCTACTTGACTCTTCTACACTCTACCATGGCTCTACCTTGCTGTACTACATTCTACCATGGCTATACTTGACTCTACATGACTCTACTACATTCTACCATGGCTCTACTTGACTCTACTTGACTCTACTACACTCTACCGTGGCTCTACTTGGCTCTACTTGAATCCACTACACTCTACCTTGGCTCTACTTGGCTCTAATTGACTCTACTACACTGTACCATGACTCTACTCCATTGTATATCATTGCTCTTCTTCACACTACATGACTCAACTACATTCTACCACGGCTCTACTTGACTGTACTACACTCTACCAAGTCTCACCTTGGCTCTACTTGACTCTACTACACTCTACCATGGCTCTACTCCATTGTACCATGTCTCTACTTGACACTACATGATTCTACTGAATTCTAACATGGCTGTTCTTGACTGTACTTGACTCTTCTACACTCTACCATAGCTCTACTTGGCTCTACTGCACTCTACCTTGGCTCTACTGGGCTCTACTTGACTCTACTACACTCTACCATGGCAGTACTTGGCTCGACTTGACTCTACTACACTCTACAATGTCTCTACTACATTCTACCATGGCTCCACGTGACTCTACGTGACTCTACTACATTCTACCATAGCTCCACTTGACTCTGTATGCCTCTACTACATTCTACCATAGCTCCACTTGACTCTGTATGCCTCTACTACATTCTACCATAACTCTTCTTGACTCTAGTTCACTCTCCTACACTCTCCCATTGCTCTACTTGGCTCTACTTGACTTTACTACACTCTAACATGGCTCAACTTGGCTCTACTTGACTACTACACTCTACCATGGTTCTACTCCATTGTACCATTGCTCTACTTGACACTACATGCTTCTACTGAATTCTACCATGGCTCTTCTTGACTCTACTTGATTTACCTACACTCTATCATTGCTCTACTTGGCTCTACTACACTCTACCATGGCTCTACTTGGCTCTACTTGACTCTACTGCACTCTACCACGACTCTACTACATTCTACCATGGCTCCATGTTACTCTACGTGACTCTACTACATTCTACCATAGCTCTACTTATCTCTGTATGCCTGTACTACATTCTACCATGGCTCTACTTGACGCTACTTGACTGTACTACATTCTACCATGGCTCTACTTTACTGTACTTGACTGTACTACACTCTACCTTGGCTCTACTACATTCTACCATGGCTCCACTTGAATCTACTTGACTCTACTACATTCTACCATGGCTTACATGACTCTACTACATGTTACCTTGGTTCTACTTGGCTCTACACGACTCTACTGCACTCTACTATGGCTCTACTCCATTGTACAATGGCTGTACTTGACACTACTTCACTCTACTACATTCTACCATGGCTCTACTTTATTCAACTACACTATACCATTGCTAGTCCTGGCTCTACTTGTCTACTACACTCTACCTTGGTGCTACTACATCCTACCATGGATCCACGTGACTCTACTTGACTCTACTACACCATACCATGGCTTTACCTGGCTCTACTACATTCTACCATGGCTCTACTTTGCTCTACTTGAGTCCACTACACTCTACCTTGGCTCTACTTGGCTCTACTTGACTCTACTATATTCTACCATAGTTCTACTTGTCTCTATATGACTCTACTGCATTCTACCATAGCTCTACTTGACTCTGTATTCCTCTACTACATTCTGCCATGGCTCTACTTGACTCTACTTGACAGTACTACACTCTAGCTTTGCTCTACTACATCCTACCATGGATCCATGTGACTCTACTTGACTCTACTACACCATTCCATGGCTTTACCTGGCTCTACTACCTTCTACCATGGCTCTACTTTGCTCTACTTGAGTCCACTACACTCTACCTTGGCTCTACTTGGCTCTACTTGACTCTACTATATTCTACCATAGTTCTACTTGTCTCTATATGACTCTACTGCATTCTACCATAGCTCTACTTGACTCTGTATGCCTCTACTACATTCTACCTTGGCTCTTCTTGACTCTACTGGACTCTCCTACACTCTCCCATTCCTCTACTTGGCTCTAATTGGCTCTACTACACTCTACCATGGCTCTACTTGGCTCTACTTGACTCTACTACATTCTACCATGGCTCTACTTGACTCTACTTGACTCTACTACATTCTGCCATGGCTCTACTTGACTCTACTTGTCTGCTACACTCTACCTTGGCGCTACTACATCCTACCATGGATCCACGTGACTCTACTTGACTCTACTACACTCTGCCATGGCTCTACCAGGCTCTACTACATTCTACCATGGCTCTACTTTGCTCTACTTGAGTCCACTACACTCTACCTTGCCTCTACTTGGCTCTACTTGGCTCTACTACACTCTACCATGGCTCTACTCCACTGCATATCATGTCTCTACTTTACACTACATGTCTCTACTTGCTTCTACTACATTCTACCATGGCTCAACTTGGCTCTACTTGACTCTACTACACTCTACCATGGCTCTACTCTATTGTATATCATGGCTCTACTTCACACTACATGACTCTCCTACACTCTACCATGGCTCTACTTGACTCTACCTTGCTCTACTAGATTCTACCATGGCTCTACTTGACTCTACATGACTCTACTACATTCTACCTTGGCTCTACTTGGCTCTACTTGACTCTACTACACTCTACCATAGCTCTACTTGGCTCTATTTGACTCTACTACACTCTACCATGGCTCTACTTACTTGACTCTACTACATTCTACCATAGTTCTACTTGTCTCTATATGACTCTACTGCATTCCACCATAGCTCTACTTGACTCTGTATGCCTCTACTACATTCTACCATAGCTTGTCTTGACTCTACTTGACTCTCCTACATTCTCCCATTGCTCTACTTGGTTCTACTTGGCTCTACTACACTCTACCATGGCTCTACTTGGCAATACTTGAATCTACTACACTCTACCATGGCTCTACTTGACTCTACTTGACTCTACTACATTCTGCCATGGCTCTACTTGACTCTACTTGACTGTACTACACTCTACCTTGGCTCTACTCCATTGTACTAAGGCTCTACTTGACACTACATGACTCTACTACATTCTACCATGGTTCTACTTGACTCTACTACACTATATCATTGCTAGACCTGGCTCTACTTGTCTCTACTACACTCTACCTTGGCTCTACTACATCCTACCACGGATCCACGTCACTCTACTTGATTCTATTACACTCTACCATGGCTCTACCTGGTTCTACTACATTCTACCATGGCTCTACTTGAATCTACATGACTCTACTACATTCTACCATGGCTCTACTTGACTCTACTTGACTCTACTTCACCCTACCATGGCTCTACTTGGCTCTACTTGAGTCCACTACACCCTACCTTGGCTCTACTTGGCTCTACGTAACTGTACTACACTCTACCATGGCTCTATTTGGGTCTACTTGAATATACTACACTCTACCATGTCTCTACTACATTCTACCATGGCTCCACGGCACTCTACATGACTCAACTGCATTCTACCATAGTTCTACTTGATTCTGTATGCCTCTACTACATTCTACCATGGCTCTACTTGACTCTACTTGACTCTGCTACATTCTACCATGGCTCTACTTGGTTCTACCTGACTCTACTACATGCAACAGTGACTCTACTTGACTCTACTACAGTCTCCAATGGCTCTACTCCATTTTACCGTAGCTCTACTTGACACTACATGACTCTACTACATTCTACCATGGCTCTTCTTGACTCTACTACACTCTACCATGGCTCTACTTGGCTGTACTTGAGTTCACTACACTCTACCTTGGCTCTACTTGGCTCTACTTGGCTCTACTTGACTCTACTGCACTCTACCATGGCTCTCCTCCATTGTATATCATGGCTCTACTTCACACTACATGACTCTACAACATTCTACCATGGCTCTACTTGGCTCTACTTAAGTCCACTACACCCTACCTTGGCTCAACTCGGCTCTACGTGACTCTACTACAGTCTACCATGGCTGTACTTGGATCTACTTGACTCTACTACACTCTACTATGTCTCTACTACATTCTACCATGGCTCCACGTGACTCTACGTGACTCTACGTGACTCTACTGCATTCTACCATAGCTCTACTTGACTCTGTATGCCTCTACTACATTCTACCATGGCTCTACTTGACTCTACTTGACTCTACTACATTCTGCCATGGCTCTACTTGACTCTACTTGACTGTACTACACTCTACCATGGCTCTACTACATTCTAACAATGCTCCATGTGACTCTACTTGACTCTACTACACACTACCATGGCTCTACCTTGTTCTACTACATTCTACCATGGCTCTACTCCATTGTATATCATGGCTCTACTTCACACTACATGACTCTACTACATTCTACCATGGCTCTACTTGGCTCTACTTAAGTCCACTACACCCTACCTTGGCTCAACTCGGCTCTACGTGACTCTACTACAGTCTACCATGGCTGTACTTGGATCTACTTGACTCTACTACACTCTACCATGTCTCTACTACATTCTACCATGGCTCCACGTGACTCTACGTGACTCTACTGCATTCTACCATAGCTCTACTTGACTCTGTATGCCTCTACTACATTCTACCATGGCTCTACTTGACTCTACTTGACTCTACTACATTCTGCCATGGCTCTACTTGACTCTACTTGACTGTACTACACTCTACCATGGCTCTACTACATTCTAACAATGCTCCATGTGACTCTACTTGACTCTACTACACACTACCATGGCTCTACCTTGTTCTACTACATTCTACCATGGCTCTACTTGACCCTACATGATTCTACTAAATGCTACCATGCCTCTCCTTGACTCTACTTGACTCTTCTACACTCTACCATTGCTCTACTTGGCTGTACTACACTCTACCATAGCTCTACTTGGCTCTACTTGACTCTACTATATCTACCATGACTCTACTCGTCTGTACTTGACTATACTACACTCTACCATGTCTCTACTACTTTCTACCATGGCACCACGTGACTCTACTTGACTCTACTACATTCTACGATAGCTCTACTTGACTCTGTATACCTCTACTTCATGCTACCATGGCTCTACTTGACTCTACTTCACTGTACTACACTCTACCTTGGCTCTACTACATTCTACCATGGCTCCACGTGACTATACTTGACTGTACTGCATTCTACCATGGCTCTACCTGGCTCTACTGCATTCTACCATGGCTCTACTTGGCTCTACATGACTCTACTACATGCTACCGTGGCTCTACGTGGCTCTACCTGAATCTACTGCACTCTACCATGGCTCTACTCCATAGTACCATGAGTCTACTTGACACTACATGACTCTACTACATTCTACCATGGCTCTACTTGGCTCTACTTGACTCTACTACACTCTATCATGGCTCTACTTGGCTCTACTTGAGTCTACTACATTCTACCATGGCTCTACTTGACCCTACATGATTCTACTAAATGCTACCATGCCTCTCCTTGACTCTACTTGACTCTTCTACACTCTACCATTGCTCTACTTGGCTGTACTACACTCTACCATAGCTCTACTTGGCTCTACTTGACTCTACTATATCTACCATGACTCTACTGGTCTGTACTTGACTATACTACACTCTACCATGTCTCTACTACTTTCTACCATGGCACCACGTGACTCTACTTCACTCTACTACATTCTACGATAGCTCTACTTGACTCTGTATACCTCTACTTCATGCTACCATGGCTCTACTTGACTCTACTTCACTGTACTACACTCTACCTTGGCTCTACTACATTCTACCATGGCTCCACGTGACTATACTTGACTGTACTGCATTCTACCATGGCTCTACCTGGCTCTACTGCATTCTACCATGGCTCTACTTGGCTCTACATGACTCTACTACATGCTACCGTGGCTCTACGTGGCTCTACCTGAATCTACTGCACTCTACCATGGCTCTACTCCATAGTACCATGAGTCTACTTGACACTACATGACTCTACTACATTCTACCATGGCTCTACTTGGCTCTACTTGACTCTACTACACTCTATCATGGCTCTACTTGGCTCTACTTGAGTCTACTACATTCTACGTTGGCTCTACTTGACTCTACTTGACTCAACTACATTCTGCCATGGCTCTACTTGACTCTACTTGTCTGCTACACTCTACCTTCGCGCTGCTACATCCTACCATGGATCCACGTGACTCTACTTGACTGTACTACACTCTACCATGGCTCTACCTGGTTCTACCACATTCTACCATGGCTCTAATTTGCTCTACTTGAGTCCACTACACTCTACCTTAGCTCTACTTGGCTCTACTTGGCTCTACTACACTCTACCATGGCTCTACTCCATTGTATATCATGGCTCTACTTCACACTACATGACTCTGCTACATTCTATCATGGCTCTACTTGCCTCTACTACACTCTACCATGGCTCAACTTGGCTCTACTTGACTCTACTACACTCTACCATGGCTCTACTCCATTGTACCATGTCTCTACTTGACACTATATGATTCTGCTGAATTCTAACATGGCTCTTCTTGACTGTACTTGACTCTCCTACACTCTACCATAGCTCTACTTGGCTCTACTGCACTCTACCTTGGCTCTACTGGGCTCTACTTGACTCTACTACACTCTACCATGGCAGTACTTGGCTCGACATGACTCTACTACACTCTACAATGTCTCTACTACATTCTACCATGACTCCACGTGACTCTACGTGACTCTACTACATTCTACCATAGCTCCACTTGACTCTGTATGCCTCTACTACATTCTACCATAGCTCCACTTGACTCTGTATGCCTCTACTACATTCTACCATAACTCTTCTTGACTCTAGTTCACTCTCCTACACTCTCCCATTGCTCTACTTGGCTCTACTTGGCTGTACTACACTGTACCATAGCTCTACTTGGCTCTACTTGACTCTACTAAACTCTACCATGGCTCTACTTGACTTTACTACACTCTAACATGGCTCAACTTGGCTCTACTTGACTCTACTACACTCTAGCATGGCTCTACTCCATTGTACCATTGCTCTACTTGACACTACATGCTTCTACTGAATTCTACCATGGCTCTTCTTGACTCTACTTGATTTACCTACACTCTATCGTTGCTCTACTTGGCTCTACTACACTCTACCATGGCTCTACTTGGCTCTACTTGACTCTACTACACTCTACCATGTCTGTACTACATTCTACCATGGCTCCACGTTACTCTACGTGACTCTACTACATTCTACCATAGCTCTACTTATCTCTGTATGCCTGTACTACATTCTACCATGGCTCTACTTGACTCTACTTGACTGTACTACATTCTATCATGGCTCTACTTGACTGTACTTGACTGTACTACACTCTACCTTGGCTCTACTACATTCTACCATGGCTCCACTTGAATCTACTTGAATCTACTACATTTTACCATGGCTTACATGACTCTACTACATGCTACCTTGGTTCTACTTGGCTCTACACGACTCTACTGCACTCTACTATGGCTCTACTCCATTGTACAATGGCTGTACTTGACACTACTTGACTCTACTACATTCTACCATGGCTCTACTTTACTCAACTACACTATACCATTGCTAGTCCTGGCTCTACTTGTCTACTACACTCTACCATGGTGCTACTACATCCTACCATGGATCCACGTGACTCTACTTGACTCTACTACACCATACCATGGCTTTACCTGGCTCTACTACATTCTACCATGGCTCTACTTTGCTCTACTTGAGTCCACTACACTCTACCTTGGCTCTACTCGGCTCTACATGACTCTACTAAACTCTACCAAGGCTCTACTTGGCTCTATTTGACTCTACTACAGTCTACCATGGCTCTACTTGGATCTACTTGACTCTACTATATTCTACCATAGTTCTACTTGTCTCTATATGACTCTACTGCATTCTACCATAGTTCTACTTGACTCTGTATGCCTCTACTACATTCTACCTTGGCTCTTCTTGACTCTACTGGACTCTCCTACACTCTCCCATTCCTCTACTTGGCTCTAATTGGCTCTACTGCACTCTACCATGGCTCTACTTGGCTCTACTTGACTCTACTACATTCTACGATGGCTCTACTTGACTCTACTTGACTCCACTACATTCTGCCATGGCTCTACTTGACTCTACTTGTCTGCTACACACTACCTTGGCGCTACTACATCCTACCATGGATCCACGTGACTCTACTTGACTCTACTACACTCTGTCATGGCTCTACTTGGCTCTACTTGGCTCTACTACACTCTACCATGGCTCTACTCCACTGTATATCATGGCTCTACTTCACACTACATGACTCTGCTACATTCTACCATGGCTCTACTAGCCTCTACTACACTCTACCATGGCTCAACTTGGCTCTACTTGACTCTACTACACTCTACCATGGCTCTACTCGATTGTATATCATGGCTCTACTTCACACTACATGACTCTCCTACACTCTACCATGGCTGTACTTGACTCTACCTTGCTCTACTACATTCTACCATGGCTCTACTTGACTCTACATGACTCTACTACATTCTACCATGGCTCTACTTGGCTCTACTTGACTCTACTACACTCTACCATAGCTCTACTTGGCTCTATTTGACTCTACTACACTCTACCATGGCTCTACTTACTTGACTCTACTACATTCTACCATAGTTCTACTTGTCTCTATATGACTCTACTGCATTCCACCATAGCTCTACTTGACTCTGTATGCCTCTACTACATTCTACCATAGCTTGTCTTGACTCTACTTGACTCTCCTACATTCTCCCATTGCTCTACTTGGTTCTACTTTGCTCTACTACACTCTACCATGGCTCTACTTGGCAATACTTGACTCTATACTACATTCTGCCATGGCTCTACTTGACTCTAATTGACTGTACTACACTCTACCTTGGCTCTATTCCATTGTACTAAGGCTCTACTTGACACTACATGACTCTACTACATTCTACCATGGTTCTACTTGACTCTACTACACTATATCATTGCTAGACCTGGCTCTACTTGTCTCTACTACACTCTACCTTGGCTCTACTACATCCTACCACGGATCCACATGACTCTACTTGATTCTATTACACTCTACCATGGCTCTACCTGGTTCTACTACATTCTACCATGGCTCTACTTGAATCTACATGACTCTACTACATTCTACCATGGCTCTACTTGACTCTACTTGACTCTACTTCACTCTACCATGGCTCTACTTGGCTCTACTTGAGTCCACTACACCCTACCTTGGCTCTACTTGGCTCTACGTGACTGTACTACACTCTACCATGGCTCTACTTGGCTCTACTTGAATACACTACACTCTACCATGTCTCTACTACATTCTACCATGGTTCCACGGCACTCTACATGACTCAACTGCATTCTACAATAGTTCTACTTGACTCTGTATGCCTCTACTACATTCTACCATGGGTCTACTTGACTCTACTTGACTCTACTGCATTCTGCCATGGCTCTACTTGACTCTACTTGACTGTACTACACTCTACCTTGGCTCTACTACATTCTACCATGGCTCTACTTGGTTCTACCTGACTCTACTACATGCAACAGTGACTCTACTTGACTCTACTGCACTCTCCCATGGCTCTACTCCATTGTACCATAGCTCTACTTGACACTACATGACTCTACTACATTCTACCATGGCTCTACTTGACTCTACTACACTCTACCATGGCTCTACTTGGCTCTACTTGAGTCCACTACACTCTACCTTGGCTCTACTTGGCTCTACTTGGCTCTACTTGACTCTACTGCACTGTACCATGGCTCTACTCCATTGTATATCATGGCTCTACTTCACACTACATGACTCTACTACATTCTACCATGGCTCTACTTGGCTCTACTTGAGTCCACTACACCCTACCTTGGCTCAACTCGGCTCTACGTGACTCTACTACAGTCTACAATGGCTGTACTTGGATTTACTTGACTCTACTACACTCTACCATGTCTCTACTACATTCTACCATGGCTCCACTTGACTCTATGTGACTCTACTGCATTCTACCATAGCTCTATAGTTGACTCTGTATGCCTCTACTACATTCTACCATGGCTCTACTTGACTCTACTTGACTCTACTACATTCTGCCATGGCTCTACTTGACTCTACTTGACTGTACTACACTCTACCATGGCTCTACTACATTCTAACAATGCTCCATGTGACTCTACGTGACTCTACTACACACTACCATGGCTCTACCTTGTTCTACTACATTCTACCATGGCTCTACTTGACCCTACATGATTCTACTAAATGCTACCATGCCTCTCCTTGACTCTACTTGACTCTTCTACACTCTACCATTGCTCTACTTGGCTGTACTACACTCTACCATAGCTCTAATTGGCTCTACTTGACTCTACTATATCTACCATGACTCTACTCGTCTGTACTTGACTATACTACAATCTACCATGTCTCTACTACTTTCTACCATGGCACCACGTGACTCTACTTGACTCTACTACATTCTACGATAGCTCTACTTGACTCTGTATACCTCTACTTCATGCTACCATGGCTCTACTTGACTCTACTTCACTGTACTACACTCTACCTTGGCTCTACTACATTCTACCATGGCTCCACGTGACTATACTTGACTGTACTGCATTCTACCATGGCTCTACCTGGCTCTACTGCATTCTACCATGGCTCTACTTGGCTCTACATGACTCTACTACATGCTACCGTGGCTCTACGTGGCTCTACCTGAATCTACTGCACTCTACCATGGCTCTACTCCATAGTACCATGAGTCTACTTGACACTACATGACTCTACTACATTCTACCATGGCTCTACTTGGCTCTACTTGACTCTACTACACTCTATCATGGCTCTACTTGGCTCTACTTGAGTCTACTACATTCTACGTTGGCTCTACTTGACTCTACTTGACTCAACTACATTCTGCCATGGCTCTACTTGACTCTACTTGTCTGCTACACTCTACCTTCGCGCTGCTACATCCTACCATGGATCCATGTGACTCTACTTGACTGTACTACACTCTACCATGGCTCTACCTGGTTCTACCACATTCTACCATGGCTCTAATTTGCTCTACTTGAGTCCACTACACTCTACCTTAGCTCTACTTGGCTCTACTTGGCTCTACTACACTCTACCATGGCTCTACTCCATTGTATATCATGGCTCTACTTCACACTACATGACTCTGCTACATTCTATCATGGCTCTACTTGCCTCTACTACACTCTACCATGGCTCAACTTGGCTCTACTTGACTCTACTACACTCTACCATGGCTCTACTCCATTGTACCATGTCTCTACTTGACACTATATGATTCTGCTGAATTCTAACATGGCTCTTCTTGACTGTACTTGACTCTCCTACACTCTACCATAGCTCTACTTGGCTCTACTGCACTCTACCTTGGCTCTACTGGGCTCTACTTGACTCTACTACACTCTACCATGGCAGTACTTGGCTCGACTTGACTCTACTACACTCTACAATGTCTCTACTACATTCTACCATGACTCCACGTGACTCTACGTGACTCTACTACATTCTACCATAGCTCCACTTGACTCTGTATGCCTCTACTACATTCTACCATAGCTCCACTTGACTCTGTATGCCTCTACTACATTCTACCATAACTCTTCTTGACTCTAGTTCACTCTCCTACACTCTCCCATTGCTCTACTTGGCTCTACTTGGCTGTACTACACTGTACCATAGCTCTACTTGGCTCTACTTGACTCTACTACACTCTACCATGGCTCTACTTGACTTTACTACACTCTAACATGGCTCAACTTGGCTTTACTTGACTCTACTACACTCTAGCATGGCTCTACTCCATTGTACCATTGCTCTACTTGACACTACATGCTTCTACTGAATTCTACCATGGCTCTTCTTGACTCTACTTGATTTACCTACACTCTATCGTTGCTCTACTTGGCTCTACTACACTCTACCATGGCTCTACTTGGCTCTACTTGACTCTACTACACTCTACCATGTCTGTACTACATTCTACCATGGCTCCACGTTACTCTACGTGACTCTACTACATTCTACCATAGCTCTACTTATCTCTGTATGCCTGTACTACATTCTACCATGGCTCTACTTGACGCTACTTGACTGTACTACATTCTACCATGGCTCTACTTGACTGTACTTGACTGTACTACACTCTACCTTGGCTCTACTACATTCTACCATGGCTCCACTTGAATCTACTTGAATCTACTACATTTTACCATGGCTTACATGACTCTACTACATGCTACCTTGGTTCTACTTGGCTCTACACGACTCTACTGCACTCTACTATGGCTCTACTCCATTGTACAATGGCTGTACTTGACACTACTTGACTCTACTACATTCTACCATGGCTCTACTTTACTCAACTACACTATACCATTGCTAGTCCTGGCTCTACTTGTCTACTACACTCTACCTTGGTGCTACTACATCCTACCATGGATCCACGTGACTCTACTTGACTCTACTACACCATACCATGGCTTTACCTGGCTCTACTACATTCTACCATGGCTCTACTTTGCTCTACTTGAGTCCACTACACTCTACCTTGGCTCTACTCGGCTCTACATGACTCTACTAAACTCTACCAAGGCTCTACTTGGCTCTATTTGACTCTACTACAGTCTACCATGGCTCTACTTGGATCTACTTGACTCTACTATATTCTACCATAGTTCTACTTGTCTCTATATGACTCTACTGCATTCTACCATAGTTCTACTTGACTCTGTATGCCTCTACTACATTCTACCTTGGCTCTTCTTGACTCTACTGGACTCTCCTACACTCTCCCATTCCTCTACTTGGCTCTAATTGGCTCTACTGCACTCTACCATGGCTCTACTTGGCTCTACTTGACTCTACTACATTCTACGATGGCTCTACTTGACTCTACTTGACTCTACTACATTCTGCCATGGCTCTACTTGACTCTACTTGTCTGCTACACACTACCTTGGCGCTACTACATCCTACCATGGATCCACGTGACTCTACTTGACTCTACTACACTCTGTCATGGCTCTACTTGGCTCTACTTGGCTCTACTACACTCTACCATGGCTCTACTCCACTGTATATCATGGCTCTACTTCACACTACATGACTCTGCTACATTCTACCATGGCTCTACTAGCCTCTACTACACTCTACGATGGCTCAACTTGGCTCTACTTGACTCTACTACACTCTACCATGGCTCTACTCGATTGTATATCATGGCTCTACTTCACACTACATGACTCTCCTACACTCTACCATGGCTCTACTTGACTCTACCTTGCTCTACTACATTCTACCATGGCTCTACTTGACTCTACATGACTCTACTACATTCTACCATGGCTCTACTTGGCTCTACTTGACTCTACTACACTCTACCATAGCTCTACTTGGCTCTATTTGACTCTACTACACTCTACCATGGCTCTACTTACTTGACTCTACTACATTCTACCATAGTTCTACTTGTCTCTATATGACTCTACTGCATTCCACCATAGCTCTACTTGACTCTGTATGCCTCTACTACATTCTACCATAGCTTGTCTTGACTCTACTTGACTCTCCTACATTCTCCCATTGCTCTACTTGGTTCTACTTTGCTCTACTACACTCTACCATGGCTCTACTTGGCAATACTTGACTCTATACTACATTCTGCCATGGCTCTACTTGACTCTAATTGACTGTACTACACTGTAAAAAATTGGAGGTTAATTTAACCCAGAAAAGGTCATCTCAGTTGCAGTCTGGATTCATCATCCAGTTTAAAATGGGTTACCTCAGTTGCAGGATCTATACCACCTCCTACTTTTACCACAGTGTAGGGTTACACTGTTTGTGTACTCAAAGTTCCAATATGGCATGAATACTTGCATAAAAGCACATAAATACTGCCCAAAGGTTAGCCAATAGTGCATGAATATTTTTCAGAGTCAATCCAATAATACATCAATATAGTGAGAGTTCCACCCCCTTTTGGCACAAACAACAAAATGAATTTCATTTGCAACCCAATCCATTGTTTGCTAGAAACCTCCACTGGACAAGGGGTGTAACCCTAAACCCTGGCAAAAGGAGGTGAGCCACTGCCTGGACCTAGATGAATCCAGACTGCAACTGAGATGACCTTTTCTGGGTTAAATCAACCTCCAATTTTTTACAGTGTACACTCTACCTTGGCTCTATTCCATTGTACTAAGGCTCTACTTGACACTACATGACTCTACTACATTCTACCATGGTTCTACTTGACTCTACTACACTATATCATTGCTAGACCTGGCTCTACTTGTCTCTACTACACTCTACCTTGGCTCTACTACATCCTACCACGGATCCACTTGACTCTACTTGATTCTATTACACTCTACCATGGCTCTACCTGGTTCTACTACATTCTACCATGGCTCTACTTGAATCTACATGACTCTACTACATTCTACCATGGCTCTACTTGACTCTACTTGACTCTACTTCACTCTACCATGGCTCTACTTGGCTCTACTTGAGTCCACTACACCCTACCTTGGCTCTACTTGGCTCTACGTGACTGTACTACACTCTACCATGTCTCTACTACATTCTACCATGGTTCCACGGCACTCTACATGACTCAACTGCATTCTACAATAGTTCTACTTGACTCTGTATGCCTCTACTACATTCTACCATGGGTCTACTTGACTCTACTTGACTCTACTGCATTCTGCCATGGCTCTACTTGACTCTACTTGACTGTACTACACTCTACCTTGGCTCTACTACATTCTACCATGGCTCTACTTGGTTCTACCTGACTCTACTACATGCAACAGTGACTCTACTTGACTCTACTGCACTCTCCCATGGCTCTACTCCATTGTACCATAGCTCTACTTGACACTACATGACTCTACTACATTCTACCATGGCTCTACTTGACTCTACTACACTCTACCATGGCTCTACTTGGCTCTACTTGAGTCCACTACACTCTACCTTGGCTCTACTTGGCTCTACTTGGCTCTACTTGACTCTACTGCACTGTACCATGGCTCTACTCCATTGTATATCATGGCTCTACTTCACACTACATGACTCTACTACATTCTACCATGGCTCTACTTGGCTCTACTTGAGTCCACTACACCCTACCTTGGCTCAACTCGGCTCTACGTGACTCTACTACAGTCTACAATGGCTGTACTTGGATTTACTTGACTCTACTACACTCTACCATGTCTCTACTACATTCTACCATGGCTCCACTTGACTCTATGTGACTCTACTGCATTCTACCATAGCTCTATAGTTGACTCTGTATGCCTCTACTACATTCTACCATGGCTCTACTTGACTCTACTTGACTCTACTACATTCTGCCATGGCTCTACTTGACTCTACTTGACTGTACTACACTCTACCATGGCTCTACTACATTCTAACAATGCTCCATGTGACTCTACGTGACTCTACTACACACTACCATGGCTCTACCTTGTTCTACTACATTCTACCATGGCTCTACTTGACCCTACATGATTCTACTAAATGCTACCATGCCTCTTCTTGAGTCTACTTGACTCTTCTACACTCTACCATTGCTCTACTTGGCTGTACTACACTCTACCATAGCTCTACTTGGCTCTACTTGACTCTACTATATCTACCATGGCTCTACTCATCTCTACTTGACTGTACTACACTCTACCATGTCTCTACTACATTCTACCATGGCACCACGTGACTCTACTTGACTCTACTACATTCTACGATAGCTCTACTTGACTCTACTTGTCTGCTACACTCTACCTTCGCGCTGCTACATCCTACCATGGATCCATGTGACTCTACTTGACTGTACTACACTCTACCATGGCTCTACCTGGTTCTACCACATTCTACCATGGCTCTAATTGGCTCTACTTGAGTCCACTACACTCTACCTTAGCTCTACTTGGCTCTACTTGGCTCTACTACACTCTACCATGGCTCTACTCCATTGTATATCATGGCTCTACTTCACACTACATGACTCTGCTACATTCTATCATGGCTCTACTTGCCTCTACTACACTCTACCATGGCTCAACTTGGCTCTACTTGACTCTACTACACTCTACCATGGCTCTACTCCATTGTACCATGTCTCTACTTGACACTATATGATTCTGCTGAATTCTAACATGGCTCTTCTTGACTGTACTTGACTCTCCTACACTCTACCATAGCTCTACTTGGCTCTACTGCACTCTACCTTGGCTCTACTGGGCTCTACTTGACTCTACTACACTCTACCATGGCAGTACTTGGCTCGACTTGACTCTACTACACTCTACAATGTCTCTACTACATTCTACCATGACTCCACGTGACTCTACGTGACTCTACTACATTCTACCATAGCTCCACTTGACTCTGTATGCCTCTACTACATTCTACCATAGCTCCACTTGACTCTGTATGCCTCTACTACATTCTACCATAACTCTTCTTGACTCTAGTTCACTCTCCTACACTCTCCCATTGCTCTACTTGGCTCTACTTGGCTGTACTACACTGTACCATAGCTCTACTTGGCTCTACTTGACTCTACTACACTCTACCATGGCTCTACTTGACTTTACTACACTCTAACATGGCTCAACTTGGCTTTACTTGACTCTACTACACTCTAGCATGGCTCTACTCCATTGTACCATTGCTCTACTTGACACTACATGCTTCTACTGAATTCTACCATGGCTCTTCTTGACTCTACTTGATTTACCTACACTCTATCGTTGCTCTACTTGGCTCTACTACACTCTACCATGGCTCTACTTGGCTCTACTTGACTCTACTACACTCTACCATGTCTGTACTACATTCTACCATGGCTCCACGTTACTCTACGTGACTCTACTACATTCTACCATAGCTCTACTTATCTCTGTATGCCTGTACTACATTCTACCATGGCTCTACTTGACGCTACTTGACTGTACTACATTCTACCATGGCTCTACTTGACTGTACTTGACTGTACTACACTCTACCTTGGCTCTACTACATTCTACCATGGCTCCACTTGAATCTACTTGAATCTACTACATTTTACCATGGCTTACATGACTCTACTACATGCTACCTTGGTTCTACTTGGCTCTACACGACTCTACTGCACTCTACTATGGCTCTACTCCATTGTACAATGGCTGTACTTGACACTACTTGACTCTACTACATTCTACCATGGCTCTACTTTACTCAACTACACTATACCATTGCTAGTCCTGGCTCTACTTGTCTACTACACTCTACCTTGGTGCTACTACATCCTACCATGGATCCACGTGACTCTACTTGACTCTACTACACCATACCATGGCTTTACCTGGCTCTACTACATTCTACCATGGCTCTACTTTGCTCTACTTGAGTCCACTACACTCTACCTTGGCTCTACTCGGCTCTACATGACTCTACTAAACTCTACCAAGGCTCTACTTGGCTCTATTTGACTCTACTACAGTCTACCATGGCTCTACTTGGATCTACTTGACTCTACTATATTCTACCATAGTTCTACTTGTCTCTATATGACTCTACTGCATTCTACCATAGTTCTACTTGACTCTGTATGCCTCTACTACATTCTACCTTGGCTCTTCTTGACTCTACTGGACTCTCCTACACTCTCCCATTCCTCTACTTGGCTCTAATTGGCTCTACTGCACTCTACCATGGCTCTACTTGGCTCTACTTGACTCTACTACATTCTACGATGGCTCTACTTGACTCTACTTGACTCTACTACATTCTGCCATGGCTCTACTTGACTCTACTTGTCTGCTACACACTACCTTGGCGCTACTACATCCTACCATGGATCCACGTGACTCTACTTGACTCTACTACACTCTGTCATGGCTCTACTTGGCTCTACTTGGCTCTACTACACTCTACCATGGCTCTACTCCACTGTATATCATGGCTCTACTTCACACTACATGACTCTGCTACATTCTACCATGGCTCTACTAGCCTCTACTACACTCTACGATGGCTCAACTTGGCTCTACTTGACTCTACTACACTCTACCATGGCTCTACTCGATTGTATATCATGGCTCTACTTCACACTACATGACTCTCCTACACTCTACCATGGCTCTACTTGACTCTACCTTGCTCTACTACATTCTACCATGGCTCTACTTGACTCTACATGACTCTACTACATTCTACCATGGCTCTACTTGGCTCTACTTGACTCTACTACACTCTACCATAGCTCTACTTGGCTCTATTTGACTCTACTACACTCTACCATGGCTCTACTTACTTGACTCTACTACATTCTACCATAGTTCTACTTGTCTCTATATGACTCTACTGCATTCCACCATAGCTCTACTTGACTCTGTATGCCTCTACTACATTCTACCATAGCTTGTCTTGACTCTACTTGACTCTCCTACATTCTCCCATTGCTCTACTTGGTTCTACTTTGCTCTACTACACTCTACCATGGCTCTACTTGGCAATACTTGACTCTATACTACATTCTGCCATGGCTCTACTTGACTCTAATTGACTGTACTACACTCTACCTTGGCTCTATTCCATTGTACTAAGGCTCTACTTGACACTACATGACTCTACTACATTCTACCATGGTTCTACTTGACTCTACTACACTATATCATTGCTAGACCTGGCTCTACTTGTCTCTACTACACTCTACCTTGGCTCTACTAGATCCTACCACGGATCCACTTGACTCTACTTGATTCTATTACACTCTACCATGGCTCTACCTGGTTCTACTACATTCTACCATGGCTCTACTTGAATCTACATGACTCTACTACATTCTACCATGGCTCTACTTGACTCTACTTGACTCTACTTCACTCTACCATGGCTCTACTTGGCTCTACTTGAGTCCACTACACCCTACCTTGGCTCTACTTGGCTCTACGTGACTGTACTACACTCTACCATCGCTCTACTTGGCTCTACTTGAATATACTACACTCTACCATGTCTCTACTACATTCTACCATGGTTCCACGGCACTCTACATGACTCAACTGCATTCTACAATAGTTCTACTTGACTCTGTATGCCTCTACTACATTCTACCATGGGTCTACTTGACTCTACTTGACTCTACTGCATTCTGCCATGGCTCTACTTGACTCTACTTGACTGTACTACACTCTACCTTGGCTCTACTACATTCTACCATGGCTCTACTTGGTTCTACCTGACTCTACTACATGCAACAGTGACTCTACTTGACTCTACTGCACTCTCCCATGGCTCTACTCCATTGTACCATAGCTCTACTTGACACTACATGACTCTACTACATTCTACCATGGCTCTACTTGACTCTACTACACTCTACCATGGCTCTACTTGGCTCTACTTGAGTCCACTACACTCTACCTTGGCTCTACTTGGCTCTACTTGGCTCTACTTGACTCTACTGCACTGTACCATGGCTCTACTCCATTGTATATCATGGCTCTACTTCACACTACATGACTCTACTACATTCTACCATGGCTCTACTTGGCTCTACTTGAGTCCACTACACCCTACCTTGGCTCAACTCGGCTCTACGTGACTCTACTACAGTCTACAATGGCTGTACTTGGATTTACTTGACTCTACTACACTCTACCATGTCTCTACTACATTCTACCATGGCTCCACTTGACTCTATGTGACTCTACTGCATTCTACCATAGCTCTATAGTTGACTCTGTATGCCTCTACTACATTCTACCATGGCTCTACTTGACTCTACTTGACTCTACTACATTCTGCCATGGCTCTACTTGACTCTACTTGACTGTACTACACTCTACCATGGCTCTACTACATTCTAACAATGCTCCATGTGACTCTACGTGACTCTACTACACACTACCATGGCTCTACCTTGTTCTACTACATTCTACCATGGCTCTACTTGACCCTACATGATTCTACTAAATGCTACCATGCCTCTTCTTGAGTCTACTTGACTCTTCTACACTCTACCATTGCTCTACTTGGCTGTACTACACTCTACCATAGCTCTACTTGGCTCTACTTGACTCTACTATATCTACCATGGCTCTACTCATCTCTACTTGACTGTACTACAATCTACCATGTCTCTACTACATTCTACCATGGCACCACGTGACTCTACTTGACTCTACTACATTCTACGATAGCTCTACTTGACTCTACTTGTCTGCTACACTCTACCTTCGCGCTGCTACATCCTACCATGGATCCATGTGACTCTACTTGACTGTACTACACTCTACCATGGCTCTACCTGGTTCTACCACATTCTACCATGGCTCTAATTTGCTCTACTTGAGTCCACTACACTCTACCTTGGCTCTACTTGGCTCTACTTGGCTCTACTACACTCTACCATGGCTCTACTCCATTGTATATCATGGCTCTACTTCACACTACATGACTCTGCTACATTCTATCATGGCTCTACTTGCCTCTACTACACTCTACCATGGCTGAACTTGGCTCTACTTGACTCTACTACACTCTACCATGGCTCTACTCCATTATATATCATGGCTCAACTTCACACTACATGACTCTCCTACACTCTACCATGGCTCTACTTGACTCTACCTTGCTCTACTACATTCTACCATGGCTCTACTTGACTGTACATGACTCTACTACATTATTCCATGGCTCTACTTGGCTCTACTTGACTCTACTACACTCTACCATAGCTCTACTTGGCTCTATTTGACTCTAGTACACTCTACCATGGCTCTACTTACTTGACTCTACTACATTCTACCATACTTCTACTTGTCTCTATATGACTCCACTGCATTCTACCATAGCTCTACTTGACTCTGTATGCCTCTACTACATTCTACCATAGCTCGTCTTGACTCTACTTGACACTCCTACATTCTCCCATTCCTCTACTTGGCTCTACTTGGCTCTACTACACTCTACCATGGCTCTACTTGGCAATACTTGGCTCTACTCCATTGTACCATGTCTCTACTTGACACTACATGATTCTACTGAATTCTAACATGGCTCTTCTTGACTGTACTTGACTCTCCTACACCCTACCATAGCTCTACTTGGCTCTACTGCACTCTACCTTGGCTCTACTGGGTTCTACTTGACTCTACTACACTCTACCATGGCAGTACTTGGCTCGACTTGACTCTACTACGCTCTACAATGTCTCTACTACATTCTACCATGGCTCCACGTGACTCTACGTGACTCTACTACATTCTACCATAGCTCCACTTGACTCTGTATGCCTCTACTACATTCTACCATAGCTCCACTTGACTCTGTATGCCTCTACTACATTCTACCATAACTCTTCTTGACTCTAGTTCACTCTCCTACAATCTCCCATTGCTCTACTTGGCTCTACTTGGCTCTACTACACTGTACCATAGCTCTACTTGGCTCTACTTGACTCTACTACACTCTACCATGGCTCTACTTGACTTTACTACACTCTAACATGGCTCAACTTGGCTCTACTTGACTCTACTACACTCTACCATGGCTCTACTTGGCTCTACTTGACTCTACTACACTCTACCATGTCTCTACTACATTCTACCATGGCTACACGTTACTCTACGTGACTCTACTACATTCTACCATAGCTCTACTTATCTCTGTATGCCTGTACTACATTCTACCATGGCTCTACTTGACGCTACTTGACTGTACTACATTCTACCATGGCTCTACTTGACTGTATTTGACTGTACTACACTCTACCTTGGCTCTACTACATTCTACCATGGCTCCACTTGAATCTACTTGAATCTACTACATTCTACCATGGCTTACATGACTCTACTACATGCTACCTTGGTTCTACTTGGCTCTACACGACTCTACTGCACTCTACTATGGCTCTACTCCATTGTACAATGGCTGTACTTGACACTACTTGACTCTACTACATTCTACCATGGCTCTACTTTACTCAACTATACTATACCATTGCTAGTCCTCGCTCTACTTGTCTACTACACTCTACCTTGGTGCTACTACATCCTACCATGGATCCACGTGACTCTACTTGACTCTACTACACCATACCATGGCTTTACCTGGCTCTACTACATTCTACCATGGCTCTACTTTGCTCTACTTGAGTCCACTACACTCTACCTTGGCTCTACTCGGTTCTACATGACTCTACTAAACTCTACCAAGGCTCTACTTGGCTTTATTTGACTCTACTACAGTCTACCATGGCTCTACTTGGATCTACTTGACTCTACTATATTCTACCATAGTTCTACTTGTCTCTATATGACTCTACTGCATTCTACCATAGTTCTACTTGACTCTGTATGCCTCTACTACATTCTACCTTGGCTCTTCTTGACTCTACTGGACTCTCCTACACTCTCCCATTCCTCTACTTGGCTCTAATTGGATATACTACACTCTACCATGGCTCTACTTGGCTCTACTTGACTCTACTACATTCTACGATGGCTCTACTTGACTCTACTTGTCTGCTACACACTACCTTGGCGCTACTACATCCTACCATGGATCCACGTGACTCTACTTGACTCTACTACACTCTACCATGGCTCTACCTGGCTCTACTACATTCTACCATTGCTCTACTTTGCTCTACTTGAGTCCACTACACTCTACCTTGCCTCTACTTGGCTCTACTTGGCTCTACTACACTCTACCATGGCTCTACTCCACTGTATATCATGGCTCTACTTCACACTACATGACTCTGCTACATTCTACCATGGCTCTACTTGCCTCTACTACACTCTACCATGGCTCAACTTCGGTCTACTTGACTCTACTACACTCTACCATGGCTCTACTCTATTGTATATCATGGCTCTACTTCACACTACATGACTCTCCTACACTCTACCATGGCTCTACTTGACTCTACCTTGCTCTACTACATTCTACCATGGCTCTACTTGACTCTACATGACTCTACTACATTCTACCATGGCTCTACTTGGCTCTACTTGACTCTACTACACTCTACCATAGCTCTACTTGGCTCTATTTGACTCTACTACACTCTACCATGGCTCTACTTACTTGACTCTACTACATTCTACCATAGTTCTACTTGTCTCTATATGACTCTACTGCATTCCACCATAGCTCTACTTGACTCTGTATGCCTCTACTACATTCTACCATAGCTTGTCTTGACTCTACTTGGTTCTACTTTGCTCTACTACACTCTACCATGGCTCTACTTGGCAATACTTGACTCTACTACATTCTGCCATGGCTCTACTTGACTCTACTTGACTGTACTACACTCTACCTTGGCTCTACTCCATTGTACTAAGTCTCTACTTGACACTACATGACTCTACTACATTCTACCATGGTTCTACTTGACTCTACTACACTCTACCTTGGCTCTACTACATCCTACCACGGATCCACGTGACTCTACTTGATTCTATTACACTCTACCATGGCTCTACCTGGTTCTACTACATTCTACCATGGCTCTACTTGAATCTACATGACTCTACTACATTCTACCATGGCTCTACTTGACTCTACTTGACTCTACTTCACTCTACCATGGCTCTACTTGGCTCTACTTGAGTCCACTACACCCTACCTTGGCTCTACATGGCTCTACGTAACTGTACTACACTCTACCATGGCTCTACTTGGCTCTACTTGAATATACTACACTCTACCATGTCTCTACTACATTCTACCATGGCTCCACGGCACTCTACATGACTCAACTGCATTCTACCATAGTTCTACTTGACTCTGTATGCCTCTACTACATTCTACCATGGCTCTACTTGACTCTACTTGACTCTACTACATTCTGCCATGGCTCTACTTGACTCTACTTGACTGTACTACACTCTACCTTGGCTCTACTACATTCTACCATGGCTCCACGTGACTCTGCTTGACTCTGCTGCATTCTACCATGGCTCTACTTTGTTCTACCTGAGTCCACTACACCCTACCTTGGCTCAACTCGGCTCTACGTGACTCTACTACAGTCTACCATGGCTGTACTTGGATCTACTTGACTCTACTACACTCTACCATGTCTCTACTACATTCTACCATGGCTCCACGTGACTCTACGTGACTCTACGTGACTCTACTGCATTCTACCATAGCTCTACTTGACTCTGTATGCCTCTACTACATTCTACCATGGCTCTCCTTCACTCTACTTGACTCTACTACATTCTGCCATGGCTCTACTTGACTCTACTTGACTGTACTACACTCTACCATGGCTCTACTACATTCTAACAATGCTCCATGTGACTCTACTTGACTCTACTACACACTACCATGGCTCTACCTTGTTCTACTACATTCTACCATGGCTCTACTTGACCCTACATGATTCTACTAAATGCTACCATGCCTCTTCTTGACTCTACTTGACTCTTCTACACTCTACCATGGCTCTACTTTGCTCTACTTGAATCCACTACACTCTACCATGGCTCTACTCGTCTCTACTTGACTGTACTACACTCTACCATGTCTCTACTACATTCTACCATGGCACCACGTGACTCTACTTGACTCTACTACATTCTACGATAGCTCTACTTGACTCTGTATACCTCTACTTCATGCTACCATGGCTCTACTTGACTCTACTTCACTGTACTACACTCTACCTTGGCTGTACTACATTCTACCATTGCTCTACTTGGCTCTACTTGACTCTACTACACTCTATCATGGCTCTACTTGGCTCTACTTGAGTCTTTCACGTGACTCTACTTGACTATACTACACTCTACCATGGCTCTACCTGGCTCTACCACATTCTACCATGGCTCTAATTTGCTCTACTTGAGTCCACTACACTCTACCTTGCCTCTACTTGACTCTACTTGGCTCTACTACACTCTACCATGGCTCTACTCCATTGTATATCATGGCTCTACTTCACACTACATGACTCTGCTACATTCTGTCATGGCTCTACTTGCTTCTACTACACTCTACCATGGCTGAACTTGGCTCTACTTGACTCTACTACACTCTACCATGGCTCTACTCCAAGGTATATCATGGCTCTACTTCACACTACATGACTCTCTTACACTCTACCATGGCTCTACTTGACTCTACCTTGCTCTACTACATTCTACCATGGCTCTACTTGACTGTACATGACTCTACTACATTATTCCATGGCTCTACTTGGCTCTACTTGACTCTACTACACTCTACCATAGCTCTACTTGGCTCTATTTGACTGTAGTACACTCTACCATGGCTCTACTTACTTGACTCTACTACATTCTACCATACTTCTACTTGTCTCTATATGACTCCACTGCATTCTACCATAGCTCTACTTGACTCTGTATGCCTCTACTACATTCTACCATAGCTCGTCTTGACTCTACTTGACTCTCCTACATTCTCCCATTGCTCTGCTTGACTCTACTTGGCTCTACTACACTCTACCATGGCTCTACTTGGCAATACTTGGCTCTACTCCATTGTACCATGGCTCTACTTGACACTACATGACTCTACTACATTCTACCATGGTTCAACTTGACTCTACTACACTCTACGATGCCTCTACTCGGCTCTACTTGACTCTACTACACTATATCATTGCTAGACCTGGCTCTACTTGTCTCTACTACACTCTACCTTAGCTCTACTACATCCACCACGGATCCACGTGACTCTACTTGACTCTACTACACTCTACTATGGCTCTACCTGGTTCTACTACATTCTACCATGGCTCTACGTGACTCTACATGACTCTACTACATTCTACCATGGCTCTACTTGACTCTACTTGACTCTACTTCACTCTACCATGGCTCTACTTGGCTCTACTTGAGTCCACTACACCCTACCTTGACTCTACTTGGCTCTACGTGACTGTACTACAATCTACCATGGCTCTACTTGGCTCTACTACACTCTAGCATGTCTCTACTGCATTCTACCATGGCTCCACGGCACTCTACATGAATCTACTGCATTCTACCATAGTTCTACTTGACTCTGTATGCCTCTACTACATTCTACCATGGCTCTACTTGACTCTACTTGACTCTACTACATTCTGCCATGGCTCTACTTGACTCTACTTGACTGTACAACACTCTACCTTGGCTCTACTACATTCTACCATGGCTCCACGTGACTCTACTTGACTCTGCTACATTCTACCATGGCTCTACTTGGTTCTACATGACTCTACTACATGCAACAGTGGCTCTACTAGACTCTACTACACTCTCCCATGGCTCTACTCCATTGTACCATAGCTCTACTACCATGGCTCTACTTGGCTCTACTTGAGTCCGCTCCACTCTACCTTGGCTCTACTTGGCTCTACTTGACTCTACTGCACTCTACCATGGCACTACTCCATTGTATATTATGGCTCTACTTCACACTACATGACTCTACTACATTCTATCATGGCTTTACTTGACTCTACTTGTCTGCTACACTCTACCTTCGCACTACTACATCCTACCATGGATCCACGTGACTCTACTTGACTCTACTACACTCTACCATGGCTCTACCTGGCTCTACCACATTCTACCATGGCTCTAATTTGCTCTACTTGAGTCCACTACACTCTACCTTGGCTCTACTTGGCTCTACGTGACTGTACTACAATCTACCATGGCTCTACTTGGCTCTACTACACTCTAGCATGTCTCTACTGCATTCTACCATGGCTCCACGTCACTCTACATGAATCTACTGCATTCTTCCATAGTTCTACTTGACTCTGTATGCCTCTACTACATTCTACCATGGCTCTACTTGACTCTACTTGACTCTACTACATTCTGCCATGGCTCTACTTGACTCTACTTGACTGTACAACACTCTACCTTGGCTCTACTACATTCTACCATGGCTCCACGTGACTCTACTTGACTCTGCTACATTCTACCATGGCTCTACTTGGTTCTACATGACTCTACTACATGCAACAGTGGCTCTACTTGACTCTACTACACTCTCCCATGGCTCTACTCCATTGTACCATACCTCTACTACCATGGCTCTACTTGACTCTACTACACTCTACCATGGCTCTACTTGGCTCTACTTGAGTCCACTCCACTCTACCTTGGCTCTACTTGGCTCTTCTTGACTCTACTGCACTCTACCATGGCTCTACTCCATTGTATATCATGGCTCTACTTCACACTACATGACTCTACTACATTCTACCATGGCTCTACTTGACTCTACTTGACTCTACTATACTCTACCATGGCTCTACTTGGCTCTACTTGAGTCCACTACACCCTACCTTGGCTCAACTCGGCTCTACGTGACTCTGCTACACTCTACTATGGCTGTACTTGGATCAACTTGACTGTACTACACTCTACCATGTCTCTACTACATTCTACCATGGCACCACGTGACTCTACTTGACTCTACTACATTCTACGATAGCTCTACTTGACTCTGTATACCTCTACTTCATGCTACCATGGCTCTACTTGACTCTACTTCACTGTACTACACCCTACCTTGGCTCTCCTACATTCTAACATGGCTCCACGTGACTCTACTTGACTGTACTGCATTCTACCATGGGTCTACCTGGCTCTACTGCATTCTACCATGGCTCTACTTGGCTCTACATGACTCTACTACATGCTACCGTGGCTCTACGTGGCTCTACCTGAATCTACTGCACTCTACCATGGCTCTACTCCATAGTACCATGTGTCTACTTGACACTACATGACTCTACTACATTCTACCATAGCTCTACTTGGCTCTACTTGACTCTACTACACTCTACCATGGCTCTACTTGGCTCTACTTGACTCTAGATCTACTACATTCTACAATGGCTATACTTGACTCTAGAGTCAAGTATAGCCATTGTAGAATGTAGTCTACTTGACTCTACTACATTCTCCCATGGCTCTACTTGACTCTACTTGTCTGCTACACTCTACCTTCGCACTACTACATCCTACCATGGATCCACGTGACTCTACTTGACTCTACTACACTCTACCATGGCTCTACCTGGCTCTACCACATTCTACCAGGGCTCTAATTTGCACTACTTGAGTCCACTACACTCTACCTTGGCTCTACTTGGCTCTACTTGGCTCTACTACACTCTACCATGGCTCTACTCCATTGTATATCATGGCTCTACTTCACACTACATGACTCTACTACATTCTACCATGGCTCTACTTGACTCTACTTGACTCTACTATACTCTACCATGGCTCTACTTCGCTCTACTTGAGTCCACTACACCCTACCTTGGCTCAACTCGGCTCTACGTGACTCTGCTACACTCTACTATGGCTGTACTTGGATCAACTTGACTGTACTACACACTACGATGTCTCCACTACATTCTACCATGGCACCACGTGACTCTACTTGACTCTACTACATTCTACGATAGCTCTACTTGACTCTGTTTACCTCTACTTCATGCTATCATGGATCTACTTGACTCTACTTCACTGTACTACACTCTACCTTGGCTCTACTACATTGTACCATGGCTCCACGTGACTCTACTTGACTGTACTGCATTCTACCATGGCTCTACCTGGCTCTACTGCATTCTAGCATGGCTCTACTTGGCTCTACATGACTCTACTACATGCTACCGTGGCTCTACGTGGCTCTACCTGAATCTACTGCACTCTACCATGGCTCTACTCCATAGTACCATGTGTCTACTTGACACTACATGACTCTACTACATTCTACCATGGCTCTACTTGGCTCTACTTCACTCTACTACACTCTACCATGGCTCTACTTGGCTCTACTTGACTCTACTACATTCTACGATGGCTATACTTGACTCTACTTGACTCTACTACATTCTCCCATGGCTCTACTTGACTCTACTTGTCTGCTACACTCTACCTTCGCACTACTACATCCTACCATGGATCCACGTGACTATACTTGACTCTACTACACTCTACCATGGCTCTACCTGGCTCTACCACATTCTACCATGGCTCTAATTTGCTCTACTTGAGTCCACTACACTCTACCTTGGCTCTACTTGGCTCTACTTGGCTCTACTACACTCTACCATGGCTCTACTCCATTGTATATCATGGCTTTACTTCACACTACATGACTCTGCTACATTCTACCATGGCTCTACTTGCCTCTACTACACTCTACCATGGCTCAACTTGGCTCTACTTGACTCTACTACACTCTACCATGGCTCTACTCCATTGTATATCATGGCTCTACTTCACACTACATGACTCTCCTACACTCTACCATGGCTCTACTTGACTCTACCTTGTTCTACTACATTCTACCATGGCTCTACTTGACTCTACATGACTCTACTACATTCTTCCATGGCTGCACTTGGCTCTACTTGACTCTACTACACTCTACCATAATTCTACTTGGCTCTATTTGACTCTACTACACTCTACCATGGCTCTACTTACTTGACTCTACTACATTCTACCATCGTTCTACTTGTCTCTATGTGACTCTACTGCATTCTACCATAGCTCTACTTGACTCTGTATGCCTCTACTACATTCTACCATGGCTCTACTTGACTCTACTTGACTCTACTACATTCTGCCATGGCTCTACTTGACTCTACTTGACTTTACTACACCCTACCATGGTTCTACCTTGCTCTACTACATTCTACCATGACTCTACTTGACACTACATGATTCTACTAAATGCTACCATGCCTCTTCTTGACTCTACTTGACTCTTCTACACTCTACCATTGCTCTACTTGGCTCTACTACACTCTACCATAGCTCTACTTGGCTCTACTTGACTCTACTACACTCTACCATGGCTCTACTACATTCTACCATGGCACCACATGACTCTACTTGATTCTACTACATTCTTCCATGGCTCTACTTGACTCTACTTGACAGTACTACATTCTACCTTTCCTCAACTACATTCTACCATGGCTCCACGTGACTCTACTTGACTCTGCTGCATTCTACCATGGCACTAACTGGCTCTACTACATTCTACCATGGCTCTACTTGGTTCTACATGACACTACTACATGAAACCGTGGCTCTACTTGACTCTACTACACTCTACCATGGCTCTACTCCATTGTACCATGGCTCTACTTGACACTACATGACTCTACTAAATTCTACCATGGCTCTATTTGACTCTACTACACTCTACGATGGCTCTCCTTTGCTCTACTTGACTCTACTACACTATATCATTGCTAGACCTGGCTCTACTTGTCTCTACTGCAGTCTACCTTAGCTCTACTACATCCTACCATGGATCCACGTGACTCTACTTGACTCTCCTACACTCTATCACGGCTCTACTTTACTCTACTACATTCTACCATGGCTCTACGTGACTCTACTTCACTCTACTACACTCTACCATGGCTCTACTTTGCTCTATTTGAATCTACTACACTCTACCATGGCTCTACTTGGCTCTACTTGACTCTACTACATTCAACCATAGTTCAACTTGTCTCAATATGACTCTACTGCAGTCTACCATAGCTCTACTTGACTCTGTATGCCTCTACTACATTCTACCATTGCTCTACTTGACTCTACTTGACTCTACTACATTCTGCCATTTATCTACTTGACTCTACTTGACTCTACTACATTCTCCCATGGCTCTACTTGACTATACTTGCCTGCTACACTCTACCTACGCACTACTACATCCTACCATGGATCCACGTGACTCTACTTGACTCTACTACACTCTACCATGGCTCTACCTGGCTCTACCACATTCTACCATGGCTCTAATTTGCTCTACTTGAGTCCACTACACTCAAACTTGGCTCTACTTGGCTCTACTTGGCTCTACTACACTCTACCATGGCTCTACTCCATTGTATATCATGGCTTTACTTCACACTACATGACTCTGCTACATTCTACCATGGCTCTACTTGCCTCTACTACACTCTACCATGGCTCAACTTGGCTCTACTTGACTCTACTACACTCTACCATGGCTCTACTCCATTGTATATCATGGCTCTACTTCACACTACATGACTCTCCTACACTCTACCATGGCTCTACTTGACTCTACCTTGTTCTACTACATTCTACCATGGCTCTACTTGACTCTACATGACTCTACTACATTCTTCCATGGCTGCACTTGGCTCTACTTGACTCTACTACACTCTACCACAATTCTACTTGGCTCTATTCGACTCTACTACACTCTACCATGGCTCTACTTACTTGACTCTACTACATTCTACCATCGTTCTACTTGTCTCTATGTGACTCTACTGCATTCTACCATAGCTCTACTTGACTCTGTATGCCTCTACTACATTCTACCATAGCTCGTCTTGACTCTACTTGACTCTCCTACATTCTCCCATTGCTTTACTTGGCTCTACTTGGCTCTACTACACTCTACCATGGCTCTACTTGGCAATACTTGGCTCTACTCTATTGTACCATGGCTCTACTTGACTCTACATGACTCTACTACATTCTACCATAGTTCTACTTGACTCTACTACATTCTACGATGCCTCTACTCGGCTCTACTTGACTCTACTACACTATATCATTGCTAGACCTGGCTCTACTTGTCCGTACTACACTCTACCTTAGCTCTGCTACATCCACCACGGATCCACGTGACTCTACTTGACTCTACTACACTCTACTATGGCTCTACCTGGTTCTACTACATTCTACCATGGCTCTACTTGACTCTACATGACTCTACTACATTCTACCATGGCTCTACTTGACTCTACTTGACTCTACTTCACTCTACCATGGCTCTACTTGGCTCTACTTGAGTCCACTACACCCTACCTTGGCTCTACTTGGCTCTACGTGACTGTACTACACTCTACCATGGCTCTACTTGGCTCTACTACACTCTACCATGTCTCTACTGCATTCTACCATGGCTCCACGGCACTCTACATGACTCTACTGCATTCTACCATAGTTCTACTTGACTCTACTTGACTGTACTATACTCTACCTTGGCTCTACTACATTCTACCATCGCTCCACGTGACCCTACTTTACTCGGCTACATTCTACCATGGCTCTACTTGGTTCTACATGACTCTACTACATGCAACCGTGGCTCTACTTGACTCTACTAAACTCTCCCATGGCTCTACTCCATTGTACCATAGCTCTATTTGACACTACATGACTCTACTACATTCTACCATGGCTCTAATTGACTCTACTACACTCTACCATGGCTCTACTTGGCTCTACTTGAGTCCACTACACTCTACCTTGGTTCTAATTGGCTCTACTTGACTCTACTGCACTCTACCATGTCTCTACTCCATTGTATATCATGGCTCTACTTCACACTACATGACTCTACTACATTCTACCATGGCTCTACTTGACTCTACTTGACTCTACTACACTCTACCATTGCTCTACTTGGCTCTACTTGAGTCCACTACACCCTACCTAGGCTCAACTCGGCTCTACGTGACTCTACTACACTCTACCATGGCTGTACTTGGATCTATACTTGACTCTACTACACTCTACCATGTCTCTACTACATTCTACCATGGCTCCACGTGACTCTACGTGACTCTACTGCATTCTACCATAACTCTACTTGACTCTATGTGCCTCTACTACATTCTACCATGGCTCTACTTGACTCTACTTGACTCTACTACATTCTGCCATGGCTCTACTTGACTCTACTTGACTTTACTACACTCTACCATGGTTCTACCTTGCTCTACTACATTCTACCATGACTCTACTTGACACTACATGATTCTACTAAATGCTACCATGCATCTTCTTGACTCTACTTGACTCTTCTACACTCTACCATTGCTCTACTTGGCTCTACTACACTCTACCATAGCTCTACTTGGCTCTACTTGACTCTACTACACTCTACCATGGCTCTACTACATTCTACCATGGCACCACTTGACTCTACTTGATTCTACTACATTCTTCCATGGCTCTACTTGTCTCTACTTGACATTACTACATTCTACCTTTCCTCAACTACATTCTACCATGGCTCCACGTGACTCTACTTGACTCTGCTGCATTCTACCATTGCACTAACTGGCTCTACTACATTCTACCGTGGCTCTACTTGGTTCTACATGGCTCTACTACATGCAACCGTCGCTCTACTTGAATCTACTACACTCTACCATGGCTCTACTCCATTGTACCATGGCTCTACTTGACACTACATGACTCTACTACATTCTACCATGGCTCTACTTGACTCTACTACACTCTAGGATGGCTCTACTTTGCTCTACTTGACTCTACTACACTATATCATTGCTAGACCTGGCTCTACTTGTCTCTACTAAACTCTACCTTAGCTCTACTACATCCTACCACGGATCCACGTGACTCTACTTGACTCTCCTACACTCTACCACGGCTCTACTTTACTCTACTATATTCTACCATTGCTCTACTTGACTCTACATGACTCGACTACATTCTTCCATGGCTCTACTTGACACTACTTGACTCTACTACACTCTACCATGACTCTACTTGGCTCTATTTGAATCTACTGCACTCTACCATGCCTCTACTTGGTTCTACTTGACTCTACTACACTCTACCATGGCTCGACTCCATTGTATATCATGGCTTTACTTCACACTACATGACTCTGCTACATTCTACCATGGCTCTACTTGGCTCTACTTGAGTCCACTACACTCTACCTTGGCTCTAATTGGCTCTACTTGACTCTACTGCACTCTACCATGTCTCTACTCCATTGTATATCATGGCTCTACTTCACACTACATGACTCTACTACATTCTACCATGGCTCTACTTGACTCTACTTGACTCTACTACACTCTACCATTGCTCTACTTGGCTCTACTTGAGTCCACTACACCCTACCTAGGCTCAACTCGGCTCTACGTGACTCTACTACACTCTACCATGGCTGTACTTGGATCTTTACTTGACTCTACTACACTCTACCATGTCTCTACTACATTCTACCATGGCTCCACGTGACTCTACGTGACTCTACTGCATTCTACCATAACTCTACTTGACTCTATGTGCCTCTACTACATTCTACCATGGCTCTACTTGACTCTACTTGACTCTACTACATTCTGCCATGGCTCTACTTGACTCTACTTGACTTTACTACACTCTACCATGGTTCTACCTTGCTCTACTACATTCTACCATGACTCTACTTGACACTGCATGATTCTACTAAATGCTACCATGACTCTTCTTGACTCTACTTGACTCTTCTACACTCTACCATTGCTCTACTTGGCTCTACTACACTCTACCATAGCTCTACTTGGCTCTACTTGACTCTACTACACTCTACCATGGCTCTACTACATTCTACCATGGCACCACTTGACTCTACTTGATTCTACTACATTCTTCCATGGCTCTACTTGACTCTACTTGACAGTACTACATTCTACCTTTCCTCAACTACATTCTACCATGGCTCCACGTGACTCTACTTGACTCTGCTGCATTCTACCATGGCACTAACTGGCTCTACTACATTCTACCGTGGCTCTACTTGGTTCTACATGGCTCTACTACATGCAACCGTCGCTCTACTTGAATCTACTACACTCTACCATGGCTCTACTCCATTGTACCATGGCTCTACTTGACACTACATGACTCTACTACATTCTACCATGGCTCTACTTGACTCTACTACACTCTAGGATGGCTCTACTTTGCTCTACTTGACTCTACTACACTATATCATTGCTAGACCTGGCTCTACTTGTCTCTACTAAACTCTACCTTAGCTCTACTACATCCTACCATGGATCCACGTGACTCTACTTGACTCTCCTACACTCTACAACGGCTCTACTTTACTCTACTATATTCTACCATTGCTCTACTTGACTCTACATGACTCGACTACATTCTTCCATGGCTCTACTTGACACTACTTGACTCTACTACACTCTACCATGACTCTACTTGGCTCTATTTGAATCTACTACACTCTACCATGCCTCTACTTGGTTCTACTTGACTCTACTACACTCTACCATGGCTCAACTCCATTGTATATCATGGCTTTACTTCACACTACATGACTCTGCTACATTCTACCATGGCTCTACTTGCCTCTACTACACTCTACCATGGCTCAACTTGGCTCTACTTGACTCTACTACACTCTACCATGGCTCTACTCCATTGTATATCATGGCTCTACTTCACACTACATGACTCTCCTACACTCTACCATGGCTCTACTTGACTCTACCTTGTTCTACTACATTCTACCATGGCTCTACTTGACTCTACATGACTCTACTACATTCTTCCATGGCTGCACTTACCTCTACTTGACTCTACTACACTCTACCATAATTCTACTTGGCTCTATTTGACTCTACTACACTCTACCATGGCTCTACTTACTTGACTCTACTACATTCTACCATCGTTCTACTTGTCTCTATGTGACTCTACTGCATTCTACCATAGCTCTACTTGACTCTGTATGCCTCTACTACATTCTACCATAGCTCATCTTGACTCTACTTGACTCTCCTACATTCTCCCATTGCTTTACTTGGCTCTACTTGGCTCTACTACACTCTACCATGGCTCTACTTGGCAATACTTGGCTCTACTCTATTGTACCATGGCTCTACTTGACTCTACATGACTCTACTACATTCTACCATAGTTCTACTTGACTCTACTACACTCTACGATGCCTCTACTCGGCTCTACTTGACTCTACTACACTATATCATTGCTAGACCTGGCTCTACTTGTCCGTACTACACTCTACCTTAGCTCTGCTACATCCACCACGGATCCACGTGACTCTACTTGACTCTACTACACTCTACTATGGCTCTACCTGGTTCTACTACATTCTACCATGGCTCTACTTGACTCTACATGACTCTACTACATTCTACCATGGCTCTACTTGACTCTACTTGACTCTACTTGACTCTACCATGGCTCTACTTGGCTCTACTTGAGTCCACTACACCCTACCTTGACTCTACTTGGCTCTACGTGACTGTACTACACTCTACCATGGCTCTACTTGGCTCTACTACACTCTACCATGTCTCTACTGCATTCTACCATGGCTCCACGGCACTCTACATGACTCTACTGCATTCTACCATAGTTCTACTTGACTCTACTTGACTGTACTATACTCTACCTTGGCTCTACTACATTCTACCATGGCTCCACGTGACTCTACTTTACTCGGCTACATTCTACCATTCTACTTTGTTCTACATGACTCTACTACATGCAACCGTGGCTCTACTTGACTCTACTAAACTCTCCCATGGCTCTACTCCATTGTACCATAGCTCTATTTGACACTACATGACTCTACTACATTCTACCATGGCTCTAATTGATTCTACTACACTCTACCATGGCTCTACTTGGCTCTACTTGAGTCCACTACACTCTACCTTGGCTCTAATTGGCTCTACTTGACTCTACTGCACTCTACCATGTCTCTACTCCATTGTATATCATGGCTCTACTTCACACTGTATGACTATACTACATTCTACCATGGCTCTACTTGACTCTACTTGACTCTACTACACTCTACCATTGCTCTACTTGGCTCTACTTGAGTCCACTACACCCTACCTAGCCTCAACTCGGCTCTACGTGACTCTACTACACTCTACCATGGCTGTACTTGGATCTATACTTGACTCTACTACACTCTACCATGTCTCTACTACATTCTACCATGGCTCCACGTGACTCTACGTGACTCTACTGCATTCTACCATAACTCTACTTGACTCTATGTGCCTCTACTACATTCTACCATGGCTCTACTTGACTCTACTTGACTCTACTACATTCTGCCATGGCTCTACTTGACTCTACTTGACTGTACTACACTCTACCATGGCTCTACCTTGCTCTACTACATTCTACCATGACTCTACTTGACACTACATGATTCTACTAAATGCTACCATGCCTCTTCTTGACTCTACTTGACTCTTCTACACTCTACCATTGCTCTACTTGGCTCTACTACACTCTACCATAGCTCTACTTGGCTCTACTTGACTCTACAACACTCTACCATGGCTCTACTCGTCTCTACTTGACTGTACTACACTCTACCATGTCTCTACTACATTCTACCATGGCACCACTTGACTCTACTTGATTCTACTACATTCTACGATAGCTCTACTTGACTCGGTATACCTCTACTACATGCTACCATGGTTCTACTTGACTCTACTTCACTGTACTACACTCTACCTTGGCTCTACTGCATTCTACCATACCATGGCTTTACCTGGCTCTACTACATTCTACCATGGCTCTACTTTGCTCTACTTGAGTCCACTACACTCTACCTTGGCTCTACCCGGCTCTACATGACTCTACTAAACTCTACCAAGGCTCTACTTGGCTCTATTTGACTCTACTACAGTCTACCATGGCTCTACTTGGATCTACTTGACTCTACTATATTCTACCATAGTTGTACTTGTCTCTATATGACTCTACTGCATTCTACCATAGTTCTACTTGACTCTGTATGCCTCTACTACATTCTACCTTGGCTCTTCTTGACTCTACTGGACTCTCCTACACTCTCCCATTCCTCTACTTGGCTCTAATTGGATCTACTACACTCTACCATGGCTCTACTTGGCTCTACTTGACTCTACTACATTCTACGATGGCTCTACTTGACTCTACTTGACTCTACTACATTCTGCCATGGCTCTACTTGACTCTACTTGTCTGCTACACACTACCTTGGCGTTACTACATCCTACCATGGATCCACGTGACTCTACTTGACTCTACTACACTCTACAATGGCTCTACCTGGCTCTACTACATTCTACCATGGCTCTACTTTGCTCTACTTGAGTCCACTACACTCTATCTTGGCTCTACTTGGCTCTACTTGGCTCTACTACACTCTACCATGGCTCTCCTCCATTGTATATCATGGCTCTACTTCACACTACATGACTCTGCTACATTCTACCATGGCTCTACTTGCCTCTACTACACTCTACCATGGCTCAACTTGGCTCTACTTGACTCTACTACACTCTACCATGGCTCTACTCCATTGTATATCATGGCTCTACTTCACACTACATGACTCTCCTACACTCTACCATGGCTCTACTTGACTCTACCTTGCTCTACTACATTCTACCATGGCTCTACTTGACTCTACATGACTCTACTACATTCTACCATGGCTCTACTTGACTCTACTTGACTCTACTTCACTCTACCATGGCTCTACTTGGCTCTACTTGAGTCCACTACACCCTACCTTGGCTCTTCTTGGCTCTACGTGACTGTACTACACTCTACCATGGCTCTACTTGGCTCTACTACACTCTACCATGTCTCTACTGCATTCTACCATGGCTCCACGGCACTCTACATGACTCTACTGCATTCTACCATAGTTCTACTTGACTCTACTTGACTGTACTATACTCTACCTTGGCTCTACTACATTCTACCATGGCTCCATGTGACTCTACTTTACTCGGCTACATTCTACCATGGCTCTACTTTGTTCTACATGACTCTACTACATGCAACCGTGGCTCTACTTGACTCTACTAAACTCTCCCATGGCTCTACTCCATTGTACCATAGCTCTATTTGACACTACATGACTCTACTACATTCTACCATGGCTCTAATTGATTCTACTACACTCTACCATGGCTCTACTTGGCTCTACTTGAGTCCACTACACTCTACCTTGGCTCTAATTGGCTCTACTTGACTCTACTGCACTCTACCATGTCTCTACTCCATTGTATATCATGGCTCTACTTCACACTGCATGACTCTACTACATTCTACCATGGCTCTACTTGACTCTACTTGACTCTACTACACTCTACCATGGCTCTACTTGGCTCTACTTGAGTCCACTACACCCTACCTAGGCTCAACTCGGCTCTACGTGACTCTACTACACTCTACCATGGCTGTACTTGGATCTATACTTGACTCTACTACACTCTACCATGTCTCTACTACATTCTACCATGGCTCCACGTGACTCTACGTGACTCTACTGCATTCTACCATAACTCTACTTGACTCTATGTGCCTCTACTACATTCTACCATGGCTCTACTTGACTCTACTTGACTCTACTACATTCTGCCATGGCTCTACTTGACTCTACTTGACTGTACTACACTCTACCATGGCTCTACCTTGCTCTACTACATTCTACCATGACTCTACTTGACACTACATGATTCTACTAAATGCTACCATGCCTCTTCTTGACTCTACTTGACTCTTCTACACTCTACCATTGCTCTACTTGGCTCTACTACACTCTACCATAGCTCTACTTGGCTCTACTTGACTCTACAACACTCTACCATGGCTCTACTCGTCTCTACTTGACTGTACTACACTCTACCATGTCTCTACTACATTCTACCATGGCACCACTTGACTCTACTTGATTCTACTACATTCTACGATAGCTCTACTTGACTCGGTATACCTCTACTACATGCTACCATGGCTCTACTTGACTCTACTTCACTGTACTACACTCTACCTTGGCTCTACTGCATTCTACCATACCATGGCTTTACCTGGGTCTACTACATTCTACCATGGCTCTACTTTGCTCTACTTGAGTCCACTACACTCTACCTTGGCTCTACTCGGCTCTACATGACTCTACTAAACTCTACCAAGGCTCTACTTGGTTCTATTTGACTCTACTACAGTCTACCATGGCTCTACTTGGATCTACTTGACTCTACTATATTCTACCATAGTTCTACTTGTCTCTACATGACTCTACTGCATTCTACCATAGTTCTACTTGACTCTGTATGCCTCTACTACATTCTACCTTGGCTCTTCTTGACTCTACTGGACTCTCCTACACTCTCCCATTCCTCTACTTGGCTCTAATTGGATCTACTACACTCTACCATGGCTCTACTTGGCTCTACTTGACTCTACTACATTCTACGATGGCTCTACTTGACTCTACTTGACTCTACTACATTCTGCCATGGCTCTACTTGACTCTACTTGTCTGCTACACACTACCTTGGCGCTACTACATCCTACCATGGATCCACGTGACTCTACTTGACTCTACTACACTCTACCATGGCTCTACCTGGCTCTACTACATTCTACCATGGCTCTACTTTGCTCTACTTGAGTCCACTACACTCTACCTTGCCTCTACTTGGCTCTACTTGGCTCTACTACACTCTACCATGGCTCTACTCCACTGTATATCATGGCTCTATTTCACACTACATGACTCTGCTACATTCTACCATGGCTCTACTTGCCTCTATTACACTCTACCATGGCTCAACTTGGCTCTACTTGACTCTACTACACTCTACCATGGCTCTACTCTATTGTATATCATGGCTCTACTTCACACTACATGACTCTCCTACACTCTACCATGGCTCTACTTGACTCTACCTTGCTCTACTACATTCTACCATGGCTCTACTTGACTCTACATGACTCTACTACATTCTACCATGGCTCTACTTGGCTCTACTTGACTCTACTACACTCTACCATAGCTCTACTTGGCTCTATTTGACTCTACTACCCTCTACCATGGCTCTACTTACTTGACTTTACTACATTCTACCATAGTTCTACTTGTCTCTATATGACTCTACTGCATTCCACCATAGCTCTACTTGACTCTGTATGCCTCTACTACATTCTACCATAGCTTGTCTTGACTCTACTTGGTTCTACTTGGCTCTACTACACTCTACCATGGCTCTACTTGGCAATACTTGACTCTACTACATTCTACCATGGCTCTACTTGACTCTACTTGTCTCTACTACACTCTACCTTGGCTCTACTACATCCTACCACGGATCCACGTGACTCTACTTGATTCTATTACACTCTACCATGGCTCTACCTGGTTCTACTACATTCTACCATGGCTCTACTTGAATCTACATGACTCTACTACATTCTACCATGGCTCTACTTGACTCTACTTGACTCTACTTCACTCTACCATGGCTCTACTTAGCTCTACTTGAGTCCACTACACCCTACCTTGGCTCTACATGGCTCTACGTGACTGTACTACACTCTACCATGGCTCTACTTGGCTCTACTTGAATATACTACACTCTACCATGTCTCTACTACATTCTACCATGGCTCCACGGCACTCTACATGACTCAACTGCATTCTACCATAGTTCAACATGACTCTGTATGCCTCTACTACATTCTACCATGGCTCTACTTTACTCTACTTGACTCTACTACATTCTCCCATGGCTCTACTTGACTCTACTTGACTGTACTACACTCTACCTTGGCTCTACTACATTCTACCATGGCTCTACTTGACTCTACTTGACTCTACTACATTCTGCCATGGCTCTACTTGACTCTACTTGACTGTACTACACTCTACCTTGGCTCTACTACATTCTACCATGGCTCCACGTGACTCTACTTGACTCTGCTGCATTCTACCATGGCTCTACTTGGTTCTACCTGACTCTACTACATGCAACAGTGACTCTACTTGACTCTACTGCACTCTCCCATGGCTCTACTCCATTGTACCATAGCTCTACTACCATGGCTCTACTTGACTCTACTACACTCTACCATGGCTCTACTTGGCTCTACTTGAGTCCACTACACTCTACCTTGGCTCTACTTGGCTGTACTTGACTCTATTGCACTCTACCATGGCTCTACTCCATTGTATATCATGGCTCTACTTCACACTACATGATTCTACTACATTCTACCATGGCTCTACTTGGCTCTACTTGAGTCCACTACACCCTACCTTGGCTCAACTCGGCTCTACGTGACTCTACTACAGTCTACCATGGCTGTACTTGGATCTACTTGACTCTACTACACTCTACCATGTCTCTACTACATTCTACCATGGCTCCACGTGACTCTACGTGACTCTACTGCATTCTACCATAGCTCTACTTGACTCTGTATGCCTCTACTACATTCTACCATGGCTCTACTTGACTCTACTTGACTCTACTACATTCTGCCATGGCTCTACTTGACTCTACTTGACTGTACTACACTCTACCATGGCTCTACTACATTCTAACAATGCTCCATGTGACTCTACTTGACTCTACTACACACTACCATGGCTCTACCTTGTTCTACTACATTCTACCATGGCTCTACTTGACCCTACATGATTCTACTAAATGCTACCATGCCACTTCTTGACTCTACTTGACTCTTCTACACTCTACCATGGCTCTACTTGGCTCTACTTGAATCCACTACACTCTACCATGGCTCTACTCGTCTCTACTTGACTGTACTACACTTTACCATGTCTCTACTACATTCTACCATGGCACCACGTGACTCTACTTGACTCTACTACATTCTACGATAGCTCTACTTGACTCTGTATACCTCTACTTCATGCTACCATGGCTCTACTTGACTCTACTTCACTGTACTACACTCTACCTTGACTCTACTACATTCTACCATGGCTCCACGTGACTCTACTTGACTGTACTGCATTCTACCATGGCTCTACCTGGCTCTACTGCATTCTACCATGGCTCTACTTGGCTCTACATGACTCTACTACATGCTACCGTGGCTCTACGTGGCTCTACCTGAATCTACTGCACTCTACCATGGCTTTACTCCATAGTACCATGTGTCTACTTGACACTACATGACTCTACTACATTCTACCATGGCTCTACTTGGCTCTACTTGACTCTACTACACTCTACCATGGCTCTACTTGGCTCTACTTGACTCTACTACATTCTACGATGACTATACTTGACTCTACTTGACTCTACTACATTCTCCCATGGCTCTACTTGACTATACTTGTCTGCTACACTCTACCTTCGCACTACTACATCCTACCATGGATCCACGTGACTCTACTTGACTCTACTACACTCTACCATGGCTCTACCTGGCTCTACCACATTCTACCATGGCTCTAATTTGCTCTACTTGAGTCCACTACACTCTACCTTGGCTCTACTTGGCTCTACTTGGCTCTACTACACTCTACCATGGCTCTACTTGGCTCTACTTTAATCCACTACACTCTACCTTGGTTCTACTTGGCTCTACTTGACTCTACGACACTCTACCATGGCTCTACTCCATTGTATATCATGGCTCTACTTCACACTACATGAATCTGTTACATTCTACGATGGCTCTAGATGACTCTACTACACTCTACCATGGCTCAACTTGGCTCTACTTGACTCTAGTACACTCTACCATGGCTCTACTCCATTGTACCATGGCTCTACTTGACAGTACATGATTCTACTAGATTCTAAATTGGTCTTCTTGACTCTACTTGACTTTCCTACACTCTACCATTGCTCTACTTGGCTCTACTACACTCTACCATGGCTCTACTTGGCTCTACTTGACTTTACTACACTTTCCCATGGCAGTACTTGGCTCTACTTGACTCTACTACACACTACCATGTCTCTACTGTATTCTACCATGGCTCCACGTGACTCTACTCGACTCTGCTGCATTCTACCATGGTTCTACTTGGTTCTACATGACTCTACTACATCCAACCGTGGCTCTAGTTCAATCTACTACACTCTCCCATGGCTCTACTCCATTGTACCATAGCTCTACTTGACACTACATGACTCTACTACATTCTACCATGGCTCTACTTGACTCTACTACACTCTACCATGGCTCTACTTGGCTCTACTTGAGTCCACTACACTCTACCTTGGCTCTACTTGGCTCTACTTGACTCTACTGCACTCTACCATGGCTCTACTCCATTGTATATCATGGCTCTACTTCACACTACATGACTCTACTACATTCTACCATGGCTCTACTTGACTCTACTTGACTCTACTACACTCTACCATGGCTATACTTGGCTCTACTTGAGTCCACTACACCCTACCTTGGCTCAACTCGGCTCTACGAGACTCTACTACACTCTACCATGGCTGTACTTGGATCTACTTGACTCTACTACACTCTACCATGTCTCTACTACATTCTACCATAGTTCCACGTGACTCTACGTGACTCTACTGCATTCTACCATAGTTCTACTTGACTCTGTATGCCTCTACTACATTCTACCATGGCTCTACTTCACTCTACTTGACTCTACTACATTCTGCCATGGCTCTACTTTACTCTACTTGACTGTACTACAATCTACCTTGGCTCTACTACATTCTAACAATGCTCCATGTGACTCTACTTGACTCTACTACACACTACCATGGCTCTACCTTGCTCTACTTCATTCTACCATGGCTCTACTTGACACTACATGATTCTACTAAATGCTACCATGCCTCTTCTTGACTCTACTTGACTCTTCTACACTCTACCATGGCTCTACTTGGCTCTACTTGAATCCACTACACTCTACCATGGCTCTACTCGTCTCTACTTGACTGTACTACACTCTACCATGTCTCTACTACATTCTACCATGGCACCACGTGACTCTACTTGACTCTACTACATTCTACAATAGCTCTACTTGACTCTGTATACCTCTACTACATGCTACCATGGCTATACTTGACTCTACTTCACTGTACTACACTCTACCTTGGCTCTACTACATTGTATACCATGGATCCACGTGACTCTACTTGACTGTACTGCATTCTACCATGGCTCTACCTAGCTCTACTGCATTCTACCATGGCTCTACTTGGCTCTACATGACTCTACTACATGCTACCGTGGCTCTACGTGGCTCTACCTGAATCTACTGCACTCTACCATGGCTCTACTCCATAGTACCATGTGTCTACTTGACACTAAAGGACTCTACTACATTCTACCATGGCTCTACTTGGCTCTACTTGACTCTACTACACTCTACCATGACTCTACTTGGCTTTACTTGACTCTACTACACTCTACCATGGCTCTACTCCAATGTACCTTGGCTCAACTTGACACTACATGACTCTACTATATTCTACCATGACTCTACTCGACTCTACTACACTCTACGATGACTCTACTTGGCTCATCTTGACTATACTACACTACATCATTGCTAGACCTGGCTCTACTTGTCTCTACTACACTCTACCTTGGCTCTACTACATTCTACCATGGATCCACGTAACTCTACTTGACTCTCCTACACTCTACCATGGCTCTACCTTGCTCTACTACATTCTACCCATGCTAAACTTCACTCTACATGACTCTACTACATTCTACCATGGCTCTACTTGACTCTACTTGACTCTACTACACTCTACCATGGCTCTACTTGGCTCTACTTGAATCCACTACACTCTACATTGGTTCTACTTCGCTCTACTTGACTCTACTACACTCTACCATGGTTCTACTCCATTGTATATCATGGCTCTACTTCACACTACATGACTCTACTACATTCTACTATGGCTCTACTTGACTCTACTACACTCTACCATTGCTCAACTTGGCTCTACTTGACTCTACTACAGCTCTACTCCATTGTACCATGGCTCTACTTGACTCTACTACAGCTCTACTCCATTGTACCATGGCTCTACTTGACACTACATGATTCTACTGAATTCTAACATGGCTCTTCTTGACTCTACTTGACTCTCCTACACTCTACCATTGCTCTACCTGGCTCTACTACACTCTACCATGGCTCTACTTGGCTCTACTTGACTCTACTACACTCTACCATGGCAGTACTTGGCTCTACTTGAGTCCACTACACTCTACCATTGCTCAACTTGGCTCTACTTGACTCTACTACACTCTACCATGGCTCTACTCCATTGTACCATGGCTCTACTTGACACTACATGATTCTACTGAATTCTAACATGGCTCTTCTTGACTCTACTTGACTCTCCTACACTCTACCATTGCTCTACCTGGCTCTACTACACTCTACCATGGCTCTACTTGGCTCTACTTGACTCTACTACACTCTACCATGGCAGTACTTGGCTCTACTTGACTCTACTACATTCTACCATGTCTTTACTGCATTCTTCCATTGTTCTACTTGACTCTGTATGCCTCTACTACATTCTACCATAGCTTTTCTTGACTCTACTTGACTCTCCTACAATCTCCCAATGCTCTACTTGGCTCTACTACACTCTACCATGGCTCTACTTGGCTCTACTTGACTCTACTACACTCTACCATGGCTCTACCTGCCTCTACTTGACTCTACTACACTCTACCATGGCTCTACTTGACTCTAGTACACTCTCCCATGGCTATACTCCATTGTATATCATCGCTCTAATTCACACTACATGACTCTATTACATTCTATCATGGCTCTACTTGACTCTACTACACTCTACCATGGCTCTACTCCATTGTACCATTGCTCTACTTGTCACTACATGATTCTACTAAATTCTACCATGGCTCTTCGTGACTCTACTTGACTTACCTACACTCTATCATTGCTCTACTTGGCTCTACTACATTCTACCATGGATCTACTTGGCTCTACATGACTCTACTACACTCTACCATTGCTCTACTTGTCTCTACTTGACTCTACTACACTCTACCATGTCTCTACTACATTCTACCATGGCTCCACGTGACTCTACGTGACTCTACTGCATTCTACCATAGCTCTACTTGACTCTCTATGCCTCTACTACATTCTACCATTGCTCTACTTGACTCTACTTGACTCTACTACATTCTGCCATGGCTCTACTTGACTCTACTTGACAGTACTACACTCTACCTTTGCTCTACTACATTCTACCATGGCTCCACGTGACTCTACTTGACTCTGCTGCATTCTACCATAGCTCTACCTGGCTCTACTACATTCTACCATGGCTCTACTTAGTTGTACATGACTCTACTATACATGCAACCGTGGCTCTACTTGACTCTACTACACCCTACCATGGCTCTACTCCATTGTACCATGGCTCTAGTTGACACTACATGACTCTACTACATTCTACCATGGCTCTACTTGACTCTACTACACTCTACAATGGCTCTACTTTGCTCTACATGACTCTCATACACTATATCATTTCTAGACCTGGCTCTACTTGTCTCTACTACACTCTATGTTAGCTCTACTACATCCTATACAATGGATCCACGTGACTCTACTTGACCCTCCTACACTCTACCACGGCTCTACTTTACTCTACTACATTCTACCATGGCTCTACTTGACTCTACATGACTCTACTACATTCTACCATGGCTCTACTTGACTGTACTTGACTCTACTACACTCTACCATGGCTCTACTTGGCTCTATTTGACTCTACTGCACTCTCCCATGGCTCTACTTGGCTCTACTTGACTCTACTACATTCAACCATAGTTCAACTTCTCTCTATATGACCCTACTGCATTCTACCATAGCTCTACTTGACTCTGTATGCCTCTACTATATTCTACCATGGCTCTTCTTGACTCTACTTGACTCTCCTACACTCGCCCATTGCTCTACTTGGCTCTACTTGGCTATACTACACTCTACCATGGGTCTGCTTGGCTCTACTACACTCTACCTTGGCTCTACTACATTCTACCATTGCTCCACGTGACTCTACTTGACTCTGCTACATTCTACCATGGCTCTACTTGGTTCTACATGACTCTACTACATGCAACCGTGGCTCTACTTGACTCTACTACACTCTCCCATGACTCTACTCCATTGTACCATAGCTCTACTTGACACTACATGACTTTACTACATTCTACCATGGCTCTACTTGACTCTACTACACTCTACCATGGCTCTACTTGACTCTACTTGAGTCCACTACACTCTACCTTGGCTCTACTTGGCTCTACTTGACTCTACTACACTCTACCATGGTTCTACTCCATTGTATATCATGGCTCTACTTCACACTACATGACTCTACTACATTCTACCATGGCTCTACTTGACTCTACTTGACTCTACTACACTCTACCATGGCTCAACTTGGCTCTACTTGAGTCCACTACACCCTATCTTGGCTCAACTCGGCTCTACGTGACTCTACTACACTCTACCATGGCTGTATTTGGATCTACTTGACTCTACTACACTCTACCATGTCTCTACTTCATTCTACCATGGCTCCACGTGACTCTACATCACTCTACTACATTCTACCATGGCTCTACTTGGCTCTACTTGACTCTACTACACTCTACCATGGCTCTACTCCAATGTACCTTGGCTCAACTTGACACTACATGACTCTACTATATTCTACCATGACTCTACTCGACTCTACTACACTCTACGATGGCTCTACTTGGCTCATCTTGACTATACTACACTACATCATTGCTAGACCTGGCTCTACTTGTCTCTACTACACTCTACCTTGGCTCTACTACATTCTACCATGGATCCACGTAACTCTACTTGACTCTCCTACACTCTACCATGGCTCTACCTTGCTCTACTACATTCTACCCATGCTACACTTCACTCTACATGACTCTACTACATTCTACCATGGCTCTACTTGACTCTACTTGACTCTACTACACTCTACCATGGCTCTACTTGGCTCTACTTGAATCCACTACACTCTACATTGGTTCTACTTCGCTCTACTTGACTCTACTACACTCTACCATGGTTCTACTCCATTGTATATCATGGCTCTACTTCACACTACATGACTCTACTACATTCTACCATGGCTCTACTTGACTCTACTACACTCTACCATTGCTCTACCTTGCTCTACTACATTTTACCCATGCTACACTTCACTCTACATGACTCTACTACACTCTACCATGGTTCTACTCCATTGTATATCATGGCTCTACTTCACACTACATGACTCTACTACATTCTACTATGGCTCTACTAGACTCTACTACACTCTACCATTGCTCAACTTGGCTCTACTTGACTCTACTACACTCTACCATGGCTCTACTCCATTGTACCATGGCTCTACTTGACACTACATGATTCTACTGAATTCTAACATGGCTCTTCTTGACTCTACTTGACTCTCCTACACTCTACCATTGCTCTACCTGGCTCTACTACACTCTACCATGGCTCTACTTGGCTCTACTTGACTCTACTACACTCTACCATGGCAGTACTTGGCTCTACTTGAGTCCACTACACTCTACCATTGCTCAACTTGGCTCTACTTGACTCTACTACACTCTACCATGGCTCTACTCCATTGTACCATGGCTCTACTTGACACTACATGATTCTACTGAATTCTAACATGGCTCTTCTTGACTCTACTTGACTCTCCTACACTCTACCATTGCTCTACCTGGCTCTACTACACTCTACCATGGCTCTACTTGGCTCTACTTGACTCTACTACATTCTACCATGTCTTTACTACATTCTTCCATAGTTCTACTTGACTCTGTATGCCTCTACTACATTCTACCATTGCTTTTCTTGACTCTACTTGACTCTCCTACACTCTCCCAATGCTCTACTACACTCTACCATGGCTCTACTTGGCTCTACTTGACTCTACTACACTCTACCATGGCTCTACTTGGTTCTACATGACTCTACTACATCCAACCGTGGCTCTAGTTCAATCTACTACACTCTCCCATGGCTCTACTCCATTGTACCATAGCTCTACTTGACACTACATGACTCTACTACATTCTACCATGGCCCTTCGTGACTCTACTTGACTTACCTACACTCTATCATTGCTCTACTTGGCTCTACTACATTCTACCATGGATCTACTTGGCTCTACATGACTCTACTACACTCTACCATTGCTCTACTTGTCTCTACTTGACTCTACTACACTCTACCATGTCTCTACTACATTCTACCATGGCTCCACGTGACTCTACGTGACTCTACTGCATTCTACCATAGCTCTACTTGACTCTCTATGCCTCTACTACATTCTACCATTGCTCTACTTGACTCTACTTGACTCTACTACATTCTGCCATGGCTCTACTTGACTCTACTTGACAGTACTACACTCTCTACCTTTGCTCTACTACATTCTACCATGGCTCCACGTGACTCTACTTGACTCTGCTGCATTCTACCATAGCTCTACCTGGCTCTACTACATTCTACCATGGCTCTACTTAGTTGTACATGACTCTACTATACATGCAACCGTGGCTCTACTTGACTCTACTACACCCTACCATGGCTCTACTCCATTGTACCATGGCTCTAGTTGACACTACATGACTCTACTACATTCTACCATGGCTCTACTTGACTCTACTACACTCTACAATGGCTCTACTTTGCTCTACATGACTCTCTTACACTATATCATTTCTAGACCTGGCTCTACTTGTCTCTACTACACTCTATGTTAGCTCTACTACATCCTATACAATGGATCCACGTGACTCTACTTGACCCTCCTACACTCTACCACGGCTCTACTTTACTCTACTACATTCTACCATGGCTCTACTTGACTCTACATGACTCTACTACATTCTACCATGGCTCTACTTGACTGTACTTGACTCTACTACACTCTACCATGGCTCTACTTGGCTCTATTTGACTCTACTGCACTCTCCCATGGCTCTACTTGGCTCTACTTGACTCTACTACATTCAACCATAGTTCAACTTCTCTCTATATGACCCTACTGCATTCTACCATAGCTCTACTTGACTCTGTATGCCTCTACTATATTCTACCATGGCTCTTCTTGACTCTACTTGACTCTCCTACACTCGCCCATTGCTCTACTTGGCTCCACTTGGCTATGCTACACTCTACCATGGCTCTGCTTGGCTCTACTACACTCTACCTTGGCTCTACTACATTCTACCATTGCTCCACGTGACTCTACTTGACTCTGCTACATTCTACCATGGCTCTACTTGGTTCTACATGACTCTACTACATGCAACCGTGGCTCTACTTGACTCTACTACACTCTCCCATGACTCTACTCCATTGTACCATAGCTCTACTTGACACTACATGACTTTACTACATTCTACCATGGCTCTACTTGACTCTACTACACTCTACCATGGCTCTACTTGACTCTACTTGAGTCCACTACACTCTACCTTGGCTCTACTTGGCTCTACTTGACTCTACTACACTCTACCATGGCTCTACTCCATTGTATATCATGGCTCTACTTCACACTACATGACTCTACTACATTCTACCATGGCTCTACTTGACTCTACTTGACTCTACTACACTCTACCATGGCTCAACTTGGCTCTACTTGAGTCCACTACACCCTATCTTGGCTCAACTCGGCTCTACGTGACTCTACTACACTCTACCATGGCTGTATTTGGATCTACTTGACTCTACTACACTCTACCATGTCTCTACTTCATTCTACCATGGCTCCACGTGACTCTACATCACTCTACTACATTCTACCATGGCTCTACTTGGCTCTACTTGACTCTACTACACTCTACCATGGCTCTACTCCAATGTACCTTGGCTCAACTTGACACTACATGACTCTACTATATTCTACCATGACTCTACTCGACTCTACTACACTCTACGATGGCTCTACTTGGCTCATCTTGACTATACTACACTACATCATTGCTAGACCTGGCTCTACTTGACTCTACTACACTCTACCATTGCTCTACCTTGCTCTACTACATTTTACCCATGCTACACTTCACTCTACATGACTCTACTACACTCTACCATGGTTCTACTCCATTGTATATCATGGCTCTACTTCACACTACATGACTCTACTACATTCTACTATGGCTCTACTAGACTCTACTACACTCTACCATTGCTCAACTTGGCTCTACTTGACTCTACTACACTCTACCATGGCTCTACTCCATTGTACCATGGCTCTACTTGACACTACATGATTCTACTGAATTCTAACATGGCTCTTCGTGACTCTACTTGACTCTCCTACACTCTACCATTGCTCTACCTGGCTCTACTACACTCTACCATGGCTCTACTTGGCTCTACTTGACTCTACTACACTCTACCATGGCAGTACTTGGCTCTACTTGAGTCCACTACACTCTACCATTGCTCAACTTGGCTCTACTTGACTCTACTACACTCTACCATGGCTCTACTCCATTGTACCATGGCTCTACTTGACACTACATGATTCTACTGAATTCTAACATGGCTCTTCTTGACTCTACTTGACTCTCCTACACTCTACCATTGCTCTACCTGGCTCTACTACACTCTACCATGGCTCTACTTGGCTCTACTTGACTCTACTACACTCTACCATGGCAGTACTTGGCTCTACTTGACTCTACTACATTCTACCATGTCTTTACTACATTCTTCCATAGTTCTACTTGACTCTGTATGCCTCTACTACATTCTACCATTGCTTTTCTTGACTCTACTTGACTCTCCTACACTCTCCCAATGCTCTACTTGGCTCTACTACACTCTACCATGGCTCTACTTGGCTCTACTTGACTCTACTACACTCTACCATGGCTCTACTTGGTTCTACATGACTCTACTACATCCAACCGTGGCTCTAGTTCAATCTACTACACTCTCCCATGGCTCTACTCCATTGTACCATAGCTCTACTTGACACTACATGACTCTACTACATTCTACCATGGCTCTTCGTGACTCTACTTGACTTACCTACACTCTATCATTGCTCTACTTGGCTCTACTACATTCTACCATGGATCTACTTGGCTCTACATGACTCTACTACACTCTACCATTGCTCTACTTGTCTCTACTTGACTCTACTACACTCTACCATGTCTCTACTACATTCTACCATGGCTCCACGTGACTCTACGTGACTCTACTGCATTCTACCATAGCTCTACTTGACTCTCTATGCCTCTAATACATTCTACCATTGCTCTACTTGACTCTACTTGACTCTACTACATTCTGCCATGGCTCTACTTGACTCTACTTGACAGTACTACACTCTCTACCTTTGCTCTACTACATTCTACCATGGCTCCACGTGACTCTACTTGACTCTGCTGCATTCTACCATAGCTCTACCTGGCTCTACTACATTCTACCATGGCTCTACTTAGTTGTACATGACTCTACTATACATGCAACCGTGGCTCTACTTGACTCTACTACACCCTACCATGGCTCTACTCCATTGTACCATGGCTCTAGTTGACACTACATGACTCTACTACATTCTACCATGGCTCTACTTGACTCTACTACACTCTACAATGGCTCTACTTTGCTCTACATGACTCTCATACACTATATCATTTCTAGACCTGGCTCTACTTGTCTCTACTACACTCTATGTTAGCTCTACTACATCCTATACAATGGATCCACGTGACTCTACTTGACCCTCCTACACTCTACCACGGCTCTACTTTACTCTACTACATTCTACCATGGCTCTACTTGACTCTACATGACTCTACTACATTCTACCATGGCTCTACTTGACTGTACTTGACTCTACTACACTCTACCATGGCTCTACTTGGCTCTATTTGACTCTACTGCACTCTCCCATGGCTCTACTTGGCTCTACTTGACTCTACTACATTCAACCATAGTTCAACTTCTCTCTATATGACCCTACTGCATTCTACCATAGCTCTACTTGACTCTGTATGCCTCTACTATATTCTACCATGGCTCTTCTTGACTCTACTTGACTCTCCTACACTCGCCCATTGCTCTACTTGGCTCCACTTGGCTATACTACACTCTACCATGGCTCTGCTTGGCTCTACTACACTCTTCCTTGGCTCTACTACATTCTACCATTGCTCCACGTGACTCTACTTGACTCTGCTACATTCTACCATGGCTCTACTTGGTTCTACATGACTCTACTACATGCAACCGTGGCTCTACTTGACTCTACTACACTCTCCCATGACTCTACTCCATTGTACCATAGCTCTACTTGACACTACATGACTTTACTACATTCTACCATGGCTCTACTTGACTCTACTACACTCTACCATTGCTCTACTTGACTCTACTTGAGTCCACTACACTCTACCTTGGCTCTACTTGGCTCTACTTGACTCTACTACACTCTACCATGGCTCTACTCCATTGTATAACATGGCTCTACTTCACACTACATGACTCTACTACATTCTACCATGGCTCTACTTGACTCTACTTGACTCTACTACACTCTACCATGGCTCAACTTGGCTCTACTTGAGTCCACTACACCCTATCTTGGCTCAACTCGGCTCTACGTGACTCTACTACACTCTACCATGGCTGTATTTGGATCTACTTGACTCTACTACACTCTACCATGTCTCTACTTCATTCTACCATGGCTCCACGTGACTCTACATCACTCTACTACATTCTACCATGGCTCTACTTGGCTCTACTTGACTCTACTACACTCTACCATGGCTCTACTCCAATGTACCTTGGCTCAACTTGACACTACATGACTCTACTATATTCTACCATGACTCTACTCGACTCTACTACACTCTACGATGGCTCTACTTGGCTCATCTTGACTATACTACACTACATCATTGCTAGACCTGGCTCTACTTGTCTCTACTACACTCTACCTTGGCTCTACTACATTCTACCATGGATCCACGTAACTCTACTTGACTCTCCTACACTCTACCATGGCTCTACCTTGCTCTACTACATTCTACCCATGCTACACTTCACTCTACATGACTCTACTACATTCTACCATGGCTCTACTTGACTCTACTTGACTCTACTACACTCTACCATGGCTCTACTTGGCTCTACTTGAATCCACTACACTCTACATTGGTTCTACTTCGCTCTACTTGACTCTACTACACTCTACCATGGTTCTACTCCATTGTATATCATGGCTCTACTTCACACTACATGACTCTACTACATTCTACCATGGCTCTACTTGACTCTACTACACTCTACCATTGCTCTACCTTGCTCTACTACATTTTACCCATGCTACACTTCACTCTACATGACTCTACTACACTCTACCATGGTTCTACTCCATTGTATATCATGGCTCTACTTCACACTACATGACTCTACTACATTCTACTATGGCTCTACTAGACTCTACTACACTCTACCATTGCTCAACTTGGCTCTACTTGACTCTACTACACTCTACCATGGCTCTACTCCATTGTACCATGGCTCTACTTGACACTACATGATTCTACTGAATTCTAACATGGCTCTTCTTGACTCTACTTGACTCTCCTACACTCTACCATTGCTCTACCTGGCTCTACTACACTCTACCATGGCTCTACTTGGCTCTACTTGACTCTACTACACTCTACCATGGCAGTACTTGGCTCTACTTGAGTCCACTACACTCTACCATTGCTCAACTTGGCTCTACTTGACTCTACTACACTCTACCATGGCTCTACTCCATTGTACCATGGCTCTACTTGACACTACATGATTCTACTGAATTCTAACATGGCTCTTCTTGACTCTACTTGACTCTCCTACACTCTACCATTGCTCTACCTGGCTCTACTACACTCTACCATGGCTCTACTTGGCTCTACTTGACTCTACTACACTCTACCATGGCAGTACTTGGCTCTACTTGACTCTACTACATTCTACCATGTCTTTACTACATTCTTCCATAGTTCTACTTGACTCTGTATGCCTCTACTACATTCTACCATTGCTTTTCTTGACTCTACTTGACTCTCCTACACTCTCCCAATGCTCTACTTGGCTCTACTACACTCTACCATGGCTCTACTTGGCTCTACTTGACTCTACTACACTCTACCATGGCTCTACTTGGTTCTACATGACTCTACTACATCCAACCGTGGCTCTAGTTCAATCTACTACACTCTCCCATGGCTCTACTCCATTGTACCATAGCTCTACTTGACACTACATGACTCTACTACATTCTACCATGGCTCTACTTGACTCTACTACACTCTACCATGGCTCTACTTGGCTCTACTTGAGTCCACTACACTCTACCTTGGCTCTACTTGGCTCTACTTGACTCTACTGCACTCTACCATGGCTCTACTCCATTGTATATCATGGCTCTACTTCACACTACATGACTCTACTACATTCTACCATGGCTCTACTTGACTCTACTTGACTCTACTACACTCTACCATGGCTATACTTGGCTCTACTTGAGTCCACTACACCCTACCTTGGCTCAACTCGGCTCTACGAGACTCTACTACACTCTACCATGGCTGTACTTGGATATACTTGACTCTACTACACTCTACCATGTCTCTACTACATTCTACCATAGTTCCACGTGACTCTACGTGACTCTACTGCATTCTACCATAGTTCTACTTGACTCTGTATGCCTCTACTACATTCTACCATGGCTCTACTTCACTCTACTCGACTCTACTGCATTCTGCCATGGCACTACTTTACTCTACTTGACTGTACTACAATCTACCTTGGCTCTACTACATTCTAACAATGCTCCATGTGACTCTACTTGACTCTACTACACACTACCATGGCTCTACCTTGCTCTACTTCATTCTACCATGGCTCTACTTGACACTACATGATTCTACTAAATGCTACCACGCCTCTTCTTGACTCTACTTCACTCTTCTACACTCTACCATGGCTCTACTTGGCTCTACTTGAATCCACTACACTCTACCATGGCTCTACTCGTCTCTACTTGACTGTACTACACTCTACCATGTCTCTACTACATTCTACCATGGCACCACGTGACTCTACTTGACTCTACTACATTCTACAATAGCTCTACTTGACTCTGTATACCTCTACTACATGTTACCACGGCTATACTTGACTCTACTTCACTGTACTACACTCTACCTTGGCTCTACTACATTGTACCATGGATCCACGTAACTCTACTTGACTGTACTGCATTCTACCATGGTACCTAGCTCTACTGCATTCTACCATGGCTCTACTTGGCTCTACATGACTCTACTACATGCTACCGTGGCTCTACGTGGCTCTACCTGAATCTACTGCACTCTACCATGGCTCTACTCCATAGTACCATGTGTCTACTTGACACTAAAGGACTCTACTACATTCTACCATGGCTCTACTTGGCTCTACTTGACTCTACTACACTCTACCATGACTCTACTTGGCTTTACTTGACTCTACTACACTCTACCATGGCTCTACTCCAATGTACCTTGGCTCAACTTGACACTACATGACTCTACTATATTCTACCATGACTCTACTCGACTCTACTACACTCTACGATGGCTCTACTTGGCTCATCTTGACTATACTACACTACATCATTGCTAGACCTGGCTCTACTTGTCTCTACTACACTCTACCTTGGCTCTACTACATTCTACCATGGATCCACGTAACTCTACTTGACTCTCCTACACTCTACCATGGCTCTACCTTGCTCTACTACATTCTACCCATGCTACACTTCACTCTACATGACTCTACTACATTCTACCATGGCTCTACTTGACTCTACTTGACTCTACTACACTCTACCATGGCTCTACTTGGCTCTACTTGAATCCACTACACTCTACATTGGTTCTACTTCGCTCTACTTGACTCTACTACACTCTACCATGGTTCTACTCCATTGTATATCATGGCTCTACTTCACACTATATGACTCTACTACATTGTACTATGGCTCTACTTGACTCTACTACACTCTACCATTGCTCAACTTGGCTCTACTTGACTCTACTACACTCTACCATGGCTCTACTCCATTGTACCATGGCTCTACTTGACACTACATGATTCTACTGAATTCTAACATGGCTCTTCTTGACTCTACTTGACTCTCCTACACTCTACCATTGCTCTACCTGGCTCTACTACACTCTACCATGGCTCTACTTGGCTCTACTTGACTCTACTACACTCTACCATGGCAGTACTTGGCTCTACTTGAGTCCACTACACTCTACCATTGCTCAACTTATACTTGACTCTACTACACTCTACCATGGCTCTACTCCATTGTACCATGGCTCTACTTGACACTACATGATTCTACTGAATTCTAACATGGCTCTTCTTGACTCTACTTGACTCTCCTACACTCTACCATTGCTCTACCTGGCTCTACTACACTCTACCATGGCTCTACTTGGCTCTACTTGACTCTACTACACTCTACCATGGCTCTACCTGCCTCTACTTGACTCTACTACACTCTACCATGGCTCTACTTGACTCTAGTACACTCTCCCATGGCTATACTCCATTGTATATCATCGCTCTAATTCACACTACATGACTCTACTACATTCTATCATGGCTCTACTTGACTCTACTACACTCTACCATGGCTCTACTCCATTGTACCATTGCTCTACTTGTCACTACATGATTTTACTAAATTCTACCAATGCTCTTCGTGACTCTACTTGACTTACCTACACTCTATCATTGCTCTACTTGGCTCTACTACATTCTACCATGGATCTACTTGGCTCTACATGACTCTACTACACTCTACCATTGCTCTACTTGTCTCTACTTGGCTCTACTACATTGTACCATGGATCTACTTGGCTCTACATGACTCTACTACACTCTACCATTGCTCTACTTGTCTCTACTTGACTCTACTACATTCTACCATGTCTCTACTACGTTCTACCATCACTCCACTTGACTCTACGTGACTCTACTGCATTCTACCATAGCTGTACTTGACTCTCTATGCCTCTACTAAATTCTACCATTGCTCTACTTGACTCTACTTGACTCTACTACATTCTGCCATGGCTCTACTACATTCTGCCATGGCTCTACTTGACTCTACTTGACAGTACTACACTCTACCTTTGCTCTACTACATTCTACCATGGCTCCACGTGACTCTACTTGACTCTGCTGCATTCTACCATAGCTCTACCTGGCTCTACTACATTCTACCATGGCTCTACTTAGTTGTACATGACTCTACTATACATGCAACCGTGGCTCTACTTGACTCTACTACACCCTACCATGGCTCTACTCCATTGTACCATGGCTCTAGTTGACACTACATGACTCTACTACATTCTACCATGGCTCTACTTGACTCTACTACACTCTACAATGGCTCTACTTTGCTCTACATGACTCTCTTACACTATATCATTTCTAGACCTGGCTCTACTTGTCTCTACTACACTCTACGTTAGCTCTACTACATCCTACAATGGATCCACGTGACTCTACTTGACCCTCCTACACTCTACCACGGCTCTACTTTACTCTACTACATTCTACCATGGCTCTACTTGACTCTACATGACTCTACTACATTCTACCATGGCTCTACTTGACTGTACTTGACTCTACTACACTCTACCATGGCTCTACTTGGCTCTACTTGACTCTACTACATTCAACCATAGTTCAACTTCTCTCTATATGACCCTACTGCATTCTACCATAGCTCTACTTGACTCTGTATGCCTCTACTATATTCTACCATGGCTCTTCTTGACTCTACTTGACTCTACTACACTCGCCCATTGCTCTACTTGGCTCTACTTGGCTATACTACACTCTACCATAGCTCTGCTTGGCTCTACTACACTCTACCTTGGCTCTACTACATTCTACCATTGCTCCACGTGACTCTACTTGACTCTGCTACATTCTACCATGGCTCTACTTGGTTCTACATGACTCTACTACATGCAACCGTGGCTCTACTTGACTCTACTACACTCTCCCATGGCTCTACTCCATTGTACCATAGCTCTACTTGACACTACATGACTTTACTACATTCTACCATGGCTCTACTTGACTCTACTACACTCTACCATGGCTCTACTTGACTCTACTTGAGTCCACTACACTCTACCTTGGCTCTACTTGGCTCTACTTGACTCTACTACACTCTACCATGGCTCTACTCCATTGTATATCATGGCTCTACTTCACACTACATGACTCTACTACATTCTACCATGGCTCTACTTGACTCTACTTGACTCTACTACACTCTACCATGGCTCAACTTGGCTCTACTTGAGTCCACTACACCCTATCTTGGCTCAACTCGGCTCTACGTGACTCTACTACACTCTACCATGGCTGTATTTGGATCTACTTGACTCTACTACACTCTACCATGTCTCTACTTCATTCTACCATGGCTCCACGTGACTCTACATCACTCTACTGCATTCTACCATAGCTCTACTTGACTCTGTATGCCTCTACTACATTCTACTATGGCTCTACTTGACCCTACTTGACTCTACTACATTCTGCCATGGCTCCACTTGACTCTACTTGACTGTACTACACTCTACCTTGGCTCTACTACATTCTAACAATGCTCCATGTGACTCTACATGACTCTACTACACACTACCATGGCTCTACCTTGCTCTACTACACTCTACCATGGCTCAACTTGGCTCTACTTGAGTCCACTACACCCTATCTTGGCTCAACTCGGCTCTACGTGACTGTACTACACTCTACCATGGCTGTACTTGGATCTACTTGACTCTACTACACTCTACCATGTCTCTACTTCATTCTACCATGGCTCCACGTGACTCTACATGACTCTACTGCATTCTACCATAGCTCTACTTGACTCTGTATGCCTCTACTACATTCTACTATGGCTCTACTTGACTCTACTTGACTCTACTACATTCTGCCATGGCTCTACTTGACTCTACTTGACTGTACTACACTCTACCTTGGCTCTACTACATTCTAACAATGCTCCATGTGACTCTACATGACTCTACTACACACTACCATGGCTCTACCTTGCTCTACTACACTCTACCATGGCTAAACTTGGCTCTACTTGAGTCCACTACACCCTATCTTGGCTCAACTCGGCTCTACGTGACTGTACTACACTCTACCATGGCTGTACTAGGATCTACTTGACTCTACTACACTCTACCATGTCTCTACTTCATTCTACCATGGCTCCACGTGACTCTACATGACTCTACTGCATTCTACCATAGCTCTACTTGACTCTGTATGCCTCTACTACATTCTACTATGGCTCTACTTGACTCTACTTGACTCTACTACATTCTGCCATGGCTCTACTTGACTCTACTTGACTGTACTACACTCTACCTTGGCTCTACTACATTCTAACAATGCTCCATGTGACTGTACATGACTCTACTACACACTACCATGGCTCTACCTTCCTCTACTACATTCTACCATGGCTCTACTTGACACTACATGATTCTACTAAATACTACCATGCCTGTTCTTGACTCTACTTGACTCTTCTACTCTCTACCATTCCTCTACTTGGCTCTACTACACTCTACCATAGCTCTACTTGGCTCTACTTGACTCTACTACACTCTACCATGGCTCTACTCGTCTCTACTTGACTGTACTACACTCTACCATGTCTTTAGTACATTCTACCAAGGCACCACATGACTCTACTAGACTCTACTACATTGTACGATAGCTCTCCTTGACTCTGTATACCTCTACTACATGCTACCATGGCTCTACTTGACTCTACTTCACTGTACTACACTCTACCTTGGCTCCACTACATTCTACCATAGCTCCACGTGATTCTACTTGACTGTACTGCATTGTAACATCGGTCTACCTGGCTCTACTGCATTCTCCCATGGCTCTACTTGGCTCTACATGACTCTACTACATGCTACCGTGGCTCTACGTGGCTCTACCTGAATCTACTGCACTCTACCAAGGCTCTATTTGGCTCTACTTGAGTCCACTACACCCTACCTTGGCTCTACTTGGCTCTACATGAATGTACTACACTCTACCATGGCTCTACTTGACTCTACTTGAATATACTACACCCTACCATGTCTCTACTACATTCTACCATGGCTCCACGTGACTCTACTTGACTCTGCTACATTCTACCATGGCTCTACTTGGTTCTACATGACTCTACTACATGCAACTGTGGCTCTACTTGACTCTACTACACTCTCCCATGGCTCTACTCCATTGTACCATAGCTCTACTTGACACTACATGACTCTACTACATTCTATCATGGCTCTACTTGACTCTACAACACTCTACCATGGCTCTACTTGGCTCTACTTGAGTCCACTACACTCTACCTTGGCTCTACTTGGCTCTACTTGACTCTACTGCACTCTAACATGGCTCTACTTCACACTACATGACTCTACTACATTCTACCATGGCTCTACTTGACTCTACTTGACTCTACTACACTCTACCATGGCTCTACTCCATTGTATATCATGGCTCTACTTCACACTACATGACTCTACTACATTCTACCATGGCTCTACTTGACTCTACTTGACTCTACTACACTCTACCATGGCTCAACTTGGCTCTACTTGAGTCCACTACACCCTATCTTGGCTCAACTCGGCTCTACGTGACTCTACTACACTCTACCATGGCTGTATTTGGATCTACTTGACTCTACTACACTCTACCATGTCTCTACTTCATTCTACCATGGCTCCACGTGACTCTACATCACTCTACTGCATTCTACCATAGCTCTACTTGACTCTGTATGCCTCTACTACATTCTACTATGGCTCTACTTGACCCTACTTGACTCTACTACATTCTGCCATGGCTCTACTTGACTCTACTTGACTGTACTACACTCTACCTTGGCTCTACTACATTCTAACAATGCTCCATGTGACTCTACATGACTCTACTACACACTACCATGGCTCTACCTTGCTCTACTACACTCTACCATGGCTCAACTTGGCTCTACTTGAGTCCACTACACCCTATCTTGGCTCAACTCGGCTCTACGTGACTGTACTACACTCTACCATGGCTGTACTTGGATCTACTTGACTCTACTACACTCTACCATGTCTCTACTTCATTCTACCATGGCTCCACGTGACTCTACATGACTCTACTGCATTCTACCATAGCTCTACTTGACTCTGTATGCCTCTACTACATTCTACTATGGCTCTACTTGACTCTACTTGACTCTACTACATTCTGCCATGGCTCTACTTGACTCTACTTGACTGTACCACACTCTACCTTGGCTCTACTACATTCTAACAATGCTCCATGTGACTCTACATGACTCTACTACACACTACCATGGCTCTACCTTGCTCTACTACACTCTACCATGGCTCAACTTGGCTCTACTTGAGTCCACTACACCCTATCTTGGCTCAACTCGGCTCTACGTGACTGTACTACACACTACCATGGCTGTACTTGGATCTACTTGACTCTACTACACTCTACCATGTCTCTACTTCATTCTACCATGGCTCCACGTGACTCTACATGACTCTACTGCATTCTACCATAGCTCTACTTGACTCTGTATGCCTCTACTACATTCTACTATGGCTCTACTTGACTCTACTTGACTCTACTACATTCTGCCATGGCTCTACTTGACTCTACTTGACTGTACTACACTCTACCTTGGCTCTACTACATTCTAACAATGCTCCATGTGACTCTACATGACTCTACTACACACTACCATGGCTCTACCTTCCTCTACTACATTCTACCATGGCTCTACTTGACACTACATGATTCTACTAAATACTACCATGCCTGTTCTTGACTCTACTTGACTCTTCTACTCTCTACCATTCCTCTACTTGGCTCTACTACACTCTACCATAGCTCTACTTGGCTCTACTTGACTCTACTACACTCTACCATGGCTCTACTCGTCTCTACTTGACTGTACTACACTCTACCATGTCTTTAGTACATTCTACCATGGCACCACGTGACTCTACTAGACTCTACTACATTGTACGATAGCTCTCCTTGACTCTGTATACCTCTACTACATGCTACCATGGCTCTACTTGACTCTACTTCACTGTACTACACTCTACCTTGGCTCCACTACATTCTACCATAGCTCCACGTGATTCTACTTGACTGTACTGCATTGTAACATCGGTCTACCTGGCTCTACTGCATTCTATCATGGCTCTACTTGGCTCTACATGACTCTACTACATGCTACCGTGGCTCTACGTGGCTCTACCTGAATCTACTGCACTCTACCAAGGCTCTATTTGGCTCTACTTGAGTCCACTACACCCTACCTTGGCTCTACTTGGCTCTACATGAATGTACTACACTCTACCATGGCTCTACTTGACTCTACTTGAATATACTACACCCTACCATGTCTCTACTACATTCTACCATGGCTCCACGTGACTCTACTTGACTCTGCTACATTCTACCATGGCTCTACTTGGTTCTACATGACTCTACTACATGCAACTGTGGCTCTACTTGACTCTACTACACTCTCCCATGGCTCTACTCCATTGTACCATAGCTCTACTTGACACTACATGACTCTACTACATTCTATCATGGCTCTACTTGACTCTACAACACTCTACCATGGCTCTACTTGGCTCTACTTGAGTCCACTACACTCTACCTTGGCTCTACTTGGCTCTACTTGACTCTACTGCACTCTAACATGGCTCTACTTCACACTACATGACTCTACTACATTCTACCATGGCTCTACTTGACTCTACTTGACTCTACTACACTCTACCATGGCTCTACTTGGCTCTACTTGAGTCCACTACACCCTACCTTGGCTCAACTCGGCTCTACGTGACTCTACTACACTCTACCATGGCTGTACTTGGATCTACTTGACTCTACTACACTCTACCATGTCTCTACTACATTCTACCATGGCTCCACGTGACTCTACGTGACTCTACTGCATTCTACCATAGCTCTACTTGACTCTGTATGCCTCTACTACATTCTACCATGGCTCTACTTCACTCTACTTGACTCTACTACATTCTGCCATGGCTCTACTTTACTCTACTTGACTGTACTACACTCTACCTTGGCTCTACTACATTCTAACAATGCTCCATGTGACTCTACATGACTCTACTACACACTACCATGGCTCTACCTTCCTCTACTACATTCTACCATGGCTCTACTTGACACTACATGATTCTACTAAATACTACCATGCCTGTTCTTGACTCTACTTGACTCTTCAACTCTCTACCATTCCTCTACTTGGCTCTACTACACTCTACCATAGCTCTACTTGGCTCTACTTGACTCTACTACACTCTACCATGGCTCTACTCGTCTGTACTTCACTGTACTACACTCTACCATGTCTCTAATTCATTCTACCATGGCTCTGTGTGACTCTACTTGACTCTACTACATTCTACGATAGCTCTACTTGACCCTGTATACCTCTACTTCATGCTACCATGGCTCTACTTGGCTCTACTTCACTGTACGACACTCTACCTTGGCTCTACTACATTCTACCATAGCTCCACGTGACTCTACTTGACTGTACTGCATTCTACCATGGCTCTACCTGGCTCTACTGCATTCTACCATGGCTCTACTTGGCTCTACATGACTCTACTACATGCTACCGTGGCTCTACGTGGCTCTACCTGAATCTACAGCACTCTACCATGGCTCTACTCCATAGTACCATGTGTCTACTTGACACTACATGACTCTACTACATTCTACCATGGCTCTACTTGGCTCTACTTGACTCAACTGCACTCTACCATGCTCTACTTGGCTCTACTTGACTCTACTACATTCTACGATGGCTCTAGTTGACTCTACTTGACTCTACTACATTCTGCCATGGCTCTACTTGACTCTACTTGTCTGCTACACTCTACCTTGGCGCTACTACATCCTACCATGTATCCACGTGACTCTACTTGACTCTACTACACTCTACCATGGCTCTACCTGGCTCTACTACATTCTACCACGGCTCTACTTTGCTCTACTTGAGTCCAGTACACTCTACCTTGGCTCTACTTGGCTCTACTTGGCTCTACTACACTCTACCATGGCTCTACTCCATTGTATATCATGGCTCTGCTTCACACTACATGACTCTGCTACATTCTACCATGGCTCTACATGCCTCTACTACACTCTACCATGGATCAACTTGGCTCTACTTGACTCTACTACACTCTGCCATGGCTCTACTCCATTGTATATCATGGCTCTACTTCACACTACATGACTCTCCTACACTCTCCCATGGGTCTACTTGACTCTACCTTGCTCTTCTACATTCTACCATGGCTCTCCTTCACTCTACATGATTCTACTACATTCTACCATGGCTCTACATGGCTCTACTTGACTCTACTACACTCTACCATAGCTCTACTTGGCTCTATTTGACTCTACTACACTCTACCATGGCTCTAGTTACTTGACTCTACTACATTCTACCATAGATCTACTTGTCTCTATATGACTCTACTGCATTCTACCGTAGCTCTACTTGACTCTGTATGCCTCTACTACATTCTACCATAGCTCGTCTTGACTCTACTTGACTCCCCTACATTCTCCCATTGCTCTACTTGACTCTACTACACTCTACCATGGCTCTACTCGTCTCTACTTGACTGTACTACACTCTACCATGTCTTTAGTACATTCTACCATGGCACCACGTGACTCTACTAGACTCTACTACATTGTACGATAGCTCTCCTTGACTCTGTATACCTCTACTACATGCTACCGTGGCTCTACTTGACTCTACTTCACTGTACTACACTCTACCTTGGCTCCACTACATTCTACCATAGCTCCACGTGATTCTACTTGACTGTACTGCATTGTAACATCGGTCTACCTGGCTCTACTGCATTCTACCATGGCTCTACTTGGCTCTACATGACTCTACTACATGCTACCGTGGCTCTACGTGGCTCTACCTGAATCTACTGCACTCTACCAAGGCTCTATTTGGCTCTACTTGAGTCCACTACACCCTACCTTGGCTCTACTTGGCTCTACATGAATGTACTACACTCTACCATGGCTCTACTTGACTCTACTTGAATATACTACACCCTACCATGTCTCTACTACATTCTACCATGGCTCCACGTGACTCTACTTGACTCTGCTACATTCTACCATGGCTCTACTTGGTTCTACATGACTCTACTACATGCAACTGTGGCTCTACTTGACTCTACTACACTCTCCCATGGCTCTACTCCATTGTACCATAGCTCTACTTGACACTACATGACTCTACTACATTCTATCATGGCTCTACTTGACTCTACAACACTCTACCATGGCTCTACTTGGCTCTACTTGAGTCCACTACACTCTACCTTGGCTCTACTTGGCTCTACTTGGCTCTACTTGACTCTACTGCACTCTAACATGGCTCTACTTCACACTACATGACTCTACTACATTCTACCATGGCTCTACTTGACTCTACTTGACTCTACTACACTCTACCATGGCTCTACTTGGCTCTACTTGAGTCCACTACACCCTACCTTGGCTCAACTCGGCTCTACGTGACTCTACTACACTCTACCATGGCTGTACTTGGATCTACTTGACTCTACTACACTCTACCATGTCTCTACTACATTCTACCATGGCTCCACGTGACTCTACGTGACTCTACTGCATTCTACCATAGCTCTACTTGACTCTGTATGCCTCTACTACATTCTACCATGGCTCTACTTCACTCTACTTGACTCTACTACATTCTGCCATGGCTCTACTTTACTCTACTTGACTGTACTACACTCTACCTTGGCTCTACTACATTCTAACAATGCTCCATGTGACTCTACATGACTCTACTACACACTACCATGGCTCTACCTTCCTCTACTACATTCTACCATGGCTCTACTTGACACTACATGATTCTACTAAATACTACCATGCCTGTTCTTGACTCTACTTGACTCTTCAACTCTCTACCATTCCTCTACTTGGCTCTACTACACTCTACCATAGCTCTACTTGGCTCTACTTGACTCTACTACACTCTACCATGGCTCTACTCGTCTGTACTTCACTGTACTACACTCTACCATGTCTCTAATTCATTCTACCATGGCTCTGTGTGACTCTACTTGACTCTACTACATTCTACGATAGCTCTACTTGACCCTGTATACCTCTACTTCATGCTACCATGGCTCTACTTGGCTCTACTTCACTGTACGACACTCTACCTTGGCTCTACTACATTCTACCATAGCTCCACGTGACTCTACTTGACTGTACTGCATTCTACCATGGCTCTACCTGGCTCTACTGCATTCTACCATGGCTCTACTTGGCTCTACATGACTCTACCACATGCTACCGTGGCTCTACGTGGCTCTACCTGAATCTACAGCACTCTACCATGGCTCTACTCCATAGTACCATGTGTCTACTTGACACTACATGACTCTACTACATTCTACCATGGCTCTACTTGGCTCTACTTGACTCAACTGCACTCTACCATGCTCTACTTGGCTCTACTTGACTCTACTACATTCTACGATGGCTCTAGTTGACTCTACTTGACTCTACTACATTCTGCCATGGCTCTACTTGACTCTACTTGTCTGCTACACTCTACCTTGGCGCTACTACATCCTACCATGTATCCACGTGACTCTACTTGACTCTACTACACTCTACCATGGCTCTACCTGGCTCTACTACATTCTACCACGGCTCTACTTTGCTCTACTTGAGTCCAGTACACTCTACCTTGGCTCTACTTGGCTCTACTTGGCTCTACTACACTCTACCATGGCTCTACTCCATTGTATATCATGGCTCTGCTTCACACTACATGACTCTGCTACATTCTACCATGGCTCTACATGCCTCTACTACACTCTACCATGGATCAACTTGGCTCTACTTGACTCTACTACACTCTGCCATGGCTCTACTCCATTGTATATCATGGCTCTACTTCACACTACATGACTCTCCTACACTCTCCCATGGGTCTACTTGACTCTACCTTGCTCTTCTACATTCTACCATGGCTCTCCTTCACTCTACATGATTCTACTACATTCTACCATGGCTCTACATGGCTCTACTTGACTCTACTACACTCTACCATAGCTCTACTTGGCTCTATTTGACTCTACTACACTCTACCATGGCTCTAGTTACTTGACTCTACTACATTCTACCATAGATCTACTTGTCTCTATATGACTCTACTGCATTCTACCGTAGCTCTACTTGACTCTGTATGCCTCTACTACATTCTACCATAGCTCGTCTTGACTCTACTTGACTCCCCTACATTCTCCCATTGCTCTACTTGGCTCTACTTGGCTCTACTACACTCTACCATGGTTCTACTTGGCAATACTTGACTCTACTACACTCTACCATGGCTCTACTTGACTCTACTTGACTCTACTACATTCTGCCATGGCTCTACTTGAATCTACTACACTCTACGATGCCTCTACTCAGCTCTACTTGATTCTACTACACTATATCATTGCTAGACCTGGCTCTACTTGTCACTACTACACTCTACCTTGGCTCTACTACATCCACCACGGATCCACGTGACTCTACTTGACTCTACTACACTCTACCATGGCTCTACCTGGTTCTACTACATTCTACCATGGCTCTACTTGACTCTACATGACTCTACTACATTCTACCATGGCTCTACTTGACTCTACTTGACTCTACTTCACTCTACCATGGCTCTTCTTGGCTCTACTTGAGTCCACTACACCCTACCTTGGCTCTACTTGGCTCTACGTGACTGTACTACACTCTACCATGGCTCTACTTGGCTCTACTTGAATATACTACACTCTACCATGTCTCTACTCCATTGTACAATGGCTCTACTTGACACTACATGACTCTACTTCATTCTACCATGGTTCTACTTGACTCTACTACACTCTACGATGCCTCTACTCAGCTCTACTTGACTCTACTACACTATATCATTGCTAGACCTGGCTCTACTTGTCTCTACTACACTCTACCTTGGCTCTACTACATTCTACCATGGCTCTACTTGACTCTACTTGACTCTACTACATTCTGCCATGGCTCTACGTGACTCTACTGACTGTACTATATTTTACCTTGGCTCTACTACATTCTACCATGGCTCCACGTGACTCTACTTGACTCTGCTACATTCTACCATGGCTCTACTTGGTTCTACATGACTCTACTACATGCAACCGTGGCTCTACTTGACTAAACTACACTCTCCCATGGCTCTACTCCATTGTACCATAGCTCTACTTGACACTACATGACTCTACTACATTCTACCATGGCTCTACTTGACTCTACTACACTCTACCATGGCTCTACTTAGCTCTACTTGAGTCCACTACACTCTACCTTAGCTCTACATGGATCTACTTGACTCTACTGCACTCTACAATGGCTCTACTCCATTGTATATCATGGCTCTACTTCACACTACACGACTCTACTACATTCTACCGTGGCTCTACTTGACTCTACTTGACTCTACTACACTCTACCATGTCTCTACTACATTCTACCATGGCTCCATGTGACTCTACGTGTCTCTACTGCATTCTACCATAGCTTTACTTGACTCTGTATGTCTCTACTACATTCTACCATGGCTCTACTTGACTCTACTTGACTCAACTACATTCTGCAATGGCTCTACTTGAGTCTACTTGACTGTACTACACTCTACCTTGGCTCTACTACATTCTAACAATGCTCCATGTGACTCTACTTCACTCTACTACACACTACCATGGCTCTACCTTGCTATGCTACATTCTACCATGGCTCTACTTGACACTACATGATTCTACTAAATGCTACCATGCCTCGTCTTGACTCTACTTGACTCTTCGACAATCTACCATGGCTCTACCTTACTCTACTACATTCTACCATGGTTATACTTGACTCTACATGACTCTACTACATTCTACCATGGCTCTACTTGGCTCTACTTGACTCTACTACATTCTGCCATGGCTCTACTTGACTCTACTGACTGTACTATATTTTACCTTGGCTCTACTACATTCTACCATGGCTCCACGTGACTCTACTTGACTCTGCTACATTCTACCATGGCTCTACTTGGTTCTACATGACTCTACTACATGCAACCGTGGCTCTACTTGACTAAACTACACTCTCCCATGGCTCTACTCCATTGTACCATAGCTCTACTTGACACTACATGACTCTACTACATTCTACCATGGCTCTACTTGACTCTACTACACTCTACCATGGCTCTACTTGGCTCTACTTGAGTCCACTACACTCTACCTTAGCTCTACATGGATCTACTTGACTCTACTGCACTCTACCATGGCTCTACTCCATTGTATATCATGGCTCTACTTCACACTACACGACTCTACTACATTCTACCATGGCTCTACTTGACTCTACTTGACTCTACTACACTCTACCATGTCTCTACTACATTCTACCATGGCTCCATGTGACTCTACGTGACTCTACTGCATTCTACCATAGCTTTACTTGACTCTGTATGTCTCTACTACATTCTACCATGGCTCTACTTGACTCTACTTGACTCAACTACATTCTGCAATGGCTCTACTTGAGTCTACTTGACTGTACTACACTCTACCTTGGCTCTACTACATTCTAACAATGCTCCATGTGACTCTACTTGACTCTACTACACACTACCATGGCTCTACCTTGCTATGCTATATTCTACCATGGCTCTACTTGACACTACATGATTCTACTAAATGCTACCATGTCTCTTCTTGACTCTACTTGACTCTTCGACAATCTACCATGGCTCTACCTTACTCTACTACATTCTACCATGGTTATACTTGACTCTACATGACTCTACTACATTCTACCATGGCTCTACTTGGCTCTACTTGACTCTACTACACTCTACCATGCCTCTACTTGGCTCTACTTGACTCTACTACACTCTACAATGTCTCTACTACATTCTACCATGGCTCCATGTGACTCTACGTGACTCTACTGCATTCTACCCTAGCTCTACTTGACTCTGTATGCCTCTACTACATTCTACCATTGCTCTACTTGACCCTACTTGCCTCTACTACATTCTGCCATGGCTCTACTTGACTCTACTTGACAGTACTACACTCTACCTTTGCTCTACTACATTCTAACATGGCTCCACGTGACTCTACTTGACTCTACTACACGCTACCATGGCACTACCTTGCTCTACTACATTTTACCATGGCTCTACTTGACACTACATGATTCTACTAAATGCTACCATGCCTCTTCTTTATTCTACTTGACTCTCCTACACTCTACCATTCCTCTACTTGGCTCTACTACACTCTACCATAGCTCTACTTGGCTCCACTTGACTTTACTACACTCTACCATGGCTCTACTTGTCTCTACTTGACTGTACTTCACTCTACCATGTCTCTACTACATTCTACCATGGCTCTACCTGGCTCTACTACATTCTACCATGGCTCTACTTGGTTATACATGACTCTACTACATTCTACCATGGCTCTACTTGACTCTACTTGACTCTACTACAATCTACCATGGCTCTACTTGGCTCTACTTCACTCTACTACACTCTACCATGGCTCTACTCGTCTGTACTTCACTGTACTACACTCTACCATGTCTCTACTACATTCTACCATGGCACTGTGTGACTCTACTTGACTCTACTACATTCTACAATAGCTCAACTTGACTCTGTATACCTCTACTTCATGCTACCATGGCTCTCCTTGACTCTACTTCACTGTACTACACTCTACCTTGGCTCTACTACATTCTACCATAGCTCCACGTGACTCTACTTGACTGTACTGCATTCTACCATGGCTCTACCTGGCTCTACTGCATTCTACCATGGCTCTACATGGCTCTACATGGCTCTACATGACTCTACTACATGCTACCGTGGCTCTACGTGGCTCTACCTGAATCTACAGCACTCTACCATGGCTCTACTCCATAGTACCATGTGTCTACTTGACACTACATGACTCTACTACATTCTACCATGGCTCTACTTGGCTCTACTTGACTCTACTGCACTCTACCATGCTCTACTTGGCTCTACTTGACTCTACTACATTCTACGATGGCTCTACTTGACTCTACTTGACTCTACTACATTCTGCCATGGCTCTACTTGACTCTACTTGTCTGCTACACTCTACCTTGGCGCTACTACATCCTACAATGGATCCACGTGACTCTACTTGACTCTACTACACTCTACCATGGCTCTACCTGGCTCTACTACATTCTACCATGGCTCTACTTTGCTCTACTTGAGTCCACTACACTCTTCCTTGGCTCTACTACACTCTACCATGGCTCTACTCCATTGTATATCATGGCTCTACTTCACACTACATGACTCTGGTACATTCTACCATGGCTCTACTTGCCTCTTCTACACTCTACCATGGCTCAACTTGGCTCTACTTGACTCTACTACACTCTACCATGGCTCTACTCCATTGTATATCATGGCTCTACTTCACACTACATGACTCTCCTACACTCTACCATGGCTCTACTTGACTCTACCTTGCTCTTCTAGATTCTACCATGGCTCTACATGGCTCTACTTGACTCTACTACCCTCTACCATAGCTCCACTTGGCTCTATTTGACTCTACTACACTCTACCATGGCTCTACTTACTTGACTCTACTACATTCTACCATAGATCTACTTGTCTCTATATGACTCTACTGCATTCTACCATAGCTCTACTTGACTCTGTATGCCTCTACTACATTCTACCATAGCTCGTCTTGACTGTACTTGACTCTCCTACATTCTCCCATTGCTCTACTTGGCTCTACGTGGCTCTACTACACTCTACCATGGTTCTACTTGGCAATACTTGACTCTACTACACTCTACCATGGCTCTACTTGACTCTACTTGACTCTACTACATTCTGCCATGGCTCTACTTGACTCTACTACACTCTACGATGCCTCTACTCAGCTCTACTTGACTCTACTACACTATATCATTGCTAGACCTGGCTCTACTTGTCACTACTACACTCTACCTTGGCTCTACTACATCCACCACGGATCCACGTGACTCTACTTGACTCTACTACACTCTACCATGGCTCTACCTGGTTCTACTACATTCTACCATGGCTCTACTTGACTCTACATGACTCTACTACATTCTACCATGGCTCTACTTGACTCTACTTGACTCTACTTCACTCTACCATGGCTCTTCTTGGCTCTACTTGAGTCCACTACACCCTACCTTGGCTCTACTTGGCTCTACGTGACTGTACTACACTCTACCATGGCTCTACTTGGCTCTACTTGAATATACTACACTCTACCATGTCTCTACTCCATTGTACAATGGCTCTACTTGACACTACATGACTCTACTTCATTCTACCATGGTTCTACTTGACTCTACTACACTCTACGATGCCTCTACTCAGCTCTACTTGACTCTACTACACTATATCATTGCTAGACCTGGCTCTACTTGTCTCCACTACACTCTACCTTGGCTCTACTACATCCACCACGGATCCACGTGACTCTACTTGACTCTACTACACTCTACCATGGCTCTACCTGGTTCTACTACATTCTACCATGGCTCTACTTGACTCTACATGACTCTACTGCATTCTACCATAGCTCTACTTGACTCTGTATGCCTCTACTACATTCTACCATAGCTAGTCTTGACTCTACTTGACTCTCCTACATTCTCCCATTGCTCTACTTGGCTCTACTTGGCTCTACTACACTCTACCATGGTTCTACTTGGCAATACTTGACTCTACTACACTCTACCATTGCTCTACTTGACTCTACTTGACTCTACTACATTCTGCCATGGCTCTACTTGACTCTACTACACTCTACGATGCCTCTACTCAGCTCTACTTGACTCTACTACACTATATCATTGCTAGACCTGGCTCTACTTGTCACTACTACACTCTACCTTGGCTCTACTACATCCACCACGGATCCACGTGACTCTACTTGACTCTACTACACTCTACCATGGCTCTACCTAGTTCTACTACATTCTACCATGGCTCTACTTGACTCTACATGACTGTACTACATTCTACCATGGCTCTACTTGACTCTACTTGACTCTACTTCACTCTACCATGGCTCTTCTTGGCTCTACTTGAGTCCACTACACCCTACCTTGGCTCTACTTGGCTCTACGTGACTGTACTACACTCTACCATGGCTCTACTTGGCTCTACTTGAATATACTACACTCTACCATGTCTCTACTCCATTGTACAATGGCTCTACTTGACACTACATGACTCTACTTCATTCTACCATGGTTCTACTTGACTCTACTACACTCTACGATGCCTCTACTCAGCTCTACTTGACTCTACTACACTATATCATTGCTAGACCTGGCTCTACTTGTCTCTACTACACTCTACCTTGGCTGTACTACATCCACCATGGATCCACGTGACTCTACTTGACTCTAGTACACTCTACCATGGCTCTACCTGGTTCTACTACATTCTACCATGGCTCTACTTGACTCTACATGACTCTACTACATTCTACCATGGCTCTACTTGACTCTACATGACTCTACTTCACTCTACCATGGCTCTTCTTGGCTCTACTTGAGTCCACTACACCCTACCTTGGCTCTACTTGGCTCTACGTGACTGTACTACACTCTACCATGGCTCTACTTGGCTCTACTTGAATATACTACACTCTACCATGTCTCTACTCCATTGTACAATGGCTCTACTTGACACTACATGACTCTACTTTATTCTACCATGGTTCTACTTGACTCTACTACACTCTACGATGCCTCTACTCAGCTCTACTTGACTCTACTACACTATATCATTGCTAGACCTGGCTCTACTTGTCTCTACTACACTCTACCTTGGCTGTACTACATCCACCACGGATCCACGTGACTTTACTTGACTCTACTACACTCTACCATGGCTCTACCTGGTTCTACTACATTCTACCATGGCTCTACGTGACTCTACATGACTCTACTACATTCTACCATGGCTCTACTTGACTCTACATGACTCTACTTCACTCTACCATGGCTCTTCTTGGCTCTACTTGAGTCCACTACACCCTACCTTGGCTCTACTTGGCTCTACGTGACTGTACTACACTCTACCATGGCTCTACTTGGCTCTACTTGAATATACTACACTGTACCATGTCTCTACTACATTCTACCATGGCTCCACGGCACTCTACATGACTCTACTGTATTCTACCATAGTTCTACTTCACTCTGCATGCCTCTACTACATTCTACCATGGCTCTACTTGACTCTACTTGACTCTACTACATTCTGCCATGGCTCTACTTGACTCTACTGACTGTACTATATTTTACCTTGGCTCTACTACATTCTACCATGGCTCCACGTGACTCTACTTGACTCTGCTACATTCTACCATGGCTCTACTTGGTTCTACATGACTCTACTACATGCAACCGTGGCTCTACTTGACTAAACTACACTCTCCCATGGCTCTACTCCTTTGTACCATAGCTCTACTTGACACTACATGACTCTACTACATTCTACCATGGCTCTACTTGACTCTACTACACTCTACCATGGCTCTACTTGGCTCTACTTGAGTCCACTACACTCTACCTTAGCTCTACATGGATCTACTTGACTCTACTGCACTCTACCATGGCTCTACTCCATTGTATATCATGGCTCTACTTCACACTACACGACTCTACTACATTCTACCATGGCTCTACTTGACTCTACTTGACTCTACTACACTCTACCATGTCTCTACTACATTCTACCATAGCTCCATGTGACTCTACGTGACTCTACTGCATTCTACCATAGCTTTACTTGACTCTGTATGTCTCTACTACATTCTACCATGGCTCTACTTGACTCTACTTGACTCAACTACATTCTGCAATGGCTCTACTTGAGTCTACTTGACTGTACTACACACTACCATGGCTCTACCTTGCTATGCTACATTCTACCATGGCTCTACTTGACACTACATGATTCTACTAAATGCTACCATGCCTCTTCTTGACTCTACTTGACTCTTCGACACTCTACCATGGCTCTACCTTACTCTACTACATTCTACCATGGTTATACTTGACTCTACATGACTCTACTACATTCTACCATGGCTCTACTTGGCTCTACTTGAGTCTACTACACTCTACCATACCTCTACTTGGCTCTACTTGACTCTACTACACTCTACAATGTCTCTACTACATTCTACCATGGCTCCATGTGACTCTACGTGACTCTACTGCATTCTACCCTAGCTCTACTTGACTCTGTATGCCTCTACTACATTCTACCATTGCTCTACTTGACTCTACTTGCCTCTACTACATTCTGCCATGGCTCTACTTGACTCTACTTGACAGTACTACACTCTACCTTTGCTCTACTACATTCTAACATGGCTCCACGTGACTCTACTTGACTCTACTACACGCTACCATGGCACTACCTTGCTCTACTACATTTTACCATGGCTCTACTTGACACTACATGATTCTACTAAATGCTACCATGCCTCTTCTTTATTCTACTTGACTCTCCTACACTCTACCATTCCTCTACTTGGCTCTACTACACTCTACCATAGCTCTACTTGGCTCCACCTGACTTTACTACACTCTACCATGGCTCTACTTGTCTCTACTTGACTGTACTACACTCTACCATGTCTCTACTACATTCTACCATGGCTCTACCTGGCTCTACTACATTCTACCATGGCTCTACTTGGTTCTACATGACTCTACTACATTCTACCATGGCTCTACTTGACTCTACTTGACTCTACTACAATCTACCATGGCTCTACTTGGCTCTACTTGACTCTACTACACTCTACCATGGCTCTACTCGTCTGTACTTCACTGTACTACACTCTACCATGTCTCTACTACATTCTACCATGGCACTGTGTGACTCTACTTGACTCTACTACATTCTACGATAGCTAAACTTGACTCTGTATACCTCTACTTCATGCTACCATGGCTCTACTTGACTCTACTTCACTGTACTACACTCTACCTTGGCTCTACTACATTCTACCATAGCTCCACGTGACTCTACTTGACTGTACTGCATTCTACCATGGCTCTACCTGGCTCTACTGCATTCTACCATGGCTCTACATGGCTCTACATGACTCTACTACATGCTACCGTGGCTCTACGTGGCTCTACCTGAATCTACTGCACTCTACCATGGCTCTACTCCATAGTACCATGTGTCTACTTGACACTAAAGGACTCTACTACATTCTACCATGGCTCTACTTGGCTCTACTTGACTCTACTACACTCTACCATGACTCTACTTGGCTTTACATGACTCTACTACATGCTACCGTGGCTCTACGTGGCTCTACCTGAATCTACTGCACTCTACCATGGCTCTACTCCATAGTACCATGTGTCTACTTGACACTAAAGAACTCTACTACATTCTACCATGGCTCTACGTGGCTCTACCTGAATCTACAGCACTCTACCATGGCTCTACTCCATAGTACCATGTGTCTACTTGACACTACATGACTCAACTACATTCTACCATGGCTCTACTTTGCTCTACTTGAGTCCACTACACTCTACCTTGGCTCTACTTGGCTCTACTTGGCTCTACTACACTCTACCATGGCTCTACTCCATTGTATATCATGGCTCTACTTCACACTACATGACTCTGGTACATTCTACCATGGCTCTACTTGCCTCTACTACACTCTACCATGGCTCACCTTGGCTCTACTTGACTCTACTACACTCTACCATGGCTCTACTCCATTGTATATCATGGCTCTACTTCACACTACATGACTCTCCTACACTCTACCATGGCTCTACTTGACTCTACCTTGCTCTTCTACATTCTACCATGGCTCTACTTGACTCTACATGACTCTACTACATTCTACCATGGCTCTACATGGCTCTACTTGACTCTACTACCCTCTACCATAGCTCCACTTGGCTCTATTTGACTCTACTACACTCTACCATGGCTCTACTTACTTGACTCTACTACATTCTACCATAGATCTACTTGTCTCTATATGACTCTACTGCATTCTGTATGCCTCTACTACATTCTACCATAGCTCGTCTTGACTCTACTTGACTCTCCTACATTCTCCCATTGCTCTACTTGGCTCTACTTGGCTCTACTACACTCTACCATGGTTCTACTTGGCAATACTTGACTCTACTACATTCTACCATGGCTCTACTTGACTCTACTTGACTCTACTACACTATACCATGACTCTACTTGGCTCTACTTGAATCCACTACACTCTACCTTGGTTTTACTTCGCTCTACTTGACTCTACTACACTCTACCATGGCTCTAATCCATTGTATATCATGGCTCTACTTCACACTACATGACTCTACTACATTTTACGATGGATCTACTTGACTCTACTACACTCTACCATGGCTCAACTTGGCTCTACTTGACGGTACTAGACTCTACCTTGGCACTACTACATTCTAACAATGCTCCATGTGACTCTACTTGACTCTACTACACACTACCATGGCTCTACCTTGCTATGCTACATTCTACCATGGCTCTACTTGACACTACACGATTCTACTAAATGCTACCATGCCTCTTCTTGACTCTACTTGACTCTTCGACACTCTACCATGGCTCTACCTTACTCTACTACATTCTACCATGGTTATACTTGACTCTACATGACTCTACTACATTCTACCATGGCTCTACTTGGCTCTACTTGACTCTACTACACTCTACCATGCCTCTACTTGGCTCTACTTGACTCTACTACACTCTACAATGTCTCTACTACATTCTACCATGGCTCCATGTGACTCTACGTGACTCTACTGCATTCTACCCTAGCTCTACTTGACTCTGTATGCCTCTACTACATTCTACCATTGCTCTACTTGACTCTACTTGCCTCTACTACATTCTGCCATGGCTCTACTTGACTCTACTTGACAGTACTACACTCTACCTTTGCTCTACTACATTCTAACATGGCTCCACGTGACTCTACTTGACTCTACTACATTCTGCCATGGCTCTACTTGACTCTACTTGACAGTACTACACTCTACCTTTGCTCTACTACATTCTAACATGGCTCCACGTGACTCTACTTGACTCTACTACACGCTACCATGGCACTACCTTGCTCTACTACATTTTACCATGGCTCTACTTGACACTACATGATTCTACTAAATGCTACCATGCCTCTTCTTTATTCTACTTGACTCTCCTACACTCTACCATTCCTCTACTTGGCTCTACTACACTCTACCATAGCTCTACTTGGCTCCACCTGACTTTACTACACTCTACCATGGCTCTACTTGTCTCTACTTGACTGTACTACACTCTACCATGTCTCTACTACATTCTACCATGGCTCTACCTGGCTCTACTACATTCTACCATGGCTCTACTTGGTTCTACATGACTCTACTACATTCTACCATGGCTCTACTTGACTCTACTTGACTCTACTACAATCTACCATGGCTCTACTTGGCTCTACTTGACTCTACTACACTCTACCATGGCTCTACTCGTCTGTACTTCACTGTACTACACTCTACCATGTCTCTACTACATTCTACCATGGCACTGTGTGACTCTACTTGACTCTACTACATTCTACGATAGCTAAACTTGACTCTGTATACCTCTACTTCATGCTACCATGGCTCTACTTGACTCTACTTCACTGTACTACACTCTACCTTGGCTCTACTACATTCTACCATAGCTCCACGTGACTCTACTTGACTGTACTGCATTCTACCATGGCTCTACCTGGCTCTACTGCATTCTACCATGGCTCTACATGGCTCTACATGACTCTACTACATGCTACCGTGGCTCTACGTGGCTCTACCTGAATCTACTGCACTCTACCATGGCTCTACTCCATAGTACCATGTGTCTACTTGACACTAAAGGACTCTACTACATTCTACCATGGCTCTACTTGGCTCTACTTGACTCTACTACACTCTACCATGACTCTACTTGGCTTTACATGACTCTACTACATGCTACCGTGGCTCTACGTGGCTCTACCTGAATCTACTGCACTCTACCATGGCTCTACTCCATAGTACCATGTGTCTACTTGACACTAAAGAACTCTACTACATTCTACCATGGCTCTACGTGGCTCTACCTGAATCTACAGCACTCTACCATGGCTCTACTCCATAGTACCATGTGTCTACTTGACACTACATGACTCAACTACATTCTACCATGGCTCTACTTTGCTCTACTTGAGTCCACTACACTCTACCTTGGCTCTACTTGGCTCTACTTGGCTCTACTACACTCTACCATGGCTCTACTCCATTGTATATCATGGCTCTACTTCACACTACATGACTCTGGTACATTCTACCATGGCTCTACTTGCCTCTACTACACTCTACCATGGCTCACCTTGGCTCTACTTGACTCTACTACACTCTACCATGGCTCTACTCCATTGTATATCATGGCTCTACTTCACACTACATGACTCTCCTACACTCTACCATGGCTCTACTTGACTCTACCTTGCTCTTCTACATTCTACCATGGCTCTACTTGACTCTACATGACTCTACTACATTCTACCATGGCTCTACATGGCTGTACTTGACTCTACTACCCTCTACCATAGCTCCACTTGGCTCTATTTGACTCTACTACACTCTACCATGGCTCTACTTACTTGACTCTACTACATTCTACCATAGATCTACTTGTCTCTATATGACTCTACTGCATTCTGTATGCCTCTACTACATTCTACCATAGCTCGTCTTGACTCTACTTGACTCTCCTACATTCTCCCATTGCTCTACTTGGCTCTACTTGGCTCTACTACACTCTACCATGGTTCTACTTGGCAATACTTGACTCTACTACATTCTACCATGGCTCTACTTGACTCTACTTGACTCTACTACACTCTACCATGGCTCTACTTGGCTCTACTTGAATCCACTACACTCTACCTTGGTTTTACTTCGCTCTACTTGACTCTACTACACTCTACCATGGCTCTAATCCATTGTATATCATGGCTCTACTTCACACTACATGACTCTACTACATTTTACGATGGATCTACTTGACTCTACTACACTCTACCATGGCTCAACTTGGCTCTACTTGACGGTACTAGACTCTACCTTGGCATTACTACATTCTAACAATGCTCCATGTGACTCTACTTGACTCTACTACACACTACCATGGCTCTACCTTGCTATGCTACATTCTACCATGGCTCTACTTGACACTACACGATTCTACTAAATGCTACCATGCCTCTTCTTGACTCTACTTGACTCTTCGACACTCTACCATGGCTCTACCTTACTCTACTACATTCTACCATGGTTATACTTGACTCTACATGACTCTACTACATTCTACCATGGCTCTACTTGGCTCTACTTGACTCTACTACACTCTACCATGCCTCTACTTGGCTCTACTTGACTCTACTACACTCTACAATGTCTCTACTACATTCTACCATGGCTCCATGTGACTCTACGTGACTCTACTGCATTCTACCCTAGCTCTACTTGACTCTGTATGCCTCTACTACATTCTACCATTGCTCTACTTGACTCTACTTGCCTCTACTACATTCTGCCATGGCTCTACTTGACTCTACTTGACAGTACTACACTCTACCTTTGCTCTACTACATTCTAACATGGCTCCACGTGACTCTACTTGACTCTACTACACGCTACCATGGCACTACCTTGCTCTACTACATTTTACCATGGCTCTACTTGACACTACATGATTCTACTAAATACTACCATGCCTCTTCTTTATTCTACTTGACTCTCCTACACTCTACCATTCCTCTACTTGGCTCTACTACACTCTACCATAGCTCTACTTGGCTCCACTTGACTTTACTACACTCTACCATGGCTCTACTTGTCTCTACTTGACTGTACTACACTCTACCATGTCTCTACTACATTCTACCATGGCTCTACCTGGCTCTACTACATTCTACAATGGCTCTACTTGGTTCTACATGACTCTACTACATTCTACCATGGCTCTACTTGACTCTACTTGACTCTACTACACTCTACCATGGCTCTACTCGTCTGTACTTCACTGTACTACACTCTACCATGTCTCTACTACATTCTACCTTGGCTCTACCTGGCTCTACTACATTCTACCATGGCTCTACTTGGTTCTACATGACTCTACTACATTCTACCATGGCTCTACTTGACTCTACTTGACTCTACTACAATCTACCATGGCTCTACTTGGCTCTACTTGACTCTACTACACTCTACCATGGCTCTACTCGTCTGTACTTCACTGTACTAACCTATACCATGTCTCTACTACATTCTACCATGGCACTGTGTGACTCTACTTGACTCTACTACATTCTACGATAGCTCAACTTGACTCTGTATACCTCTACTTCATGCTACCATGGCTCTACTTGACTCTACTTCACTGTACTACACTCTACCTTGGCTCTACTACATTCTACCATAGCTCCACGTGACTCTACTTGACTGTACTGCATTCTACCATGGCTCTACCTGGCTCTACTGCATTCTACCATGGCTCTACATGGGTCTACATGACTCTACTACATGCTACCGTGGCTCTACGTGGCTCTACCTGAATCTACTGCACTCTACCATGACTCTACTCCATAGTACCATGTGTCTACTTGACACTAAAGGACTCTACTACATTCTACCATGGCTCTACTTGGCTCTACTTGACTCTACTACACTCTACCATGACTCTACTTGGCTTTACATGACTCTACTACATGCTACCGTGGCTGTACGTGGCTCTACCTGAATCTACTGCACTCTACCATGGCTCTACTCCATAGTACCATGTGTCTACTTGACACTAAAGGACTCTACTACATTCTACCATGGCTCTACGTGGCTCTACCAGAATCTACAGCACTCTACCATGGCTCTACTCCATAGTACCATGTGTCTACTTGACACTACATGATTCAACTACATTCTACCATGGCTCTACTTGGCTCTACTTGACTCTACTGCACTCTACCATGCTCTACTTGACTCTACTTGACTCTACTACATTCTGCCATGGCTCTACTTGACTCTACTTGTCTGCTACACTCTACCTTGGCGCTACTACATCCTACAATGGATCCACGTGACTCTGCTTGACTCTACTACACTCTACCATGGCTCTACCTGGCTCTACTACATTCTACCATGGCTCTACTTTGCTCTACTTGAGTCCACTACACTCTACCTTGGCTCTACTTGGCTCTACTTGGCTCTACTACACTCTACCATGGCTCTACTCCATTGTATATCATGGCTCTACTTCACACTACATGACTCTGGTACATTCTACCATGGCTCTACTTGCCTCTACTACACTCTACCATGGCTCACCTTGGCTCTACTTGACTCTACTACACTCTACCATGGCTCTACTCCATTGTATATCATGGCTCTACTTCACACTACATGACTCTCCTACACTCTACCATGGCTCTACTTGACTCTATCTTGCTCTTCTACATTCTACCATGGCTCTACTTGACTCTACATGACTCTACTACATTCTACCATGGCTCTACATGGCTCTACTTGAATCTACTACCCTCTACCATAGCTCCACTTGGCTCTATTTGACTCTACTACACTCTACCATGGCTCTACTTACTTGACTCTACTACATTCTACCGTAGATCTACTTGTCTCTATATGAATCTACTGCATTCTGTATGCCTCTACTACATTCTACCGTAGCTCGTCTTGACTCTACTTGACTCTCCTACATTCTCCCATTGCTCTACTTGGCTCTACTTGGCTCTACTACACTCTACCATGGTTCTACTTGGCAATACTTGACTCTACTACATTCTACCATGGCTCTACTTGACTCTACTTGACTCTACTTCACTCCACCATGGCTCTACGTGGCTCTACTTGAATCCACTACACTCTACCTTGGTTTTACTTCGCTCTACTTGACTCTACTACACTCTACCATGGCTCTACTCCATTGTATATCATGGCTCTACTTCACACTACATGACTCTACTACATTTTACGATGGATCTACTTGACTCTACTACACTCTACCATGGCTCAACTTGGCTCTACTTGACTCTTCTACACTCTACCATGGCTCTACTCCATTGTACCATGGCTCTACTTCACACTACATGATTCTACTGAATTCTACCATGGCTCTTCTTGACCCTACTTGACTTACATACACTCTATCATTGCTCTACTTGGCTCTACTACACTCTACCATAGCTCTACTTGACTCTACATGACTCTACTACACTCTACCATGGCTCTACTTGGCTCTACTTGACTCTACTACACTCTACCATGTCTCTACTACATTCTACCATGGCTCCACCTGACTCTACGTGACTCTACTGCATTCTACCATAGCTCTACTTGACTCTGTATGCCTCTACTACATTCCACCATTGCTCTACTTGACTCTACTTGACTCTACTACATTCTGCCATGGATCTACTTGACTCTACTTGACAGTACTACATTCTACCTTTCCTCTACTACATTCTACCATGGCTCCACGTGACTCTACTTGACTCTGCTGCATTCTACCATGGCACTTACTGGCTCTACTACATTCTACCATGGCTCTACTTGGTTCTACATGACACTACTACATGAAACCGTGGCTCTACTTGACTCTACTACACTCTACCATGGGTCTACTCCATTGTACCATGGCTCTACTTGACACTACATGACTCTACTACATTCTACCATGGCTCTATTTGACTCTACTACACTCTACGATGGCTCTGCTTTGCTCTACTTGACTCTACTACACTATATCATTGCTAGACCTGGCTCTACTTGTCTCTACTGCAGTCTACCTTAGCTCTACTACATCCTACCATGGATCCACGTGACTCTACTTGACTCTCCTACACTCTACCACGGCTCTACTTTACTCTACTACATTCTACCATGGCTCTACTTGACTCTACATGACTCTACTACATTCTACCATGGCTCCACGTGACTCTACTTGACTGTACTGCATTCTACCATGGCTCTACCTGGCTCTACTGCATTTTACCATGGCTCTACATGGCTCTACATGGCTCTACATGACTCTACTACATGCTACCGTGGCTCTACGTGGCTCTACCTGAATCTACAGCACTCTACCATGGCTCTACTCCATAGTACCATGTGTCTACTTGACACTACATGACTCTACTACATTCTACCATGGCTCTACTTGGCTCTACTTGACTCTACTGCACTCTACCATGCTCTACTTGGCTCTACTTGACTCTACTACATTCTACGATGGCTCTACTTGACTCTACTTGACTCTACTACATTCTGCCATGGCTCTACTTGACTCTACTTGTCTGCTACACTCTACCTTGGCGCTACTACATCCTACAATGGATCCACGTGACTCTACTTGACTCTACTACACTCTACCATGGCTCTACCTGGCTCTACTACATTCTACCATGGCTCTACTTTGCTCTACTTGAGTCCACTACACTCTACCTTGGCTCTACTATACTCTACCATGGCTCTACTCCATTGTATATCATGGCTCTACTTCACACTACATGACTCTGGTACATTCTACCATGGCTCTACTTGCCTCTACTACACTCTACCATGGCTCAACTTGGCTCTACTTGACTCTACTACACTCTACCATGGCTCTACTCCATTGTATATCATGGCTCTACTTCACACTACATGACTCTCCTACACTCTACCATGGCTCTACTTGACTCTACCTTGCTCTTCTAGATTCTACCATGGCTCTACATGGCTCTACTTGACTCTACTACCCTCTACCATAGCTCCACTTGGCTCTATTTGACTCTACTACACTCTACCATGGCTCTACTTACTTGACTCTACTACATTCTACCATAGATCTACTTGTCTCTATATGACTGTACTGCATTCTATCATAGCTCTACTTGACTCTGTATGCCTCTACTACATTCTACCATAGCTCGTCTTGACTCTACTTGACTGTCCTACATTCTCCCATTGCTCTACTTGGCTCTACTTGGCTCTACTACACTCTACCATGGTTCTACTTGGCAATACTTGACTCTACTACACTCTACCATGGCTCTACTTGACTCTACTTGACTCTACTACATTCTGCCATGGCTCTACTTGACTCTACTACACTCTACGATGCCTCTACTCAGCTCTACTTGACTCTACTACACTATATCATTGCTAGACCTGGCTCTACTTGTCACTACTACACTCTACCTTGGCTCTACTACATCCACCACGGATCCACGTGACTCTACTTGACTCTACTACACTCTACCATGGCTCTACCTGGTTCTACTACATTCTACCATGGCTCTACTTGACTCTACATGACTCTACTACATTCTACCATGGCTCTACTTGACTCTACTTGACTCTACTTCACTCTACCATGGCTCTTCTTGGCTCTACTTGAGTCCACTACACCCTACCTTGGCTCTACTTGGCTCTACGTGACTGTACTACACTCTACCATGGCTCTACTTGGCTCTACTTGAATATACTACACTCTACCATGTCTCTACTCCATTGTACAATGGCTCTACTTGACACTACATGACTCTACTTCATTCTACCATGGTTCTACTTGACTCTACTACACTCTACGATGCCTCTACTCAGCTCTACTTGACTCTACTACACTATATCATTGCTAGACCTGGCTCTACTTGTCTCTACTACACTCTACCTTGGCTCTACTACATCCACCACGGATCCACGTGACTCTACTTCACTCTACTACACTCTACCATGGCTCTACCTAGTTCTACTACATTCTACCATGGCTCTACTTGACTCTACATGACTCTACTGCATTCTACCATAGCTCTACTTGACTCTGTATGCCTCTACTACATTCTACCATAGCTCGTCTTGACTCTACTTGACTCTCCTACATTCTCCCATTGCTCTACTTGGCTCTACTTGGCTCTACTACACTCTACCATGGTTCTACTTGGCAATACTTGACTCTACTACACTCTACCATTGCTCTACTTGACTCTACTTGACTCTACTACATTCTGCCATGGCTCTACTTGACTCTACTACACTCTACGATGCCTCTACTCAGCTCTACTTGACTCTACTACACTATATCATTGCTAGACCTGGCTCTACTTGTCACTACTACACTCTACCTTGGCTCTACTACATCCACCACGGATCCACGTGACTCTACTTGACTCTACTACACTCTACCATGGCTCTACCTGGTTCTACTACATTCTACCATGGCTCTACTTGACTCTACATGACTCTACTACATTCTACCATGGCTCTACTTGACTCTACTTGACTCTACTTCACTCTACCATGGCTCTTCTTGGCTCTACTTGAGTCCACTACACCCTACCTTGGCTCTACTTGGCTCTACGTGACTGTACTACACTCTACCATGGCTCTACTTGGCTCTACTTGAATATACTACACTCTACCATGTCTCTACTCCATTGTACAATGGCTCTACTTGACACTACATGACTCTACTTCATTCTACCATGGTTCTACTTGACTCTACTACACTCTACGATGCCTCTACTCAGCTCTACTTGACTCTACTACACTATATCATTGCTAGACCTGGCTCTACTTGTCACTACTACACTCTACCTTGGCTCTACTACATCCACCACGGATCCACGTGACTCTACTTGACTCTACTACACTCTACCATGGCTCTACCTGGTTCTACTACATTCTACCATGGCTCTACTTGACTCTACATGACTCTACTACATTCTACCATGGCTCTACTTGACTCTACTTGACTCTACTTCACTCTACCATGGCTCTTCTTGGCTCTACTTGAGTCCACTACACCCTACCTTGGCTCTACTTGGCTCTACGTGACTGTACTACACTCTACCATGGCTCTACTTGGCTCTACTTGAATATACTACACTCTACCATGTCTCTACTACATTCTACCATGGCTCCACGGCACTCTACATGACTCTACTGTATTCTACCATAGTTCTACTTCACTCTGCATGCCTCTACTACATTCTACCATGGCTCTACTTGACTCTACTTGACTCTACTACATTCTGCCATGGCTCTACTTGACTCTACTGACTGTACTATATTTTACCTTGGCTCTACTACATTCTACCATGGCTCCACGTGACTCTACTTGACTCTGCTACATTCTACCATGGCTCTACTTGGTTCTACATGACACTACTACATGAAACCGTGGCTCTACTTGACTCTACTACACTCTACCATGGCTCTACTCCATTGTACCATGGCTCTACTTGACACTACATGAATCTTCTACATTCTACCATGGCTCTATTTGACTCTACTACACTCTACGATGGCTCTGCTTTGCTCTACTTGACTCTACTACACTATATCATTGCTAGACCTGGCTCTACTTGTCTCTACTGCAGTCTACCTTAGCTCTACTACATCCTACCATGGATCCACGTGACTCTACTTGACTCTCCTACACTCTACCACGGCTCTACTTTACTCTACTACATTCTACCTTGGCTCTACTTGACTCTACATGACTCTACTACATTCTACCATGGCTCCACGTGACTCTACTTGACTGTACTGCATTCTACCATGGCTCTACCTGGCTCTACTGCATTCTACCATGGCTCTACATGGCTCTACATGACTCTACTACATGCTACCGTGGCTCTACGTGGCTCTACCTGAATCTTCAGCACTCTACCATGGCTCTACTCCATAGTACCATGTGTCTACTTGACACTACATGACTCTACTACATTCTACCATGGCTCTACTTGGCTCTACTTGACTCTACTGCACTCTACCATGCTCTACTTGGCTCTACTTGACTCTACTACATTCTACGATGGCTCTACTTGACTCTACTTGACTCTACTACATTCTGCCATGGCTCTACTTGACTCTACTTGTCTGCTACACTCTACCTTGGCGCTACTACATCCTTCAATGGATCCACGTGACTCTACTTGACTCTACTACACTCTACCATGGCTCTACCTGGCTCTACTACATTCTACCATGGCTCTACTTTGCTCTACTTGAGTCCACTACACTCTACCTTGGCTCTACTACACTCTACCATGGCTCTACTCCATTGTATATCATGGCTCTACTTCACACTACATGACTCTGGTACATTCTACCATGGCTCTACTTGCCTCTACTACACTCTACCATGGCTCAACTTGGCTCTACTTGACTCTACTACACTCTACCATGGCTCTACTCCATTGTATATCATGGCTCTACTTCACACTACATGACTCTCCTACACTCTACCATGGCTCTACTTGACTCTACCTTGCTCTTCTAGATTCTACCATGGCTCTACATGGCTCTACTTGACTCTACTACCCTCTACCATAGCTCCACTTGGCTCTATTTGACTCTACTACACTCTACCATGGCTCTACTTACTTGACTCTACTACATTCTACCATAGATCTACTTGTCTCTATATGACTCTACTGCATTCTACCATAGCTCTACTTGACTCTGTATGCCTCTACTACATTCTACCATAGCTCGTCTTGACTCTACTTGACTGTCCTACATTCTCCCATTGCTCTACTTGGCTCTACTTGGCTCTACTACACTCTACCATGGTTCTACTTGGCAATACTTGACTCTACTACACTCTACCATGGCTCTACTTGACTCTACTTGACTCTACTACATTCTGCCATGGCTCTACTTGACTCTACTACACTCTACGATGCCTCTACTCAGCTCTACTTGACTCTACTACACTATATCATTGCTAGACCTGGCTCTACTTGTCACTACTACACTCTACCTTGGCTCTACTACATCCACCACGGATCCACGTGACTCTACTTGACTCTACTACACTCTACCATGGCTCTACCTGGTTCTACTACATTCTACCATGGCTCTACTTGACTCTACATGACTCTACTGCATTCTACCATAGCTCTACTTGACTCTGTATGCCTCTACTACATTCTACCATAGCTCGTCTTGACTCTACTTGACTCTCCTACATTCTCCCATTGCTCTACTTGGCTCTACTTGGCTCTACTACACTCTACCATGGTTCTACTTGGCAATACTTGACTCTACTACACTCTACCATTGCTCTACTTGACTCTACTTGACTCTACTACATTCTTCCATGGCTCTACTTCACTCTACTACACTCTACGATGCCTCTACTCAGCTCTACTTGACTCTACTACACTATATCATTGCTAGACCTGGCTCTACTTGTCACTACTACACTCTACCTTGGCTCTACTACATCCACCACGGATCCACGTGACTCTACTTGACTCTACTACACTCTACCATGGCTCTAACTAGTTCTACTACATTCTACCATGGCTCTACTTGACTCTACATGACTCTACTACATTCTACCATGGCTCTACTTGACTCTACTTGACTCTACTTCACTCTACCATGGCTCTTCTTGGCTCTACTTGAGTCCACTACACCCTACCTTGGCTCTACTTGGCTCTACGTGACTGTACTACACTCTACCATGGCTCTACTTGGCTCTACTTGAATATACTACACTCTACCATGTCTCTACTCCATTGTACAATGGCTCTACTTGACACTACATGACTCTACTTTATTCTACCATGGTTCTACTTGACTCTACTACACTCTACGATGCCTCTACTCAGCTCTACTTGACTCTACTACACTATATCATTGCTAGACCTGGCTCTACTTGTCTCTACTACACTCTACCTTGGCTGTACTACATCCACCACCGATCCACGTGACTCTACTTGACGCTACTACACTCTACCATGGCTCTACCTGGTTCTACTACATTCTACCATGGCTCTACGTGACTCTACATGACTCTACTACATTCTACCATGGCTCTACTTGACTCTACATGACTCTACTTCACTCTACCATGGCTCTTCTTGGCTCTACTTGAGTCCACTACACCCTACCTTGGCTCTACTTGGCTCTACGTGACTGTACTACACTCTACCATGGCTCTACTTGGCTCTACTTGAATATACTACACTCTACCATGTCTCTACTACATTCTACCATGGCTCCACGGCACTCTACATGACTCTACTGTATTCTACAATAGTTCTACTTCACTCTGCATGCCTCTACTACATTCTACCATGGCTCTACTTGACTCTACTTGACTCTACTACATTCTGCCATGGCTCTACTTGACTCTACTGACTGTACTATATTTTACCTTGCCTCTACTACATTCTACTATGGCTCTACGTGACTCTACTTGACTCTGCTACATTCTATCATGGCTCTACTTGGTTCTACATGACTCTACTACATGCAACCGTGGCTCTACTTGACTAAACTACACTCTCCCATGGCTCTACTCCATTGTACCATAGCTCTACTTGACACTACATGACTCTACTACATTCTACCATGGCTCTACTTGACTCTACTACACTCTACCATGGCTCTACTTGGCTCTACTTGAGTCCACTACACTCTACCTTAGCTCTACATGGATCTACTTGACTCTACTGCACTCTACCATGGCTCTACTCCATTGTATATCATGGCTCTACTTCACACTACACAACTCTACTACATTCTACCATGGCTCTACTTGACTCTACTCGACTCTACTACACTCTACCATGTCTCTACTACATTCTACCATGGCTCCATGTGACTCTACGTGACTCTACTGCATTCTACCATAGCTCTACTTGACTCTGTGTGCCTCTACTACATTCTACCATTGCTCTACTTGACTCTACTTGCCTCTACTACATTCTGCAATGGCTCTACTTGACTCTACTTGACAGTACTACACTCTACCTTTGCTCTACTACATTCTAACATGGCTCCACGTGACTCTACTTGACTCTACTACACGCTACCATGGCACTACCTTGCTCTACTACATTTTACCATGGCTCTACTTGACACTACATGATTCTACTAAATGCTACCATGCCTCTTCTTTATTCTACTTGACTCTCCTACACTCTACCATTCCTCTACTTGGCTCTACTACACTCTACCATAGCTCTACTTGGCTCCACCTGACTTTACTACACTCTACCATGGCTCTACTTGTCTCTACTTGACTGTACTACACTCTACCATGTCTCTACTACATTCTACCATGGCTCTACCTGGCTCTACTACATTCTACCATGGCTCTACTTGGTTCTACATGACTCTACTACATTCTACCATGGCTCTACTTGACTCTACTTGACTCTACTACAATCTACCATGGCTCTACTTGGCTCTACTTGACTCTACTACACTCTACCATGGCTCTACTCGTCTGTACTTCACTGTACTACACTCTACCATGTCTCTACTACATTCTACCATGGCACTGTGTGACTCTACTTGACTCTACTACATTCTACGATAGCTAAACTTGACTCTGTATACCTCTACTTCATGCTACCATGGCTCTACTTGACTCTACTTCACTGTACTACACTCTACCTTGGCTCTACTACATTCTACCATAGCTCCACGTGACTCTACTTGACTGTACTGCATTCTACCATGGCTCTACCTGGCTCTACTGCATTCTACCATGGCTCTACATGGCTCTACATGACTCTACTACATGCTACCGTGGCTCTACGTGGCTCTACCTGAATCTACTGCACTCTACCATGGCTCTACTCCATAGTACAATGTGTCTACTTGACACTAAAGGACTCTACTACATTCTACCATGGCTCTACTTGGCTCTACTTGACTCTACTACACTCTACCATGACTCTACTTGGCTTTACATGACTCTACTACATGCTACCGTGGCTCTATACGTGGCTCTACCTGAATCTACTGCACTCTACCATGGCTCTACTCCATAGTACCATGTGTCTACTTGACACTAAAGGACTCTACTACATTCTACCATGGCTCTACGTGGCTCTACCTGAATCTACAGCACTCTACCATGGCTCTACTCCATAGTACCATGTGTCTACTTGACACTACATGACTCAACTACATTCTACCATGGCTGTACTTGGCTCTACTTGACTCTACTGCACTCTACGATGCTCTACTTGACTCTACTTGACTCTACTACATTCTGCCATGGCTCTACTTGACTCTACTTGTCTGCTACACTCTACCTTGGCTCTACTACATCCTACAATGGATCCACGTGACTCTACTTGACTCTACTACACTCTACCATGGCTCTACCTGGCTCTACTACATTCTACCATGGCTCTACTTTGCTCTACTTGAGTCCACTACACTCTACCTTGGCTCTACTTGGCTCTACTTGGCTCTACTACACTCTACCATGGCTTTACTCCATTGTATATCATGGCTCTACTTCACACTACATGACTCTGGTACATTCTAGCATGGCTCTACTTGCCTCTACTACACTCTACCATGGCTCACCTTGGCTCTACTTGACTCTACTACACTCTACCTTGGCTCTACTTGGCTCTACTCCATTGTATATCATGGCTCTACTTCACACTACATGACTCTCCTACACTCTACCATGGCTCTACTTGACTCTACCTTGCTCTTCTACATTCTACCATGGCTCTACTTGACTCTACATGACTCTACTACATTCTACCATGGCTCTACATGGCTCTACTTGACTCTACTACCCTCTACCATAGCTCCACTTGGCTCTATTTGACTCTACTACACTCTACCATGGCTCTACTTACTTGACTCTACTACATTCTACCATAGATCTACTTGTCTCTATATGACTCTACTGCATTCTGTATGCCTCTACTACATTATACCATAGCTCGTCTTGACTCTACTTGACTCTCCTACTTTCTCCCATTGCTCTACTTGGCTCTACTTGGCTCTACTACACTCTACCATGGTTCTACTTGGCAATACTTGACTCTACTACATTCTACCATGGCTCTACTTGACTCTACTTGACTCTACTACACTCTACCATGGCTCTACTTGGCTCTACTTGAATCCACTACACTCTACCTTGGTTTTACTTCGCTCTACTTGACTCTACTACACTCTACCATGGCTCTAATCCATTGTATATCATGGCTCTACTTCACACTACATCACTCTACTACATTTTACGATGGATCTACTTGACTCTACTACACTCTACCATGGCTCAACTTGGCTCTACTTGACTGTACTACACTCTACCTTGGCACTACTACATTCTAACAATGCTCCATGTGACTCTACTTGACTCTACTACACACTACCATGGCTCTACCTTGCTATGCTACATTCTACCATGGCTCTACTTGACACTACATGATTCTACTAAATGCTACCATGCCTCTTCTTGACTCTACTTGACTCTTCGACACTCTACCATGGCTCTACCTTACTCTACTACATTCTACCATGGTTATACTTGACTCTACATGACTCTACTACATTCTACCATGGCTCTACTTGGCTCTACTTGACTCTACTACACTCTACCATGCCTCTACTTGGCTCTACTTGACTCTACTACACTCTACAATGTCTCTACTACATTCTACCATGGCTCCATGTGACTCTACGTGACTCTACTGCATTCTACCCTAGCTCTACTTGACTCTGTATGCCTCTACTACATTCTACCATTGCTCTACTTGACTCTACTTGCCTCTACTACATTCTGCCATGGCTCTACTTGACTCTACTTGACAGTACTACACTCTACCTTTGCTCTACTACATTCTAACATGGCTCCACGTGACTCTACTTGACTCTACTACACGCTACCATGGCACTACCTTGCTCTACTACATTTTACCATGGCTCTACTTGACACTACATGATTCTACTAAATGCTACCATGCCTCTTCTTTATTCTACTTGACTCTCCTACACTCTACCATTCCTCTACTTGGCTCTACTACACTCTACCATAGCTCTACTTGGCTCCACTTGACTTTACTACACTCTACCATGGCTCTACTTGTCTCTACTTGACTGTACTACACTCTACCATGTCTCTACTACATTCTACCATGGCTCTACCTGGCTCTACTACATTCTACCATGGCTCTACTTGGTTCTACATGACTCTACTACATTCTACCATGGCTCTACTTGACTCTACTTGACTCTACTACAATCTACCATGGCTCTACTTGGCTCTACTTGACTCTACTACACTCTACCATGGCTCTACTCGTCTGTACTTCACTGTACTACACTCTACCATGTCTCTACTACATTCTACCATGGCACTGTGTGACTCTACTTGACTCTACTACATTCTACGATAGCTCAACTTGACTCTGTATACCTCTACTTCATGCTACCATGGCTCTACTTGACTCTACTTCACTGTACTACACTCTACCTTGGCTCTACTACATTCTACCATAGCTCCACGTGACTCTACTTGACTGTACTGCATTTTACCATGGCTCTACCTGGCTCTACTGCATTCTACCATGGCTCTACATGGCTCTACATGACTCTACTACATGCTACAGTGACTCTACGTGGCTCTACCTGAATCTACTGCACTCTACCATGGCTTTACTCCATAGTACCATGTGTCTACTTGACACTAAAGGACTCTACTACATTCTACCATGGCTCTACTTGGCTCTACTTGACTCTACTACACTCTACCATGACTCTACTTGGCTTTACATGACTCTACTACATGCTACCGTGGCTCTACGTGGCTCTACCTGAATCTACTGCACTCTACCATGGCTCTACTCCATAGTACCATGTGTCTACTTGACACTAAAGGACTCTACTACATTCTACCATGGCTCTACTTGGCTCTACTTGACTCTACTACACTCTACCATGACTCTACTTGGCTTTACATGACTCTACTACATGCTACCGTGGCTCTACGTGGCTCTACCTGAATCTACTGCACTCTACCATGTCTCTACTCCATAGTACCATGTGTCTACTTGACACTAAAGGACTCTACTACATTCTACCATGGCTCTACGTGGCTCTACCTGAATCTACAGTACTCTACCATGGCTCTACTCCATAGTACCATGTGTCTACTTGACACTACATGACTCAACTACATTCTACCATGGCTCTACTTGGCTCTACTTGACTCTACTGCACTCTACCATGCTCTACTTGACTCTACTTGACTCTACTACATTCTACCATGGCTCTACTTGACTCTACTTGTCTGCTACACTCTACCTTGGCGCTACTACATACTACAATGGATCCACGTGACTCTACTTGACTCTACTACACTCTACCATGGCTCTACCTGGCTCTACTACATTCTACCATGGCTCTACTTTGCTCTACTTGAGTCCACTACACTCTACCTTGGCTCTACTTGACTCTACTTGGCTCTACTACACTCTACCATGGCTCTACTCCATTGTATATCATGGCTCTACTTCACACTACATGACTCTGGTACATTCTACCATGGCTCTACTTGCCTCTACTACACTCTACCATGGCTCACCTTGGCTCTACTTGACTCTACTACACTCTACCATGGCTCTACTCCATTGTATATCATGGCTCTACTTCACACTACATGACTCTCCTACACTCTACGATGGCTCTACTTGACTCTACCTTGCTCTTCTACATTCTACCATGGCTCTACTTGACTCTACATGACTCTACTACATTCTACCATGGCTCTACATGGCTCTACTTGACTCTACTACCCTCTACCATAGCTCCACTTGGCTCTATTTGGCTCTACTACACTCTACCATGGCTCTACTCCATTGTATATCATGGCTCTACTTCACACTACATGACTCTGGTACATTCTACCATGGCTCTACTTGCCTCTACTACACTCTACCATGGCTCACCTTGGCTCTACTTGACTCTACTACACTCTACCATGGCTCTACTCCATTGTATATCATGGCTCTACTTCACACTACATGACTCTCCTACACTCTACCTTGCTCTTCTACATTCTACCATGGCTCTACTTGACTCTACATGACTCTACTACATTCTACCATGGCTCTACATGGCTCTACTTGACTCTACTACCCTCTACCATAGCTCCACTTGGCTCTATTTGACTCTACTACACTCTACCATGGCTCTACTTACTTGACTCTACTACATTCTACCGTAGATCTACTTGTCTCTATATGAATCTACTGCATTCTGTATGCCTCTACTACATTCTACCATAGCTGGTCTTGACTCTACTTGACTCTCCTACATTCTCCCATTGCTCTACTTGGCTCTACATGGCTCTACTACACTCTACCATGGTTCTACTTGGCAATACTTGACTCTACTACATTCTACCATGGCTCTACTTGACTCTACTTGACTCTACTTCACTCTACCATGGCTCTACTTGGCTCTACTTGAATCCACTACACTCTACCTTGGTTTTACTTCGCTCTACTTGACTCTACTACACTCTACCATGGCTCTACTCCATTGTATATCATGGCTCTACTTCACACTACATGACTCTACTACATTTTACGATGGATCTACTTGACTCTACTACACTCTACCATGGCTCAACTTGGCTCTACTTGACTGTACTACACTCTACCTTGGCACTACTACATTCTAACAATGCTCCATGTGACTCTACTTGACTCTACTACACACTACCATGGCTCTACCTTGCTATGCTACATTCTACCATGGCTCTACTTGACACTACATGATTCTACTAAATGCTACCATGCCTCTTCTTGACTCTACTTGACTCTTCGACACTCTACCATGGCTCTACCTTACTCTACTACATTCTACCATGGTTATACTTGACTCTACATGACTCTACTACATTCTACCATGGCTCTACTTGGCTCTACTTGACTCTACTACACTCTACCATGCCTCTACTTGGCTCTACTTGACTCTACTACACTCTACAATGTCTCTACTACATTCTACCATGGCTCCATGTGACTCTACGTGACTCTACTGCATTCTACCCTAGCTCTACTTGACTCTGTATGCCTCTACTACATTCTACCATTGCTCTACTTGACTCTACTTGCCTCTACTACATTCTGCCATGGCTCTACTTGACTCTACTTGACAGTACTACACTCTACCTTTGCTCTACTACATTCTAACATGGCTCCACGTGACTCTACTTGACTCTACTACACGCTACCATGGCACTACCTTGCTCTACTACATTTTACCATGGCTCTACTTGACACTACATGATTCTACTAAATGCTACCATGCCTCTTCTTTATTCTACTTGACTCTCCTACACTCTACCATTCCTCTACTTGGCTCTACTACACTCTACCATAGCTCTACTTGGCTCCACTTGACTTTACTACACTCTACCATGGCTCTACTTGTCTCTACTTGACTGTACTACACTCTACCATGTCTCTACTACATTCTACCATGGCTCTACCTGGCTCTACTACATTCTACCATGGCTCTACTTGGTTCTACATGACTCTACTACATTCTACCATGGCTCTACTTGACTCTACTTGACTCTACTACAATCTACCATGGCTCTACTTGGCTCTACTTGACTCTACTACACTCTACCATGGCTCTACTCGTCTGTACTTCACTGTACTACACTCTACCATGTCTCTACTACATTCTACCATGGCACTGTGTGACTCTACTTGACTCTACTACATTCTACGATAGCTCAACTTGACTCTGTATACCTCTACTTCATGCTACCATGGCTCTACTTGACTCTACTTCACTGTACTACACTCTACCTTGGCTCTACTACATTCTACCATAGCTCCACGTGACTCTACTTGACTGTACTGCATTTTACCATGGCTCTACCTGGCTCTACTGCATTCTACCATGGCTCTACATGGCTCTACATGACTCTACTACATGCTACCGTGACTCTACGTGGCTCTACCTGAATCTACTGCACTCTACCATGGCTTTACTCCATAGTACCATGTGTCTACTTGACACTAAAGGACTCTACTACATTCTACCATGGCTCTAATTGGCTCTACTTGACTCTACTACACTCTACCATGACTCTACTTGGCTTTACATGACTCTACTACATGCTACCGTGGCTCTACGTGGCTCTACCTGAATCTACTGCACTCTACCATGGCTCTACTCCATAGTACCATGTGTCTACTTGACACTAAAGGACTCTACTACATTCTACCATGGCTCTACTTGGCTCTACTTGACTCTACTACACTCTACCATGACTCTACTTGGCTTTACATGACTCTACTACATGCTACCGTGGCTCTACGTGGCTCTACCTGAATCTACTGCACTCTACCATGTCTCTACTCCATAGTACCATGTGTCTACTTGACACTAAAGGACTCTACTACATTCTACCATGGCTCTACGTGGCTCTACCTGAATCTACAGTACTCTACCATGGCTCTACTCCATAGTACCATGTGTCTACTTGACACTACATGACTCAACTACATTCTACCATGGCTCTACTTGGCTCTACTTGACTCTACTGCACTCTACCATGCTCTACTTGACTCTACTTGACTCTACTACATTCTGCCATGGCTCTACTTGACTCTACTTGTCTGCTACACTCTACCTTGGCGCTACTACATACTACAATGGATCCACGTGACTCTACTTGACTCTACTACACTCTACCATGGCTCTACCTGGCTCTACTACATTCTACCATGGCTCTACTTTGCTCTACTTGAGTCCACTACACTCTACCTTGGCTCTACTTGACTCTACTTGGCTCTACTACACTCTACCATGGCTCTACTCCATTGTTTATCATGGCTCTACTTCACACTACATGACTCTGGTACATTCTACCATGGCTCTACTTGCCTCTACTACACTCTACCATGGCTCACCTTGGCTCTACTTGACTCTACTACACTCTACCATGGCTCTACTCCATTGTATATCATGGCTCTACTTCACACTACATGACTCTCCTACACTCTACGATGGCTCTACTTGACTCTACCTTGCTCTTCTACATTCTACCATGGCTCTACTTGACTCTACATGACTCTACTACATTCTACCATGGCTCTACATGGCTCTACTTGACTCTACTACCCTCTACCATAGCTCCACTTGGCTCTACTTGGCTCTACTACACTCTACCATGGCTCTACTCCATTGTATATCATGGCTCTACTTCACACTACATGACTCTGGTACATTCTACCATGGCTCTACTTGCCTCTACTACACTCTACCATGGCTCACCTTGGCTCTACTTGACTCTACTACACTCTACCATGGCTCTACTCCATTGTATATCATGGCTCTACTTCACACTACATGACTCTCCTACACTCTACCTTGCTCTTCTACATTCTACCATGGCTCTACTTGACTCTACATGACTCTACTACATTCTACCATGGCTCTACATGGCTCTACTTGACTCTACTACCCTCTACCATAGCTCCACTTGGCTCTATTTGACTCTACTACACTCTACCATGGCTCTACTTACTTGACTCTACTACATTCTACCGTAGATCTACTTGTCTCTATATGAATCTACTGCATTCTGTATGCCTCTACTACATTCTACCATAGCTGGTCTTGACTCTACTTGACTCTCCTACATTCTCCCATTGCTCTACTTGGCTCTACATGGCTCTACTACACTCTACCATGGTTCTACTTGGCAATACTTGACTCTACTACATTCTACCATGGCTCTACTTGACTCTACTTGACTCTACTTCACTCTACCATGGCTCTACTTGGCTCTACTTGAATCCACTACACTCTACCTTGGTTTTACTTCGCTCTACTTGACTCTACTACACTCTACCATGGCTCTACTCCATTGTATATCATGGCTCTACTTCACACTACATGACTCTACTACATTTTACGATGGATCTACTTGACTCTACTACACTCTACCATGGCTCAACTTGGCTCTACTTGACTCTACTACACTCTACCATGGCTCTACTCCATTGTACCATGGCTCTACTTCACACTACATGATTCTACTGAATTCTACCATGGCTCTTCTTGACCCTACTTGACTTACATACACTCTATCATTGCTCTACTTGGCTCTACTACACTCTACCATAGCTCTACTTGACTCTACATGACTCTACTACACTCTACCATGGCTCTACTTGGCTCTACTTGACTCTACTACACTCTACCATGTCTCTACTACATTCTACCATGGCTCCACCTGACTCTACGTGACTCTACTGCATTCTACCATAGCTCTACTTGACTCTGTATGCCTCTACTACATTCTACCATTGCTCTACTTGACTCTACTTGACTCTACTACATTCTGCCATGGATCTACTTGACTCTACTTGACAGTACTACATTCTACCTTTCCTCTACTACATTCTACCATGGCTCCACGTGACTCTACTTGACTCCGCTGCATTCTACCATGGCACTAACTGGCTCTACTACATTCTACCATGGCTCTACTTGGTTCTACATGACACTACTACATGAAACCGTGGCTCTACTTGACTCTACTACACTCTACCATGGCTCTACTCCATTGTACCATGGCTCTACTTGACACTACATGACTCTACTACATTCTACCATGTCTCTATTTGACTCTACTACACTCTACGATGGCTCTGCTTTGCTCTACTTGACTCTACTACACTATATCATTGCTAGACCTGGCTCTACTTGTCTCTACTGCAGTCTACCTTAGCTCTACTACATCCTACCATGGATCCACGTGACTCTACTTGACTCTCCTACACACTACCACGGCTCTACTTTACTCTACTGCATTCTACCATGGCTCTACTTGACTCTACATGACTCTACTACATTCTACCATGGCTCTACGTGACTCTACTTCACTCTACTACACTCTACCATGGCTCTACTTTGCTCTATTTGAATCTACTACACTCTACCATGGCTCTACTTGGCTCTACTTGACTCTACTACATTCAACCATAGTTCAACTTGTCTCAATATGACTCTACTGCATTCTACCATAGCTCTACTTGACTCTGTATGCCTCTACTACATTCTACCATTGCTCTACTTGACTCTACTTGACTCTACTACATTCTGCCATTGATCTACTTGACTCTACTTGACAGTACTACATTCTACCTTTCCTCTACTACATTCTACCATGGCTCCACGTGACTCTACTTGACTCTGCTGCATTCTACCATGGCACTAACTGGCTCTACTACATTCTACCATGGTTCTACTTGGTTCTACATGACACTACTACATGAAACCGTGGCTCTACTTGACTCTACTACACTCTACCATGGCTCTACTCCATTGTACCATGGCTCTACTTGACACTACATGACTCTACTACATTCTACCATGGCTCTATTTGACTTTACTACACTCTACGATGGCTCTGCTTTGCTCTACTTGACTCTACTACACTATATCATTGCTAGACCTGGCTCTACTTGTCTCTACTGCAGTCTACCTTAGCTCTACTACATCCTACCATGGATCCACGTGACTCTACTTGACTCTCCTACACTCTACCACGGCTCTACTTTACTCTACTACATTCTACCATGGCTCTACTTGACTCTACATGACTCTACTACATTCTACCATGGCTCTACGTGACTCTACTTGACTCTACTACACTCTACCATGGCTCTACTTTGCTCTATTTGAATCTACTACACTCTACCATGGCTCTACTTGGCTCTACTTGACTCTACTACATTCAACCATAGTTCAACTTGTCTCAATATGACTCTACTGCATTCTACCATAGCTCTACTTGACTCTGTATGCCTCTACTACATTCTACCATTGCTCTACTTGACTCTACTTGACTCTACTACATTCTGCCATGGATCTACTTGACTGTACTTGACAGTACTACATTCTACCTTTCCTCTACTACATTCTACCATGGCTCCACGTGACTCTACTTGACTCTGCTGCATTCTACCATGGCACTAACTGGCTCTACTACATTCTACCATGGTTCTACTTGGTTCTACATGACACTACTACATGAAACCGTGGCTCTACTTGACTCTACTACACTCTACCATGGATCTACTCCATTGTACCATGGCTCTACTTGACACTACATGACTCTACTACATTCTACCATGGCTCTATTTGACTCTACTACACTCTACGATGGCTCTGCTTTGCTCTACTTGACTCTACTACACTATATCATTGCTAGACCTGGCTCTACTTGTCTCTACTGCAGTCTACCTTAGCTCTACTACATCCTACCATGGATCCACGTGACTCTACTTGACTCTCCTACACTCTACCACGGCTTTACTTTACTCTACTACATTCTACCATGGCTCTACTTGACTCTACATGACTCTACTACATTCTACCATGGCTCTACGTGACTCTACTTGACTCTACTACACTCTACCAAGGCTCTACTTGGCTCTATTTGAATCTACTACACTCTACCATGGCTCTACTTGGCTCTACTTGACTCTACTACATTCAACCATAGTTCAACTTGTCTCAATATGACTCTACTGCATTCTACCATAGCTCTACTTGACTCTGTATGCCTCTACTACATTCTACCATTGCTCTACTTGACTCTACTTGACTCTACTACATTCTGCCATTGATCTACTTGACTCTACTTGACAGTACTACATTCTACCTTTCCTCTACTACATTCTACCATGGCTCCACGTGACTCTACTTGACTCTGCTGCATTCTACCATGGCACTAACTGGCTCTACTACATTCTACCATGGCTCTACTTGGTTCTACATGACACTACTACATGAAACCGTGGCTCTACTTGACTCTACTACACTCTATCATGGCTCTACTCCATTGTACCATGGCTCTACTTGACACTACATGACTCTACTACATTCTACCATGGCTCTATTTGACTCTACTACAATCTACGATGGCTCTGCTTTGCTCTACTTGACTCTACTACACTATATCATTGCTAGACCTGGCTCTACTTGTCTCTACTGCAGTCTACCTTAGCTCTACTACAACCTACCATGGATCCACGTGACTCTACTTGACTCTCCTACACTCTACCACGGCTCTACTTTACTCTACTACATTCTACCATGGCTCTACTTGACTCTACATGACTCTACTACATTCTACCATGGCTCTACGTGACTCTACTTGACTCTACTACACTCTACCATGGCTCTACTTTGCTCTATTTGAATCTACTACACTCTACCATGGCTCTACTTGGCTCTACTTGACTCTACTACATTCAACCATAGTTCAACTTGTCTCAATATGACTCTACTGCATTCTACCATAGCTCTACTTGACTCTGTATGCCTCTACTACATTCTACCATGGCTCTTCTTGACTCTACTTGACTCTCCTACACTCTCCCATTGCTCTACATGGCTCTACTTGGCTATTCTACACTCTAGCATGGCTCTGCTTGGCTCTACTTGACTCTACTACACTCTACCATGGATCTACTTGACTCTACTTCACTGTAGTACACTCTACCATGTCTCTACTACATTCTACCATGGCACCACGTGACTCTACTTGATTCTACTACATTCTACCTTGGATCCACGTGACTCTACTTGACTGTACTGCATTCTACAATTGCTCTACCTGTCTTTACTGCATTCTACCATGGCTCTACTTGGCTGTACATGACTCTACTACATGCTACCGTGGCTCTACGTGGCTCTACCTGAATCTACTGCACTCTACCATGGCTCTACTCCATAGTACCATGTGTCTACTTGACACTACATGACTCTACTACATTCTACCATGGCTCTACTTGGCTCTACTTGACTCTACTACATTCTACCATGGCTCTACTTGACTCTACTTGACTCTACTACACTCTACCATGGCTCTACTTGGCTCTACTTGAATCCACTACACTCTACCTTGGTTTTACTTCGCTCTACTTGACCCTACTACACTCTACCATGGCTCTAATCCATTGTATATCATGGCTCTACTTCACACTACATGACTCTACTACATTTTACGATGGATCTACTTGACTCTACTACACTCTACCATGGCTCTACTCCATTGTACCATGGCTCTACTTCACACTACATGATTCTACTGAATTCTACCATGGCTCTTCTTGACCCTACTTGACTTACATACACTCTATCATTGCTCTACTTGGCTCTACTACACTCTACCATAGCTCTACTTGACTCTACATGACTCTACTACACTCTACCATGGCTCTACTTGGCTCTACTTGACTCTACTACACTCTACCATGTCTCTAGTACATTCTACCATGGCTCCACCTGACTCTACGTGACTCTACTGCATTCTACCATAGCTCTACTTGACTCTGTATGCCTCTACTAAATTCTACCATTGCTCTACTTGACTCTACTTGACTCTACTACATTCTGCCATGGCTCTACTTGACTCTACTTGACAGTACTACATTCTACCTTTCCTCTACTACATTCTACCATGGCTCCACGTGACTCTACTTGACTCTGCTGCATTCTACCATGGCACGAACTGGCTCTACTACATTCTACCATGGCTCTACTTGGTTCTACATGACTCTACTACATGAAACCGTGGCTCTACTTCACTCTACTACACTCTACCATGGCTCTACTTGGCTCTACTTGAGTCCACTACACTCTACCTTGGCTCTACTTGGCTCTACTCCATTGTATATCATGGCTCTACTTCACACCACATGCCTCTACTACATTCAACCATGGCTCTACTTGACTCTACTTGACTCTACTGCACTCTACCATGGCTCTACTTGGCTCTACTTGAGTCCACTACACACTACCTTGGCTCTACTTGGCTCTACGTGACGGTACTACACTCTACCATGGCTCTACTTGGCTCTACTTCACTCTACTGAACTGTACCATGGCTCTACTTGGCCCTTTTAATGAATCTACTACAGTCTACCATGGCTCTACTTGGATCTACTTGACTCTACTACATTCCACCATAGTTCTACTTGTCTCTATATGACTCTACTGCATTCTACCATAGCTCTACTTGACTCTGTATGCCTCTACTACATTCTACCATGGTTGTTCTTGACTCTACTTGACTCTCCTACACTCTCCCATTGCTCTACTTGGCTCTACTTGGCTATACTACACTCTACCATGGCTCTGCTTGGTCTACTTGACTCCACTACACTCTACCATGGATCTACTTGACTGTACTTGACTGTACTACACTCTACCTTGGCTCTACTTGAGTCTACTTGAGTCCACTACACTCTATCTTGGCTCTACTTGGCTCTACTTGACTCTACTGCACTCTACCATGGCTCTACTCCATTGTATATCATGGCTCTACTTCACACTACATGTCTCTACCACATTCTACCATGGCTCTACTTGACTCTACTTGACTCTACTACACTCTACCATGGCTCTACTTGGCTCTATTTGAATCTACTACACTCTACCATGGCTCTACTTGACTCTACTACATTGAACCATAGTTCAACTTGTCTCTATATGACTCTACTTCATTCTACCATAGCTCTACTTGACTCTGTATGCCTCTACTATATTCTACCATGGCTCTTCTTGACTCTACTTGACTCTCCTACACTCTCCAATTGCTCTACATGGCTGTACTTGGCTATACTACACTCTACCATGGCTCTGCTTGGCTCTACTTGACTCTACTTGACTGTACTACACTCTACCTTGGATCTACTTGAGTCTACTTGAGTCCACTACACTCTACCTTGGCTGTACTTGGATCTACTTGACTCTACTACACTCTACCATGTCTCTACTACATTCTACCATGGCTCCACGTGACTCTACGTGACTCTACTGCATTCTATCATAGCTCTACTTGATTCTACTACACTCTACCTTGGCTGTACTTGGATCTACTTGACTCTACTACACTCTACCATGTCTCTACTACATTCTACCATGGCTCCACGTGACTCTACGTGACTCTACTACATTCTACCATGGCTCTACTTGACTCTACTACACTCTACCATGCCTCTACTTGGCTCTACTTCAGTCCACTACACTCTACCTTGGCTCTACTTGGCTCTACTTGGCTCTACTACACTCTACCATGGCTCTAATCCATTGTATATCATGGCTCTACTTCACACTACATGACTCTACTACATTTTACGATGGATCTACTTGACTCTACTACACTCTACCTTGGCTCTACTTGGCTCTACTTGACTCTACTGCACTCTACCATGGCTCTACTCCATTGTATATCATAGCTCTACTTCACACTACACGACTCTACTACACTCTACCATGGATCTACTTGACTCTACTTGACTGTAGTACACTCTACCATGTCTCTACTACATTCTACCATGGCACCACGTGACTCTACTTGATTCTACTACATTCTACGATAGCTCAACTTCACTCTGTATACCTCTACTACATGCTACCATGGCTCTACTTGACTCTACTTCACTGTACTACATTCTACCTTGGATCCACGTGACTCTACTTGACTGTACTGCATTCTACAATTGCTCTACCTGGCTTTACTGCATTCTACCATGGCTCTACTTGGCTGTACATGACTCTACTACATGCTACCGTGGCTCTACGTGGCTCTACCTGAATCTACTGCACTCTACCATGGCTCTACTCCATAGTACCATGTGTCTACTTGACACTACATGACTCTACTACATTCTACCATGGCTCTACTTGGCTCTACTTGACTCTACTGCATTCTACCATGGCTCTACTTGACTCTACTTGACTCTACTACACTCTACCATGGCTCTACTTGGCTCTACTTGAATCCACTACACTCTACCTTGATTTTACTTCGCTCTACTTGACTCTACTACACTCTACCATGGCTCTAATCCATTGTATATCATGGCTCTACTTCACACTACATGACTCTACTACATTTTACGATGGATCTACTTGACTCTACTACACTCTACCATGGCTCTACTCCATTGTACCATGGCTCTACTTCACACTACATGATTCTACTGAATTCTACCATGGCTCTTCTTGACCCTACTTGACTTACATACACTCTATCATTGCTCGACTTGGCTCTACTACACTCTACCATAGCTCTACTTGACTCTACATGACTCTACTACACTCTACCATGGCTCTACTTGGCTCTACTTGACTCTACTACACTCTACCATGTCTCTACTACATTCTACCATGGCTCCACCTGACTCTACGTGACTCTACTGCATTCTACCATAGCTCTACTTGTCTCTGTATGCCTATACTAAATTCTACCATTGCTCTACTTGACTCTACTTGACTCTGCTACATTCTGCCATGGCTCTACTTGACTCTACTTGACAGTACTACATTCTACCTTTCCTCTACTACATTCTACCATGGCTCCACGTGACTCTACTTGACTCTGCTGCATTCTACCATGGCACTAACTGGCTCTACTACATTCTACCATGGCTCTACTTGGTTCTACATGACTCTACTACATGAAACCGTGGCTCTACTTCACTCTACTACACTCTACCATGGCTCTACTTGGCTCTACTTGAGTCCACTACACTCTACCTTGGCTCTACTTGGCTCTACTCCATTGTATATCATGGCTCTACTTCACACTACATGCCTCTACTACATTCTACCATGGCTCTACTTGACTCTACTTGACTCTACTGCACTCTACCATGGCTCTACTTGGCTCTACTTGAGTCCACTACACACTACCTTGGCTCTACTTGGCTCTACGTGACGGTACTACACTCTACCATGGCTCTACTGGGCTCTACTTCACTCTACTGAACTGTACCATGGCTCTACTTGGCCCTTTTAATGAATCTACTACAGTCTACCATGGCTCTACTTGGATCTACGTGACTCTACTACATTCCACCATAGTTCTACTTGTCTCTATATGACTCTACTGCATTCTACCATAGCTCTACTTGATTCTGTATGCCTCTACTACATTCTACCATGGTTCTTCTTGACTCTACTTGACTCTCCTACACTCTCCCATTGCTCTACTTGGCTCTACTTGGCTATACTACACTCTACCTTGGCTCTACTTGAGTCTACTTGAGTCCACTACACTCTACCTTGGCTCTACTTGGCTCTACTTGACTCTACTGCACTCTACCATGGCTCTACTCCATTGTATATCATGGCTCTACGTCACACTACATGTCTCTACTACATTCTACCATGGCTCTACTTGACTCTACTTGACTCTACTACACTCTACCATGGCTCTACTTGGCTCTATTTGAATCTTCTACACTCTACCATGGCTCTACTTGACTCTACTACATTGAACCATAGTTCAACTTGTCTCTATATGACTCTACTGCATTCTACCATAGCTCTACTTGACTCTGTATGCCTCTACTATATTCTACCATGGCTCTTCTTGACTCTACTTGACTCTCCTACACTCTCCCATTGCTCTACATGGCTGTACTTGGCTATACTACACTCTACCATGGCTCTGCTTGGCTCTACTTGACTCTACTACACTCTACCATGGATCTACTTGACTCTACTTGACTGTACTACACTCTACCTTGGCTCTACTTGAGTCTACTTGAGTCCACTATACACTCTACCTTGGCTGTACTTGGATCTACTTGACTCTACTACATTCTACCATGTCTCTACTACATTCTACCATGGCTCCACGTGACTCTACGTGACTCTACTGCATTCTATCATAGCTCTACTTGATTCTACTACACTCTACCTTGGCTGTACTTGGATCTACTTGACTCTACTACACTCTACCATGTCTCTACTACATTCTACCATGGCTCCACGTGACTCTACGTGACTCTACTACATTCTACCATGGCTCTACTTGACTCTACTACACTCTACCATGCCTCTACTTGGCTCTACTTCAGTCCACTACACTCTACCTTGGCTCTACTTGGCTCTACTTGGCTCTACTACACTCTACCATGGCTCTAATCCATTGTATATCATGGCTCTACTTCACACTACATGACTCTACTACATTTTACGATGGATCTACTTGACTCTACTACACTCTACCTTGGCTCTACTTGGCTCTACTTGACTCTACTGCACTCTACCATGGCTCTACTCCATTGTATATCATAGCTCTACTTCACACTACACGACTCTACTACACTCTACCATGGATCTACTTGACTCTACTTGACTGTAGTACACTCTACCATGTCTCTACTACATTCTACCATGGCACCACGTGACTCTACTTGATTCTACTACATTCTACGATAGCTCAACTTCACTCTGTATACCTCTACTACATGCTACCATGGCTCTACTTGACTCTACTTCACTGTACTACATTCTACCTTGGATCCACGTGACTCTACTTGACTGTACTGCATTCTACAATTGCTCTACCTGGCTTTACTGCATTCTACCATGGCTCTACTTGGCTGTACATGACTCTACTACATGCTACCGTGGCTCTACGTGGCTCTACCTGAATCTACTGCACTCTACCATGGCTCTACTCCATAGTACCATGTGTCTACTTGACACTACATAACTCTACTACATTCTACCATGGCTCTACTTGGCTCTACTTGACTCTACTACATTCTACCATGGCTCTACTTGACTCTACTTGACTCTACTACACTCTACCATGGCTCTACTTGGCTCTACTTGAATCCACTACACTCTACCTTGATTTTACTTCGCTCTACTTGACTCTACTACACTCTACCATGGCTCTAATCCATTGTATATCATGGCTCTACTTCACACTACATGACTCTACTACATTTTACGATGGATCTACTTGACTCTACTACACTCTACCATGGCTCTACTCCATTGTACCATGGCTCTACTTCACACTACATGATTCTACTGAATTCTACCATGGCTCTTCTTGACCCTACTTGACTTACATACACTCTATCATTGCTCGACTTGGCTCTACTACACTCTACCATAGCTCTACTTGACTCTACATGACTCTACTACACTCTACCATGGCTCTACTTGGCTCTACTTGACTCTACTACACTCTACCATGTCTCTACTACATTCTACCATGGCTCCACCTGACTCTACGTGACTCTACTGCATTCTACCATAGCTCTACTTGTCTCTGTATGCCTATACTAAATTCTACCATTGCTCTACTTGACTCTACTTGACTCTGCTACATTCTGCCATGGCTCTACTTGACTCTACTTGACAGTACTACATTCTACCTTTCCTCTACTACATTCTACCATGGCTCCACGTGACTCTACTTGACTCTGCTGCATTCTACCATGGCACTAACTGGCTCTACTACATTCTACCATGGCTCTACTTGGTTCTACATGACTCTACTACATGAAACCGTGGCTCTACTTCACTCTACTACACTCTACCATGGCTCTACTTGGCTCTACTTGAGTCCACTACACTCTACCTTGGCTCTACTTGGCTCTACTCCATTGTATATCATGGCTCTACTTCACACTACATGCCTCTACTACATTCTACCATGGCTCTACTTGACTCTACTTGACTCTACTGCACTCTACCATGGCTCTACTTGGCTCTACTTGAGTCCACTACACACTACCTTGGCTCTACTTGGCTCTACGTGACGGTACTACACTCTACCATGGCTCTACTGGGCTATACTTCACTCTACTGAACTGTACCATGGCTCTACTTGGCCCTTTTAATGAATCTACTACAGTCTACCATGGCTCTACTTGGATCTACGTGACTCTACTACATTCCACCATAGTTCTACTTGTCTCTATATGACTCTACTGCATTCTACCATTGCTCTACTTGATTCTGTATGCCTCTACTACATTCTACCATGGTTCTTCTTGACTCTACTTGACTCTCCTACACTCTCCCATTGCTCTACTTGGCTCTACTTGGCTATACTACACTCTACCATGGCTCTGCTTGGCTCTACTTGACTCCACTACACTCTACCATGGATCTACTTGACTGTACTTGACTGTACTACACTCTACCATGGCTCTACTGGGCTCTACTTCACTCTACTGAACTGTACCATGGCTCTACTTGGCCCTTTTAATGAATCTACTACAGTCTACCATGGCTCTACTTGGATCTACTTGACTCTACTACATTCCACCATAGTTCTACTTGTCTCTATATGACTCTACTGCATTCTACCATAGCTCTACTTGACTCTGTATGCCTCTACTACATTCCACCATGGTTCTTCTTGACTCTACTTGACTCTCCTACACTCTCCCATTGCTCTACTTGGCTCTACTTGGCTATACTACACTCTACCATGGCTCTGCTTGGCTCTACTTGACTCCACTACACTCTACCATGGATCTACTTGACTGTACTTGACTGTACTACACTCTACCTTGGCTCTACTTGAGTCTACTTGAGTCCACTACACTCTACCTTGGCTCTACTTGGCTCTACTTGACTCTACTGCACTCTACCATGGCTCTACTCCATTGTATATCATGGCTCTACTTCACACTACATGTCTCTACTACATTCTACCATGGCTCTACTTGACTCTACTTGACTCTACTACACTCTACCATGGCTCTACTTGGCTCTATTTGAATCTTCTACACTCTACCATGGCTCTACTTGACTCTACTACATTGAACCATAGTTCAACTTGTCTCTATATGACTCTACTGCATTCTACCATAGCTCTACTTGACTCTGTATGCCTCTACTATATTCTACCATGGCTCTTCTTGACTCTACTTGACTCTCCTACACTCTCCCATTGCTCTACATGGCTGTACTTGGCTATACTACACTCTACCATGGCTCTGCTTGGCTCTACTTGACTCTACTACACTCTACCATGGATCTACTTGACTCTACTTGACTGTACTACACTCTACCTTGGCTCTACTTTAGTCTACTTGAGTCCACTACACTCTACCTTGGCTGTACTTGGATCTACTTGACTCTACTACACTCTACCATGTCTCTACTACATTCTACCATGGCTCCACGTGACTCTACGTGACTCTACTGCATTCTACCATAGCTCTACTTGATTCTGTATGCCTCTACTACATTCTACCATGGCTCTACTTGACTCTACTACACTCTACCATGCCTCTACTTGGCTCTACTTGAGTCCACTACACTCTACCATGGTTCTACTTGGCTCTACTTGACTCTACTACACTCTACCATAGCTCTACTCCATTGTATATCATGGCTCTACTTCACACTACATGACTCTACAAGATTCTACCATTGCTCTACTTGACTCTACTTGACTCTACTACACTCTACCATGGCTCTACTTGGCTCTACTTGAGTCCACTACACCCTACCTTGGGTCAACTCGGCTCTACGTGACTCTACTACACTCTACCATGGCTGTACTTGGATCTACTTGACTCTACTACACTCTCCCATGGCAGTACTTGGCTCCACTTCACTCTACTACACTCTACCATGTCTCTACTACATTCTACCATGGCTCCACCTGACTCTACGTGACTCTAATGCATTCTACCATAGCTCTACTTGACTCTGTATGCCTATACTAAATTCTACCATTGCTCTACTTGACTCTACTTGACTCTGCAACACTCTACCATGTCTCTACTACATTCTACCATGGCTCCACCTGACTCTACGTGACTCTACTGCATTCTACCATAGCTCTACTTGACTCTGTATGCCTATACTAAATTCTACCATTGCTCTACTTGACTCTACTTGACTCTGCTACATTCTGCCATGGCTCTACTTGACTCTACTTGACAGTACTACATTCTACCTTTCCTCTACTACATTCTACCATGGCTCCACGTGACTCTACTTGACTCTGCTGCATTCTACCATGGCACTAACTGGCTCTACTACATTCTACCATGGCTCTACTTGGTTCTACATGACTCTACTACATGAAACCGTGGCTCTACTTCTCTCTACTACACTCTACCATGGCTCTACTTGGCTCTACTTGAGTCCACTACACTCTACCTTGGCTCTACTTGGCTCTACTCCATTGTATATCATGGCTCTACTTCACACTACATGCCTCTACTACATTCTACCATGGCTCTACTTGACTCTACTTGACTCTACTGCACTCTACCATGGCTCTACTTGGCTCTACTTGAGTCCACTACACACTACCTTGGCTCTACTTGGCTCTACGTGACGGTACTACACTCTACCATGGCTCTACTGGGCTCTACTTCACTCTACTGAACTGTACCATGGCTCTACTTGGCCCTTTTAATGAATCTACTACAGTCTACCATGGCTCTACTTGGATCTACTTGACTCTACTACATTGAACCATAGTTCAACTTGTCTCTATATGACTCTACTGCATTCTACCATAGCTCTACTTGACTCTGTATGCCTCTACTATATTCTACCATGGCTCTTCTTGACTCTACTTGACTCTCCTACACTCTCCAATTGCTCTACATGGCTGTACTTGGCTATACTACACTCTACCATGGCTCTGCTTGGCTCTACTTGACTCTACTACACTCTACCATGGATCTACTTGACTCTACTTGACTGTACTACACTCTACCTTGGCTCTACTTGAGTCTACTTGAGTCCACTACACTCTACCTTGGCTGTACTTGGATCTACTTGACTCTACTACACTCTACCATGTCTCTACTACATTCTACCATGGCTCCACGTGACTCTACGTGACTCTACTGCATTCTACCATAGCTCTACTTGATTCTGTATGCCTCTACTACATTCTACCATGGCTCTACTTGACTCTACTACACTCTACCATGCCTCTACTTGGCTCTACTTGAGTCCACTACACTCTACCATTGTTCTACTTGGCTCTACTTGACTCTACTACACTCTACCATAGCTCTACTCCATTGTATATCATGGCTCTACTTCACACTACATGACTCTACAAGATTCTACCATTGCTCTACTTGACTCTACGTGACTCTACTACACTCTACCGTGGCTCTACTTGGCTCTACTTGAGTCAACTACACCCTACCTTGGGTCAACTCGGCTCTACGTGACTCTACTACACTCTACCATGGCTGTACTTGGATCTACTTGACTCTACTACACTCTCCCATGGCAGTACTTGGCTCCACTTCACTCTACTACACTCTACCATGTCTCTACTACATTTTACCATGGGTCCACGTGACTCTACGTGCCTCTACTACATTCTACCATAGCTCTACTTGACTCTGTATGCCTCTAGTACATTCTACTATTGCTCTTCTTGACTCTACTTGACTCTCTCCTACACTCTCCCATTGTTCTACTTGGCTCTACAAGTCTCTACTATACTCTACCATGGCTATACTTGGCTATACTTGACTCTACTACACTCTACCATGGCTCTACTTGCCTCTACTTGACTCTACTACAGTCTACCATGGCTCTACTTCACTCTACTACACTCTACCATGGCTCTACTCCATTGTATATCATCGCTCTACTTCACACTACATGACTCTACTACATTCTACCGTGGCTCTACTTGACACTACATGATTGTACTAAATGCTACCATGCCTCTTCTTGACTCTACTTGACTCTTCTACACTCTATACCATCGTTCTACTTGGCTCTACTACACTCTACCATAGCTCTACTTGGCTCTACTTGATTCTACTACACTCTACCATGGCTCTACTTGGATCTACTTGACTCTACTACACTCTACCATGGTTCTACTCGTCTCTACTTGACTGTACTACACTCTACCATGTCTCTACTACATTCTACCATGGCACCACGTGACTTTACTGGATTCTACTACATTCTACGATAGCTCTACTTGACTCGGTATACCTCTACTACATGCTACCATGGCTCTACTTGACTCTACTTCACTGTACTACACTCTACCTTGACTCTACTACATTCTACCATGGATCCACGTGACTCTACTTGACTGTACTGCATTCTACCATGGCTCTGCCTGGCTCTACTGCATTCTACCATGGCTCTACTTGGCTGTACATGACTCCACTACATGCTACCGTGGCTCTACGTGGCTCTACCTGAATCTACTACACTCTACCATGGCTCTACTCCATAGTACCATGTGTCTACTTGACACTACATGACTCTACTACATTCTACCATGGCTCTACTTGGCTCTACTTGACTCTACTACATTCTACCATGTCTCTACTTGACTCTAATTGACTCTACTACATGCTACCATGGCTCTACGTGGCTCTACCTGAATCTACTGCACTCTACCATGGCTCTACTCCATAGTACCATGTGTCTACTGGACACTACATGACTCTACTACATTCTACCATGGCTCTACTTGGCTCTGCTTGACTCTACTACATTCTACCATGGTTGTACTTGACTCTACTTGACTCTACCATGGCTCAACTTGGCTGTACTTGACTCTACTACACTCTACCATGGCTCTACTCCATTGTACCATGGCTCTACTTGACACTACACGATTCTACTGAATTCTAACATGGGTCTTCTTGACTCTACTTGACTCTCCTACACTCTACCATTGCTCTACTTGGCCCTCCTACACTCTACCATGGCTCTACTTGGCTGTACTTGACTCTACTACACTCTACCATGTCTCTACTACATTCTACCATGGCTCCACGTGACTCTACGTGACTCTACTACATTCTACCATAGCTCTACTTGACTCTGTATGCCTCTAGTACATTCTACCATTGCTCATCTTGACCCTACTTGACTCTCCAACACTCTCCGATTCCTCTACTTGGCTCTACTTGGCTCTACTACACTCTACCATGGCTATGCTTGGCTATACTTGACTCTACTACACTCTACCATTGCTCTACTTGCCTCTACTTGACTCTACTACACTCTACCATGGCTCTACTCCATTGTACCATAGCTCTACTTGACACTACATGACTCTACTACATTCTACCATGTCTCTACTTGACTCTACTTGACTCTACTACATGCTACCATGGCTCTACGTGGCTCTACCTGAATCTACTGTACTCTACCATGGCTCTACTCCATAGTACCATGTGTCTACTTGACACTACATGACTCTACTACATTCTACCACGGCTCTACTTGGCTCTGCTTGACTCTACTACATTCTACCATGGTTGTACTTGACTCTACTTGACTCTACCATGGCTCAACTTGGCTGTACTTGACTCTACTGCACTCTACCATGGCTCTACTCCATTGTACCATGGCTCTACTTGACACTACATGATTCTATTGAATTCTAACATGGCTCTTCTTGACTCTACTTGACTCTCCTACACTCTACCATGGCTCTACTTGGCTCTACTTGACTCTACTACATTCTACGATGGCTGTACTTGACTCTACTTGACTCTACTACATTCTGCCATGTCTCTACTTGACTCTACTTGTCTGCTACACTTTACCCTGGCGCTACTACATCCTACCATGGATCCACGTGACTCTACTTGACTCTACTACACTCTACCATGGTTCTACCTGGCTCTACTACATTCTCCCATGACTCTACTTTGGTCTACTTGAGTCCACTACAGTCTACCATAGCTCTACTTGGCTCTATTTGACTCTACTACACTCTACCATGGCTCTACTTACTTGACTCTACTACATTCTACCATAGTTCTACTTGTCTCTATATGACTCTACTGCATTCTACCATAGCTCTACTTGACTCTGCATGCCTCTACTACATTCTACCATAACTCGTCTTGACTCTACTTGACTCTCCTACATTCTCCCATTGCTCTACTTGGCTCTACTTGGCTCTAATACACTCTACCATGGCTCTACTTGGCAATACTTGACTCTACTACACTCTACCATGGCTCTACTTGACTCTACTTGTCTGCTACACTCTACCTTGGCGCTACTACATCCTACCATGGATCCACGTGACTCTACTTGACTCTACTACACACTACCATGGCTCTCCCTTGCTCTACTACATTCTACCATGGCTCTACTTGACACTACATGATTCTACTAAATGCTACCATGCCTCTGCTTGACTCTTCTACACTCTACCATTGCTCTACTTGGCTCTACTACACTCTACCATAGCTCTACTTGGCTCTACTTGACTCTACTACACTCTACCATGGCTCTACTCGTCTCTACTTGACTGTACTACACTCTACCATGGCACCACGTGACTCTACTTGATTCTACTACACTGTATACCACTACTACATGCTACCATGTCTCTACATGTACTTGACTCTACTTCACTGTACTACACTCTACCTTGGCTCTACTATATATACCATGGATCCACGTGACTCTACTTGACTGTACAGCATTCTACCATGGCTCTACCTGGCTCTACTGCATTCTACCATGGCTCTTCTTGGCTCTACATGACTCTACTACATGCTACCGTGGCTCTACGTGGCTCTACCTGAATCTACTGCACTCTACCATGGCTCTACTCCATAGTACCATGTGTCTACTTGACACTACATGACTCTACTACATTCTACCATGGCTCTACTTGGCTCTACTTGACTCTACTACATTCTACCATGGCTCTAGTTGACTCTACTTGACTCTACTACACTCTACCATGGCTCTACTTGGCTCTACTTGAATCCACTACACTCTACCTTGGTTTTACTTGGCTCTACTTGACTCTACTACACTCTACCATGGCTCTACTACATTGTATATCATGGCTCTACTTCACACTACATGACTCTACTACAATTTACGATGGCTCTACTTGACTCTACTACAATCTACCATGGCTCAACTTGGCTCTACTTGACTCTACTACACTCTACCATGGCTCTACTCCATTGTACCATGGCTCTACTTTACACTACATGATTCTAATGAATTCTACCATGACTCTTCTTGACCTTACTTGACTTACCTACACTCTATCATTGCTCTACTTGGCTCTACTACACTCTACCATAGCTCTACTTGACTCTACATGACTCTACTACACTCTACCATGGCTCTACTTGGCTCTACTTGACTCTACTACACTCTACCATGTCTCTACTACATTCTACCATGGCTCCACGTGACTCTACGTGACTCTACTGCATTCTACCATAGTTCTACTTGACTCAGTATGCCTCTACTACATTCTACCATTGCTCTACTTGACTCTACTTGACTCTACTACATTCTGCCATGCCTCTACTTCACTCTACTTGACAGTACTACATTCTACCTTTCCTCTACTACATTCTACCATGGCTCCACGTGACTCTACTTGACCCTGCTGCATTCTACCATGGCACTAACTGCCTCTACTACATTCTGCCATGGCTCTACTTGGTTCTACATGACTCTACTTCATGAAACCGTGGCTCTACTTCACTCTACTACACTCTACCGTGGCTCTACTCCATTGTACCATGGCTCTACTTGACAATGCATGACTCTACTACATTCTACCATGGCTCTACTTGGCTCTACTACACTCTATCTTGGCTCTACTTGGCTCTACTTGGCTCTACTACACTCTACCATGGCTCTACTCCATTGTATATCATGGCTCTACTTCACACTACATGACTCTACTACATTCTACCATGGCTCTACTTTGCTCTACTTGAGTCCACTACACTCTACCTTGGCTCTACTACACTCTACCATGGGTCTACTCCATTGTATATCATGGCTCTACTTCACACTACATGTCTCTACTACATTCTACCATGGCTCTACTTGACTCTACTTGACTCTACTACACTCTACCATGGCTCTACTTGGCTCTACATCACTCTACTACATTCTACCATGCCTCTACTTGACTCTACTTGACTCTATTACACTCTACCATGGCTCTACTTGGCTCTATTTGAATCTACTACACTCTACCATGGTTCTACTTGGGTCTACTTGACTCTACTACATTGAACCATAGTTCAACTTGTCTCTATATGACTCTACTACACTCTACCATGGATCTACTTGACTCTACTTGACTGTAGTACACTCTACCTTGGCTCTACTTGAGTCTACTTGAGTCCACTACACTCTACCTTGGCTCTACTTGGCTCTAGTTGACCCTACTGCACTCTACCATGGCTCTACTCCATTGTATATCATGGCTCTACTTCACACTACATGTCTCTACTACATTCTACCATGGCTCTACGTGACTCTACTTGACTCTACTACACTCTACCATGCTCTACATTCCTCTACATGACTCTACTACGTTCTACCATGGCTCTACTTGATTCTACTTGACTCTACTACACTCTACCATGGCTCTACTTGGCTCTATTTGAATCTACTACACTCAACCATGGCTCTACTTGGCTCTACTTGACTCTACTACATTCAACCATAATTCAACTTGTCTCTATATGACTCTACTGCATTCTACCATAGCTGTACTTGACTCTGTATGCCTCTACTACATTCTACCATGGCTCTTCTTGACTCTACTTGACTCTCCTACACTCTCCCATTGCTCTACTTGGCTCTACTTGGCTATACTATACACTCTACCATGGCTCTGCCTGGCTCTACTTGACTCTACTACACTCTACCATGGATCTATTTGACTCTACTTGACTGTACTACACTCTACCTTGGCTCTACTTTAGTCTACTTGAGTCCACTACACTCTACCTTGGCTGTACTTGGATCTACTTGACTCTACTACACTCTACCATGACTCTTCTACATTCTACCATGGCTCCACGTGACTCTACACTACATGACTCTACTGCATTCTACCATGGCTCTACTTGACTCTACATGACTCTACTACACTCTACCATGGCTCTTCTTGGCTCTACTTGACTCTACTACACTCTACCATGTCTCTACTGCATTCTACCATAGCTCTACTTGACACTGTATGCCTCTACTACATTCTACCATTGCTCTACTTGATTCTACTTGACTCTACTACATTCTGCCATGGCTCTACTTGACTCTACTTGACAGTACTACATTCTACCTTTCCTCTACTACATTCTACCATGGCTCCACGTGACTCTACTTGACTCTGCTGCATTCTACCATGGCACAAACTGGCTCTACTACATTCTACCATGGCTCTACTTGGTTCTGCATGACTCTACAACATGAAACCGTGGCTCTACTTGACTCTACTACACTCTACCATGGCTCTACTCCATTGTACAATGGCTCTACTTGATACTACATGACTCTACTACATTCTACCATGGCTCTACTTGACTCTACTACACTCTACTACACTCTACCATGGCTCTACTTGGCTCTATTTGGATCTACTACACTCTACCATGGCTCTACTTGGCTCTACTTAACTCTACTACATTCAACCATAGTTCAACTTGTCTCAACATGACTCTACTGCATTCTACCATAGCTCTACTTGACTCTGTATGCCTCTACTACATTCTACCATGGCTCTTCTTGACTCTACTTGACTCTCCTACACTCTCCGATTGCTCTACATGGCTCTACTTGGCTATTCTTCACTCTATCATGGCTCTGCTTTGCTCTACTTGACTCTACTACACTCTACCATGGATCTACTTGACTCTAATTGACTGTACTACACTCTACCTTGGCTCTCCTTGAGTCTACTTGAGTCCACTACACTCTACCTTGGCTCTACTTGGCTCTCCTTGACTCTACTGCACTCTACCATGCTCTCCTCCATTGTATATCATGGCTCTACTTCACACTACATGACTCTACTACATTCTACCATGGCTCTACTTGACGCTACTTGACTCTACTACACTCTACCATGGCTCTACTTGGCTCTACTTGAGTCCACTACACCATACCTTTGCTCAACTCGAATCTACGTGACTCTACTACACTCTACCATGGCTGTACTTGGATCTACTTGACTCTACTACACTCTACCATGTCTCTACTACATTCTACCATGGCTCCACGTGACTCTACGTGACTCTACTGCATTCTACCATAGCTCTACTTGACTCTCTATGCCTCTACTACATTCTACCATGGCTCTACTTGACTCTACTTGACTCTACTACATTCTGCTATGGCTCTACTTGACTCTACATGACTGTACTACACTCTACCTTGGCTCTACTACATTCTAACAATGCTCCATCTGACTCTACTTGACTCTACTACACACTACCATGGCTCTACCTTGCTCTACTACATTCTACCATGGCTCTACTTGACACTACATGATTCTACTAAATGCTACCATGCCTCTTCTTGACTCTACTTGACTCTTCTACACTCTACCATTGCTCTACTTGGCTCTACTACACTCTACCATAGCTCTACTTGGCTCTACTTGACTCTACTACACTCTACCATGGCTCTACTCGTCTCTACTTGACTGTACTACACTCTACCATGTCTCTACTACATTCTACCATGGCACCACGTGACTCTACTTGATTCTATTACATTCTACGATAGCTCTACTTTACTCTGTATACCTCTACTACATGCTACCATGGCTCTACTTGACTCTACTTCACTGTACTACACTCTTCCTTGGCTCTACTACATTCTACCATGGATCCACGTGACTCTACTTGACTGTACTGCATTCTACCATGGCTCTACATGACTCTACTACATGCTACCGTGGCTCTACGTGGCTCTACCTGAATCTACTGCACTCTACCATGGCTCTACTCCATAGTACCATGTGTCTACTTGACACTACATGACTCTACTACATTCTACCATGGCTCTACTTGGCTCTACTTGACTCTACTACTTTCTAGCATGGCTCTACTTGACTCTACTTAGCTCTACTTGACTCTACTACATTCTACCATGGCTCTACTTGACTCTACTTGGCTCTACTACACTCTACCATGGCTCTACTTGGCTCTACTTGACTCTACTACATTCTACCATGGCTCTAGTTGACTCTACTTGACTCTACTACACTCTACCATGGCTCTACTTGGCTCTACTTGAATCCACTACACTCTACCTTGGTTTTACTTGGCTCTGCTTGACTCTACTACACTCTACCATGGCTCTACTCCATTGTATATCATGGCTCTACTTGACACTACATGATTCTAATGAATTCTACCATGGCTCTTTTTGACCCTACTTGACTTACCTACACTCTATCATTGCTCTACTTGGCTCTACTACACTCTACCATGGCTCTACTCCATTGTACCATGGCTCTACTTGACACTACATGATTCTATTGAATTCTAACATGGCTCTTCTTGACTCTACTTGACTCTCCTACACTCTACCATGGCTCTACTTGGCTCTACTTGACTCTACTACATTCTACGATGGCTGTACTTGACTCTACTTGACTCTACTACATTCTTCCATGGCTCTACTTGACTCTACTTGTCTGCTACACTTTACCTTGGCGCTACTACATCCTACCATGGATCCACGTGACTCTACTTGACTCTACTACACTCTACCATGGTTCTACCTGGCTCTACTACATTCTCCCATGACTCTACTTTGGTCTACTTGCCCTTGAGTCCACTACAGTCTACCATAGCTCTACTTGGCTCTATTTGACTCTACTACACTCTACCATGGCTCTACTTACTTGACTGTACTACATTCTACCATAGTTCTACTTGTCTCTATATGACTCTACTGCATTCTACCATAGCTCTACTTGACTCTGCATGCCTCTACTACATTCTACCATAACTCGTCTTGACTCTACTTGACTCTCCTACATTCTCCCATTGCTCTACTTGGCTCTACTTGGCTCTAATACACTCTACCATGGCTCTACTTGGCAATACTTGACTCTACTACACTCTACCATGGCTCTACTTGACTCTACTTGTCTGCTACACTCTACCTTGGCGCTACTACATCCTACCATGGATCCACGTGACTCTACTTGACTCTACTACACACTACCATGGCTCTCCCTTGCTCTACTACATTCTACCATGGCTCTACTTGACACTACATGATTCTACTAAATGCTACCATGCCTCTGCTTGACTCTTCTACACTCTACCATTGCTCTACTTGGCTCTACTACACTCTACCATAGCTCTACTTGGCTCTACTTGACTCTACTACACTCTACCATGGCTCTACTCGTCTCTACTTGACTGTACTACACTGTACCATGTCTCTACTACATTCTACCATGGCACCACGTGACTCTACTTGATTCTACTACACTGTATACCACTACTACATGCTACCATGGCTCTACATGTACTTGACTCTACTTCACTGTACTACACTCTACCTTGGCTCTACTATATATACCATGGATCCACGTGACTCTACTTGACTGTACAGCATTCTACCATGGCTCTACCTGGCTCTACTGCATTCTACCGTGGCTCTACTTGGCTCTACATGACTCTACTACATGCTACCGTGGCTCTACGTGGCTCTACCTGAATCTACTGCACTCTACCATGGCTCTACTCCATAGTACCATGTGTCTACTTGACACTACATGACTCTACTACATTCTACCATGGCTCTACTTGGCTCTACTTGACTCTACTACATTCTACCATGGCTATAGTTGACTCTACTTGACTCTACTACACTCTACCATGGCTCTACTTGGCTCTACTTGAATCCACTACACTCTACCTTGGTTTTACTTGGCTCTACTTGACTCTACTACACTCTACCATGGCTCTACTACATTGTATATCATGGCTCTACTTCACACTACATGACTCTACTACAATTTACGATGGCTCTACTTGACTCTACTACAATCTACCATTGCTCAACTTGGCTCTACTTGACTCTACTACACTCTACCATGGCTCTACTCCTTTGTACCATGGCTCTACTTGACACTACATGATTCTAATGAATTCTACCATGGCTCTTCTTGACCTTACTTGACTTACCTACACTCTATCATTGCTCTACTTGGCTCTACTACACTCTACCATAGCTCTACTTGACTCTACATGACTCTACTACACTCTACCATGGCTCTACTTGGCTCTACTTGACTCTACTACACTCTACCATGTCTCTACTACATTCTACCATGGCTCCACGTGACTCTACGTGACTCTACTGCATTCTACCATAGTTCTACTTGACTCAGTATGCCTCTACTATATTCTACCATTGCTCTACTTGACTCTACTTGACTCTACTACATTCTGCCATGCCTCTACTTCACTCTACTTGACAGTACTACATTCTACCTTTCCTCTACTACATTCTACCATGGCTCCACGTGACTCTACTTGACCCTGCTGCTAACTGGCTCTACTACATTCTGCCATGGCTCTACTTGGTTCTACATGACTCTACTTCATGAAACCGTGCCTCTACTTGACTCTACTACACTCTACCGTGGCTTTACTCCATTGTACCATGGCTCTACTTGACAATGCATGACTCTACTACATTCTACCATGGCTCTACTTGGCTCTACTACACTCTACCTTGGCTCTACTTGGCTCTAGTTGACCCTACTACACTCTACCATGGGTCTACTCCATTGTATATCATGGCTCTACTTCACACTACATGTCTCTCTACATTCTACCATGGCTCTACTTGACTCTACTTGACTCTACTACACTCTACCATGGCTCTACTTGGCTCTACATCACTCTACTACATTCTACCATGCCTCTACTTGACTCTACTTGACTCTATTACACTCTACCATGGCTCTACTTGGATCTATTTGAATCTACTACACTCTACCATGGCTCTACTTGGCTCTACTTGACTCTACTACATTGAACCATAGTTCAACTTGTCTCTATATGACTCTACTACACTCTACCATGGATCTACTTGACTCTCCTTGACTGTACTACACTCTACCTTGGCTCTACTTGAGTCTACTTGAGTCCACTACACTCTACCTTGGCTCTACTTGGCTCTAGTTGACCCTACTGCACTCTACCATGGCTCTACTCCATTGTATATCATGGCTCTACTTCACACTACATGTCTCTACTACATTCTACCATGGCTCTACGTGACTCTACTTGACTCTACTACACTCTACCATGGCTCTACTTGATTCTACTTGTCTGCTACACTTTACCTTGGCGCTACTACATCCTACCATGGATCCACGTGACTCTACTTGACTCTACTACACTCTACCATGGCTCTACCTGGCTCTACTACATTCTCCCATGACTCTACTTTGGTCTACTTGAGCCCACTACAGTCTACCATAGCTCTACTTGGCTATATTTGACTCTACTACACTCTACCATGGCTCTACTTACTTTACTCTACTACATTCTACCATAGTTCTACTTGTCTCTATATGACTCTACTGCATTCTACCATAGCTCTACTTGACTCTGCATGCCTCTACTACATTCTACCATAACTCGTCTTGACTCTACTTGACTCTCCTACATTCTCCCATTGCTCTACTTGGCTCTACTTGGCTCTAATACACTCTACCATGGCTCTACTTGGCAATACTTGACTCTACTACACTCTACCATGCTCTACTTTCCTCTACATGACTCTACTACGTTCTACCATGGCTCTACTTGATTCTACTTGACTCTACTACACTCTACCATGGCTCTACTTGGCTCTATTTGAATCTACTACACTCAACCATGGCTCTACTTGGCTCTACTTGACTCTACTACATTCAACCATAATTCAACTTGTCTCTATATGACTCTACTGCATTCTACCATAGCTGTACTTGACTCTGTATGCCTCTACTACATTCTACCATGGCTCTTCTTGACTCTACTTGACTCTCCTACACTCTCCCATTGCTCTACTTGGCTCTACTTGGCTATACTATACACTCTACCATGGCTCTGCCTGGCTCTACTTGACTCTACTACACTCTACCATGGATCTATTTGACTCTACTTGACTGTACTACACTCTACCTTGGCTCTACTTTAGTCTACTTGAGTCCACTACACTCTACCTTGGCTGTACTTGGATCTACTTGACTCTACTACACTCTACCATGTCTCTTCTACATTCTACCATGGCTCCACGTGACTCTACACTACATGACTCTACTGCATTCTACCATGGCTCTACTTGACTCTACATGACTCTACTACACTCTACCATGGCTCTTCTTGGCTCTACTTGACTCTACTACACTCTACCATGTCTCTACTGCATTCTACCATAGCTCTACTTGACACTGTATGCCTCTACTACATTCTACCATTGCTCTACTTGATTCTACTTGACTCTACTACATTCTGCCATGGCTCTACTTGACTCTACTTGACAGTACTACATTCTACCTTTCCTCTACTACATTCTACCATGGCTCCACGTGACTCTACTTGACTCTGCTGCATTCTACCATGGCACAAACTGGCTCTACTACATTCTACCATGGCTCTACTTGGTTCTGCATGACTCTACAACATGAAACCGTGGCTCTACTTGACTCTACTACACTCTACCATGGCTCTACTCCATTGTACAATGGCTCTACTTGATACTACATGACTCTACTACATTCTACCATGGCTCTACTTGACTCTACTACACTCTACTACACTCTACCATGGCTCTACTTGGCTCTATTTGGATCTACTACACTCTACCATGGCTCTACTTGGCTCTACTTAACTCTACTACATTCAACCATAGTTCAACTTGTCTCAACATGACTCTACTGCATTCTACCATAGCTCTACTTGACTCTGTATGCCTCTACTACATTCTACCATGGCTCTTCTTGACTCTACTTGACTCTCCTACACTCTCCGATTGCTCTACATGGCTCTACTTGGCTATTCTTCACTCTATCATGGCTCTGCTTTGCTCTACTTGACTCTACTACACTCTACCATGGATCTACTTGACTCTAATTGACTGTACTACACTCTACCTTGGCTCTCCTTGAGTCTACTTGAGTCCACTACACTCTACCTTGGCTCTACTTGGCTCTCCTTGACTCTACTGCACTCTACCATGCTCTCCTCCATTGTATATCATGGCTCTACTTCACACTACATGACTCTACTACATTCTACCATGGCTCTACTTGACGCTACTTGACTCTACTACACTCTACCATGGCTCTACTTGGCTCTACTTGAGTCCACTACACCATACCTTTGCTCAACTCGAATCTACGTGACTCTACTACACTCTACCATGGCTGTACTTGGATCTACTTGACTCTACTACACTCTACCATGTCTCTACTACATTCTACCATGGCTCCACGTGACTCTACGTGACTCTACTGCATTCTACCATAGCTCTACTTGACTCTCTATGCCTCTACTACATTCTACCATGGCTCTACTTGACTCTACTTGACTCTACTACATTCTGCTATGGCTCTACTTGACTCTACATGACTGTACTACACTCTACCTTGGCTCTACTACATTCTAACAATGCTCCATCTGACTCTACTTGACTCTACTACACACTACCATGGCTCTACCTTGCTCTACTACATTCTACCATGGCTCTACTTGACACTACATGATTCTACTAAATGCTACCATGCCTCTTCTTGACTCTACTTGACTCTTCTACACTCTACCATTGCTCTACTTGGCTCTACTACACTCTACCATAGCTCTACATGGCTCTACTTGACTCTACTACACTCTACCATGGCTCTACTCGTCTCTACTTGACTCTACTACACTCTACCATGTCTCTACTACATTCTGCCATGGCACCACGTGACTCTACTTGATTCTATTACATTCTACGATAGCTCTACTTTACTCTGTATACCTCTACTACATGCTACCATGGCTCTACTTGACTCTACTTCACTGTACTACACTCTTCCTTGGCTCTACTACATTCTACCATGGATCCACGTGACTCTACTTGACTGTACTGCATTCTACCATGGCTCTACATGACTCTACTACATGCTACCGTGGCTCTACGTGGCTCTACCTGAATCTACTGCACTCTACCATGGCTCTACTCCATAGTACCATGTGTCTACTTGACACTACATGACTCTACTACATTCTACCATGGCTCTACTTGGCTCCACTTGACTCTACTACTTTCTACCATGGCTCTACTTGACTCTACTTGGCTCTACTACACTCTACCATGGATCTACTTGGCTCTACTTGAATCCACTACACTCTACCTTGGTTTTAATTGGCTCTGCTTGACTCTACTACACTCTACCATGGCTCTACTCCATTGTATATCATGGCTCTACTTGACACTACATGATTCTAATGAATTCTACCACGGCTCTTCTTGACCCTACTTGACTTACCTACACTCTATCATTGCTCTACTTGGCTCTACTACACTCTACCATAGCTCTACTTGACTCTACATGACTCTACTACACTCTACCATGGCTCTAATTGGCTCTACTTGACTCTACTACACTCTACCATGTCTCTACTACATTCTACCATTGCTCCACGTGACTCTACGTGACTCTACTGCATTCTACCATAGCTCTACTTGACTCTGTATGCCTCTACTACATTCTACCATTGCTCTACTTGACTCTACTTGACTCTACTACATTCTCCCATGGCTCTACTTGACTCTACTTGACAGTACTACATTCTACCTTTCCTCTACTACATTCTACCTTTCCTCTACTACATTCTACCATGGCTCCACGTGACTCTACTTGACTCTGCTGCATTCTACCATGGCACTAACTGGCTCTACTACTTTCTACCATGGCTCTACTTGGTTCTTCATGACTGTACTACATGAAACCGTGGCTCTACTTGACTCTACTACACTCTACCATGGCTCTACTCCATTGTACCATGGCTCTACATGACATTACATGACTCTACTACATTCTACCATGGCTCTACTTGACTCTACTACACTCTACGATGGCTCTACTTTGCTCTACTTGACTCTACTACACTATATCATTGCTAGACCTGGCTCTACTTGTCTCTACTACACTCTACCGTAGCTCTACTACATCCTACCATGGATCCACGTGACTCTACTTGACTCTCCTACACTCTACCACGGCTCTACTTTACTCTACTACATTCTACCATGGCTCTACTTGACTTTACATGACTCTACTACATTCTACCATGGCTCTACTTGACTCTACTTGACTCTACTACACTCTAGCAAGGCTCTACTTGGCTCTATTTGAATCTACTACACTCTACCATGGCTCTACTTGGCTGTACTTGACTCTACTACATTCAACCATAGTTCAACTTGTCTCAATATGACTCTACTGCATTCTACCATAGCTCTACTTGACTCTGTATGCCTCTACTACATTCTACCATGGCTCTTCTTGACTCTACTTGACTCTCCTACACTCTCCCATTGCTCTACTTGGCTCTACTTGGCTATTCTACACTCTACCATGGCTCTGATTGGCTCTACTTCACTCTACTACACTCTACCATGGATCTACTTGACTCTACTTGACTGTACTACACTCTACCTTGGCTCTACTTGACTCTACTTGACTCTACAACACTCTACCATGGCTCTACTTGGCACTACTTGAATCCACTACATTCTTCCTTGGTTCTACTTGGCTCTACTTGACTCTACTACACTCAACCATGGCTCTACTCCACTGTATATCATAGCTCTACTTCACATTACATAACTCTACTACATTCTACGATGGCTCTACTAGACTCTACTACACTCTACCATGGCTCAACTTGGCTCTACTTGACTCTACTACACTCTACCATGGCTCTACTCCATTGTTCCATGGCTCTACTTGACACTACATCATTCTACTGAATTCTGACATGGGTCTTCTTGACTCTACTTGACTCTCCTACACTCTACCATTGCTCTACTTGGCCCTCCTACACTCTACCATGGCTCTTCTTGGCTATACTTGACTCTACTACACTCTACCATGGCAGTACTTGGCTCTACTTCACTCTACTACACTCTACCATGTCTCTACTACATTTTATCATGGCTCCACGTGACTCTACGTGACTCTACTACATTCTACCATAGCTCTACTTGACTCTGTATGCCTCTAGTACATTCTACCGTTGCTCTTCTTGACTTTACTTGATTCTCCTACACTCTCGAATTGCTCTAATTGGCTCTACTTGGCTCTACTACACTCTACCATGGCTATACTTGGCTATACGTGACTCTACAACACTCTACCATGGCTCTACTTGCCTCTACTTGATTCTACTACACTCTACCATGGCTCTACTCGTCTCTACTTGACTGTACTACACTCTACCATGTCTCTACTACATTCCACCATGGCACCACGTGCCTCTACTTGATTCTACTACATTCTACGATAGCTCTACTTGATTCTGTATACCTCTACTACATGCTACCATGGCTCTACTTGACTCTACTTCACTGTACTACACTCTACCTTGGCTCTACTACATTCTACCATGGATCCACGTGACTCTACTTGACTGTACTGCATTCTACCATGGCTCTACTTGGCTCTACATGACTCTACTACATGCTACCGTGGCTCTACGTGGCTCTCCCTGAATCTACTGCACTCTACCATGGCTCTACTCCATAGTACCATGTGTCTACTTGACAATACATGACTCTACTACATTCTACCATGGCTCTACTTGGCTCTACTTGACTCTACTACACTCTACCATGGTTCTACTCGTCTGTACTTGACTGTACTACACTCTATCATGTCTCTACTACATTCTACCATGGCACCACGTGGCTTTACTTGATTCTACTACATTCTACGATAGCTCTACTTGACTCGGTATACCTCTACTACATGCTACCATGGCTCTACTTGACTCTACTTCACTGTACTACACTCTACCTTGGCTCTACTACATTCTACCATGGCTCCACGTGACTATACTTGAGTGTACTGCATTCCACCATGGCTCTACCTAGCTCTACTGCATTCTACCATGGCTCTACTTGGCTCTACATGACTCTACTACATGCTACCGTGGCTCTACGTGGCTCTACCTGAATCTACTGCACTCTACCATGGCTCTACTCCATAGTACCATGTGTCTACTTGACACTACATGACTCTACTACATTCTACCATGGCTCTACTTGGCTCTACTTGACTCTACTACATTCTACCATGGCTCTACTTGATTCTACTTGACTCTACTACATGCTACCGTGGCTCTACGTGGCTCTACCTGAATCTACTGCACTCTACCATGGCTCTACTCCATAGTACCATGTGTCTACTTGACACTACATGACTCTACTACATTCTACCATGGCTCTACTTGGCTCTACGTGACTCTACTACATTCTACCATGGTTCTACTTGACTCTACTTGACTCTACTACACTCTACCATGGCTCTACTTGGCTCTACTTGAATCCAATACACTCTACCTTTGTTCTACTTGGCTCTACTTGACTCTACTACACTCTACCATGGCTCTACTCCATTGTATATCATGGCTCTACTTCACACTACATGACTCTACTACATTCAACGATGGCTCTACTTGACTCTACTACACTCTACCATGGCTCAACTTGGCTGTACTAGACTCTACTACACTCTACCATGGCTCTACTCCATTGTACCATGGCTCTATTTGACACTACACGATTCTACTGGATTCTAACATGGGTCTTCTTGACTCTACTTGACTCTCCTACACTCTACCATTGCTCTACTTAGCCCTCCTACACTCTACCATGGCTCTACTTGGCTCTACTTGACTCTACTACACTCTACCATGGCAGTACTTGGCTCTACTTGACTGTACTACACTCTACCACGTCTCTACTACATTCTACTATGGCTCCACGTGAACCTACGTGACACTACTACATTCTACCATAGCTCTACTCGACTCTGTTTGCCTCTAGTACATTCTACCATTGCTCTTCTTGACCCTACTTCACTCTCCTACACTCTCCGATTCCTCTACTTGGCTCTACTTGGCTCTACTACACTCTACCTTGGCTATGCTTGGCTATACTTGACTCTACTACACTCTACCATGGCTCTACTTGACTCGACTACACTCTACCATGGCTCTACTCCATTGTATATCATCGCTCTACTTCACACTACCTGACTCTACTACATTCTACCATGGCTCTACTTGACACTACATGATTGTACTAAATGCTACCATGCCTCTTCTTGACTCTACTTGACTCTTCTACACTCTATACCATTGCTCTACTTGGCTCTACTACACTCTACCATGGCTCTACTTGGCTCTACTTGACTCTACTACATTCAACCATAGTTCAACTTGTCTCAATATGACTCTACTGCATTCTACCATAGCTCTACTTGACTCTGTATGCCTCTACTACATTCTACCATGGCTCTTCTTGACTCTACTTGACTCTCCTACACTCTCCCATTGCTCTACTTGGCTCTACTTGGCTATTCTACACTCTATCATGGCTCTCCTTGGCTCTACTTCACTCTACTACACTCTACCATGGATCTAGTTGACTCTACTTGACTGTACTACACTCTACCTTGGCTCTACTTGAGTCTACTTGAGTCCACTACACTCTACCTTGGCTCTACTTGGCTCTACTTGACTCTACTGCACTCTACCATGGCTCTACTCCATTGTATATCATGGCTCTACTTCACACTACATGTCTCTACTACATTCTACCATGGTTCTACTTGACTCTACTTGACTCTACTACCCTCTACTATGGCTCTAGTTGGCTCTACATGACTTTACCATGGCTCTACTGCATTGTATATCATGGCTCTACTTCACACTACATGACTCTGCTACATTCTACCATGGCTCTACTTTCCTCTACTACACTCTACCATGGCTCAACTTGGCTCTACTTGCCTCTACTACACACTACCATGGCTCTACTTCACACTACATGACGCTCCTACACTCTACCATGGCTCTACTTGACTCTACCTAACTCTACTACATTCTACCATGGCTCTACTTGACTCTACATGACTCTGCTACATTCTACCATGGCTCTACTTGGCTCTACTTGACTCTACTACACTCTACCATAGCTCTACTTGGCTCTATTTCACTCTACTACACTCTACCACGGCTCTACTTACTTGACTCTACTACATTCTACCATAGTTCTACTTGTCTCTATATGACTCTACTGCATTCTACCATACCTCTACTTGACTCTGTATCCTCTACTACATTCTACCATAGCTCGTCCTGACTCTACTTGACTCTCCTACATTCTCCCATTGCTCTACTTGGCTCTACTTAGCTCTACTTGGCTCTACTACACTATACCATGGCTCTACTTGGAAATACTTGACTCTACTACACTCTACCATGGCTCTACTTGACTCTACTTGACTCTACTACATTGTGCCATGGCTCTTCTAGACTCTACTTGACTGTACTGCACTCTACCTTGGCTCTACTCCATTGTACCATGGCTCTACTTGACACTACATGACTCTACTACATTCTACCATGGTTCTACTTGACTCTACTACACTATATCATTGCTAGACCTGGCTCTACTTGTCTCTACTACACTCTACCTTGGCTCTACTACATCCACCACGGATCCACGTGACTCTACTTGACTCTACTACACTCTTCCATGGCTCTACCTGGTTCCACTACATTCTACCATGGCTCTACTTGACTCTACATGACTCTACTACATTCTAACATGGCTCTACTTGACTCTACTTGAGTCCACTACACCCTACCTTGGCTCTACTTGGCTCTACGTGACTGTATTACACTCTACCATGGCTCTACTTGGCTCTACTTGAATATACTACACTCTACCCAGTGGCGGATCTAGAAATTTATAAAGGGGGGTTCAGTGACCGGCGCGCCGGAAAATTTTTGAGTTGCCACGCCCACTTTCGGTCACGTGAACGCATTCATACAAAATATAGCTGGATCATGGAAGGCTGAACCGAGGGGTCCGTCACAAAAGAAATCTCGTACACTGTCCGACAGTGTTGTTTTAGTTAACTATAACGTTAACTAAATACATTTTAGTATGGCCTTTTTAAAATTTAGTTAACCAAAACTACAACTAACTAAAAATTTTTGCTAAGCTGGGAACTATAACCAAAATATCCAAGAACATACAAGAAGAAACCTGTCGGCAGAAATCCAAACTGAAATCCAGAAATCCACTGTGAAATCCTGAAATCCACTCTGAAATCCGAAATCCACTTGAAATCCAGTGGATTTCGAAATCTCGTACGCCGAGGCGCGCCGTGGCGGATCCCTCGGGCCGAACTGAATATCTCGAAGCAACTCTAGGCCTAGTCAAACGTCTGGAGATCAGTAAGGAACTGATACGTGAGTGTGTAACTGTGCCTGGTTGTTGTTGCTGCATGCCACTGCTGCATAATCATTTGATGGACTCGTGCAGTTATGTACGCAAAATACATTACTAGCCGCCAAAGGGGGGTGCATTTGCACCCCCCTTACCCCCCCTAAATCCGCCACTGCTACCATGTCTCTACTACATTCTACCATGGCTCAACGGCACTCTACATGACTTTACTGCATTCTACCATAGTTCTACTTGACTATGTATGCCTCTACTACATTCTACCATGGCTCTACTTGACTCTACTTGACTCTACTACATCCTGCCATGGCTCTACTTGACTCTACTTGACTGTACTACACTCTACCTTGGCTCTACTACATTCTACCATGGCTCCACGTGACTCTACTTGACTCTGCTACATTCTACCATAGATCTACTTGGTTCTACATGACTCTACTACATGCAACCGTGGCTCTACTTGACTCTACTACACTCTCCCATGGCTCTACTCCATTGTACCATAGCTCTACTTGACACTACATGACTCTACTACATTCTACCATGGCTCTACGTGACTCTACTACACTCTACCATGCCTCTACTTGGCTCTACTTGAGTCCACTACACTCTACCTTGGCTCTACTTGGCTCTACTTGACTCTACTGCACTCTACCATGGCTCTACTCCATTGTATATCATGGCTCTACTTGACACTACACGACTCTACTACATTCTACCATGGCTCTACTTGACTCTACTTGACTCTACTACACTCTACCATGGCTCTACTTGGCTCTACTTGAGTCCACTACACCCTACCTTGGCTCAACTCGGCTCTACGTGACTCTACTACACTCTACCATTGCTGTACTTGGATCTACTTGACTCTACTACACTCTATCATGTCTCTACTACATTCTACCATGGCTCCACGTGACTCTACGTGACTCTACTGCATTCTACCATAGCTCTACTTCACTCTGTATGCCTCTACTACATTCTACCATGGCTCTACTTGACTCTACTTCACTCTACTACATTCTGCCATGGCTCTACTTGACTCTACTTGACTGTACTACACTCTACCTTGGCTCTACTACATTCTAACAATTCTCCATGTGACTCTACTTGACTCTACTACACACTACCATGGCTCTACCTTTCTCCACTACATTCTACCATGGCTCTACTTGACACTACATGATTCTACTAAATGCTACCATGCCTCTTCTTGACTCTACTTGACTCTTCTACACTCTACCATGGCTCTACCTTGCTCTACTACATTCTACAATGGCTATACTTGACTCTATATGACTCTACTACATTCTACCATGGCTCTATTTGACTATACTTGACTCTACTACACTCTACCATGGCTCTACTTGGCTCTACTTGAATCCACTGCACTCTACCTTGGCTCTACTTGGCTTTACTTGACTCTACTACACTCTACCATGGCTCTACTCCATTGTACCATGGCTATACTTGACACTACATGATTCTATTGAATTCTAACATGGCTCTTCTTGACTCTACTTGACTCTCCTACACTCTACCATGGCTCTACTTGGCTCTACTTGACTCTACTACATTCTACGATGGCTCTACTTGACTCTACTTGACTCTACTACATTCTGCCATGGCTCTACTTGACTCTACTTGTCTGCTACACTCTACCTTGGCGCTACTACATCCTACCATGGATCACGTGACTCTACTTGACTCTACTACACTCTACCATGGCTCTACCTGGCTTTACTACATTCTCCCATGACTCTACTTTGGTCTACTTGAGTCCACTACACTCTACCATAGCTCTACTTGGCTCTATTTGACTCTACTACACTCTACCATGGCTCTACTTACTTGACTCTACTGCATTCTACCATGGCTCTACTTGGCTCTACTTGACTCTACTACATTCAACCATAATTCAACTTGTCTCTATATGACTCTACTGCATTCTACCATAGCTCTACTTGACTCTGCATGCCTCTACTACATTCTACCATAACTCGTCTTGACTCTACTTGACTCTCATACATTCTCCCATTGCTCTACTTGGCTCTACTTGGCTCTAATACACTCTACCATGGCTCTACTTGGCAGTACTTGACTCTACTACACTCTACCATGGCTCTACTTGACTCTACTTGTCTGCTACACTCTACCTTGGTGCTACTACATCCTACCATGGATCCACGTGACTCTACTTGACTCTACTACACACTACCATGGCTCTCCCTTGTTCTACTACATTCTACCATGGCTCTACTTGACACTACATGATTCTACTAAATGCTACCATGCCTCTGCTTGACTCTTCTACACTCTACCATTGCTCTACTTGGCTCTACTACACTCTACCATAGCTCTACTTGGCTCTACTTGACTCTACTACACTCTACCATGGCTCTACTCGTCTCTACTTGACTGTACTACACTCTACCATGTCTCTACTACATTCTACCATGGCACCACGTGACTCTACTTGATTCTACTACACTGTATACCTCTACTACATGCTACCATGGCACCACGTGACTCTACTTGATTCTACTACACTGTATACCTCTACTACATGCTACCATGGCTCTACTTGACTCTACTTCACTGTACTACACTCTACCTTGGCTCTACTATATATACCATGGATCCACGTGACTCTACTTGACTGTACAGCATTCTACCATGGCTCTACCTGGCTCTACTGCATTCTACCATGGCTCTACTTGGCTCTACATGACTCTACTACATGCTACCGTGGCTCTACGTGGCTCTACCTGAATCTACTGCACTCTACCATGGCTCTACTCCATAGTACCATGTGTCTACTTGACACTACATGACTCTACTACATTCTACCATGGCTCTACTTGGCTCTACTTGACTCTATACTACATTCTACCATGGCTCTACTTGACTCTATTTGACTCTACTACACTCTACCATGGCTCTACTTGGCTCTATTTGAATCCACTACACTCTACATTGGTTTTACTTGGCTCTACTTGACTCTACTACACTCTACCATGGCTCTACTCCATTGTATATCATGGCTCTACTTCACACTACATGACTCTACTACAATTTACGATGGCTCTACTTGACTCTACTACAATCTACCATGGCTCAACTTGGCTCTACTTGACTCTACTACACTCTACCATGGCTCTACTCCATTGTACCATGGCTCTACTTGACACTACATGATTCTAATGAATTCTATCATGGCTCTTCTTGACCTTACTTGACTTACCTACACTCTATCATTGCTCTACTTGGCTCTACTACACTCTACCATAGCTCTACTTGACTCTACATGACTCTACTACACTCTACCATGGCTCTACTTGGCTCTACTTGACTCTACTACACTCTACCATGTCTCTACTACATTCTACCATGGCTCCACGTGACTCTACGTGACTCTACTGCATTCTACCATAGTTCTACTTGACTCAGTATGCCTCTACTACATTCTACCATTGCTCTACTTGACTCTACTTGACTTTACTTGACAGTACTATAGCTACATTCTACCTTTCCTCTGCTACATTCTACCATGGCTCCACGTGACTCTACTTGACCCTGCTGCATTCTACCATGGCACTAACTGGCTCTACTACATTCTGCCATGGCTCTACTTGGTTCTACATGATTCTACTTCATGAAACCGTGGCTCTACTTGACTCTACTACACTCTACCGTGGCTCTACTCGATTGTACCATGGCTCTACTTGACAATCCATGACTCTACTACATTCTACCATGGCTCTACTTGACTCTACTACACTCTACGATGGCTCTACTTTGCTCTACTTGACTCTACTACACTATATCATTGCTAGACCTGGCTCTACTTGTCTCTACTACACTCTACCTTAGCTCTACTACATCCTACCATGGATCCACGTGACTGTACTTGACTCTCCTACACTCTACCACGGCTCTACTTTACTCTACTACATTCTACCATGGCTGAACTTGGCTCTACATGGCTCTACTACATTCTACCATGGCTCTACTTGACTCTACTTAACTCTACTACACTCTACCATGGCTCTACTTGGCTCTATTTGAATCTACTACACTCTACCATGGCTCCACTTGGCTCTACTTGACTCTACAACATTCAACAATAGTTCAACTTGTCTCAATATGACTCTACTGCATTCTACCATAGCTCCACTTGACTCTGTATGCCTCTACTACATTCTACCGTGGCTCTTCTTGACTCTACTTGACTCTCCTACACTCTCCCATTGCTCTACTTGGCTCTACTTGGCTATTCTACACTCTACCATGGCTCTGCTTGGCTCTACTTGACTCTACTACACTCTACCATGGATCTACTTGACTCTACTTGACTGTACTACACTCTACCTTGGCTCTACTTAAGTCTACTTGAGTCCACTACAACTCTACCTTAGCTGTACTTGGCTCTACTTGACTCTACTGCACTCTACCATGGCTCTGCTCCATCGTATATCATGGCACTACTTCACACTACATGTCTCTACTACATTCTACCATGGCTCTACTTGACTCTATGTGACTCTACTACACTCTACCATGGCTCTACTTGGTTCTACATGACTCTACTACATTCTACCATGGTTCTACTTGACTCTACTTGACTCTACTACACTCTACCATGGCTCTACTTGGCTCTATATTTGAATGTACTACACTCTACCATGGCTCTACGTGGCTCTACTTGACTCTACTACATTCAACCATAGTTCAACTTGTCTCTATATGACTCTACTGCACTCTACCATGGATCTACTTGACTCTACTTGACTGTACTACACTCTACCTTGGCTCTACGTGAGTCTACTTGAGTCCACTACACTCTACCTTGGCTCTACTTGGCTCTAGTTGACCCTACTGCACTCTACCATGGCTCTACTCCATTGTATATCATGGCTCTACTTCACACTACATGTCTCTACTACGTTCTACCATGGCTCTACGTGACTCTACTACACTCTACCATGCTCTACTTTCCTCTACATGACTCTACTACATTCTACCATGGCTCTACTTGATTCTACTTGACTCTACTACACTCTACCATGGCTCTACTTGGCTCTATTTGAATCTACTACACTCTACCATGGCTCTACTTGGCTCTACTTGACTCTACTACATTCAACCATAGTTCAACTTGTCTCTATATGACTCTACTGCATTCTACCATAGCTGTACTTGACTCTGTATGCCTCTACTACAATCTACCATGGCTCTTCTTGACTCTACTTGACTCTCCTACACTCTCCCATTGCTCTAGTTGGCTCTACTTGGCTATACTATACACTCTACCATGGCTCTGCTTGGCTCTACTTGGCTCTACTTGACTCTACTACACTCTACCATGGATCTACTTGACTCTACTTGACTGTACTACACTCTACCTTGGCTCTACTTGAGTCTACTTGAGTCCACTACACTCTACCTTGGCTGTACTTTGATCTACTTGACTCTACTACAGTCTACCATGTCTCTACTACATTCTACCATGGCTCCACGTGACTCTACATGACTCTACTGCATTCTAACATAGCTCTACTTGACTCTGTATGCCTCTACTACATTCTACCATGGATCTACTTGACTCTACTTGACTCTACTACATTCTGCCATGGCTCTCCTTGATTCTACTTGACTGTACTACACTCTACCTTGGCTCTACTACATTCTAACAATGCTCCATGTGACTCTACATGACTCTACTACACACTACCATGGCTCTACCTTGCTCTACTACATTCTACCATGGCTCTACTTGACACTACATGATTCTACTAAATACTACCATGCCTCTTCTTGACTCTACTTGACTCTTCTACACTCTACCATTGCTCTACTTGGCTCTACTACACTCTACCATAGCTCTACTTGGCTCTACTACACTCTACCATGGCTCTACTCGTCTCTACTTGACTGTGCTACACTCTACCATGTCTCTAGTACATTCTACCATGGCACCACGTGACTCTACTTGATTCTACTACATTCTACGATAGCTCTACTTGACTCGGTATACCTCTGCTACATTCTACCATGGCTCTACTTGACTCTACTTCACTGTACTACACTCTACCTTGCCTCTACTGCATTCTACCATGGATCCACGTGACTCTACTTGACTGTACTGCATTCTACCATGGCTCTACCTGGCTCTACTGCATTCTACAATGGCTCTACTTGGCTCTACATGACTCTACTACATGCTACCGAGGCTCTACGTGGCTCTACCTGAATCTACTGCACTCTACCATGGCTCTACTCCATAGTACCATGTGTCTACTTGACACTACATGACTCTACTACATTCTACCATGGCTCTACTTGGCTCTACATGACTCTACTACATTCAACCATGGCTCTATTTGACTCTACTTGACTCTACTACACTCTACCATGGCTCTACTTGGCTCTACTTGAATCCACTACACTCTACCTTGGTTCTACTTGGCTCTACTTGACTCTACTACACTCTACCATGGCTCTACTCCATTGTATATCATGGCTCTACTTCACACTACATGACTCTACTACATTCTACGATGGGTCTACTTGACTCTACTACACTCTACCATGGCTCAACTTGGCTCTACTTGACCCTACTACACTCTACTATGGTTTTACTCCATTGTGCCATGGCTCTACTTGACACTACATGATTCTACTGAATTCTAACATGGGTCTTCTTGACTCTACTTCACTCTCCTACACTCTACCATTGCTCTACTTGGCCCTCCTACACTCTACCATGGCTCTACTTGGCTATACTTGACTCTACTACACTCTACCATGGCAGTACTTGGCTCTACTTGACTCTACTGCACTCTACCATGTCTCTACTACATTCTACCATGGCTCCACATGACTCTACTTGATTCTACTACATTCTACGATAGCTCTACTTGACTCTGTATACCTCTACTACATGCTACCATGGCTCTACTTGACTCTACTTCACTGTACTACACTCTACCTTGGCTCTACTACATTCTACCATGGATCCACGTGACTCTACTTGACTGTACTGCATTCTACCATGGCTCTACCTGGCTCTACTGCATTCTACCATGGCTCTACTTGGCTCTACATGAGTCTACTACATGCTACCGTGGCTCTACGTGGATCTACCTGAATCTACTGCACTCTACCATAGCTCTACTCCATAGTACCATGTGTCTACTTGACACTACATGACTCTACTACATTCTACCATGGCTCTACTTGGCTCTCCTTGACTCTACTACACTCTACCATGGTTGTACTCGTCTCTACTTGACTGTACTACACTCTACCATGTCTCTACTACATTCTACCATGGCACCACGTGACTTTACTTGATTCTACTACATTCTACCATAGGTCTACTTTACTCGGTATACCTCTACTACATGCTACCATGGCTCTACTTGACTCTACTTCACTGTACTACACTCTACCTTGTCTCTACTACATTCTACCATGGATCCACGTGACTCTACTTGACTGTACTGCATTCTACCATCACTCTACCTGGCTCTACTGCATTCTACCATGGCTCTACTTGGCTCTACTTGACTCTATACTACATTCTACCATGGCTCTACTTGACTCTATTTGACTCTACTACACTCTACCATGGCTCTACTTGGCTCTATTTGAATCCACTACACTCTACATTGGTTTTACTTGGCTCTACTTGACTCTACTACACTCTACCATGGCTCTACTCCATTGTATATCATGGCTCTACTTCACACTACATGACTCTACTACAATTTACGATGGCTCTACTTGACTCTACTACAATCTACCATGGCTCAACTTGGCTCTACTTTACTCTACTACACTCTACCATGGCTCTACTCCATTGTACCATGGCTCTACTTGACACTACATGATTCTAATGAATTCTACCATGGCTCTTCTTGACCTTACTTGACTTACCTACACTCTATCATTGCTCTACTTGGCTCTACTACACTCTACCATAGCTCTACTTGACTCTACATGACTCTACTACACTCTACCATGGCTCTACTTGGCTCTACTTGACTCTACTACACTCTACCATGTCTCTACTACATTCTACCATGGCTCCACGTGACTCTACGTGACTCTACTGCATTCTACCATAGTTCTACTTGACTCAGTATGCCTCTACTACATTCTACCATTGCTCTACTTGACTCTACTTGACTTTACTTGACAGTACTATAGCTACATTCTACCTTTCCTCTGCTACATTCTACCATGGCTCCACGTGACTCTACTTGACCCTGCTGCATTCTACCATGGCACTAACTGGCTCTACTACATTCTGCCATGGCTCTACTTGGTTCTACATTGGCTCTACTTCACACTACATGAATCTCCTACACTCTACCATGGCTCTACTTGACTCTACTACACTCTACCATGGCTCAACTTGGCTGTACTAGACTCTACTACACTCTACTATGGCTCTACTCCATTGTACCATGGCTCTACTTGACACTACACGATTCTACTGGATTCTAACATGGGTCTTCTTGACTCTACTTGACTCTCCTACACTCTACCATTGCTCTACTTGGCTCTACTTGACTCTACTGCACCCTACCATAGCTCTACTTGGCTCTATTTGACTCTACTACACTCTACCATGGCTCTACTTACTTGACTCTACTACATTCTACCATAGTTCTACTTGTCTCTATATGACTCTACTGCATTCTACCATAGCTCTACTTGACTCTGTATGTCTCTACTACATCCTACCATAGCTCGTCTTGACTCTACTTGACTCTCCTACATTCTCCCATTGCTCTACTTGGTTCTCCTTGGCTCTACTGCACTCTATCATGGCTCTACTTGGCAATACTTGACTCTACTACACTCTACCATGGCTCTACTTGACTCTACTTGACTCTACTACATTCTGCCATGGCTCTACTTGACTCTACTTGACTGTACTACATTCTACCTCGGTTCTACTTGACTCTGCTACACTCTACGATGACTCTACTCGGTTGTACTTGACTCTACTACACTATATCATTGCTAGACCTGGCTCTACTTGTCTCTACTACACTCAACCTTGGATCTTCTACATCCTACCACGGATCCACGTGACTCTACTTGACTGTACTACACTCTACCATGGCTCTACCTGGTTCTACTACATTCTACCATGGCTCTACTTGACTCTACATGACTCTACTACATTCTACCATGGCTCTACTTGACTCTACATGACTCTACTACATTCTAGAATGGCTCTACTTGACTCTACTTGACTCTACTACACCTTACCATGGCTCTACTTGGCTCTACTTGAGTCCACTACACCCTACCTTGGCTCTACTTGGCTCTACGTGACTGTACTACACTCTACCATGGCTCTACTTGGCTCTACTTGAATATACTACACTCTACCATGTCTCTTCTACATTCTACCATTGCTCCACGGCACTCTACATGACTCTACTGCATTCTACCATAGTTCTACTTGACTCAGTATGCCTCTACTACTTTCTACCATGGCTCTACTTGACTCTACTTGACTCTACTACATTCTGCCATGGCTCTACTTGACTGTACTACACTCTACCCTGGCTCTACTACATTCTACCATGGCTCCACGTGACTCTACTTGACTCTGCTACATTCTACCATGGCTCTACTTCGTTCTACATGACTCTACTACATGCAACAGTGGCTCTACTTGACTCTACTACACTCTACCAGGGCTCTACTTGGCTCTACTTGAGTCCACTACACCCTAACTTGGCTCAACTCGGCTCTACGTGACTCTACTACACTCTACCATGGCTGTACCTTGACTCTACTACACTCTACCATGTCTCTACTACATTCTACCATGGCTCCACGTGACTCTACGTGACTCTACTGCATTCTACCATAGCTCTACTTGACTCTGTATGCCTCTACTACATTCTACCATGGCTCTACTTGACTCTACTTGACTCTACTACATTCTGCCATGGCTCTACTTGACTCTACTTGACTGTACTACACTCTACCATGGCTCTACTACATTCTAACAATGCTCCATGTGACTCTACTTGACTCTACTACACACTACCATGGCTCTACCTTGCTCTACTACATTCTACCATGGCTCTACTTGACACTACATGATTCTACTAAATGCTACCATGCCTCTTCTTGACTCTACTTGACTCTTCTACACTCTACCATTGCTCTACTTGGCTCTACTACACTCTACCATAGCTCTACTTGGCTCTTCTTGACTGTACTACACACTACCATGGCTCTACTCGTCTCTACTTGACTGTACTACACCCTACCATGTCTGTACTATATTCTACCTTGGCACCACGTGACTCTACTTGACTCTACTACATTCTACGATAGCTCTACTTGACTCTGTATACCTCTACTTCATGCTACCATGGCTCTACTCGACTCTACTTCACTGTACTACACTCTACCTTGGCTCTACTACATTCTACCATTGTTCCACGTGACTCTACTTGACTGTACTGCATTCTACCATGGCTCTACCTGACTCTACTGCATTCTACCATGGCTCTACTTGGCTCTACATGACTCTACTACATGCTACCGTGGCTCTACGTGGCTCTACCTGAATCTACTGCACTCTACCATGGCTCTACTCCATAGTACCATGTGTCTACTTGACACTACATGACTCTACTACATTCTACTATGTCTCTACTTTGCTCTACATGAGTCCACTACACTCTACCTTGGCTCTACTTGGCTCTACTACACTCTACCATGGCTCTACTCCATTGATTATCATGGCTCTACTTCACACTACATGACTCTGCTACATTCTACTATGGCTCTACTTGCCTCTACTACACTCTACCATGGCTCAACTTGGCTCTACTTGACTCTACTACACTCTACCATAATTCTACTTGGCTCTATTTGACTCTACTACACTCTACCATGGCTCTACTTACTTGACTCTACTACATTCTACCATAGTTCTACTTGTCTCTATATGACTCTACTGCATTCTACCATAGCTCTACTTGACTCTGTATGACTCTACTGCATTCTACCATAGCTCTACTTGACTCTGTATGCCTCTACTACATTCTACCATAGCTCGTCTTGACTCTACTTGACTCTCCTACATTCTCCCATTGCCCTACTTGGCTCTACTTGGCTCTACTACACTCTATCATGGCTCTACTTGGCTATACTTGGCTCTACTTGAATATACTACACTCTACCATGGCTCTACTACATTCGACCATGGCACTACTTCATTCTACTTGACTCAACTACACTCTACCATGTGTCTACCTCGCCCTACTACATTCTACCGATCCTCTACTTGTCTCTACATGACTCTACTACATCCTACCATAGCTCAACGTGACTCAACTTCAGTCTACTATACTCTACCATGGCTCTACTTGGCTCTACTTGACTCTACTACACTCTACCATGACTCTACTTGACTCTACTTGTCTGTACTCCACTCTACCATGCCTCTACCTTGCTCTACTTCATTCTCCCATGCCTCTACTTGACTCTACACGACTCCACTCAATTGTACGATAGCTCTACTTGACTCAACTTGACTCTGCTACACTCTGTCATGGCTCTTGATTCTAGTACACTCTACAATGGCTCTACTCCATTGTACCATGGCTCTACTACATTCTACAATAGCTCTACTTGACTCCATATGACACTACTACATTGTACCATAGCTCTACTTGACTCTACTTGACTCTACTACACTCTACCATGGCTCTACTTGGCTCTACTTGGCTCTCCTTGGCTCTACTACACTCTACCTTGGCTCTACTACATTATACCATGGCTCTACATGACTCTACTTGACTCTACACGACTCCACTCAATTGTACCATAGCTCTACTTGACTCTACTTGACTCTGCTACACTCTGTCATGGCTCTTGATTCTAGTACACTCTACAATGGCTCTACTCCATTGTACCACGGCTCTACTACATTCTACAATAGCTCTACTTGACTCCATATGACATTACTACATTGTACCATAGCTCTACTTGACTCTACTTGACTCTACTACACTCTACCATGGCTCTACTTGACTCTACTTGACTCTACTACATTCTACCATGGCTCTACTTGACTCTATTTGACTGCTCTACACTCTAGCTTGGGTATACTCCATTGTACCATGGCTCTACGTGACACTACATGACTCTACTACATTCTACCATGACTCTACTTGACTCTACTACACTCTACGATGCCTCTACTTGGCTCTACTTGACTCTACTACACTATATCTTTGCTAGACCTGGCTCTACTTGTCTCTACTACACTCTACCTTGGCTCTACTACATTCCTACCATGGATCCACGTGACTCTACTTGACTTTACTACACTCTACCATGGCTCTACCTGGTTCGATTCTACTACATTCTACCATGGCTGTACTTGACTCTACATGCCTCTACTACATTCTACCATGGCTCTACTTCACTCTACTTCACTCTACTACACTCTATCGTTGCTCTACTTGGCTCTACTTGACTCTACTACCCTCAAGCATGGCTCTACTTCACTCTACTACACTCTACCTTGGCTCTACTCCATTGTATATCATCGCTCTACTTCACACTACATGACTGTACTACATTCTACCATGGCTCTACTTGAGTCTACTACACTCTACAACACTCTACCATGGGTCTACTTGGCTCTACTTCAGTCCCCTACACCCTACCTTGGCTCTACTTAACTCTACGTGACTCTACTACACTCTACCATGACTCTACTTGTCTCTACTTGACTAAACTACACTCTACCATGTCTCTACTATATTCTACCATGGCTCCACGTGACTCTACTTGACTCTACTACATTCTACGATAGCTCTACTTGACTCTGTATACCTCTACTACATTCTACCATTCTTCCACGTGACTCTACTTGATTCTACTGCATTCCACCATGGCTCTACTTGGCTCTAAATGACTCTACTACATGCTACCGTGGATCTACGTGGCTCTGCCTGACTCTCCTACACTCTACCTTGGTTCTACTCCATAGTACCATGTCTCTACTTGACACTACATAACTCTACTACATTCTATCATAGCTCTACTTGGCTCTACTTGACTCTACTACACTCTACCATGACCCTACTTGGCTCTACGTCACTCTACCACACTTTACCGTGGCTCTACTTGGCTCTACTTGACTGTACTACACTCTACCATGGCTCTACTTGGCTCTACTTGACTCTACTACACTCTACCATGTCTCTACTGCATTCTACCATGGCTCCACGTGACTCTACGTGACTCTACTACATTCTACCATAGCTCTACTTAATTCTGTATGCCTGTACTACATTTTACCATGCCCCTACTTGACACTACTTGACTCTGCTACATTCTGCCATGGCTCTACTTGACTGTACTTGACTGTACTAGACTCTACCTTGGCTCTACTACATTCTACCATGGCTCCACGTGAATCTACTTGACTCTACTACATTCTACCATGGCTTACATGACTCTACCACATGCTACCTTGGTTCTACTTGGCACTACACGACTCTACTGCACTCTACTATGGCTCTACTCCATTGTACAATGGCTGTACTTGACACTACTTGACTCTACTACATTCTACCATGGTTCTACTTTACTCTACTACATAATACCATTGCTAGTCCTGGCTCTACTTGTCTACTACACTCTACCTTGGTGCTACTACATCCTACCATGGATCCACGTGACTCTACTTGACTCTACTACACCATACCATGGCTCTACCTGGCTCTACTACACTCTACCATGGCTCTACTTTGCTCTACTTGAATCCACTACACTCTACCTTGGCTCTACTCGGCTCTACTTGACTCTACTAAACTCTACCATGGCTCTACTTGGTTCTATTTGACTCTACTATAGTCTACCATGGCTCTACTTGGATCTACTTGACTCTACTATATTCTACCATAGTTCTACTTGTCTCTATATGACTCTACTGCATTCTACCTTGGCTCTTCTTGACTCTACTGGACTCTCCTACACTCTCCCATTCCTCTACTTGGCTCTAATTGGCTCTACTACACTCTACCATGGCTCTACTTGGCTCTACTTGACTCTACTTGACTCTACCACATTCTGCCATGGCTCTACTTGACTCTACTTGTCTGCTACACTCTAACTTGGCGCTACTACATCCTACCATGTATCCACGAGACTCTACTTGGCTCTACTTGGCTCTACTTGACTCTACTTGACTCTACCACATTCTGCCATGGCTCTACTTGACTCTACTTGTCTGCTACACTCTAACTTGGCGCTACTACATCCTACCATGTATCCACGAGACTCTACTTGACTCTACTACACTCTACCATGGCTCTACCTGTCTCTACTCCATTCTACCATGCCTCTACTTTGCTCTACTTGAGTCCACTACACTCTACCATGGCTCAACTTGGCTCTACTTGACTCTACTACACTCTACCATGGCTCTACTCCATTGTATATCATGGCTTTACTTCACACTACATGAATCTCCTACACTCTACCATGGCTCTACTTGACTCTACCTTGATCTATTGCATTCTACCATGGCTCTACTTGACTCTACATGACTCTATTACATTCTACCATGGCTCTACTTGGCTCTACTTGACTCTACTGCACCCTACCATAGCTCTACTTGGCTCTATTTGACTCTACTACACTCTACCGTGGCTCTACTTACTTGACTCTACTACATTCTACCATAGTTCTACTTGTCTCTATATGACTCTACTGCATTCTACCATAGCTCTACTTGACTCTGTATGCCTCTACTACATCCTACCATAGCTCGTCTTGACTCTACTTGACTCTCCTACATTCTCCCATTGCTCTACTTGGTTCTCCTTGGCTCTACTGCACTCTACCATGGCTCTACTTGGCAATACTTGACTCTACTACACTCTACCATGGCTCTACTTGACTCTACTTGACTCTACTTCATTCTGCCATGGCTCTACTTGACTCTACTTGACTGTACTACACTCTACCTTGGCTCTACTCCATTGTACTAAGGCTCTACTTGACACTACATGACTCTACTACATTCTACCTCGGTTCTACTTGACTCTACTACACTCTACGATGACTCTACTCGGTTGTACTTGACTCTACTACACTATATCATTGCTAGACCTGGCTCTACTTGTCTCTACTACACTCAACCTTGGCTCTTCTACATCCTACGACGGATCCACGTGACTCTACTTGAATGTACTACACTCTACCATGGCTCTACCTGGTTCTACTACATTCTACCATGGCTCTACTTGACTCTACATGACTCTACTACATTCTACCATGGCTCTACTTGACTCTACATGACTCTACTACATTCTAGAATGGCTCTACTTGGCTCTACTACACTCTACCATGGCTCTACTCCATTGTATATCATGGCTTTACTTCACACTACATGACTCTGCTACATTCTACCATGGCTCTACTTGCCTCTACTACACTCTACCATGGCTCAACTTGGCTCTACTTGACTCTACTACACTCTACCATGGCTCTACTCCATTGTATATCATGGCTCTACTTCACACTACATGAATCTCCTACACTCTACCATGGCTCTACTTGACTCTACTACACTCTACCATGGCTCAACTTGGCTGTACTAGACTCTACTACACTCTACCATGGCTCTACTCCATTGTACCATGGCTCTACTTGACACTACACGATTCTACTGGATTCTAACATGGGTCTTCTTGACTCTACTTGACTCTCCTACACTCTACCATTGCTCTACTTGGCTCTACTTGACTCTACTGCACCCTACCATAGCTCTACTTGGCTCTATTTGACTCTACTACACTCTACCATGGCTCTACTTACTTGACTCTACTACATTCTACCATAGTTCTACTTGTCTCTATATGACTCTACTGCATTCTACCATAGCTCTACTTGACTCTGTATGCCTCTACTACATCCTACCATAGCTCGTCTTGACTCTACTTGACTCTCCTACATTCTCCCATTGCTCTACTTGGTTCTCCTTGGCTCTACTGCACTCTACCATGGCTCTACTTGGCAATACTTGACTCTACTACACTCTACCATGGCTCTACTTGACTCTACTTGACTCTACTACATTCTGCCATGGCTCTACTTGACTCTACTTGACTGTACTACATTCTACCTCGGTTCTACTTGACTCTACTACACTCTACGATGACTCTACTCGGTTGTACTTGACTCTACTACACTATATCATTGCTAGACCTGGCTCTACTTGTCTCTACTACACTCAACCTTGGATCTTCTACATCCTACCACGGATCCACGTGACTCTACTTGACTGTACTACACTCTACCATGGCTCTACCTGGTTCTACTACATTCTACCATGGCTCTACTTGACTCTACATGACTCTACTACATTCTACCATGGCTCTACTTGACTCTACATGACTCTACTACATTCTAGAATGGCTCTACTTGACTCTACTTGACTCTACTACATTCTGCCATGGCTCTACTTGACTCTACTTGACTGTACTACATTCTACCTCGGTTCTACTTGACTCTACTACACTCTACGATGACTCTACTCGGTTGTACTTGACTCTACTACACTATATCATTGCTAGACCTGGCTCTACTTGTCTCTACTACACTCAACCTTGGATCTTCTACATCCTACCACGGATCCACGTGACTCTACTTGACTGTACTACACTCTACCATGGCTCTACCTGGTTCTACTACATTCTACCATGGCTCTACTTGACTCTACATGACTCTACTACATTCTACCATGGCTCTACTTGACTCTACATGACTCTACTACATTCTAGAATGGCTCTACTTGACTCTACTTGACTCTACTACACCTTACCATGGCTCTACTTGGCTCTACTTGAGTCCACTACACCCTACCTTGGCTCTACTTGGCTCTACGTGACTGTACTACACTCTACCATGGCTCTACTTGGCTCTACTTGAATATACTACACTCTACCATGTCTCTTCTACATTCTACCATTGCTCCACGGCACTCTACATGACTCTACTGCATTCTACCATAGTTCTACTTGACTCAGTATGCCTCTACTACTTTCTACCATGGCTCTACTTGACTCTACTTGACTCTACTACATTCTGCCATGGCTCTACTTGACTGTACTACACTCTACCCTGGCTCTACTACATTCTACCATGGCTCCACGTGACTCTACTTGACTCTGCTACATTCTACCATGGCTCTACTTCGTTCTACATGACTCTACTACATGCAACAGTGGCTCTACTTGACTCTACTACACTCTACCAGGGCTCTACTTGGCTCTACTTGAGTCCACTACACCCTAACTTGGCTCAACTCGGCTCTACGTGACTCTACTACACTCTACCATGGCTGTACCTTGACTCTACTACACTCTACCATGTCTCTACTACATTCTACCATGGCTCCACGTGACTCTACGTGACTCTACTGCATTCTACCATAGCTCTACTTGACTCTGTATGCCTCTACTACATTCTACCATGGCTCTACTTGACTCTACTTGACTCTACTACATTCTGCCATGGCTCTACTTGACTCTACTTGACTGTACTACACTCTACCATGGCTCTACTACATTCTAACAATGCTCCATGTGACTCTACTTGACTCTACTACACACTACCATGGCTCTACCTTGCTCTACTACATTCTACCATGGCTCTACTTGACACTACATGATTCTACTAAATGCTACCATGCCTCTTCTTGACTCTACTTGACTCTTCTACACTCTACCATTGCTCTACTTGGCTCTACTACACTCTACCATAGCTCTACTTGGCTCTTCTTGACTGTACTATACACTACCATGGCTCTACTCGTCTCTACTTGACTGTACTACACCCTACCATGTCTGTACTATATTCTACCTTGGCACCACGTGACTCTACTTGACTCTACTACATTCTACGATAGCTCTACTTGACTCTGTATACCTCTACTTCATGCTACCATGGCTCTACTCGACTCTACTTCACTGTACTACACTCTACCTTGGCTCTACTACATTCTACCATTGTTCCACGTGACTCTACTTGACTGTACTGCATTCTACCATGGCTCTACCTGACTCTACTGCATTCTACCATGGCTCTACTTGGCTCTACATGACTCTACTACATGCTACCGTGGCTCTACGTGGCTCTACCTGAATCTACTGCACTCTACCATGGCTCTACTCCATAGTACCATGTGTCTACTTGACACTACATGACTCTACTACATTCTACTATGTCTCTACTTTGCTCTACATGAGTCCACTACACTCTACCTTGGCTCTACTTGGCTCTACTACACTCTACCATGGCTCTACTCCATTGATTATCATGGCTCTACTTCACACTACATGACTCTGCTACATTCTACTATGGCTCTACTTGCCTCTACTACACTCTACCATGGCTCAACTTGGCTCTACTTGACTCTACTACACTCTACCATAATTCTACTTGGCTCTATTTGACTCTACTACACTCTACCATGGCTCTACTTACTTGACTCTACTACATTCTACCATAGTTCTACTTGTCTCTATATGACTCTACTGCATTCTACCATAGCTCTACTTGACTCTGTATGACTCTACTGCATTCTACCATAGCTCTACTTGACTCTGTATGCCTCTACTACATTCTACCATAGCTCGTCTTGACTCTACTTGACTCTCCTACATTCTCCCATTGCCCTACTTGGCTCTACTTGGCTCTACTACACTCTATCATGGCTCTACTTGGCTATACTTGGCTCTACTTGAATATACTACACTCTACCATGGCTCTACTACATTCGACCATGGCACTACTTCATTCTACTTGACTCAACTACACTCTACCATGTGTCTACCTCGCCCTACTACATTCTACCGATCCTCTACTTGTCTCTACATGACTCTACTACATTCTACCATAGCTCAACGTGACTCAACTTCAGTCTACTATACTCTACCATGGCTCTCCTTGGCTCTACTACACTCTACCTTGGCTCTACTACATTATACCATGGCTCTACATGACTCTACTTGACTCTACACGACTCCACTCAATTGTACCATAGCTCTACTTGACTCTACTTGACTCTGCTACACTCTGTCATGGCTCTTGATTCTAGTACACTCTACAATGGCTCTACTCCATTGTACCACGGCTCTACTACATTCTACAATAGCTCTACTTGACTCCATATGACATTACTACATTGTACCATAGCTCTACTTGACTCTACTTGACTCTACTACACTCTACCATGGCTCTACTTGGCTCTACTTGGCTCTCCTTGGCTCTACTACACTCTACCTTGGCTCTACTACATTATACCATGGCTCTACATGACTCTACTTGACTCGACTACACTCTACCATGGCTCTACTTGACTCTACATGACTCTACTACATTGTACCACAGCCCTAATTGACTCCACTTGACTCTACTACACTCTACCATGGCTCTACTTGGCTCTACTTGACTCTACTGCAATCCACCAAGGCTCTACTTGGCTCTACTTGACTCTACTACACTCCACCAAGGCTCTACGTGGCTCTCCTTTGTTCTACTACACTCTAAAACGGCTCTACTTAGCTCTACTTGACTCTACTACACACTACCATGGCTCTACGTGGCTCTACTTGACTCTAGTACACCTTACCTTGGCTCTACTACATTCTACCATGGCACTACTTCATTCTACTTGACTCAACTACACTCTACCATGTGTCTACCTCGCCCTACTACATTCTACCGATCCTCTACTTGTCTCTACATGACTCTACTACATTCTACCATAGCTCAACGTGACTCAACTTCAGTCTACTATACTCTACCATGGCTCTACTTGGCTCTACTTGACTCTACTACACTCTACCATGACTCTACTTTGCTTTACTTGATTCTAGTACACTCTACAATGGCTCTACTCCATTGTACCATTCCTCTACTACATTCTGCCATCGCTCTACCTGACTCTACTACACTGTACCATGGCTCTACTTGGCTCTACTTGACTCTACTACACTATACCATTTCTCTACCTGGCTCTACTTGTCTCTACTTCATTCTACCATGGCTATACTACATTCTGCCATAGCTCTACTTTACTCTTCTTGACTATACTACATTCCACCATGGCTTTACTTGGCTCTACTTGACTCTACTACAATCCACCATGGCTCAACTTGGCTCTACGTTGCTCTACTTCACTCTACCATGGCTCTACTACATTATACCATGCCTCTACGTGGCTCTCCTTGGTTCTACTACACTCTACCATGGCTCTACTACATTATACCATGCCTCTACGTGGCTCTCCTTGGTTCCTCTACACTCTACCATGGCTCCACTTAGCTCTACTTGACTCTACTACACACTACCATGGCTCTACGTTGCTATACTTGACTCTACTACACCCTACCTTGGCTCTACTACATTCCATCATGGCTCTACTACATTCTATCATGGCTCTACTTCATTCAACTTGACTCAACTACACTCTACCATGTGTGTACCTGGAATACAACATTCTACCGATCCTCTACTTGTCTCTACATGACTCTACTACATTCTACCATGCTCAACGTGACTCAACTTCAGTCTACTATACTCTACCATGGCTCTACTTGGCTCTACTTGACTCTACTACACTCTACCATGACTCTACTTTGCTTTACTTGATTCTAGTACACTCTACAATGGCTCTACTCCATTGTACCATTCCTCTACTACATTCTGCCATCGCTCTACCTGACTCTACTACACTGTACCATGGCTCTACTTTGCTTTACTTGATTCTAGTACACTCTACAATGGCTCTACTACATTGTACCATTCATCTACTACATTCTGCCAACGCTCTACCTGACTCTACTACACTGTACCATGGCTCTACTTGGCTCTACTTGACTCTGCTACACTATACCATTTCTCTACCTGGCTCTACTTGTCTCTACTTCATTCTACCATGGCTATACTACATTCTGCCATAGCTCTACTTTACTCTTCTTGACTATACTACATTCTACCATGGCTTTACTTGGCTCTACTTGACTCTACTACAATCCACCATGGCTCAACTTGGCTCTACGTGGCTCTACTTCACTCTACCATGGCTCTACTACATTATACCATGCCTCTACGTGGCTCTCCTTGGTTCTACTACACTCTACCATGGCTCTACTACATTATACCATGCCTCTACGTGGCTCTCCTTGGTTCCTCTACACTCTACCATGGCTCTACTACATTATACCATGCCTCTACGTGACTCTCCTTCGTTCCTCTACACTCTACCATGGCTCCACTTAGCTCTACTTGACTCTACTACACACTACCATGGCTCTACGTTGCTATACTTGACTCTACTACACCCTACCTTGGCTCTACTACATTCCATCATGGCTCTACTACATTCTATCATGGCTCTACTTCATTCAACTTGACTCAACTACACTCTACCATGTGTGTACCTGGCATACAACATTCTACCGATCCTCTACTTGTCTCTACATGACTCTACTACATTCTACCATAGCTCAACGTGACTCAACTTCAGTCTACTATACTCTACCATGGCTCTACTTGACTCTACTTGACTCTACTACACTCTACCATGACTCTACTTTGCTTTACTTGATTCTAGTACACTCTACAATGGCTCTACTCCATTGTACCATTCCTCTACTACATTCTGCCATCGCTCTACCTGACTCTACTACACTGTACCATGGCTCTACTTTGCTCTACTTGACTCTGCTACACTATACCATTTCTCTACCTGGCTCTACTTGTCTCTACTTCATTCTACCATGGCTATACTACATTCTGCCATAGCTCTACTTTACTCTTCTTGACTATACTACATTCTACCATGGCTTTACTTGGCTCTACTTGACTCTACTACAATCCACCATGGCTCAACTTGGCTCTACGTGGCTCTACTACACTCTACCATGGCTCTACTACATTATACCATGCCTCTACGTGGCTCTCCTTGGTTCTACTACACTCTACCATGGCTCTACTACATTATACCATGCCTCTACGTGGCTCTCCTTGGTTCCTCTACACTCTACCATGGCTCCACTTAGCTCTACTTGACTCTACTACACACTACCATGGCTCTACGTTGCTATACTTGACTCTACTACACCCTACCTTGGCTCTACTACATTCTATCATGGCTCTACTTCATTCAACTTGACTCAACTACACTCTACCATGTGTGTACCTGGCATACAACATTCTACCGATCCTCTACTTGTCTCTACATGACTCTACTACATTCTACCATTGCTCAACTTGACTCTACTTCAGTCTACTATACTCTACCATGGCTCTACTTGACTCTACTTGACTCTACTACACTCTACATGACTCTACTTTGCTCTACTTGATTCTAGTACACTCTACAATGGCTCTACTCCATTCTACCATGGCTCTACTACATTCTACCATAGCTCTACCTGACTCTACTACACTGTACCATGACTCTACTTTCCTCTACTTGTTTCTAGTACACTCTACAATGGCTCTACTCCATTGTACCATGGCTCTATTACATTCTACCATGGCTCTACTACACTGAACCATGGCTCTACTTGGCTCTACTTGACTCTACTACACTATACCATTTCTCTACCTGGCTCTCCTTGTCTCTACTTCATTCTACCATGGCTATACTACGTACATTCTACCATAGCTCAGCTTGACTCCATATGACTCTAGTACATTCTGCCATAGATCTGTTTGACTCTACTTGACTCTACTACATTCTACCATGGCTCAACTTGGCTCTACTTGTCTCTACTACACTATACCTTGGCACTACTACATTATACCGCTGCTCTACTTGACTCTACTTCACTAGACTACACTCTACCATGGCTCTACTTGGCTCTACTACACTGTACCATGCCTCTACTTCACTCTACATGACTCTACTACATTGTACCATACCTCTACTTGACTCTACATGACTCCACTACACTCTACCATGGCTCTACTTAGCTCTACTTGACTCTACTACACTCCACCATGGCTCTACGTGGCTCTCCTTTGCTCTACAACTCTCTATCGTGGCTCTACTTAGCTCTACATGATTCTACTACATACTACCATCATGATGGCTCTACGTGGCTCTCCTTGACTCTCTTACACTTTACCATGGCTCTACTTTCCTCTACTTCATTCAAGTACACTCTACAATGGCTCTACTCCATTGTACAATGGCTCTCCTTCATTCTACCATAGCTCTACTTGACTCCATATGACACTACTACATTGTGCCATAGCTCTACTTGACTCTACTTGACTCTACTAAACTCTACCATGGCTCTACTTGGCTCTCCTTGGGTCTACTACACTCTACCTTGGCTCTACTACATTATACCATGGCTCTACTTAGCTCTACTTGACTGTACTACATTCTACCATGGCTCTACGTGACTCTCCTTTGCTCTAGTACACCCTACCTTGGCTCTACTACACCCTACCTTGGGTCTACTACATTCTACCATGGCTCTACTTCATTCTACTTGACTCTACTACACTCTACCATGTGTTTACCTGGCTATACTTCATTCTACCGATCCTCTACTTGTCTCTACATGACTCTACTGCATTCTACCATAGCTCTACCTGACTCCACTACACTGTACCACGGCTCTACTTGGCTCTACTTGACTCTACTACACTATACCATTTCTCTACCTGGCTCTACTTGTCTCTACTTCATTCTACCATGGCTATACTACATTCTACCATAGCTCTACTTGGCTCTACTTGACTCGAATACTTTCTACCATAGCTCTACTTGGCTCTACAACACTCTATACTTGGCTCTACTTGATTGTACTACATTCTACCCTGGCTCTACGTGGCTCTACATGGCTGTAGTACACCGTACCATGGCTCTACTTGACTCTACTTGACTCTACTACACTCTACCATGGCTCTACCTAGCTCTACTACACTCTACCATGGCTCTATTTGGCACTGCTTGACTCCCCTACACTCTACCATGGCTCTACTTGGCTCTCCTCCACTCTACTACACACTAGCGTGGCTCTTCTACACCCTACCTTGGCACTACTACATTCTACCATGGCTCTACTTCATTCTACTTGACTCTACTACACTCTACCATGTGTCTACCCGGCTCTACTACTATGGCTCTGCTTCGCACTACTTGATTCCCTTACACTCTACCATCGCTCTACTTGGCTCTCCTTGACTCTACTACACACTACCTTTGCTCTACTACACCCTACCTTGGCTCTACTACATTCTACCATGGCTCTACTTCATTCTACTTGACTCTACTACACTCTATCATGTGTCTACCCGGCTCTACTACATTCTACCGATCCTCTACTTGTCTCTACATGACTCTACTACATTCTACCATAGCTCTACTTCAGTCTACTATACTCTACCATGGCTCTACATGGCTCTCCTTAGCTCTACTACACTCTACCTTGGCTCTACTTGACTCTACTTGACTCGACTACACTCTACCATGGCTCTACCTGGCTCTACTACACTCTACCATATCTCTACTTCATTCTACATGACTAATGCATCGTACCATAGCTCTACTTGATTCTACTTAACTCTACTACACCCTACCATGGCTCTACTTGGATCTACTTGACTCTACTACACTCCACCAAGGCTCTACATGGCTCTCCTTTGTTCTACTACACTCTACCACGGCTCTACTTAGCTCTACTTGACACTACTACACACTACCATGGCTCTACGTGGCTATACTTGACTGTACTACACCTTACCTTCGCTCTACTACATTCTACCATGGCTCTTCTTCATTCTACTTGACTCTACTACACTCTACCATGTGTCTACCTGGCCCTACTACATTCTACTGGTTCTCTACTTGCCTCTAAATGACTCTACTACATTCTACCATAGCTCTACTTCAGTCTACTATACTCTACCATGGCTCTACTTGGCTCTCCTTGACTCTACTACACTCTACCTTAGCTCAACTACATTATACCATGGCTCTACTTGACTCAACTACAACCTACCATTGCTCTACCTGGCTCTACTACACTCTACCATGCCTCTACTTCACTCTACATGACTCTTCTACATTGTACCATACCTCTGCTTGACTCTACTTGACTCTACTACACTCTACCATGGCTCTACTTGTCTGTACTTGACTCTACTACACTCTACCTTGGCTCTACTACCTTATACCGTGGGTCTACTTGACTCTACTTGACTCGACTACACTCTACCATGGCTCTACCCGGCTCTACTTCACTCTACCATGCCTCTACTTCATTCTACATGATTCCAATGCATTGTACCATAGCTCTACTTGACTCTACTTGACTCTACTACACTCTACCGTGGCTCTACTTGACCCTACTACACTCTACCAAGGCTCTACGTGGCTCACTCTGCATGACTCTACTACATTGTACCATAGCTCTACTTGACTCTACGTGACTCTACTACATTCTAACCATGGGTCTAGTTGGCTCTACTTGATTCTAGTAGATTGTACCATGGCTCTACGTTGCTCTGCTTGTCTCTACTACACTCTACCATGGCTCTACTTAGCTCTACTTGACTCTAGTACACACTACCATGGCTGTACGTGGCTCTACTTGACTCTACTACACTCTACCATTGCTCTACTTTACTCTACATGATTCAAGTACACTCTACAATGGCTCTACTCCATTCTACCATGGCTCTACTGCATTCTACCATAGCTCTACTTGACTCCATATGACACTACTACATTGTACCATATAGCTCTACTTGACCCTACTTGACTCTACTAAACTCTACCATGGCTCTACTTGGCTCTACTTGACTCTACTACACTCTAGCATGGCTCTACGTGGCTCTCCTTGGCGCTACTACATTATACCATGGCTGTACTTGACTCTACTTGACTCGACTATACTCTACCATGGGTCTACTTCACTCTACTTAACTCTACTACATTGTACCATAGGTCTACTTGACTCTACTTGACTCTACTACACTCTACCATGGCTCTACTTGGCTCTACTTGACTCTACTACACCCCACCAAGGCTCTATGTGGCTTTCCTTTTTTCTGCTACACTCTACCACGGCTCTATTCACCTCTACTTGACACTACTACACACTACCATGGCTCTACGTGGCTCTACTTGACTGTACTACCCCTTACCTTGGCTCTACTACATTCTACCTTGGCTCGACTTCATTCTCCTTGACTCTACTACACACTACCATGTGTCTACCTGGCCATACTACATTCTACCAATCCTCTACTTATCTCTACGTGACTCTACTACATTCTACCATAGCTCAACGTGACTCTCCTTCAGTCTACTATACTCTACCATGGCTCTACTTCGCTCTACGTGACTCAACTACACCCTACCATGACTCTACTTTGCTCTACTTGATTCTAGTACACTCTACAATGGCTCTACTCCATTCTACCATGGCTATACTACATTCTACCATAGCTCTATCTGACTCTACTACACATGCAGTACCATGGCTCTACTTGGCTCTACGTGACTCTAGTACACTATACCATTTCTCTACCTGGCTCTACTTGTCTCTACTTCATTCTACCATGGCTATACTACATTCTCCCATGCCTCTACTTGACTCTACACGACTCTACTAAATTGTACCATAGTTCTATTTGACTCTACTTGACTCTACTACATTCTACCATAGCTCTACTTGGCTCTACTTGACTATACTACACTCTACCATGGCTCTACTTGGCTCTCCTTGGCTCTACTACACTCTACCTTGGCACTACTACATTATACCATGGCTCTACTTGACTATACTACATTGTACCATGCCTCTACTTCACTTTACATGACTCTACTACATTGTACCATAGCTCTACTTGACTGTACTTGATTCTACTACACTCTACCATGGCTCTACTTAGCTCTACTTGACTCAACTACACTTCACCATGGCTCTACGTGGCTCTCCTTTGCTCTACTACCCTCTGTCATGGCTCTACTCAGCTCTACTTGACTCCACTACACACTACCATGGCTCTACGTTGCTATACTTGAGTCTACTACACCCTACCTTGGCTCTACTACATTCTACCATGGCTCTACTTCATTCTACTTGATTCTACAACACTCTACCATGTGTCTACCCACCTCTACTACATTCTACCGATCCTCTACTTGTCTCTACATGACTCTACTACATTCTACCATAGCTCAACGTGACTCAACTTCAGTCTACTATACTCTACCATGGCTCTACTTGGCTCTACTTGACTCTACTACACTCTACCATGACTCTACTTTGCTTTACTTGATTCTAGTACACTCTACAATGGCTCTACTCCATTGTACCATTCCTCTACTACATTCTGCCATCGCTCTACCTGACTCTACTACACTGTACCATGGCTCTACTTGGCTCTACTTGACTCTACTACACTATACCATTTCTCTACCTGGCTCTACTTGTCTCTACTTCATTCTACCATGGCTATACTACATTCTGCCATAGCTCCAGTGGCGTAGCTAAGGCAGGGCCTGGTAGGGCCTAGGCCCTACCAACTGCTGCATGTGCCCTACCAACTGGAGCCCTACCGTCCGGCTTTCTCACTTACTGGAGCTACACAACCGCCAGTGTAACAGTGCTGTACGTACGTAGCTTCATTCCAGCAACGCCAGGCACGCTGGGCTTCTCTTCGTCTACTGAGTACGACAGACATGTGTCTACAAACCACGCCTACCCAAGTACATGTCTCGTTCCCAGTCTGTACTTGTGCCCTACCAACTGTCAGCTTCTAGCTACGCCACTGCATAGCTCTACTTTACTCTTCTTGACTATACTACATTCTACCATGGCTTTACTTGGCTCTACTTGACTCTACTACAATCCACCATGGCTCAACTTGGCTCTACGTGGCTCTACTTCACTCTACCATGGCTCTACTACATTATACCATGCCTCTACGTGACTCCTTGGTTCTACTACACTCTACCATGGCTCTACTACATTATACCATGCCTCTACGTGGCTCTCCTTGGTTCCTCTACACTCTACCATGGCTCCACTTAGCTCTACTTGACTCAACTACACACTACCATGGCTCTACGTTGCTATACTTGACTCTACTACACCCTACCTTGGCTCTACTACATTCTATCATGGCTCTACTTCATTCAACTTGACTCAACTACACTCTACCATGTGTGTACCTGGCATACAACATTCTACCGATCCTCTACTTGTCTCTACATGACTCTACTACATTCTACCATTGCTCAACTTGACTCTACTTCAGTCTACTATACTCTACCATGGCTCTACTTGACTCTACTTGACTCTACGACACTCTACATGAATCTACTTTGCTCTACTTGATTCTAGTACACTCTACAATGGCTCTACTCCATTCTACCATGGCTCTACTACATTCTACCATAGCTCTACCTGACTCTACTACACTGTACCATGACTCTACTTTCCTCTACTTGTTTCTAGTACACTCTACAATGGCTCTACTCCATTGTACCATGGCTCTATTACATTCTACCATGGCTGTACTACACTGTACCATGGCTCTACTTGGCTCTACTTGACTCTACTACACTATACCATTTCTCTACCTGGCTCTACTTATCTCTACTTCATTCTACCATGGGTATACTACATTCTACCATAGCTCTACTTGACTCCATATGAATCTACAACATTCTGCCATAGCTATACTTGACTCTACTACATTCTACCATGGGTCTACTAGGCTCTACTTGGCTCTACTACACTCTACCATGGCTCTACTACATTCTACCATGGCTCTACTTGACTCTACTACACTCCACCATGGCTCTACTTGGCTCTACCTGGCTCTACTACACTCTACCATGCCTCTACTTCGCTCTGCATGACTCTACTACATTGTACCATAGCTCTACTTCACTCTACTTGACTCTACTACATTCTACCATGGGTCTAGTTGGCTCTACTTGATTCTAGTAGATTGTACCATGGCTCTACGTTGCTCTGCTTGTCTCTACTACACTCTACCATGGCTCTACTTAGCTCTACTTGACTCTAGTACACACTACCATGGCTGTACGTGGCTCTACTTGACTCTACTACACTTTACCATTGCTCTACTTTACTCTACTTGATTCAAGTACACTCTACAATGGCTCTACTCCATTCTACCATGGCTCTACTGCATTCTACCATAGCTCTACTTGACTCCATATGACACTACTAGATTGTACCATAGCTCTACTTGACCCTACTTGACTCTACTTAACTCTACCATGGCTCTACTTGGCTCTACTTGACTCTACTACACTCTAGCATGGCTCTACGTGGCTCTCCTTGGCGCTACTACATTATACCATGGCTGTACTTGACTCTACTTGACTCGACTATACTCTACCATGGGTCTACTTCACTCTACTTAACTCTACTACATTGTACCATAGCTCTACTTGACTCTACTTGACTCTACTACACTCTACCATGGCTCTACTTGGCTCTACTTAACTCTACTACACCCCACCAAGGCTCTATGTGGCTTTCCTTTTTTCTACTACACTCTACCACGGCTCTATTTACCTCTACTTGACACTACTACACACTACCATGGCTATACGTGGCTCTACTTGACTGTACTATCCCTTACCTTGGCTCTACTACATTCTACCTTGGCTCTACTTCATTCTCCTTGACTCTACTACACACTACCATGTGTCTACCTGGCCATACTACATTCTACCAACCCTCTACGTATCTCTACGTGACTCTACTACATTCTACCATACCTCAACGTGACTCTCCTTCAGTCTACTATACTCTACCATGGCTCTACTTCGCTCTACGTGACTCTACTACACCCTACCATGACTCTACTTTGCTCTACTTGATTCTAGTACACTCTACAATGGCTCTACTCCATTCTACCATGGCTCTACTACATTCTGCCATAGCTCTATCTGACTCTACTACACAGTACCATGGCTCTACTTGGCTTTACGTGACTCTAGTACACTATACCATTTCTCTACCTGGCTCTACTTGTCTCTACTTCATTCTACCATGGCTATACTACATTCTCCCATGCCTCTACTTGACTCTACACGACTCTACTAAATTGTACCATAGTTCTATTTGACTCTACTTGACTCTACTACATTCCACCATAGCTCTACTTGGCTCTACTTGACTATACTACACTCTACCATGGCTCTACTTGGCTCTCCTTGGCTCTTACTACACTCTACCTTGGCACTACTACATTATACCATGGCTCTGCTTGACTATAATACATTGTACCATGCCTCTACTTCACTTTACATGACTCTACTACATTGTACCATAGCTCTACTTGACTGTACTTGATTCTACTACACTCTACCATGGCTCTACTTAGCTCTACTTGACTCTACTACACTTCACCATGGCTCTACGTGGCTCTCCTTTGCTCTACTACCCTCTGTCATGGCTCTACTCAGCTCTACTTGACTCTACTACACACTACCATGGCTCTACGTTGCTATACTTGACTCTACTACACCCTACATGTGTCTACCCGGCTCTACTACATTCTACCGATCCTCTACTTGTCTCTACATGACTCTACTACATTCTACCATAGGTCAACGTGACTCAACTTCAGTCTACTATACTCTACCATGGCTCTACTTGGCTCTACTTGACTCTACTACACTCTACTATGACTCTATTTTGCTTTACTTGATTCTAGTACACTCTACAATGGCTCTACTCCATTGTACCATTCCTCTACTACATTCTGCCAACGCTCTACCTGACTCTACTACACTGTACCATGGCTCTACTTGGCTCTACTTGACTCTACTACACTATACCATTTCTCTACCTGGCTCTACTTGTCTCTACTTCATTCTACCATGGCTATACTACATTCTGCCATAGCTCTACTTTACTCTTCTTGACTATACTACATTCTACCATGGCTTTACTTGGCTCTACTTGACTCTACTACAATCCACCATGGCTCAACTTGGCTCTATGTGGCTCTACTTCACTCTACCATGGCTCTACTACATTATACCATGCCTCTACGTGGCTCTCCTTGGTTCCTCTACACTCTACCATGGCTCCACTTAGCTCTACTTGACTCTACTACACACTACCATGGCTCTACGTTGCTATACATGACTCTACTACACCCTACCTTGGCTCTACTACATTCTATCATGGCTCTACTTCATTCAACTTGACTCAACTACACTCTACCATGTGTGTACCTGGCATACAACATTCTACCGATCCTCTACTTGTCTCTACATGACTCTACTACATTCTACCATTGCTCAACTTGACTCTACTTCAGTCTACTATACTCTACCATGGCTCTACTTGACTCTACTTGACTCTACTACACTCTACATGACTCTACTTTGCTCTACTTGATTCTAGTACACTCTACAATGGCTCTACTCCATTCTACCATGGCTCTACTACATTCTACCATAGCTCTACCTGACTCTACTACACTGTACCATGACTCTACTTTGCTCTACTTGTTTCTAGTACACTCTACAATGGCTCTACTCCATTGTACCATGGCTCTATTACAATCTACCATGGCTCTACTTGGCTCTACTTGACTCTACTACACTATACCATTTCTCTACCTGGCTCTACTTGTCTCTACTTCATTCTACCATGGCTATACTACGTACATTCTACCATAGCTCAGCTTGACTCCATATGACTCTACTACATTCTGCCATAGATCTGTTTGACTCTACTTGACTCTACTACATTCTACCATGGCTCTACTTGGCTCTACTTGTCTCTACTACACTCTACCATGGCACTACTACATTATACCGTTGCTCTACTTGACTCTACTTGACTCGACTACACTCTTCCATGGCTCTACTTGGCTCTACTACACTGTACCATGCCTCTACTTCACTCTACATGACTCTACTACATTGTACCATACCTCTACTTGACTCTACATGACTCCACTACACTCTACCATGGCTCTACTTGACTCTACTACACTCCACCATGGCTCTACGTGGCTCTCCTTTGCTCTACAACCCTCTATCGCGGCTCTACTTAGCTCTACATGACTCTACTACATACTACCATCATGATGGCTCTACGTGGCTCTCCTTGACTCTCTTACACTTTACCATGGCTCTACTTTCCTCTACTTCATTCAAGTACACTCTACAATGGCTCTACTCCATTGTACAATGGCTCTCCTTCATTCTACCATAGCTCTACTTGACTCCATATGACACTACTACATTGTGCCATAGCTCTACTTGACTCTACTTGACTCTACTACACTCTACCATGGCTCTACTTGGCTCTCCTTGGGTCTACTACACTCTACCTTGGCTCTACTACATTATACCATGGCTCTACTTAGCTCTACTTGACTGTACTACATTCTACCATGGCTCTACGTGACTCTCCTTGGCTCCAGTACACCCTACCTTGGCTCTACTACACCCTACCTTGGGTCTACTACATTCTACCATGGCTCTACTTCATTCTACTTGACTCTACTACACTCTACCATGTGTTTACCTGGCTATACTTCATTCTACCGATCCTCTACTTGTCTCTACATGACTCTACTGCATTCTACCATAGCTCTACCTGACTCCACTACACTGTACCACGGCTCTACTTGGCTCTACTTGACTCTACTACACTATACCATTTCTCTACCTGGCTCTACTTGTCTCTACTTCATTCTACCATGGCTATACTACATTCTACCATAGCTCTACTTGACTCTACTTGACTCCACTACTTTCTACCATAGCTCTACTTGGCTCTACAACACTCTATACTTGGCTCTACTTGATTGTACTACATTCTACCCTGGCTCTACGTGGCTCTACATGGCTGTAGTACACCATACCATGGCTCTACTTGACTCTACTTGACTCTACTACACTCTACCATGGCTCTACCTAGCTCTACTACACTCTACCATGGCTCTACTTGGCACTGCTTGACTCCCCTACACTCTACCATGGCTCTACTTGGCTCTCCTCCACTCTACTACACACTAGCGTGGCTCTTCTACATCCTACCTTGGCTCTACTACATTCTACCATGGCTCTACTTCATTCTACTTGACTCTACTACACTCTACCATGTGTCTACCCGGCTCTACTACCATGGCTCTGCTTCGCACTACTTGATTCCCTTACACTCTACCATCGCTCTACTTGGATCTCCTTGACTCTACTACACACTACCTTGGCTCTACTACACCCTACCTTGGCTCTACTACATTCTACCATGGCTCTACTTCATTCTACTTGACTCTACTACACTCTACCATGTGTCTACCTGACTATACTACATTCTACCAATCCTCTACTTGTCTCTACATGACTCTACTACATTCTACCATAGCTCTACTTCAGTCTACTATACTCTACCATGGCTCTACATGGCTCTCCTTAGCTCTACTACACTCTACCTTGGCTCTACTTGACTCTACTTGACTCGACTACACTCTACCATGGCTCTACCTGGCTCTACTACACTCTACCATACCTCTACTTCATTCTACATGACTAATGCATTGTACCATAGCTCTACTTGATTCTACTTAACTCTACTACACACTACCATGGCTCTACTTGGATCTACTTGACTCTACTACACTCTACCAAGGCTCTACGTGGCTCTCCTTTGTTCTACTACACTCTACCATGGCTCTACTTAGCTCTACTTGACACTACTACACACTACCATGGCTCTATGCTATACTTGACTGTACTACATCTTACCTTCGCTCTACTACATTCAACCATGGCTCTACTTCATTCTACTTGACTCTACTACACTCTACCATGTGTCTACCTGGCCCTACTACATTCTACTGGTTCTCTACTTGCCTCTAAATGACTCTACTACATTCTACCATAGCTCTACTTCAGTCTACTATACTCTACCACGGCTCTACTTGGTTCTCCTTGACTCTACTACACTCTACCTTAGCTCAACTACATTATACCATGGCTATACTTGACTCAACTACAACCTACCATTGATCTACCTGGCTCTACTACACTCTACCATGCCTCTACTTCACTCTACATGACTCTTCTACATTGTACCATACCTCTGCTTGACTCTACTTGACTCTACTTGTTTCTAGTACATTCTACAATGGCTCTACTCCATTGTACCATGGCTCTACTTGGCTCTACTTGACTCTACTACACTATACCATTTCTCTACCTGGCTCTACTTGTCTCTACTTCATTCTACCATGGCTATACTACGTACATTCTACCATAGCTCAGCTTGACTCCATATGACTCTAGTACATTCTGCCATAGATCTGTTTGACTCTACTTGACTCTACTACATTCTACCATGGCTCTACTTGGCTCTACTTGTCTCTACTACACTCTACCATGGCACTACTACATTATACCGTTGCTCTACTTGACTCTACTTGACTCGACTACACTCTTCTATGGCTCTACTTGGCTCTACTACACTGTACCATGCCTCTACTTCACTCTACATGACTCTACTACATTGTACCATACCTCTACTTGACTCTACATGACTCCACTACACTCTACCATGGCTCTACTTGACTCTACTACACTCCACCATGGCTCTACGTGGCTCTCCTTTGCTCTACAACCCTCTATCGTGGCTCTACTTAGCTCTACATGACTCTACTACATACTACCATCATGATGGCTCTACGTGGCTCTCCTTGACTCTCTTACACTTTACCATGGCTCTACTTTCCTCTACTTCATTCAAGTACACTCTACAATGGCTCTACTCCATTGTACAATGGCTCTCCTTCATTCTACCATAGCTGTACTTGACTCCATATGACACTACTACATTGTGCCATAGCTCTACTTGACTCTACTTGACTCTACTACACTCTACCATGGCTCTACTTGGCTCTCCTTGGGTCTACTACACTCTACCTTGGCTCTACTACATTATACCATGGCTCTACTTAGCTCTACTTGACTGTACTACATTCTACCATGGCTCTACGTGACTCTCCTTGGCTCTAGTACACCCTACCTTGGCTCTACTACACCCTACCTTGGGTATACTACATTCTACCATGGCTCTACTTCATTCTACTTGACTCTACTACACTCTACCATGTGTTTACCTGGCTATACTTCATTCTACCGATCCTCTACTTGTCTCTACATGACTCTACTGCATTCTACCATAGCTCTACCTGACTCCACTACACTGTACCACGGCTCTACTTGGCTCTACTTGACTCTACTACACTATACCATTTCTCTACCTGGCTCTACTTGTCTCTACTTCATTCTACCATGGCTATACTACATTCTACCATAGCTCTACTTGACTCTACTTGACTCCACTACTTTCTACCATAGCTCTACTTGGCTCTACAACACTCTATACTTGGCTCTACTTGATTGTACTACATTCTACCCTGGCTCTACGTGGCTCTACATGGCTGTAGTACACCATACCATGGCTCTACTTGACTCTACTTGACTCTACTACACTCTACCGTGGCTCTACCTAGCTCTACTACACTCTACCATGGCTCTACTTGGCACTGCTTGACTCCCCTACACTCTACCATGGCTCTACTTGGCTCTCCTCCACTCTACTACACACTAGCGTGGCTCTTCTACATCCTACCTTGGCTCTACTACATTCTACCATGGCTCTACTTCATTCTACTTGACTCTACTACACTCTACCATGTGTCTACCCGGCTCTACTACCATGGCTCTGCTTCGCACTACTTGATTCCCTTACACTCTACCATCGCTCTACTTGGCTCTCCTTGACTCTACTACACACTACCTTGGCTCTACTACACCCTACCTTGGCTCTACTACATTCTACCATGGCTCTACTTCATTCTACTTGACTCTACTACACTCTACCATGTGTCTACCTGACTATACTACATTCTACCGATCCTCTACTTGTCTCTACATGACTCTACTACATTCTACCATAGCTCTACTTCAGTCTACTATACTCTACCATGGCTCTACATGGCTCTCCTTAGCTCTACTACACTCTACCTTGGCTCTACTTGACTCTACTTGACTCGACTACACTCTACCATGGCTCTACCTGGCTCTACTACACTCTACCATACCTCTACTTCATTCTACATGACTAATGCATTGTACCATAGCTCTACTTGATTCTACTTGACTCTTCAACACTCTACCATGGCTCTACTTGGATCTACTTGACTCTACTACACTCTACCAAGGCTCTACGTGGCTCTCCTTTGTTCTACTACACTCTACCACGGCTCTACTTAGCTCTACTTGACTCTACTACACACTACCATGGCTCTACGTGGCTATACTTGACTGTACTACAACTTACCTTCGCTCTACTACATTCTACCATGGCTCTACTTCATTCTACTTGACTCTACTACACTCTACCATGTGTCTACCTGGCCCTACTACATTCTACTGGTTCTCTACTTGCCTCTAAATGACTCTACTACATTCTACCATAGCTCTACTTCAGTCTACTATACTCTACCATGGCTCTACTTGGCTCTCCTTGACTCTACTACACTCTACCTTAGCTCAACTACATTATACCATGGCTATACTTGACTCAACTACAACCTACCATTGATCTACCTGGCTCTACTACACTCTACCATGCCTCTACTTCACTCTACATGACTCTTCTACATTGTACCATACCTCTGCTTGACTCTACTTGACTCTACTACACTCTACCATGGCTCTACTTGGCTCTACTTGGCTCTACTACACTCTACCTTGGCTTTACTACCCTATACCGTGGGTCTACTTGACTCTACTTGACTCCACTACACTCTACCATGGCTCTACCCGGCTCTACTACACTCTACCATGCCTCTACTTCATTCTACATGATTCCAATGCATTGTACCATAGCTCTACTTGACTGTACTTGACTCTACTACACTCTACCATGGCTCTACTTGACCCTACTACACTCTACCAAGGCTCTACGTGGCTCTCCTTGGTTCTACTACACTCTACCACGGCTCTACTTAGCTCTACTTGACCCTACTACACACTACCATGGCTCTACGTTGCTCTACTTCACTCTACTACACCCTACCTTGGCTCTACTACATTCTACCATGGCTGTACTTCATTCTACGTGACTCTACTACACTCTACCATGTGTCTACCTTGCCCTACTACATTCTACCAATCCTCTACTTGTCTCTACATGACTCTACTGCATTCTACCATAGCTCTACCTGACTCCACTACACTGTACCACGGTTCTACTTGGCTCTACTTGACTCTACTACACTATACCATTTCTCTACCTGGCTCTACTTGTCTCTACTTCATTCTACCATGGCTATACTACATTCTACCATAGCTCTACTTGGCTCTACTTGATTGTACTACATTCTACCCTGGCTCTACGTGGCTCTACATGGCTGTAGTACACCATACCATGGCTCTACTTGACTCTACTTGACTCTACTACACTCTACCGTGGCTCTACCTAGCTCTACTACACTCTACCATGGCTCTACTTGGCACTGCTTGACTCCCCTACACTCTATACCATGGCTCTACTTGGCTCTCCTCCACTCTACTACACACTAGCGTGGCTCTTCTACATCCTACCTTGGCTCTACTACATTCTACCATGGCTCTACTTCATTCTACTTGACTCTACTACACTCTACCATGTGTCTACCCGGCTCTACTACCATGGCTCTGCTTCGCACTACTTGATTCCCTTACACTCTACCATCGCTCTACTTGGCTCTCCTTGACTCTACTACACACTACCTTGGCTCTACTACACCCTACCTTGGCTCTACTACATTCTACCATGGCTCTACTTCATTCTACTTGACTCTACTACACTCTACCATGTGTCTACCCGGCTCTACTACCATGGCTCTGCTTCGCACTACTTGATTCCCTTACACTCTACCATCGCTCTACTTGGCTCTCCTTGACTCTACTACACACTACCTTGGCTCTACTACACCCTACCTTGACTCTACTACACTCTACCATGTGTCTACCTGACTATACTACATTCTACCGATCCTCTACTTGTCTCTACATGACTCTACTACATTCTACCATAGCTCTACTTCAGTCTACTATACTCTACCATGGCTCTACATGGCTCTCCTTAGCTCTACAACACTCTACCTTGTCTCTACTTGACTCTATACTTGACTCGACTACACTCTACCATGGCTCTACCTGGCTCTACTACACTCTACCATACCTCTACTTCATTCTACATGACTAATGCATTGTACCATAGCTCTACTTGATTCTACTTAACTCTACTACACCCTACCATGGCTCTACTTGGCTCTACTTGACTCTACTACACTCCACCAAGGCTCTACGTGGCTCTCCTTTGTTCTACTACACTCTACCACGGCTACCATGACTGTACTTCATTCTACTTCACTCTACTACACTGACTCTACCATGTGTCTACCTCATTCTACTACATTGTACCTATCCTCTACTTGCCTCTACAAGACTCTAGTACATTCTACCATAGCTCAACGTGACTCTACTTCAGTCAAGTATACTCTACCATGGCTCTACTTGGCTCTACTTGACTCTACTACACTCTACACCATCACTCTACTGTGCTCTACTTGAATCTAGTACACTCTACTATGGCTCTACTACTTACTACCGTAGCTCTACCTGACTCTACTACACTGTACAACGGCCCCATTTGGCTATACTTGACTCTACTACACTATACCATTTCTCTACCTGGCTCTACTTATCTCTACTTCATTCTACCATGGGTATACTACATTCTACCATAGCTCTATTTACGTCCATATGACTCTACTACATTCTGCCATAGCTCTACTTGACTCTACTTGACTCTACTACATTCTACCAAGGGTCTACTAAGCTCTACTTGGCTCTACTACACTCTACCATGGCTCTACTACATTCTACCATAGCTCTACTTGACTCTACTTGACTCTACTACATTCTACCATAGCTTTACTTGGCTCTACAACACTCTATACTTGGCTCTACTTGAAATGTACTACATTCTACCCTGGCTCTACGTGGCTCTACTTGGCTGTAGTACACCCTACCATGGCTCTACTGGACTCTACTTGTCTCTACTCCACTCCACCATGGCTCTACCTAGCTCTACTTCATTATACCATGCCTCTACTTGACTCTGCACGACTCTACTAAATTGTACCATGGCTCTACTTGACTCTACTTGACTCTGCTACACTCTGTCATGGCACTAATCGGCACTACTTGACTCAACTACACCCTACCATGGCTCTACCTAGCTCTACTACACTCTACCATGGCTCTACTTGGCACTGCTTGACTCCCCTACACTCTACCGTGGCTCTACTGACTACACTCTACCATGGCTTTACTTGGCTCTCCTTTACTCTACTACACACTACCTTGGTTGTTCTACACACTGCCTTGGTTGTACTACATTCTACCATGGCTCTAGTTAATTTTACTTGACTCTACTACACTCTACCATGGCTCTACTTTGCTCTACTTGATTCTAGTACACTGTACAATGGCTCTACTCCATTGTACCATGGCTCTACTGCATTTTACCATAGCTCTACTTGACTCCATATGACACTACTACATTGTGCCATAGCTCTACTTGACTCTACTACACTCTACCATGGCTCTTCTTGGCTCTACTTGACCCTACTACACACTACCATGGCTCTACGTTGCTCTACTTCACTCTACTACACCCTACCTTGGCTCTACTACATTCTACCATGGCTGTACTTCATTCTACTTGACTCTACTACACTCTACCATGTGTCTACCTGGCTCTACAACATTCTACCGATCCTCTACTGGTCTCTAATGGACTCTACTACATTCTACAATAGCTCAACGTGACTCTACTTCAGTCTACTATACTCTACGATGGCTCAACTTGGCTCTACTGGAGTCTACTACACTCTACCATGACTCTACTTTGCTCTACTTGGTTCTGGTACACACTACAATGCCTCTACTCCATTGTACCGTGGATCTATTACATTCTACCATGGCTCTACTACACCCTACCAAGTGTCTACCTGGCTATACATCATTCTACCGATCCTCTACTTGTCTCTACATGACTCTACTGCCTTCTACCATAGCTCTACCTGACTCTACTACACTGTATCATGGCTGTACTTGGCTCTACTTGACTCTACTACACACAATGGCTCTACTGCATTGTACCATGTCTCTACTCCATTTTAACATAGCTCTACTTGACTCCATATGACACTACCACATTGTACCATAGCTCTACTTGACTGTACTTGACTCTACTACAATCTACCATGTGTCTACCTGGCTCTACAACATTCTACCGATCCTCTACTTGTCTCTACATGACTCTACTACATTCTACAATAGCTCAACGTGACTCTACTTCAGTCTACTATACTCTACCATGGCTCTACTGGACTCTACTTGAGTCTACTACACTCTACCATGACTCTACTTTGCTGTACTTGATTCTAGTACACTCTGCAATGCCTCTACTCCATTGTACCATGGATCTATTACCTTCTACCATTGCTCTACTACAATGTACAATGGCTCTACTTGGCTGTACTTCACTCTACTACACTCTACCATTGCTCTACTTTACTCTACATGATTCAAGTACACTCTACAATGGCTCTACTCCATTCTACCATGGCTCTACTACATTCTACCATTGCTGTACTTCATTCTACTTGACTCTACTACACTCTACCAAGTGTCTACATGGCTATACTACATTCTACCGATCCTCTACTTGTCTCTACATGACTCTACTGCCTTCTACCATAGCTCTACCTGACTCTACTACACTGTACCATGGCTGTACTTGGCTCTACTTGACTCTACTACACTATACCATTTCTCTACCTGCATGGCTCTACTTCTCTCTACTTCATTCTACCATGGCTATACTACATTCTACCATAGCTCTACTTGACTCTACTTGACTCTACTACATTCTACCATAGCTCTACTTGACTCTACAACACTCTGTACTTGGCTCTACTTGATTGTATTACATTCTACCTTGGCTCTACGTGGTTCTCCTTGGCTGTAGTACGCCCTACCATGGCTCTACTTGACTCTACTTGTCTGTACTCCATTCTACCATGGCTCTACCTAGCTCTACTTCATTCTACCATGCCTCTACTTGACTCTGCACGACTCTACTAAATTGTACCATAGCTCTACTTGAGTCTACTTGACTCTGCTACACTCTGTCATGGCTCTAATTGGCACTACTTGGCTCTACTACACTCTACCATGGCTCCACCTAGCTCTACTATACTCTACCATGGCTCTACTTAGCACTGCTTGACTCCCCTACACTCTACCGTGGCTCTACTGACTACACTCTACCATGGCTCTAATTGGCTCTCCTTCACTCTACTACACACTACCTTGGCTCTTCTACACCCTACCTTGGCTCTACTACATTCTACCATGGCTCTACTTCATTCTACTTGACTCTACTACACTCTACCACATGTCTACCTGACTCTACTACCATGGCTCTACTTCGCACTACTTGACTCCCTTACACTCTACCATGGCTCTACTGACTACACACTACCATGGCTTTACGTGGCTCTACTTGATTCTACTACACTCTACCATGACTCTAAATGGCTCTGCTTGGCTCTACTACATTCTACCATGGCTCTACTTTGCTCTACTTGATTCAAGTACACTCTACAATGGCTCTACTCCATTGTACCATGGCTCTACTGCATTTTACCATAGCTCTACTGCATTTTACCATAGCTCTACTTGACTGTACTTGACTCTACTACACACTACCATGGCTCTTCTTGGCTCTCCTTGACTCTACTACACACTGCCATGGCTCTACTACACCCTACCTTGGCTCTGCTACATTCTACCATGTGTCTACCTGGCTCTACAACATTCCACCGATCCTCTACTTGTCTCTACATGACTCTACTACATTCTACAATAGCTCAACGTGACTCTACTCCAGTCTACTATACTCTACCATGGCTCTACTTGGCTCTACTTGACTCTACTACACTCTACCATGACTCTACTACACTCTACCATGACTCTACTTTGCTCAACTTGATTCTAGTACACTCTACAATGCCTCTACTCCATTGTACCATGGATCTATTACATTCTACCATTGCTCTACTACAATGTACAATGGCTCTACTTGGCTGTACTTGACTTTACTATACTCTACCATGGCTCTTCTTTACTCTACTTGATTCAAGGACACTCTACAATGGCTCTACTCCCTTCTACCATTGCTCTACTACATTCTACTATTGCACTACTTCATTCTTCTTGACTCTACTACACTCTACCATTTGTCTACCTGGCCCTACTACATTCAACCAATCCTCTACTTGTCTCTACATAACTCTACTACATTCTACCATGTTCAATGTGACTCAACTTGACTCTACTACACTCTACCTTGGCTCTACTACCTTATACCATGGCTCTACTTGACTCTACTTGACTCGACTACACTCTACCATGTGTCTACCTGGCTCTACTACACTGTACATTGCCTCTACTTCATTCTACATGACTCTAATGGATTGTACCAATGCTCTACTTGACACTACTTGACTCTACTACACTCTACCATGGCTCTACTTGGCTCTACTTGACTCTACTACACTCCTCCAAGGCTCTACGTGGCTCTCCTTTGTTCTACTACACTCTACCACGGCTCTACTTCATTGTACTTGAATCTACTACACTCTCCCATGTGTCTACCCGGCTCTACTACATTCTACCGATCCTCTACTTGTCTCTACATGACTCTACTACATTCTACCATAGCTCTACTTCAGTCTACTATACTCTACCATGGCTCTACTTGGCTCTCCTTGGCTCTACTACACTCTACCTTGGCTGTACTGCATTATACCATGGATCTACTTGACTCGACTACACCCTTCCATTGCTCTACCTGGCTCTACTACACTCTACCATGCCTCTACTTCACTCTGAATGACTCTTCTACATTGTACCATACCTCTGCTTGATTCTACTTGACTCTACTACACTCTACCATGGCTCTACCTGGCTCTACTACACTCTACCATGCCTCTACTTCATTCTACATGACTCTAATGCATTGTACCATAGCTCTTCTTGACTCTACTTGACTCTACTACACTCTACCATAGCTCTACTTGGCTCTACTTGGCTCTACTACACTCTACCAAGGCTCTACGTGGCTATCCTTGGTTCTACTACACTCTACCATGGCTCTACTTAGCTCTACTTGACTCTACTACACACTACCATGGCTCTACGTTGCTCTACTTGACTCTACTACACCCTACCTTCGCTCTACTACATTCTACCATGACTGTACTTCATTCTACTTCACTCTACTACACTCTACCGTGTGTCTACCTGATTCTACTACATTCTACCATAGCTCAACGTGACTCTACTACAGTCAACTATACTCTACCATGGCTCTACTTGGCTCTACTTGACTCTACTACACTCTACCATCACTCCACTGTGCTCTACTTGAATCTAGTACACTCTACTATGGCTCTACTCCACTCTACTATGGCTCTACTCCATTCTACCATGGCTCTACTACATTCTATCGTAGCTCTACCTGACTCTACTACACTGTAGAATGGCCCTATTTGGCTCTACTTGACTCTACTACACACTACCATGGCTCTATGTTGCTCTACTTGACTCTACTACACCCTACCTTCGCTCTACTACATTCTACCATGACTGTACTTCATTCTACTTCACTCTACTACACTCTACCGTGTGTCTACCTGATTCTACTACATTCTACCATAGCTCAACGTGACTCTACTACAGTCAACTATACTCTACCATGGCTCTACTTGACTCTACTACACTCTACCATCACTCCACTGTGCTCTACTTGAATCTAGTACACTCTACTATGGCTCTACTCCATTCTACCATGGCTCTACTACATTCTATCGTAGCTCTACCTGACTCTACTACACTGTAGAATGGCCCTATTTGACTCTACTTGACTCTACTACACTATACCAATTTTCTACCTGGCTCTACTTATCTCTACTTCATTCTACCATGGGTATACTACATTCTACCATGATAGCTCTACTTACCTCCATATGACTCTACTACATTCTGCCATTGCTCTACTTGACTCTACTTGACTCTACTACATTCTACCAAGGGTCTACTAGGCTCTACTTGACTCTACTACACTCCACCATGGCTCTACTTGGCTCTACTACACTCCACCATGGCTCTACTACATTCTACCATAGCTCTACTTGACTCTACTTGACTCAACTACATTCTACCATAGCTTTACTTGGCTCTACAACACTCTACACTTGGCTCTACTTGATTGTACTACATTCTACCCTGGCTCTACGTGGCTCTCCTTGGCTGTAGTATACCCTACCAATGCTCTACTTGACTCTACTTGTCTCTACTCCACTCTACCTGCATGGCTCTACTTCTCTCTACTTCATTCTACCATGGCTATACTACATTCTATCATAGCTCTACTTCATTCTACTTGACTCTACTACACTCTACCAAGTGTCTACCTGGCTATACTACATTCTACCGATCCTCTACTTGTCTCTACATGACTCTACTGCCTTCTACCATAGCTCTACCTGACTCTACTACACTGTACCATAGCTGTACTTGGCTCTACTTGACTCTACTACACTATACCATTTCTCTACCTGCATGGCTCAACTTCTCTCTACTTCATTCTACCATGGCTATACTACATGCTACCATAGCTCTATTTGACTCTGCTTGACTATACTACATTTTACTATACCTCTACTTGACTCTACAACACTCTCTACTTGGCTCTACTTGATTGTATTACATTCTACCTTGGCTCTACGTGGCTCTCCTTGGCTGTAGTACACCCTACCATGGCTCTACTTGACTCTACTTGTCTCTACTCCGCTCTACCATGGCACTACCTAGCTCTACTTCATTCTACCATGCCTCTACTTGACTCTGCACGACTCTACTAATTTGTACCATAGCTCTACTTGAGTCTACTTGACTCTGCTACACTCTGTCATGGCTCTAATTGGCACTACTTGCCTCTACTGCACTCTACCATGGCTCTACCTAGCTCTACTACACTCTACCATGGCTCTACTTAGCACTGCTTGACTACCCTACACTCTACCGTGGCTCTACTGACTACACTCTACCATGGCTGTACTTGGCTCTCCTTCACTCTACTACACACTACCTTGGCTCTTTTACACCCTACCTTGGCTCTACTACATTCTACCATGGCTCTACTTCATTCTACTTGACTCTACTACACTCTACCACGTGTCTACCTGGCTCTACTACCATGGCTCTACTTCGCACTACTTGCCTCCCTTACACTTTACCATGGCTCTACTGACTACACACTACCATGGCTCTACGTGGCTCTACTTGATTCTATTACACTCTACCATGACTCTACGTGGCTCTGCTTGGCTCTACTACACTCTACCATGGCTCTACTTTGCTCTACTTGATTCAAATACACTCTACAATGGCTCTACTCCATTGTACCATGGCTCTACTGCATTTTACCATAGCTCTACTTGACTCCAGATGACACTACTACATTGCACCATAGCTCTACTTGACTGGACTTGACTGTACTACACTCTACCATGGCTCTTCTTGGCTCTCCTTGACTCTACTACACACTACCATGGCTCTACTACACTCTACCTTGTCTCTACTACACTCTACCATGTGTCTACCTGGCTCTACAATATTCTACCGATCCTCTACTTGTCTCTACATGACTCTACTACATTCTGCAATAGCTCAACGTGACTCTACTTCAGTCTACTATACTCTACCATGGCTCTACTTGGCTCTACTTGAGTCTACTACACTCTACCATGACTCTACTTTGCTCTACTTGATTCTAGTACAATCTACAATGCCTCTACTCCATTGTACCATGGATCTATTACATTCTACCATGGCTCTACTACAATGTACATGCAATGGCTCTAATTGGCTGTACTTGACTTTACTACACTCTACCATGGCTCTTCTTTACTCTACTTGATTCAAGTACACTCTACAATGGCTCTACTCCCTTCTACCATGGCTCTACTACATTCTACCATTGCTCTACTTCTTTCTACTTGACTCTACTACACTGTAGCATTTGTCTACCTGGTCCTACTACATTCAACTGATCCTCTACTTGTCTCTACATAACTCTACTACATTCTACCATGTTCAATGTGACTCAACTTCAGTCTACTACAGTCTACCATGGCTCTACTTAGCTCTACTTGGCTCTACTTGACTCTACTACATTCTACCTTGGCTCTACTACCTTATACCATGGCTCTACTTGACTCTACTTGACTCGACTACACTCTACCATGTGTCTACCTGGCTCTACTACACTCTACCATGCCTCTACTTCATTCTACATGACTCTAATGGATTGTACCAATGCTGTACTTGACTCTACTTGACTCTTCAACACTCTACCATGGCTCTACTTGGCTCTACTTGACTCTACTACACTTGACCAAGGTTCTACGTGGCTCTCCTTTGTTCTACCACACTCTACCACGGCTCTACTTCATTGTACTTGAATCTACTACACTCTACCATGTGTCTACCCGGCTCTACTACATTCTACCGATCCTCTACTTGTCTCTACATGACTCTACTACATTCTACCATAGCTCTACTTCAGTCTACTATACTCTACCATGGCTCTACTTGGCTCTCCTTTGCTCTACTAGACACTACCTTGGCTGTACTACATTATACCATGGCTTTACTTGACTTGACTATACCCTACCATTACCGTACCTGGCTCTACTACACTCTACCATGCCTCTACTTCACTCTGCATGACCCTTCTACATTGTACCATACCTCTGCTTGACTCTACTTGACTCTACTACTCTCTACCGTGGTTCTACCTGGCTCTACTACACTCTACCATGTCTCTACTTCATTCTATATGACTCTAATGCATTGTACCATAGCTCTTCTTGACGGTACTTGACCGTACTACAGTCTACCATAGCTCTACTTGGCTCTACTTGGCTCTACTACACTCTACCAAGGCTCTACGTGGCTCTCCTTGGTTCTACTACACTCTACCATGGCTCTACTTAGCTCCACTTGACTCTACTATACACTACCATGGCTCTACGTTGCTCTACTTGACTCTACTACTCCCTACCTTGGCTCTACTACATTCTACCATCACTGTACTTCATTCTACTTCACTCTACTACACTCTACCATGTGTCTACCTGATTCTACTACATTCTACCTATCCTCTACTTGTCTCTACAAGACTCTACTACATTCTACCATAGCTCAACGTGACTCTACTTCAGTCTACTGTACTCTACCATGGCTCTACTTGGCTCTACTTGACTCTACTACACTCTACCATGACTCTACTGTGCTCTACTTGAATCTAGTACACTCTACTATGGCTCTACTCCATTCTACCATGGCTCTACTACATTCTACCGTAGCTCCACCTGACTCTACTACACTGTACAATGGCTCTACTTGGCTCTACTTGACTCTACTACACTATACCATTTCTCTACCTGGCTCTACTTATGTCTACTTCATTCTACCATGGGTATACTACATTCTACCATAGCTCTACTTACCTCCATATGACTCTACTACATTCTGCCATAGCTCTACTTGACTCTACTACATTCTACCAAGGGTCTACTAGGCTCTACTTGACTCTACTACACCCCACCATGGCTCTACTTGGCTCTATTTGGCTCTACTACACTCTATCATGGCTCTACTACATTCTACCATATCTCTACTTGACTCTACTACATTCTACCATAGCTTTACTTGGCTCTACAACACTCTATACTTGGCTCTACTTGATTGTATTACATTCTACCCTGGCTCTACGTGGCTCTCCTTGGCTGTAGTACACCCTACCATGGCTCTACTTGACTCTACTTGTCTCTACTCCACTCGATATACCATGGCTCTACTTCATTCTACCATGCCTCTACTTGGCTCTACTTGACTCTACTACACTCTACCATGTGTCTACCCGGCTCTACTACATTCTACCGATCCTCTACTTGTCTCTACATGACTCTACTACATTCTATCATAGCTCTACTTAAGTCTACTATACTCTATCATGGCTCTACTTGGCTCTCCTTGGCTCTACTGCACTCTACCTTGGCTCTACTATATTATACCTTGGCTCTTCTTGACTTGACTACACCCTACCATTGTTCAACCTGGCTCTACTACACTCTATCATGCCTCTACTTCACTCTACATGACTCTTCTACATTGTACCATACCTCTGATTGACTCTACTTGATTCTACTACACTCTACCATGGCTCTACTTGGCTCTACTTGACTCTACTACACTCTACATTGGCTCTACTACCTTATACCATGGCTCTACTTGACTCTACTTGACTCGACTACACTCTACCATGGCTCTACCTGGCTCTACTACACTCTACCATGCCTCTACTTCATTCTACATGACTCTAATGCATTGTACCATAGCTCTACTTAACTCTACTTGACTGTACTACACTCTACCAAGGCTCTACTTGGCTCTACTTGACTCTACTACACTCCACCAAGGCTCTACATGGTTCTGGACAGCTGTAGTCAAAAAAGACCCCGTCTTTATCCATCTCCACATAGATACACGTGTCATAAAGTATAAAGCCCTTATCCTAACACACTGACACTCATAATTTAAAATGCGAATGAGCTTCACACCCATAACGTAACAGTAGTAGCTCAAGTGTGAATGAGCTTCACACTCGTAACATAACGATGAGTGAGCCTCACAGTAGTAGCTCAAGTGTGAATGAGCTTCACACTCGTAACATAACGATGAGTGAGCCTCACAGTAGTAGCTCAAGTGTGAATGAGCTTCACACTCGTAACATAACGATGAGTGAGCCTCACAGTAGTAGCTCAAGTGTGAATGAGCTTCACACTCGTAACATAACGATGAGTGAGCCTCACAGTAGTAGCTCAAGTGTGAATGACGTAACGTAACTGTGAGTGAGCCTCACAGTAGTAACTCAAGTGTGAGTGAGCCTCACACTCGTAATTTTTAATGTGAATGAGCTTCACACTGTGAAAGAGCCTCGCAGATAACACAGAGCAGCCCCAACCCAGCCCTAGCCCTAGCTCAGCCTTATGGAACCGACTACACCCCTAGGCGTACCGTTACTATAGTAAAGCACACGCCATAACTAGCGTAACAATGCCATTACTAGGATAGGTACGCCGTTACTAAGAGAAGATTGCTCCCATTTAAAGCCCGTCGACCGAGTATCACACACAATACTCACCGTGGGATAGCTGCCGCAGTACAGACCCGAATAATCTTCGGTACAGGAGTGCCTACCATCAAAGAACAAGCCTCCCAGACGTTCCACCAAAGACGACACGATAGCGAGCCGGAATCCCGTATGTTAACCGTTCGCCCATCCCCCTAGTTAATATGATAACTCCACCCATTGAGCCCCACCCCCAATTTGTTTAGTAATTTGAATATTTATAGCACTGTGAATGCCCATAGCACTATGTGCCAACCAAAAGCTGGGCTCCTCAAAGCAAACCTTAGGCGGGGAGTGGTCCCGCCCTTTCTGCAGTAGGCCATGGGTCGGGAGTTCAAAGGGACCGAAACCCGTGGTCATGCGAGGACCGGAAAGGGTACTCCCCTGAAGACCAGTATTTTTATTTTTATTTTTTATTTTTTTTATTTTTATTTTTTTATTTTTATTTTTTTTTGAGCATATCTCCCAAAAACAGTAACTAACCGCCCCATCCATTTGAGCCATAAATGCCCCACCCATTTAAGTCATAAATGCCCCACCCATTTAAGCCATAAATGCCCCACCCATTTAAGTCATAAATGCCCCACCCATTTAAGCCATAAATTCCCCACCCATTTAAGCCATAAATGCCCCACCCATTTAAGCCATAAAATGCCCCATCCATTTAAGCCATAAATGCCCCATCCCCATCTCCCTTTATGTTTTAACTTCACACTTTATGTATGTGTGAAATTTTGAACATCGATGTGCCAGCGGTGTTGGTGCTCCCCGACTCGACACACAAATCCTTTGTTCTACTACACTCTACCATGGCTCTACTTAGCTCTACTTGACTCTACTACACACTACCATGGCTCTACGTGGCTCTACTTAACTCTACTACACCTTACCTTGGCTCTACTACATTCTACCATGGCTCTACTTCATTCTACTTGACTCTACTACACTCTACCATGTGTCTACCTGGCCCTACTACATTCTACCGATACTCCACTTGCCTCTACATGACTCTACTACATTCTACCATAGCTATACTTCAGTCTACTATACTCTACCATGGCTCTACTTGGCTCTCGTTGGCTCTACTACACTCTACCTTGGCTCTACTACATTATACCATGGCTCTACTTGACTCGGCTACACCCTACCATTGCTCTACCTTGCTCTACTACACTCTACCATGCCTCTACTTCACTCTACATGACTCTTCTACACTGTACCATACCTCTTCTTGACTCTACTTGACTCTACTACACTCTACCATGGCTCTACTTGGCTCTACTTGACTGTACTACACTCTACCTTGGATCTACTTGGCTCTACTACACCCTATATTGGCTCTACTACATTTTACTGTAGGCAAGAGACCATAGACGAGAGCATTAGAGGGATTAAATTCCCTGACAGACTAAAAACGCTAGCAAGCAAACCACACGCTGGAGATGAACGCCTAACTTTCACTACTACATATTCACCGCATTTACCAACACACCGCCTCAGAAGATTGCTTGTTAAACACTGGCACCTCATCGAGAAATCCCCGCTACTTTCTAGACTTTTCCCAAATAGACCCACGGTAGCCTTTAGAACCCATAAGAGCATCAGAAAACAGCTTACCCATGCAAGACTAGAGGACTCAAAGATCGTATATAAAATTGACCGAGACCTCACTCTCCTTTGTGAACCCCTGCCTGCCCTGAATGCACCCCCACTAATCAAAAGATGCAGTAATAACTGCAGAGCCCTCGATACCAAACCTTATATTAAGAGCACCTCCAAAGGTACATACCACAACCTCAAGATTACAAACACCATCAGCTGTAAAACAAGGAATGTCATCTATGTAATAACATGCACTAGATGTAAAGTCCAATATGCAGGAATGACCACACAACCCTTACACAATAGATTCAGAAACCATTTGAGAGAAATGTTCACCAAAAGACCAGCTAACTGGGTACAAACTCGCCTGTATAGACATGTCCAACAGAACCACCACATCCCCTCTGACATCCAAGTCCAGCCAGTTGAAAGCACAGAAGATCAAAGAAGTCTGAAGAAGAGAGAAAGTGCTTGGATCAAGGCCTTAAGAACAATAGAACCCTACGGACTAAATATCATCCCATAGCCTCCCTACACCTACTGCCGTTGCTCCCGTTTTGTTGTCCCTCCAGGGTTCGTTCCCTGGAGTATACCTCCCTTTTTATTTTTTGTTTGTATTTGAAGTCCCTTTAGGCCTTTCACATGCTGTATCCCTTAGGCCTTACATAGTTTACGATAGCATGCTGTTGCCATGGCAAACACGCTATCACTAGATACACGCCGTTGCTAGTTATCATACACGCTGTTACTAAGCAAACCTATATTTAAGCGCTGTTTCATTTCATTGTACTTACCCTTGAAAAAGCTCTCCATAGATGAGCGAAACGTCGGGCCTCTAAGCAGAGAATAAAGTTTTGCCAACCCCCTCCTACCATAGATAATAGAGACTCGTAACCGGTTACGAGTCTCTATTATCTATGCTCCTACTGTCCTCATCAATAAGCCTATACCGCAGCGCCGCAGTATGACGTCATTTTTGAAACTACTGCACTATACAACTCGCCTGAGATACGCACTTCGGTCCAGGGAGATCTATACCGAGGAACCGATTACGTCCCCGGAGATACTATCAGAGCCCCCCCAGACGCAGGATGACAGCATCAGCAGCATACAAGAAACACCGAACAGCCAGTTTAGGCTGGCACTCTCGGTAACCCCGTGCATGCCCCGTATAAGTAGTATAGAATCTGTTAACCATAGCCCTTCCCCCTTACTGTTTAGCCCCACACCCACCGCAAGCCCAGTCCATGCCCCTACCCCAGATTCCACCCAGGACCAACCACCTCCCCCTCCACTTAGCCCCACTAACAGTCTAACCTCTTCCCATAGCACTAGTCCCCAGCATGAAGAATCCCTATCTGGATCCATCGAACTATTCAGCCCCACCCCCAGCATATCCCAGAACAAGTGGCCATCACCCCCCCCCTCTCCCTCAATGATCCCCACGCATTAGGAGAAGACACAATTTACACAACTATGCGAGCCTTGCCTCAACAAATGGGAGCTACGATGTGCGTAGCAGTGTTGGCGCTACCCCACCCGATACCCCAACCATGGCTCTGCTTCATTCTACTTGACTCTACTACACTCTACAATGCGTCTACCTGGCTCTACTACATTCTACCGATCCTCTACTTGCCTCTACATGACTCTACTACATTCTGCAATAGCTCAACGTGACTCTACTTGAGTCTACTATACTCTACCATGGCTCTACTTTGCTGTACTTGATTCAAGTACACTCTACAATGGCTCTACTCCATTGTACCATGGCTCTACTACATTCTACCATGGCTCTACCTGACTCTACTACACTGTACCATGGCTCTACTTGGCTCTACTTGACTCTACTACACTATACCATTTTTCTACCTGGATTTACTTGTCTCTACTTCATTGTACCATGAGTCTACTACATTCTACCATAGCTCTATTTGACTCTACTTGTCTCTACTACATTCTACCGTGACTCTACTTAGCTCTACTTAACTATACTACACTCTACCATGGCTAGCTCTACTTGGCTCTATTTGGTTCTACTACACTCTAACTTGGATCAACTACATTATAGCATGGCTCTACTTGACTCTACTACATTATACCATTTCTCTACCTGGCTCTACTTGTCTCTACTTCATTCTACCATGGCTATACTACATTCTACCATTTGATAGCTCTACTTGACTCCATACGGCTCTACTACATTCTGCCATAGCTCTATTTGACTCTACTTGACTCTACTACATTCTACCATGGCTCTACCATGGCTCTACTTGGCTCTCCTTGGCTCTACTACACTCTACCTTGGCTGTACTACATTATACCATGGCTCTACTTGACTCGACTACCCTCTACCATTGCTCTACCTGGCTCTACTACACTCTACCATGCCTCTACTTCACTCTGCATGAGTCTTCTACATTGTACCATACCTCTGCTTGACTCTACAACACTCTACCATAGCTCTACTTGACTCTACTACACTCTACCTTGGCTCTACTACCTTATACCATGGCTCTACTTGACTCTACTTGACTCGACTACACTCTACCATGGCTCTATCTGGCTCTACTACACTCTACCATGCCTGTACTTCATTCTACATGACTCTAATGCATTGTACCATAGCTCTTCTAGACTCTACTTGACTCTACTACACTCCACCATGGCTCTCCTTGGCTCTTCTACACTCTACCATGGCTCTACGTAGCTATACTTGACTCTACTACACACTACCATGGCTCTTCATGGCTCTACTTGACTCCACTACACTCTACCATGACTCTACGTGGCTCTACTTGACTCCACTACACTCTACCATGGCTCTACTTTGCTCTACTTGATTCAAGTACACTCTACAATGGCTCTACTCCATTGTACCATGGCTCTACTACATTCTACCATAGCTCTACTTGACTCCATATGACACTACTACATAGTACCATAGCTCTACTTGACTCTACTACACTCTACCATGGCTCTACTTGGCTCTCCTTGGCTCTACTACACTCTACCATGCCTCTACTTCACTCTGCATGAGTCTTCTACATTGTACCATACCTCTGCTTGACTCTACAACACTCTACCATAGCTCTACTTGACTCTACTACACTCTACCTTGGCTCTACTACCTTATACCATGGCTCTACTTGACTCTACTTGACTCGACTACACTCTACCATGGCTCTATCTGGCTTTACTACACTCTACCATGCCTGTACTTCATTCTACATGACTCTAATGCATTGTACAATAGCTCTTCTAGACTCTACTTGACTCTACTACACTCCACCATGGCTCTCCTTGGCTCTTCAACACTCTACCATGGCTCTACGTAGCTATACTTGACTCTACTACACACTACCATGGCTCTTCGTGGCTCTACTTGACTCCACTACACTCTACCATGACTCTACGTGGCTCTACTTGACTCCACTACACTCTACCATGGCTCTACTTTGCTCTACTTGATTCAAGTACACTCTACAATGGCTCTACTCCATTGTACCATGGTTCTACTACATTCTACCATAGCTCTACTTGACTCCATATGACACTACTACATTGTACCATAGCTCTACTTGACTCTACTTGACTCTACTACACTCTACCATGGCTCTACTTGGCTCTCCTTGGCTCTACTACACTCTACCTTGGCTCTACTACATTATACCATGGCTCTACTGGGCTCTACTTGGCTGTACTATATTTTACCATGGCTCTATGTGGCTCTCCTTGGCTCTAGTACATCCTACCGTGGATCTACTTGACTCTGCTTGTCTCTACTCCACTCTACAATGGCTCTACCTTACTCTACTTCATTCTACCATGCCTCTACTTGACTCTGCACGACTCTACTAAATTCTACTATAGCTCTACTTGACTCTCCTTGACTCTGCTACACTCTGTCATGGCTCTACTTGGCACTACTTGACTCTACTACACTCTACCGTGGCTCTACCTAGCTCTACTACACTCTACCATGGCTCTACTTGGCACTTCTTGACTCCCCTACACTCTACCATGGCTCTACTTGGCTCTCCTTGACTCTACTACACACTACCTTGGCTCTACTACACCCTATCTTGGCTCTACTACATTCTACCATGGCTCTACTTCATTCTACTTGACTCTACTACACTCTACCATGTGTCTACCTGGCTCTACTACATTCTAGTATCTCTCCAATAATAATTCCTTGCCCCAGCCCCATTCCCATTTCCAAAGTTAACCATAGGATACCCCCTTGGTGAAGAGATAATTGAGCCGGAGGCTGAGGTGGTGGATAGTGAGAGTATCCGCTCAAGCAAAGTGCTTGTACAGTCAACCCACCCAGGCCCACAACCCCGTCCGCAGGGGATCTCCACCTAGCTACCACAGTGTATTTAATTGCGAGAGGAAGGACAGCTGTAGTCAAAAAGACCCCATCTTTATCCATCTCCACATAGATACATGTATATAAAGTATAAAGCCCTTATCCTAACACAGCCCCTGACCCAGCCCGTAGAGAAACCTACAGAGAGGTTTTAGTATCTGGGCTTACTGTTGTAACTAGGTAACAAGCAAGCCTTCCACAGCTTAGTCGAATACATCTTTACAAACCCCAGCCCCATTCCCATTTCCAAAGTTAACCATAGGATACCCCCTTGGTGAAGAGATAATTGAGCCGGAGACTGAGGTGGTGGATAGTGAGAGTATCCGCTCAGGCAAAGTGCTTGTACAGTCAACCCACCCAGGCCCGCAACCCTGTCCGCAGGGGATCTCCACTTAACTACCACAGTGTATTTAATTGCGAGAGGTCTTTATCCATCTCCACACTCGTAACATAACAGTGAGTGAGCCTCACAGAAGTAACTCAAGTGTGAATGAGCTTCACACCTGTAGCGTAACTGTGAGTGAGCCTCACAGTAGTAATGTTAATTTTAGTGAGCCTCACAGTGATAAATCAAGTGTGAGAGAGCCTCACAGTGGTTAGCCAAGTGTGAGAGAGCCTCACACTCGTAATGCCAATATGAGTGAGCCTCAAAGATAACACCGAACAGCCCCCAGCCCAACCCTAGCCATAGCTCAGCCTACGGAACCGACTATAACCCTAGGCGTGCCGTTACTATAGCAAAGCACACGCTATAACTAGTGTAAGGATGCCGTTACTAGGGTAAGTATGCCGTTACTAAGAGAAGCACGCTCCCATTTAAAGCCCCCCGACCGCGTCTCACACACAAACTAGTATAGTACCATAGATAATAGAGTCGTAACCGCTCTATTATTGGGGCGAGCCTGAGCGAGCCCCACATTAATGTGTTGAACGCAAGCGATGTCTGTATGTATGTATGTAAGCCATAAATGCCCCATCCCCATCTCCCTCTATGTTTTAACTTCACACTTTATGTATGTGCGAAATTTTGAACATCGATGTGCCAGCGGTGTTGGTGCTCCCCCACTCGACACACAACCGATCCTCTACATGTCTCTACATGACTGTACTACATCCTACCATACCTCAAAGTGACTCTACTTCAGTCTACTATACTCTACCATGGCTCTACTTTGCTCTACTTGACTCTACTATACCCTACCATTACTCTACTTTGCTCTACTTGATTCTAGTACACTCTACAATGGCTCTACTCCATTGTACCATGGCTCTACTACATTCTACCGTAGCTCTACCTGACTCTACTACACTGTACCATGGCTCTACCTGGCTCTACTTGGCTCTACTACATTCTACCATGTCTATACTACATTCTACCATAGCTCTATTTGACTCCATATGATTCTACTACATCGATGTGCCAGCGGTGTTGGTGCTCCCCCACTCGACACACAACCGATCCTCTACTTGTCTCTACATGACTGTACTACATTCTACCATACCTCAAAGTGACTCTACTTCAGTCTACTATACTCTACCATGGCTCTACTTTGCTCTACTTGACTCTACTATACCCTACCATTACTCTACTTTGCTCTACTTGATTCTAGTACACTGGCTCTACCTGGCTCTACTTGGCTCTACTACATTCTACCATGTCTATACTACATTCTACCATATATGATTCTACTACATTCTGCCGTAGATCTATTTGACTCTACTTGACTCTACTACATTCTACCATGGCTCTACTTGTCTCTACTTGACTATACTACACTCTACCATGGCTCTACTTGGCTCTCCTTTGCTCTGCTACACTCTACCTTGGCTCTACTACATTATACCTTGGCTCTACTTGACTCTACTTGACACGACTACACTCTACCATGGCTCTACCTGGCTCTACTACACTCTACCATGCCTCTACTTAGCTCTACTTGACTCTACTACACACTACCATGGCTCTACTTTGCTCTACTTGACTCTACTACACTCTACCATTACTCTACTTTGCTCTACTTGATTCAAGCACACTCTACAATGGCTCTAATCCATTCTACCATGGCTCTACTACATTCTACCATGGCTCTACCTGACTCTACTATACTGTGCCATGGCTCTACTTGGCTCTCCTTTACTCTACTACACTATACCATTTCTCTACCTGGCTTTACTTGTCTCTACTTCATTCTACCATGACTCTACTACATTCTACCATAGCTGTATTTGACTCCATATCACTCTACTACATTCTACCATGGTTCTACTTGGCTCTACTTGACTGTACTACATTCTACCATGGCTCTACGTGGCTCTCCTTGGCTGTACTACACCCTACCATGGCTCTACTTGAGTCTACTTGTCTCTTGACTCTACATTCTACAATGACACTACTTAACTCTACATGACTCAACTACACTCTACCATGGTTCTACCTTGCTCTACTACACTCTACCATGCCTCTACTTCACTCTACCTGACTCTACTACATTGTACCATAGCTCTACTTGACTCTACTTGAGTCTACTACACTCTACCATGGCTCTACTTGGCTCTACTTGACTCAACTACACACTATACCTTGGCTCTACTATACCCTACCTTGGCTCTACTACATTCTACCATGGCTCTACTTCATTCTACTTGACTCTACTACACTCTACCATGTGTCTACCTGGCTCTACTACATTCTACTGATCCTCTACTTGTCTCTACCATACCTCAACGTGACTCTACTTGAGTCTACTATACTCTACCATGGCTCTACTTGGCTCTCCTTGGCTCTACTACACTCTACCTTGGCTCTTCTACATTATACCATGGCTCTACTGACTCTACGTGACTTGACTACACTCTACCATGGCTCTACCTGGCTCTACTACACCCTACCATGCTTCTACTTCACTCTACAAGACTCTACTACATTGTACCATAGCTCTACTTGACTCTACTTGACTCTACTACACTCTACCATGGCTCTATGTGGCTGTACTTGACTGTACTACACTCCACCACGGCTCTACGTGGCTCTGCTCGGCTCTAGTACACTCTACCATGGCTCTACTTGACACTACATCACTCTACTACATTCTACCATGGCTCTACTTGTCTCTTCTACAATGTAGCATGGCTCTACTTGGCTCTACTTATCCCTACCACAGCTATACATGGCTGTCCTTGATTCTGCTACACTCTACCATGGCTCTACCATGCCTCAACTTGACTGTACTACACTCCACCACGGCTTTATGTGGCTCTCCTTGGCTCTACTGCACTCTACCATAGCTCTACTTGGCTTTACTTGACTCTACTACACTCTACCTTGGCTCTACTACATCCTACCCACTCTACCACACTGTACCATGGCTCTACTTGTCTCTACTACAATATACCATTGCTCTAATACATTCTACCATGGCTCTCTTTGACTCTACTTGACTCCACTACATTCTACCATGCCTCTACTTGACTCTACTTGATTCTACTGCATTATACCATGGCTATACTTGGCTCAACTTCATTCTGCCATGCCTCTACTTGCATCTACATGACTCTACTAGATTCTATCATGGCTCTATTTGACTCTACTACAACTCTACCATGGCTGTACTTGGCTCTACTTAACTGTACTACTCTCTACATTGGCTCTACTACATACTACCATGACTCTACTACACTGTACCATAGCTCTCCTTGCCTCTACTTGACAGTATTACATTATACCCTTGCTCTACCTGGCTCCCTTGTCTGTACTATATTCTATACCATGGCTCTACTACATTTGACCATAGCTCTACTTGACTCGACTACACTCTACCATCACTCTACTTGACTCTACTACACTCTACCATTGCCCTACCTGGCTACACTACATTCTACCATACCTCTACTTAACTCTACAAGACTCTACTACATCCTACCATGGCTCTACTTCACTGTACCACACTGTACCATGGCTCTACTTGTCTCTACTACAATATACCATTGCTCTACTACATTCTACCATGGCTCTCCTTGACTCTACATATGGTTTAACACTGTTAAACCAAGTTAACAGTGGGAGGGGTTACCACCTGCAGATGTGCAGTAGCGATAGCCACAGAATGACTCAGTAAGCCTTTGGCGCCATTAGCAGCAGAAGTTGGTCTCTCCCACCCATCCCACTCCACAACTACTTCAATCTGGTACCTGCAAATTGCAAAGCATACCAGATGTGACGTGCAGAAGCATTGTCATAGCTAGCCGTTCACCCATTAACCCAATCAGTGAAAAGCTGTGGTATACGGTTATTGTAACCTAGCCTTCAGAAAGCCTACGGATATCGTAGGCTAGATAGAGCTAGCCTAAGTTTGGCCCTCAACAAGCATCCCAGCGTCCGTCCAAACATTAGAATTACAATTACAATGGGTGACAGCATGCTCTGCTATATTACCGAGTACTAGTTAATTGACTCTACTACATTCTACCATGCCTCTACTTGACTCTACATGACTCTACTACAATCTACCATGGCTCTACTTGACTCTACTTGACTGTACTACACACTACCATGGCTCTACCTGACTCTAGTACATTCTACCATGCTTCTACTTGACTCTACATGACTCTACTACATTCTGCCATGGTTCTGCATGACTCTACTTGACTCTACTACACTCTACCATGGCTGTACATGGCTCTACTTGGCTCTACTACACTCTACCTTCTCTACTACATTCTACAGTGGCTCTACTTGATTATGCGTGACTGTACTACACTCTACCATGTCTCTACCTGGCTCTACTACATTGTACCATTACTCTACTTGTCTCTACATGACTCTACTACATTCTACCATGGCTCTACGTGACTCTACTTGACTCTACTACACTCTACCATGGCTCTACTATACTCTACCATGGCTCTACTCCATTGTACCATGGCTCTACTTCATTCTACCATGGATCTACCATGGCTCCAGCTACTTGGCTCTACTTCACTCTATTACACTATACCATTGCTCAACTGGCTCTACTTGTCTCTACTACATTCTACCATGGCTCTACAACATTCTACCATAGCTCTACTTGACTCCATATCACTCTACTACATTCTACCATGGTTCTACTTGGCTCTACTTGACTGTACTACATTCTACCATGGCTCTACGTGGCTCTCCTTGGCTGTACTACACCCTACCATGGCTCTACTTGAGTCTACTTGTCTCTACTCCACTCTACCATGGCTCTACCTTCTCTACTACATTCTACCATGGCTCTACTTGACTCGACTGTACTACACTCTACCATGGCTCTACCTGGCTCTACTACATTCTACAATGCCTCTACTTGACTGTACATGACTCTACTACACTCTACCATGGCTCAACTTGACTCTACTACACTCTATAGACCATGGGTCTACTTGACTCTACATGACTCTACTACATTCTACCATGGCTGTAATTGACGCTACTTGACTCTATTACACTCTACCACTGCTCTACTTGCCTCTACGTCGCTCTACTACACACTATCATGACTCTACTTGGGTCTGCTTGGCTCTACTACACCCTATTATGTCTGTACTTAACCCTACCATGGCTCTACTACAATGTACTATAGCTCTACTTCACTCTACATGACTCTAGTACATTCTAGTATGGCTCTACTAGACTCTACTTGACTCTACTACAATCTGCAAAGGGTCTACCTCTCTCTACTTGACTCTATTACTACTACACTCTACCCTGGCTCTACTTGACTCTACATGACTCTACTACGCTATACCATGGCTTTGCCTGCCTCTACTACATTCTACCATGCCTCTACTTGACTCTACACGACTCTATTACATTCCACCATGGCTTTACTTGACTCTACTTGACTCTACTGTACTCTACCCATGGACTCTGCTTGGCTCTACCTGCATGACTCTACTACACCCTACCATGGCTCTGATTGGCTCTACATGACTCTAGTACACTTTACCGTAGTTCTACTCCATTGTACCATGACTCTACATAAGTAGAGCCAAGTAGAGCCATGGTAGAATGTAGTAGAGTTAAGTAGAGTCATGTAGAGCCATGGTAGAATGTAGCCGAGCCATGGTAGAATGTAGTAGAGACAAGTAGAGCAAGGTAGAGGAATGGTATAGTGTAGTACAGCCAAGTAGACCCAAGTAGAGCCGTGGTAGAGTGTAGTAGAGTCAGGTTGAGCCAATAGAGTCATTGTAGAGTGTAGTATAGCCATGCAGAGCAATTGAAATAGAGTCAAGTAGAGCCAAGTAGAGCCATTGTAGATTGTAGTAGAGTCAGGGAGAGCCAAATAGAACCAAGTAGAGCCATTGCAGAATGTAGTTAAGTCACGTAGAGCCATGGTAGAGTGTGGTACAGCGATGTAGAGCCAAGGTAGAGGGTAGTTGTGTATGGTAGAGCCAAGTAGAGACATTGTAAAGTGCAGTAGCGTCGCGTTCAGTCAAATAGAACCATGGTACAGTGTAGTAGACTCAAGTAGATCCAAGTAGAGCCATTTTAGAATGTAGTAGAGTCAAGTAGAGCCATAGTAGAGTGTAGTAGAACCAAGTATAGAGCCAAGTAGAGCCATGGTACACTGTAGGAGAGTAAAGTAGAGTCAAGTAGAGCCATTTTAGAGTGTAGTAGAGTCAAATAGAGACACGGTAGAGTGTAGTAGAACCATAGTAGAGTGTAGTAGAGTCAAGTAGAACCAAGTTGAGCCATTATAGAGTGTAGTAGAGCCAAGTAGTGCCATTGTAGAGCGTAGTCAAGTCAAGTAGAGCCAAGTAGCGTCATGGTAGAATGTAGTAGAGTTAGGTAGAGCCAAGTAGATCCATTGTAGAATGTAGTAGAGTGATGTAGAGCCAACTAGAGCCATGGTAGAGTGTAATAGAGTCAAGTAGAGCCATTGTAGATTGTAGTAGATGCAAGTAAAGCGTAGTCATTGTAGAGTATAGTAGAGTGATGTAGAGCCATGTAGAACCATGGTAGAGTGTAGTAGAGTCATGTAGAGTCAAGTACAGCCATGGTAGGGTGTAGTAGAATCTGGTAGAGCCAAGTAGAGCCATTGTAAAATGTAGCAGCGTCACATACAGCCAAGTAGAGTCATGGTAGAGTGTAGTAGAGTCAAGTGGAGCCATGTAGAGCAATTTTAGAGTGTGGTAGAATCATGTGCAGCCAAGTAGAGCCACGGCACAGTGTAGTACTGTCTGGTAGACCCAAGTATAGAGCCACGTAGAACCATGGTACAGTGCAGTACAATCAAGTAGAGCCAAGAAGAGCAACAGGAGAATGAAGTAGAGTAAAATAGAATCAAGTAGAGCCGTGGCAGAATGTAGTAGAGTCATATGGAGTCTAGAGCTATGGTAGAATTCTGTAGAGCCATGGTAGAATGTACGAGAGACAAGTAGAGCCAGGTAGAACAATGATATAGTGTAGTAGAGTGAAGTAGAGCCAAGTACAGCCATGGTACAGTGTAGTAGAGTCAAGTAGTGACGTGGTAGAATGCAGTAGAGTCATGTAGTGTCAAGTAGAGCCATGGTACAATGGAGTATTGAGCCAAGGGAGAGTGTACTAGAGTCAAGTAGAGCCAAGTAGAGACGTGGTAGAGTGTAGTAGAGTCAAGTAGAGGCAAGCAGAGCCATGGTAGAATGGAGTAGAGTCAAGTAGAGCTAAGTAGAGCCATGGGAGAATGTATTATATAGTAGAGTCATGTATACAGAGTCAAATAGAGGCATAATAGAATGTAGTAGAGATAGGTACAGCCATGGTAGAGTGTAGTAGAATGAAGTGGAATCAAGTAGATCCCTGGTAGAATGTAGTAGAGCCAAGGTAGAGTGTAGTACAGTCAAGTAGAGCCAATTAGAGACATGGTAGAGTGTAGTAGAGTCAAGTAGAGGCAAGTAGAGCCATGTAGAAGAGAGTCAAATAGAGCCAAGTAGAGCTGGGGTTTACTCTACCATCGCTCTACTTGGCTCTACTTGACTCTACTCAACTTTACCATAGCTCTACTTGGCTCTACCTGACTCTACGCATTGCTTTACTTGATTCTACTACACTCCACCATGGCTCTACCGGTATGGCTCTACCTGGCTCTACCTGGCTCTACCTGTACTCTACTGAAGTAGAACCAACTAAAGCCATGGTAGAGAGTTTATTCTCTACCATGGCTTTAGTTGGCAATACTTCACTCTTCTACACTCTACCAAGGCTTGACTTGGCTCTACTGGACTATACTACACTCTACCATGGCCATGGTAGAGTGTAGCAGAGTCATGTACAGCCAAGTAGAGCCATTGTAGAGTGTGGTAGAGTCAACTATTGCCATAGTAGAGTGTAGTAAAGAGGCACGTGGAACCAAGCAGAGCCACAGTAGAATGGAGTAGAGTGGAGTATAGCCAAGTAAAGCAGTGGTAGAACTTAGTGGACTTCAAGTAGAGCCATAGTAGAATGGAGTAGAGCCAAGTAGAGCCAAGTATAGAGCCATGGTAGAGTGTAGTAGAATCAAGTAGAGCCATGTAGAGCCATGGTAGAGTGTAGTAGAATCAAGTAGAGCCATGTAGAGCCATGGTAGAGTGTAGTAGACTCGAGTAGAGCAAAGTAGAGGCATGGTAGAGTCAAGTAAAGCCATAGTAGAATGTAGTACAGTCAAGTATAGTGAGCCAAGTAGAGCCCTTGGTAGAGTGTAGTGGGCTTGAGTAGAGCAAAGTAGATCCATGGTAGAGTCACGTATAGCCATGGTAGAGTGTAGTACAGTGATGTAGAGCCATGTAGAGCCATCGTGGAGTGTAGTAGAGTCACGTATTGCCATAGCAGACTGTATGGTAGACTATAGTAGTGTCAAGGTGAACCAAGTAGAGCAATAGTAGAGTGTAGTAGAGTCAGGTAGAGCCAAGTGGAGCTGTGGTAGAGTCAAGTATAGTGCCAAGTAGAGCCATGACAGGGTGTAGTAGTGTCAACCAGTGCCAAGTAGAGCCATGGTAGAGTGTAGTAGAGTCAAGGAGAGCCAAGTAGAGCCATGGTAGAGTGTAGTAGAGTCAAGGAGAGCCAAGTAGAGTTATGGTAGAGTGTAGTAGAGTCAAGTAGAGCCATTGTAGAATGTAGTAGAGTCAAGTTGAGCTAAGTAGAGCCATGGTAGAATGTATCTAGTAGAGTGAAGTAGAGTCAAGTAGAGCCATGGTAGATAGTGTAGTAGTATCAAATGGAGTCAGGTAGTACAATGGTAGAGTCTAGTAGAATGAAATAGAATCAAGTAGAGCAATGGTATATAGTGTAGTAGAGTCAGGTAGAGCCGAGTAGAGCTCTACTTGGCTTACTACTTCACTGTACAACACTCTACTGTGGCTCTATACTACTCTACCATGACTCAACGTGGCTTATGATTCTACTAGACTCTACCATGGCTCTATACTTGGCTAAACTTGACTCTACTACACTCTACCACCGCTCTACTTGGCACTATACTTCACTCTACTTACCTCTACCATAGCCATGATAGAGTGTATAGTAGAGTCAAGTAGAACGAAACAGAGCCATGATAGTGTGTAGCAAAGGTCAGGTACAGTCAGGTAGAGCCATGGTAAAGTTTTGTTCAGTCAAGTAGAGCCATGGCAGAGTGTAGTAGAGTCAAGTAGACCCAAGCAGAGCCATGGTAGAGTGTAGTCATGTAGAGCCATTTATCGGTGGTGCTGGTACCCATTGGAGCTGAATGGTGTTTGTGTGTGGAACAGAGCCGTGAGTTGTTTAGCGACATAAGGGGGAGAGGTAGGGCTAGTGATGCTTGCTTCCACTCGTGAATGAGCCCCTCCCGTGGACAAGCTGTGAATTTTTTGAAATGTGCGTTCATTTTGGTGCAGTCGTCAAAGTTGTCAATTCCAAGAGTAGTGACAAACATGAGTCTAGCCTGACTTTGAGAGTAGCTGTGGACAAAAGCTGACATAGATTGATTTGAGATACATTGGTGGTTAGGATGCTACCTAGAGTGAGCATGTCGATGCGCCCATCGAGTGGCAATTTGGGGTTCGTGAATATATTAATGAGCTACTAAAACCCTTTTAAAAATTAGGCAAAGCAAGATTGCCCTAAAGCAAACCCTAACCCTGAAACTAGGAGTAACCCTGGTCCTGACTGTAACCCAGGTTTATGTTTTCGTTAACCTCCGCCGAGTGACTAGCATGCCACCTTAAATTGCACACCCTAATATGGTCTCAATGTCTTCAGCGGTGTTCTGGGGTAATATTACCAAATCAGGTCAGGGAGTTGAAAGCACAGCAGGAGTTTCTAGGACCACATTCCTGGCCATACCAAAGGGGGTGTTTGAAATAAAATCATGCAACCAGTAGTTAGAATTGAAGTAGGGATTACCCACATATAGTGGCACAGTTCATGCCAGTCATACTACAGGGAGCAAATCCAGTGTTTGCTATGATATCTATCTCTAACAGCAGCAAATTAAATGTTCAGATGTCTGCAAACGATCTCACTTCAGCTATCTGTTTAAACTTCATGCTACTGTAAGAGTTTGTTGATGTCTTATGACCTAAAAATGCTGACTGATTAAATCAATTACACGCGTGATAATCCTTTCAGGTGCAGAGAACATGTCGGGACCTCTTTTGGGTGTTGGTAATCTTGTTGAGGTCTGTCATATTGAGGTGGGCCACCTTCATACACTCACAAGTGATGTTGCCACACTGCCTGGTAGACCCAGACCATGCATTGTCAGTACATCAGTCTTATTAGCTAGCTAGTTGATGGAGATGTTCCACTCATCTATCCTCATACTATACAGCATAAGTGTCGGAAGCAAATTGAGAGTGGGGGGCTATAGTTCACAGTAAGCGCGCGCTGCAAAAATTTGAGGTCACGCCCCTGCTCAAAGCGTGTATAGTGTGCGCTAGCGCGAGGTCCATAAGTACTATGTACAACCAGCCATATGCCTGAAAACGCAAGTTCAGCAAGTGCAAACCAGTATCCTTCGTCCAAAAATTGCAAGACAGTACAATAATCAATCGATCGATAACGTCTAGCTAGCTAGCTAATTATTATTCAATACATGACCACGCCTATTTTGAGGGCAAAAAAATGGGGGGGCCATGCCCCCCTTGACCCCCCGGGTGCGACGCCTATATACAGGAGCTAAAGTTTGAGAAGGTGGAACAGTAGAGGCTAATTTATACTTGTTATTTAGAGTTCGTGCACCAACTGTCAGCTATTGTATGTACTGGCTCATATATATGTACATCTGTACATGCAATTCCAACCAGAATAGCACAGTATAGCACAGCAAATGTATTTATCTCACAAGTGTGTAAAATGAACTTTAATAGTAAAGAAGTTTGTCTAAGCCAGCTGAGTGGACAACTTTCATCAAGCAGACGTTTAACACTTATAGTTAAGCTAGACTAGAATTATTGTGGTGTACAGGATATGTTTTGTAGTGTACTGCATCTTTACTACATGTACCTGTGTGCACACAACTCGCAAAGGCCACATACTGAAATAATTGCTACGATAACAGCACTTTTGTACTGTGTAGCTGATATAAATTTTCTCAATGAAATTAAGACAATAGGAGGCCGGGGATAAGATGACAGATAATAGCAGGGATTTTGTGTTACCAACTGCACTTCCGCTGTCATTGCAATTCTCTACTCATATTAATAGGAATGTGTACCACTTATAATTTTATGGCTGAAGTGAAAGTCCCCACTGTTACCATCACCTCAAGTGGTTTAACTACATTCTCAGCAAAATTGGGCAGATTCTTCCAGTACTCACTAGTTATAGGCAAAGTCTGCATGCAGCATGCAAGCCAGCAAAAAATTGAAAACAACTGAATTGACATCCCTTGCATACGTTTATGCTCTTAGGGCTGTATCTAGCTACCATTTGCAGAAAAGGTACAAAAAAACAACTTGTGTTTTGCAGTGGGAGATTTGGGTATTTTACTAGGTCATTATGCATGCCACCTGAGTGTAGCATGTCATTAACACCACACACACTTTCTAAAAAGGTAAGTTAAAAGCTGTTGCTATGAGTCTGTAGCCATATTTAGAGTTGGAGGCCTAATTGTACTGCAGTTGATATTGTAGTAAGTCCAGATTCCTGTCTCAGTGAACACCAGTGTTTACTAACAACAGGCTTTGTAACCAAAAGGCAGTGTTTACTAACAACAGGCTTTGTAACCAAAAGGTAGAAAACCTAACCAAAAACACTCAACGAGAGATGCAACAGAGTGTGGTAGAGTCATGTAGAGTCAATTAAGTACAGTCATGGTAGACTTTTTAGGTTAGGTAGAACTATGGTACTGGCCTACAGGCTGGGGGGGTTCGGACGAAAAGATAGGCGGACAAGTACCACACCCACCAACTTTCAATACACACACACAATCATTGTAGTATGTTACCACAACCAACAGCAGTTAATTAGTTGATCACAATTGCTAATAAATAAATGTACAATTTTTGCAGTGAAATGTTTATAGTATAGTAGCACTTTTGTACACAACTAGTAAGACAATAGTATGTGCATGCATTTCAAAGTTACAACAGTGTTGCAAATACTACTACAATTAAGAGGTATACAGCGACCTAAATGCAGCCAAAGAATTAAACTCAAAACAATGTAAATTCTAATTGCATGAACTAGAATTGTGACCTTCATACAACTTTGTGGTGCGATAAATGGTGAAGTCATAGAGCTTTGTGTGAGGCAATTTATCCATGATTTGCCTGACGGTATCAGTCGAATTGACCCTCCTTTTCTATGTCTTGTTAAATGGATAACCCATACCACGAGGGTCAGGGTACTTATTGGATCTAGCTCCACAGAATGAGACAGCATTGGTTTCCAGGTCCTGAAATGTAAGATATAATCAATCTTAACATACTGTCATTATTCTAATAGAATGGTAGATCCAATCTAGTAAGAAATTCAATTCTTGTGGTTTTTGTTAAGAAGGTAGCTGCACTAATTATTTTCTAGTGAATCCAATTTAGTGGAAGAGCTCTGTAGTAGTAGACGCCACGAAGCAAAACAAAATGGTGAAGTCATGGGCAGAACGCGTCTGTTTAGTGGACCCAGACTGTGCTCTTTTCGAAACAAGTACGGACAATAGTCGCTAGCTGACAGAACGATGCTGAGACGATCGAAGTTCCCAGAGCATATACCCTTCTGGGAAAGCCCACGGTAATTTAGTATTGCTAGCAACACTTCCTGGGTGAAGAGGCCTCCGTGTGTGGCTAGTGCTTTTCGTGGAAAACGTGCTTCCTTTACAGTGGTAGATCCAATCCATCGGAAGAAAAAGGGTTCCTGGAAGTTATTGTGAATCTAATCTGGTGAAACCACATTTAATTTCCTACCGTTCTATTAGTGATGGTACACCACTCAGAGCAAAATGAAGAACTGTATTAAATTTTGTCTCATAACAATGGAGTATCATAAATACACTTTCAATGTTATATTTCATTGTTTGATTAAGGTAGGACAACCTTGAATCGCGAATCGGGCCGGTTCCGCTCATGAATAATTAATGAGGTCGGGTGACCATAATGGCGCGATTGAAATTCATTGGCTTGTTTACACTTTCCCATGCGGCAACCGGAATCAACAAGGGGGGCGTGTCCCTTTGATGTGGCCTGCGGCCCTTTGTAGTGGTCTGGCGGCACTTTCATGTGGCTGGGCGGAACTTTGAAAGAAATCCTCCAACACTTAAAAAAAAAAAAAAAAAAAAAAACACAGTAAAAAGATTTTCTAGCTCGTTGAATGTGATGGTTGGCTATTTGTGTGTGCAAAGCTTGCCTGAGTGGGCTTGAATGTTTGTGAGTGTGGTGGAAAGGCAGAGAGCCCTCCTGGAAGACGGGTGTCATCACACAGTTGTCTGGCAAAGGTACTGTAGAAAGCTGACTTTTCGGGCTTGTAGGCCCCAGCCCGATTTCATGCTAGCGGGAATGTGTGTAACTTGGCTCCATTCTAGGGGCAATGACAGGGAGTAGGTTTGTGGGCATAACTCCCTGGCCTGGAGGTGAGCGGGAAAAAGCATACGTAGTTTTGTAGAGGGTGAGTTGAGCTTTCTGAAACTGGGCTCAGTGTTGGTTGGTTTGAGTGGAGGTGTGTCGAAATTTTCTTAAAAGCCAGCATAGCCAAATTTACTGCTCTGGAGGTCAAATGTGTGTTTTGGCCTGTAGACTGGAACTGAAGTGGTCCCAGGACAAACCCATACGTAAAGTTTTTACTTGTTTTGTGTGTGTGTTGATGATGTGGTCAGACTGGGGGTGGAGCCTTGGAGAGGGTGCAAATTTTTATTTTAGCTGAGGGACTAAAAATTGAGTTTTTTGGCATTATCAGCTAGAGAAAGCAGTTTGGTACAAACTTTTTGTGAATCTTGTGTATGCTTAGACATTACCCATCAGTCTGTCCACATGGCTCGGAGATTTGTGATTCAAGGTTGTCCTACCTTAAAGTCAATAAACTGACCTTTGGCTTCAGTTCATCTTTAGTCAACATGCCGAATGCTACATAATGTGCACCTTCGGGTTTGCCATTGGGTAGCATCATGCTTTGCGGCCAACCACAAAGGCACCAGGAATTTGACATTTCCCCTTGCTTGAATGACTTGTGAGCTACAGAGGACCCGGTATCCATTCTAGTGACAGTATTCTGTCCCTTTTCAATTGTGTGCGTGAACTTATCCATCTCAATCCAAGAACGCTGGGCTTCAATCATACAAGCTGGTGCAATGAAGAGTCGGACTGTGATTACCTGGGCATGGATATAATTGCTGTGAATGGTCAACTCCCACTGGTATGGCTCATGACTAAGTTTAGCATTGCATTCGTTGGCGTATAACTGAGGTGGACCCAGAAACGTGGTGAGCCCTCCAGCAGGTGTTGTGGATTTTGAATCTTGTGACTTTATTTCCAAGCTCAAAAGCTTGGCCTCAGGTTGGAACTCAGTGAGATCATGTACGTATTTGTTGGTGACTGCTTGACGGAACTCGTCTATGTGGGCATGCCAAACCCAGAAGCAGGGGTCACGTGGAGAGACTAAATTGTTGGACATTACTCCAAATACCTTATTGGTTTTGGAGTAACCAATCCCAGCAAATTTGTCATGCCCCTGGTTATGCAGCTCTCCATACAGGTCACGGTCAATGAATTCTCTGGATCCTGGGGCGACTTCTTGAAGACAAGGCTGTTGAGGTTCAACAACAATTCCAACCCAATTGTGAGCATTGTCTGCTGTTAACTCAAATTTTCCAGCCTCTCCATTTTCTTTCCTTCTCACAAAGTGGCCATTCTCAATTGCACGAAAGATGTTATCTCTCCAGCTGATTAGAACCCTCTTTGGAGGAGATGCATCCTCAGGCTGGAGGTCTGGGTTATGATTCTCATACCAGCCTTGGAAGGCAGGCCGGGCACCATAGCATTGTTTGATGCCAGGAACTGGAGTGTAGCCATATGTGAGGATATCATCATAGTTCCAGCTATGGATGATGTCAAGATCCCAACTCAGGAACTCTGCATTGTATCGAGCAATTATCTGTGAGTGCATGTAGAGAAAGAGCTCACCTTGCCTGTCCATCACAGGTTTGCACTTTTTATGATCATCCGACTCACAAATGCCAGTGTATGGGTACACCAGATGCCAATGGTAGTGATGATCATTGAAATCAGAATCTTCCTGGAAGTAAGAAAGCAAATGGACACCTTTCATCAATTCCGGTGTCACTGGGTTGCTTAGTGGCACTCCAAGTGGGAGCTTTTTAAATCTCAGCAATAGATCTAGAGGTGGTACAACTACACCCAAATCCTGGGCTTTTTTGTTGTGCGTCAAGAAGATCTCCAAACCTAATTTCACTAGTTCTAGGTTCCAATCTTGTTTTTCTATCACATCTTCAGCCGATCTGAGTACATCCTGTACTGTTTCAGCTTTAGTAAGCCTCTGCATGAGCTCAATTAATTTCTCCTGGCTACCCTTATGGAACTGGCGGAAGGGCTTGTGGTGTGATTGTACATGTGTTGGAAAATTGCAAAAGAGGTCGTTCACTTTACTCTGGAGGAGTGTGAAACCTAATGGCAGAGATAAACCATCAAAATTGGCCACAAATCAAAAGTTGCTCTTGCTGTGCAATGGTTAGGCTGTAAAACCAAATATCTATGTACTTTTTCCAGGCTATCTCCTTCTAAACTACGTAGAAATGTTGTGCTGCAAGTGCATGATAATTTGACCGTGCAGTGGCATAGCTAGTAATGTCCGAATGGTTAAGGTATACCACATGTTTAGCCTCATTTCCAGGCCCTTCCCAGCTTTCTGTTGCTTGCAGTACAAAAAATGGGAAGGGGCCTGGAATATTTTATCACACGAGTGCAGTTCAGAGAATGATAGTAAAGAGGACGTAATTAGATAAATCGCCAATGTGCCCTCACATGCAGTTGTGCAATCAATGGTACACATAGCCATGTTGTGGCAAGAGCCTGTTCTGGCAGTTTTTTGAACAACAAAGCAAGGCTGTACCCAGCATAGGGGCAGGGGGGCAACTGCCCCCCCCCCCCCCTCACCAAGAGAATTTGACTTAATTAATTCTGCGTTTACTGAACTTGCTGACTACTGGCTGTGTACTGTTCGCTAGTCTTGCAAGCCAGACCCATCAACCAGCGCAGATACTGAAAGCGATCCGTGCTGTGGTTGATTTGGTCTAAGCTTTCTGGACTGTTGACTGGCAAGTGCTAACTAGGCAGTGGCTTTCAAATCCTAATAATGCATACTATCACACGACAAGTCAGCTATGCGTGCATGCATTGTGGATGCATGTGCTCGGTATAGGCATTAGGTAATAGGTATAGGCCCTAGCTGATGGAGATGGTTTCCAGTGTTCCAGTAGCTCAGTGAGCAATGATGATTATGATGATGAGCCTCTTCTCAAGAAGCTCTGTGCCTCAGAATGCACCAGAATGCGCCTCCAGAACACTTAAAATTGCAAAAATTTCCTGGGGGAGCACCCCCCAGACCCCCCTAGAGTGAAGAACTGCAGGGCAGCCATTTTCTCTACTTCAGCTAATGACATTGTCCCCCAGATAGAAAAAGTTATGTAAGGCCCTGCAAAGTAAAGGCTTGAGCAAAGGGATCACCTTGGAATTTAATATCACATTGGAAGCCATTCTCAGGGGTGTACAGAAGTCAGTTCACCAGTTAAGCAAGCAAGTTCGTGTGAATTTCGAATATACAAGTCTGTGTACATTTATCATAACTTGTATGTGGCCAGGTAGCCATCTAGTCCCGTTTTGTTGGCCATAAGGCTTTTGAAACGGAATGACATTAACAAAGATTGGGCAAGTTCATTCATTCGGCCACACATAACTAATACGTTTTCTCTACATGTGGCATTATCATGTGATAAATTTTACCAGGCTCTCCAGTCTTCCTTTCAACTTTATTTGTGCACAGGGAGAGCCTGGGAACAATGCTACCAGAGTTAAATTTTTGCTTCACCCTTCATACCAAATCGAAGACAAAGTATATAATGTGTTGACCACACAAACTGTAAGCCAAAAAGCTATGCACATGTGTATAATTGGGGCGAGCATGAGCAAGCCCCACACTAGTGAGTTTAATTACAGTTTTATTTATCATACTTTTATAGTTATTATTACCTGTCATGCGTATTTTTTGCCGCATATGAGCAAAAGTATAATTTCTATTCTTCATGAAGTCAGATTAAGATGTTGAGTGTTCAGGTGTGAGTGAAGAATAGTCATAAAGAGACCTTTGAGAGGATCTGCTGGGAGTGTGAGCATCTATGGTAGTTACAAAGGATGTTGACACAGCAGGCTACTTACAGAAAGCAAATGGTGGTAGAGATTTTTGTAGCTGCTTCACTGTGTTTCAGAAATGAATGACTGTATTTTGCTTGTGTTATGACTTCTCTCTGCTATTTTATGAAAATATGTAAGGACAATGCAGGCTGCCTGTGCAGACAACAGAGGTCGGCAGGAGGCAGTCTCTGTCCGTTTGTGTGTGTATGCTAAAGCCAACCATGCTGAGTAGCTGGTTAGGCAATACTAATGGCTCCCTTGTGTGGTTTATCTCCACAACTAGCTATTCGCTGTTTTGATGACAATTTCTTCAACCAGTGGACTAGCTACAACCTGATTATAAGTGAAACTGCATGTGCAGACCACAACCAGGTAAGAATGAAACTGTGAAGACAACCCGGTTGAAAGTGAAACTGGTCTCATAATTTGCTAATGCACACAGCTGTGGGAATTTTTTTACATCAACATCACACAGAATTGTGGATACAAACTACATGCAAGTACAGTTATATGGACAAAGTTGCAAAAGATGCAGTGGTTACAGCCATTGTACTCCACTGTATGCTGTAGTGGGGTTGGTGTTATGTTCTTGTAGGAAATGCATTATACAGGCAATTTCAATCTCTATATGCCTTGCAACAATGTATATGTAGGCATAAGGAACCGTGAGACAACACTTAAGCAGATAAATCCTTCTGTGAGGGGTGAGGGTCACTTTCCACACTTGTTAATAGAAATCATGTGTTAGGTGTGCCACTAACCAATATGCTCTTGGATTGAACATCCATTGCTAAGGTTAAGTGTTTGGTGCCATTTTTTTTAAGTGAACCCCATCTTGGGACATACTGAGTGAGCAGTGTAACCTGGTGATTCCATTGTTTTTATCATAGTGATCAGTTTGGCCTCCAGACCAGTGGACTAGCCACAATATGAATAAAAATGAAACCCTCCAGACCACAACCCAGTTGAAAGTGAAACTGTGGTCTCATCACTTGCTGACACACACAGCAGTGGGGATGTTTTTACATCAACATCACACAGAATTGCGGATACCAACAGTTATATGGACAAAGTTGCAAATGGTGTAATGTTCTGCAAAGTTTTCAACAAAACTGAAGATATGTCTGCCAGTCTAAATGGCCTCTTGTGAGTCACCTAGGATTTGAACTGGCAAGTTACAAGTTAGGCCTGTGTGGTGAATCCTATTGATTAACAAGATGGCTTTAAAAATTTCGTGCACTTCTCATGACTCATTCCAAAATGCTAGTCTTGTTCTCAGACTCTCCCCACTAAGGAGGGGAACAGCCCAGCACATTTTATCACATGCATAATGTCAAGGGTAGACAACAAAGTAGACACAATTTAATTGTGCGTGGGAATGCACAGAAGACAACTCATGCAGATGAGAACCTGTGATTGTGGCAAGTACATGCATGTACATGAGTATGTACGAAGGCATGAAAACTAGGTAGATGGATTCCCGTGTGTCAGACACATGTGCAGCACCTGACAGGCTGAATGGCAAAAACATTTGTGGTTTGTTGTGGGTTGTAAGCTATGACCAAGCTGTTAATTGACACTAACTCAATAAAGTGGCTGTGGCACACAGCTAAAATGTCGGGGGGGGGGGGGGGGAGGCATGTGCCCCCAGTACCCCCCTGGTTTCAAGGCCTATGCAAAGGTAATACACTAAGCCACATAATTATAACCAAAATGAAGACTTAAAAGTGATTTTCCTTGTGTGGGTGCCTGGCCTTTGGCACATCTGCATGATTAGGTTGTGATTAGGCAAACAGTAATCTTCAAATTCACAGTGGGTGCCATAGTACCTTGGTGTACAGCTGCAGTTAAACCCTGAAGGTTCTTCACTGCACATCTGCATGATTAGGTTGTGTCTACTCTCAACGTCATGCATGTGATAAAATGTACCATGGTTTCCCCCTCCTATAGGGGTACAGCCTGGGAGTGAGGCTACTGATGTGCCCTTCTTGTAGCTTATATCCATGATTCTTACTTTTGGAATGTCATGAGTGTACACTAATTGTCACTTAGACAAGGTATCGTGTCTGGCAGCCACTGGAATGCAACTATGAATTTTGGCACCTACTACCTAAAGTGTTCTTTGTCAATTAGCACTGCTGAGAATATGGTTACGTAATGTGACTCACACTTCATCTAGTTAGCTATGTGCCTATGTAGAAGTAAAGAAAAGATTAGGCAACATTAAGAGCAATATCTCACTTTGTCAAGTAGCACATGAGGATCAAAACTTCACCAAATTTCTAAATCCAACATGGCCTTGTGATAAAGAACCCTATCACCAAAACTCGCATTCCTTCCTTCAAGCGTTGAAAAGAGACTACAGCTCAATGCAAGTTAGTTCCTGCGACAGAACAGGTACAAAAACGCACTTCGAGAGCCGTCGCCACGCTGATCTTGCAATGTTTACTAACCATACGTATCACGGAATTCCGTGCACGTCCGTAAGTGTGTCCAACCTCCTCTGAATGAAGGGTAACCCCATTTCAGCGCCGAAACTGCAGTTGTTCAGACTGCTTGGTTTTAATTGCTTCAAGTGGCTTCACTAGCCGTAGTAACTACATGTGACTGAAGTAGAAAGTATAATTTTGGCCTGAACATAGCTTTAGAAGTGATCTCTAATTTTCCTGTGGTAGCATGCCCCCAGACCCCCCTAGCTTGTGCTGCTTTGTTGCTTTCACATGCACTCATCAATAGATGGCCGTACCAGACTAAAATAGCTGCCTCTGGCCCTGATAATAGCTGTTTGGATTAAGTCTCCTGCATGTGCTTTAACTCCTATAATATGGTACATGTAGCTAAACGTATTAATATCAGATGCATCATTCTGGATGGTGCATGGATGGGTGTCGTATACTGATGGGGTTGGGATAATTCCTAAATCTTGTGACATCTCATCTTTGGTGAGGGTATGGGAAGATGACACTGTGCATGGCAGGGCTCTCAACTCTCACCTGTGAGAGACGCATTTCACACAAAATTCACACTCACGTGCATTGCACCACCCTTTTACACAGTACAGTGTGAGAGGAATGGTGCAGTGTATATAGCTTACCTCTAGTCTGCATGGGGTAGTAAAAGTTATTCTAATAGTCTCTGCTTGACTCTAATTTTACCCTAGTACACTCTAGTTGACTCTTTAATACACTGTACTTGGATCTACCCCCTGTACCATGGCTCTACTTTCAAGTGGTTCTACTGCACCCATGCACCTTACATCTTGAAAATACTGATACTAACAGTCTTGCAGTGTGAGTCTTGCTAACAATAAGATCAAAACGGACTATGCACAGCCTCCTGTTGATGAAGAGGTATCTGCCTCCTTTTCCACAAAAAAGGGCAGCCATGGCACTGCAGCTGCTGACATTCTTGATGCCCTTGACCAAGTAGAGCCAAGGTAGAGTGAGGTATAGAGTCAGACAGAGTACCAGTAGGACCTGCAGGTGGAGCCATGGTAGAGGAGAGTAGAGGCAAGTAGAGTCCAAAGTAGAGTGAGTCCCACACCCACCAGGCTTCACTCAACTAGCACATGAGCTAGCCATGTCTTGAACAGAACTTTCAAAACTCCTACACCAGACCAGCCAAGCAGCCAAATCTGGTGCACCAGGAACAGAACTGATCGTTAAGTAGTGTTCACATGTATTTTGTATGTCCTCCGTTTTAAATTTTTGTTGTTGTTTTTGTGCCAAATTTGTGGTGTATTCACGTTATTGTGTCCTTTGCAGTGGCCCAATTGAGTTTTGCAGTATAGTATATATCCTTAGGTGACTTTGACATTAGACTATGCCATCCCCTCATTGTCACTGCAAAAACCACTTGGTTAAAATGACCACGAGTGAAGGTTACTGCAGTTTTAGGGTTCATTGAACAGAATCATTATCATCAATCAACCCCCTTGCAACCCCCTCACAAAATCCATCAAAGTTCAAAGAGCTAGCAGAGAGTATACAATGCATTCACATATGTATAATGAAGGTGTTTATGATGAGCAAACTAGAGTAGAAAAAGAGCTAGATAGAGCCTTGGTAGAGTGGGGTACTGCCAAATAGGGTCCAGTATAGAGTCCAGTAGAACCAAGGTAATGATGTAGAGTGGGGTAGAGTCAAACAGAGTAGCTACAGTAGAATCCAGTAGAGCCATGCAAGAGTGCAATAGAGTTAAGTTGAGCCTATGTAGAATGAAGTAGAGTCAGGCAAAGATCACTAGAATTAGTTACTGCCAGTCTATAGTGGTTATGTAGAGTCACCTAAACCAAGCAGAGCCATGGTAGAATGGGGTAGACCCAAGCTGAGACAAGCAGAGCCATGGTAGAATGGGGTAGACCCAAGCTGAGACAAGCAGAGCCATGGTAGAATGGGGTAGACCCAAGCTGAGACAAGCAGAGCCATGGTAGAATGGGGTAGACCCAAGCTGAGACAAGCAGAGCCATGGTAGAATGGAGTAGACCCAAGCTGAGACAAGCAGAGCCATGGTAGAATGGGGTAGCTAGACCCAAGCTGAGACAAGCAGAGCCATGGTAGAATGGGGTGACCCAAGCTGAGACAAGCAGAGCCATGGTAGAATGGGGTAGCTAGACCCAAGCTGAGACAAGCAGAGCCATGGTAGAATGGGGTAGCTAGACCCAAGCTGAGACAAGCAGAGCCATGGTAGAATGGGGTAGCTAGACCCAAGCTGAGACAAGCAGAGCCATGGTAGAATGGAGTAGACCCAAGCTGAGACAAGCAGAGCCATGGTATATAGAATGGAGTAGACCCAAGCTGAGACAAGCATAGCCATGGTAGAATGGGGTAGCTAGACCCAACAAGCAGAGCCATGGTAGAATGGGGTAGACCCAAGCTGAGACAAGCAGAGCCATGGTAGAATGGGGTAGCTAGATCCAAGCTGAGACAAGCAGAGCCATGGTAGAATGGAGTAGACCCAAGCTGAGACAAGTAGAGCCATGGTAGAATGGGGTATACCCAAGCTGAGACAAGATGGTAGAATGGGGTATACCCAAGCTCAGACAAGCAGAGCCATGGTAGAATGGGGTAGACCTAAGCTGAGACATCCAGGGCCATGGTAGAATGGGGTAGACCCAAGCTGAGACAAGTAGAGCCGTGCTAGAATGGGGTATATAGACCCAAGCTGAGGCAAGTAGAGCCATGGTATATAGAATGGAGTAGACCCAAGCTGAGACAAGGAGAACCATGGTAGAATGGGGTAGTATAGACCCAAGTACACCATGCATATGCAGTATAGATCTCAGTAGAGCCATGGTGGAATAGGGTAGTATTATCTGATCTGGTAGTAGCTATCCAGTAAAGCCCCATAAAGGGGGTAGAGTCAACTGTAGTTCAGTAGAGTCTAGCATAACAAAGTAGAGCTGGAAGGTGCAGCTTTGTAGCCTGTACAGTCTAAGTACAATGCTAACAATCTCTTTGCTAATCCAATTGCCTGCAATAATTTCTTGAACCCACATGGCCACACTATAGCTATAGAAGTAGGGTGCCTGTAAATCATATGTGACCACACTACATTATGCGAGAGGGGATCTTGGATACGAAGAGTAGCAGCACTTGCAATCATCCACCCCATGTGCAGTAGCTACTGTTGTCACAGAGCTGTAACTCAAACCTACCCAGCAGTGGTTGCAACTTTGGTTAATAGCTACATGTTCATATCATTCCTGCAGTATAGTCCTCATTTTGTCATGAACAGTACATGGACTGTCAATCTGAATAGCATTTTTGAGATGTGGCTGTAACTAGCCTCGTACCCAGGCCACGTGGGAGGAGGCCTGGTATCCACTGCTTGCGCATGCGCGAACCCCCCCACGATTTCATGGGGTATCGTATACCATCGTTTACGAACCGTTAATCTTTACCGTATACTGGCGTATAGCTCCGAAGCACATCCGTCTCGAGCTTATCCCGCAAACATGGCAGCTAGAAGTGAGGACTTTGATAAAGCGCTCAAGTTCGCTCTTTGTTGTATTGGAAAGGGAGATTTCACGTTGAAAGCAGAGCAGCTGGATGCGGTCAAATGTATCTACGATGGTAAAGACGTATTCCTACGAGACTCTGCCGTTTGTTTGCAACTACAAGCACAGTGACGGTAGAACCGGCGGTGGTTGTAGCGTAGTCCTTGTCGTGTCACCCCTTGTGTCTCAGATAATGGAAGCCATCGCCGCGTAAACACAGCTGCCACACTGCAAGCCGTATATCTAGTTTGGTTGTTCTCCGAATAACAACCACGTGTAACTTGTCCATAATCGGACTCGTTCGCGCATGCGCAAACGGTGGATACCAGGCCACTTTTCCCTCCTCCCACGTGGCGGGGTTCACTAAGTTCACCCAACTCCATGTGGTGACGTCATAAACTGTAATGTGCGCATTGCGCGCGCAGAGCGCCATGGAACTGGATCCAGACATGAAGCACATAGTCTCGCAAGCCACACCTCTCTGCGAAGCCTAGATCCTCGAGTCGAGTTTGAGTTGCTGGAGGGCATGCAGCAACAAAACACCAGTTGAACAAGACATCAGGTAGTCTGTATTGTATTCAAAGAGATTGTGCAACTTAATTTTATAGCAAGAAAATTATGTAGCTAATACTGGACTCGTGTAAAAACCCCCAACAGGTTCAGTCAGTATTTTAATATTGAATACTGTGATCATGTTCGTCCTTAGCTTGTGAGCTAACCTGTTACCTACTAAGACTAAGACTAAGACTTTCCTACTAAGACCAAGGGGTAGTCACATGCCGTGTGTTCAAGCGTTTGCGACTGGGATCAAGGTTTTTGATTCGCAAAAAGTGTGCTTAATTGCTTGGGCCCTTCTGTGTTCTTGATCCATTGATTTGAGCAGTTCAGAGGTCACCTTGATCAGCCCCCAAAAAGGGCTTTGATCACTTGATTCATTTTTGATCCCAGTCGCAAAATTATGCTTCTACATGGGTCATATAAGTGACTACCCCTTGTAAGACTAAGGTGCCAGTTAGACAGGATTCCTCATGTTTTTGCGGGTTGCTATGACAAAGTGTAGCCTCCTTCCCAGACTCTCAGTGTATCCTCACTTGATTTATTGCAAGCTTATTAGTGGAGCCCGGAAATGAGTTAGGCCATGTAGTCATGTACCCATCGTTGGTTGCTTGCTGTTTCCAGAGCAGAAACTGCAAGCAGCATATTAAAGTTGGATAGAAACCAGGATAAGTGTCTTGGCATCAGGCTTATGTAGCCTCATTCCCAGGCCTTCCCCATTTTTACCTTCCATTTGCATTCACAATAATACACGGTAGCGGAAGACCAGCGTTCACAATAATGCACGGGAGCGGAAGACCAGCGTTCACAATAATGCACGGGAGCGGAAGACCAGCTGGTCTTCCGCTCCCGTGTATTATTGTGAACGCTGGTCTTCCGCTGGTCTTCTGCTCCCGTGTATTATTGTGAACGCTGGTCTTCCGCTACCGTGTATTATGGTGAATGCAAACGGAAGGTAAAAACGGGGGAGGCTGGGAATGAGGCTAAGGCTTATGCTAGTTTAAACGTCTGTGGAGCAAATTTGACACACACTATACCCCAAACGAGAACATTGTCATGGAAACTGGGGGCAGAGAGGCTTTTGTGATAGGGAGGAGCAAGGTAAAATTAAAGAAGATGTAAATGTTCTTCAGCACTAAACTGTCGGCATTTTGAGATCAAGATTTTAAATGCAATTATGACATTCTTTGTGTAGTAAGCAACCATTACATTTGACAAGAATTGTCACTCAGAACATGAGACATTTGTGAAAGTAGGCAATGAGACTACTTTGGGAGTACACTTCAACAGATTGCACTGTGCATGATTCAGTTTGCAAGAGCAGTTTTATCTGAAAATAGTGTATGTATGCTAGAGTTTGGTATTCTTGTTAAAATGTTGCACATCTTTGGACACAATACAGACTGTGATTTTTTCTGGTGTTTTGTTTTGCTGCATGCCTTCCAGCAACTGTTTTGCATGACTTGCTGAGGGACAAGTTTTTAGTGTCTTAAATAATGCGGTCCAGTGAAACCGTGCCCCAAGATACTCACACAAAATTTGTTCTTGTACTCAGATTGTAGTAAACATTTAGGTCATCACATGCAAACTAGAACTTACTATAAAAAATCTGCACATGGCTCATGATCACTAGTATAGACTGGTGAAGCTAGACCTGAGCGTGAAAGACTAGGCTAGTAAGTCACACAGCATGTTACTGAGCTAGCTGTTGCACTGCACTCACAAGCTACAAAAAAGGCATGAGAAAAGTACTGAAGCTCTTCAGGTCCAGAAATTATGCTGAATTTAGTTCACAGAGTTACTGTAAGTATAAAACTACGACCCGTAAAACTATAGCAAGCTGTAAGTGAAAGTTTACCTCACAAGGGGCTTTATACTGAGCTTCTTCGGGTCCAATTAACATGTCTGGATCCAGTTCCATCTTTCGATCCGCGCGCGCAATGCACAAGGAATAAACATTACAAATTGTGATGTCACCACATGGAGTTGGGTGAACTTAGTGAACCCCCCCACGTGGCCTGGGTACGAGGCTAGGCTGTAACTTGCAAAAGTTAAAATCTGATTTTAAAACAGTACACAGCCAAAAATATTCTGACCCGATACAGTTCCGTTGCCAAAAACTTCTGTTACGGGCGTATTTTCGGAACTGAATCAGTACCGCAGTAACATCAGGACAGTATCAGATCAGTACGCACATATCTGTATCAGACCAGTACGAATAGCATGTCTTAGGGCTATTTTTGCTGAACTGATACAGAGCTGCAGAACTGATACAGATCTGATTTACAGTTCGGTATCAGACCCGTTGCCAAAAAGTTCCGTTGCGTTTCTGGGTACAGATCTGGATCAGATTGGTTCCAGTTCTGATTCAAAACGTACGATTTTGCTGTGTAACAGGCCAATAATCCAGTCTCTAAGCCAACTATGGTAAACGATACTATTGTAAACGATTATAAACTATTGTAAACACAATAGCTATATACTAGCCTGAATTGTGCTTTGGAGCATTGGCAAGTCATAGCATTAGAGAGATAGCTATACGAGGAGGTAATGTGTGAAGTACACATATGAATGATAAGAGTAGAGATCTGGATGATTCCTGGGTAAATACATTGCTCTTGAGACCATTTGAAGCAGAACTGTTTATTCAAATGGTATTGAAACTCTTGTATATGTGTGCTGTGCAACATGTATTTGGCACTTGACTGAGTTTAACAAGATTAGTTAAACATATCTAGCTATGCAGGGGAGTAGAATTACCTTTTGTACAACCCTCTCCAGTTGGATAAAAACAATTCAAATTCAGCAGTGTCAATATAATCATGCTCAGGATAGTTTCAAAGTGCAACTAGCTAACAAGTTTCAAAGTAAGGTACTATTGTACACTATAACTATACAACAACACTCAACAGCAGCTAGGTTGGTAGTGGCTAACTATCATACAGCAATTAGCAGCATCTACTGAGCTTTGTAAGTAGAGATATAATAATCATGAAAACAATGTTCTGTTGTGAAGTCAAGTGCAAATTAACTAAAGCAATAGTCAAAGATCACATAACCACTGTAGGCATAGTGTCGTAGATAGCTCCTGCAGCCTGTTGAAGTGATATAAAAGGTTTGTGTATTTGAAAGCGTATCATCAGTACCTGGATCACTGTCCCAGACCCTTACGGTGAATCGTGTCCATGCACGCCTGTAAGTAAAGTAAAGCCACTGATTCCATTCTGGACTGTGATCTCCTGAGTCAGTTCTGGTACGCCTGTATACAGAGTATCCAGTATAATCGTATGCAAAAACCTGCAAGTAGGGATCACTCTTGCCAGCGAGCCACCCGTCTCGATCTGGAAGTCCAGTTCCTGTACGTGCATAGAACCGGAAATATCCAAGTCGGTATTGACAACGAGTGCCAATGAATGATGATGAGCAGCTGCATGTGTACGAATACGAATAGAGACTATTTACACATCTGCCACCATTTCTGCAGGGGTTAGGGTAACAATAGTTTCTACGCTCACACCGGGTGCCAGTATATCCTGATCGGCATCTACATGTGTACGAATATAGACCATTCACGCATGTGCCCCCATTTCTGCAGGGATTAGGGGAGCAGTAATTCCTGTACTGACAGCGAGTGCCAGAATATCCTGATCGGCATCTACATGTGTACGAATATAGACCATTCACGCATGTGCCCCTATTTCTGCAGGGATTAGGGGAGCAGTAATTCCTGTACTGACAGCGAGTGCCAGAATATCCTGATCGGCATCTACATGTGTACGAGTATAGACCATTCACGCATGTGCCCCCATTTCTGCAGGGATTAGGGGAGCAGTAATTCCTGTACTGACAACGAGTGCCAGAATATCCTGATCGGCATCTACATGTGTACGAATATAGACCATTCACGCATGTGCCCCCATTTCTGCAGGGATTAGGGGAGCAGTAATTCCTGTACTGACAGCGAGTGCCAGAATATCCTGATCGGCATCTACATGTGTATGAATATATACCATTCACGCATGTGCCTCCATTTCTGCAGGGATTAGGGGAGCAGTAATTCCTGTACTGACAGCGAGTGCCAGAATATCCTGATCGGCATCTACATGTGTACGAATATAGACCATTCACGCATGTGCCTCCATTTCTGCAGGGATTAGGGGAGCAGTAATTCCTGTACTGACAGCGAGTGCCAGTATATCCTGATCGGCATCTACATGTGTACGAAGATAAACCATTCACGCATGTGCCTCCATTTCTGCAGGGATCTGGCAAGCAGTAATTTCTAGTCTCACAACGTGTGCCACTATACCCTGGTCGGCAACTACATGTGAATGAACGAGAAGTGTTCTGGCATGTGCCACCATTTCTGCAGGGGTTAGGCAAGCAGAAATTTTCAAACTGGCAAAGGTTACCACTGTATCTTGAAGTGCAAGAACATGTGAAACTGTGAGAATTGTTTCTGCATGCACCACCATTTTGGCAAGGATTAGATGAGCAGTAATCACATGTGTACGAATTTTGTTGGTTTGCACACGGCACACCATATCCACAGGGATTAGACAAACAGTGATCTTCAAATTCACAGTGGGTGCCATAGTACCGTGGTGTACAGCTGCAGTTAAACCCTGAAGGTTCTTCACTGCACACACCTCCATTTTGGCATGGATTAGGAAAGCATCTCCTCCTCTGTTCGCAAGTGTTACCGGTATACTGCTCTGAGCAGTTGCACAAGAAGGTGTCAGTTGCTTCAATACACATGCCTTCATTCTGACATGGGTTTGGGGTGCACCAAATTCTTTGTTCACAGTGGCTGCCAGTGTATTCCAACGTGCAATTGCAACTAGCGCTTGCAATTCCATCAATGCATGTCCCGCCATTCTGACATGGGTTACTAGCACACTCATCACCATCTTCAAGCAGACTGTAATCAAAGTATACATAGCTCGCACAATCAACATCTATGCAGTGTTTCAGCATTGAATGGTTGCCTGGGGTGACTGGTATTGTCTGTGACATTGAGAGTGCATTTTCACCATCTGTATCAGAGTCATTCAATATCTGAATTCGAAAAAATTGCCAATTGTTGGCACCCAGGTTCATTGTCTCATTCCAAGATGGTGTGTGTAGATCTTCTACAGGAGTTTCCATTGAATATTTGAGGCCACGAGAATCAACGCCCGTAACTTCCACGTACAGATTCACAACATCTGCCTGGTACAAGCATGTGCTCGGGGTCACATTGTATGCATAAGCAATGAAAACCTGTAGGATGCCGCTGACTCCAGTGTGCGGGCAATTATACAAGCGATTTGTTTGATTAACATCTCTCTGACTGAGACGTCCTCGTTGGCCGATATTTGGACTGCCTTGTTCACGGTAAACTGACACATTTTTTACCTCAATTGTGGGTAGTCCTGGAAAAGTGCTGAAATAGTCTCTAGGAGGGTGCATGATAGAACCAAAATCATATTCAGTTGCCTGGTAATCAATCTCAAGGTGCCTGCGTTTCACAAACTTGTCCAAGGCATTTGTTTGCACAAAATGACTGATGACATGAATGTAGTTGTCACGATCGGGTCTGGTGTGTTCATGCCAAAAGCCAACAGTATGGCCAATCAGATGCATAATTATTCCAGTGCTGTTGCAACCCTGTCCAAGTTCAATCACTTGCTTACCACCATTTTTGCCAACCAACTCGTCACTGCAACATGGGTAATACCCATTAGTGCACGCACATCTGCTTGTGTTGCCTGTAGTGAACTCAATGTAGTCAGGCTGCACTGTTCGATAGAAGAAACGTAGACAAGTCTGCTCTTCCCACTGGTCCATCGCATTGCGAACAGCAAATACAAATGATCGGTCTTGTACAGTTAGCAACATGCTTCTACTAAAAGTGTAGAATACTGCCGCATTGGACCAAAGTCTATGGTCCTCACTTGAAGCAGCACGATCAACACGCTCAGGTGCATTTGGAGAAACTTCAGCAGTTGCACAGGTGCATAGCACACCAATTAATACTGCAAGGAGCTGTTGGTGTGACATAGCTACAACTCTTTATCCAAATTACAAACTGCAAGTTACAAAAGCTGAGTGCATGGAAGCTAGCTGTCCGAATGCAGCTTTTTATACACCTGGTGTAAGCCAAATAACATCATTCATTACCTGGGGAGGTCAAGTTGGCAGCCATTGATGATGGAATGAATAATATTATGACAGAATGAATATATGCTAGCATACAAGCATCATAAAGAGGAAAGCCAATGCCTGTTGCCCTGTTTCCTGCAGTATAAGAGCTATGCATGTTTATCGCCTTGCATGTGTCCTGCAGTACGAGAGGTATGCATCAAGTTATAAGCAAACGGCCAGATGAACACAAATGGCATCTTATACACAAGAATTACATGAAAGAGATATTAAACTCCTCTTCATTATAAGTGATCAGATTTAGTTTCACTCCAAGCTTTCAGGCAACAGCCAAGCTGTCGATGAGATCACTAAAGTTTATCCACTTTTGAAAGAAATGTTCCTCAAAATTTTGCATGATACGCCTAACCATGCATGACTTTATAAACACCATCTAACCTCAGTTAGCACCATGCAGAAATGAGTGATCCTTTGCGACTTCAATGATCCACTCATTAGGAGGAAATAGAAACTACAGGTCCTTCTCTGATTAGTAAACAAGCAGTGAGCCTTTCTAATTAAACACTGATGTAAAGAAACTAAAAAGTGCGCTATTTAGCAAAGGTTAAAGTGACATCGATTTATGCAGGAATGAATAATGTGCAATAGAATGAATATTGTAAACAATGAATATTGCACAACAGTGAAGATGTAAGCATCAGAATAGTGAAGAAATAGCCTTCTGAGTATATAAGGCAGTAGCTATCTGTCTTCCAATATCCTGCAGCACAGCTCAGAGTTCCACATATCTTGAACACATTCTATACATATTCTAAGATAACCTTACAAGAAGCAAAGAGACATAAGGAGTGAGACATAAGAGATCTTTGTCAATGTGTGTATCAGTGGTGAGTATCATTCTATGGATTTCTGTGATGCTATACAACTCAGAGGACTGCCTATAGAATGCTGTTGTTGTATGGAGACCTATTCAGTAAACTTATAAGTCTAGCTACATGTGTTAAGCACAACACAACACTATCCAACTTCCATACTTTTGATACATAAATACTGTTGTACCGTATTTTAATCTGGAGGAGGAAATAGAAAGGCATTTGGTCCTCAAACTTGATTAGTAAACAAGCATTGAACTAAGTTTTGACGTAAAGAAACCAAGAAGTGCTCAATAATGTATTCAGGGGTCAAAGTGGCAGTCATTCTTGCAAAATATGAATGTGCATAACATAATGAATATAGCATGCATGCAGCCACCATAAGTGTACAAAGTAATGCCTGTCTTCAACCCTCTTCTACCATGCAACATCAACTGATACAGAGAAGTTGGTTCAGTCTGAACACAAGTGCACATTATACACATGTTGCATAACTTGAAAGGTAATCCTAATTATTACTGGTATAAATAAAATGTAGTACCTGAACAAAAAAGAAATAGAGAATGCATGTCTCTATATTAAGCTTACACTGCATTGCAGCAGATTGAGCTGTTGTTCTGCATGTTAATTGGTTGTGTGGACACTATTTATAACTTTGGGTGCTGTATATCATGACTGTGTTTCCTTACAAGTAGGCCTAGCGAGCTCACCACTAGTAAGCAAAGAGCATAATTTGAGCAAAATTGGATTACAAAGGGATAAGTACGTAAGTGCAATGAAAGCCTATGCAACAGCAACTTGCCATCGTTATTATTGAGTAGCTGATTGAAGTTAAGCACATTCTGAGACAAAGTGACAACACAGAACTTGAGATCATTCACTTCAAGACTAATTACATATCATTATGTTGTTACAATTTGATTACATCTAGCTGGGCTGGTGAATGTGATAATCAGCAATAGTTTTATAAAGCTATTGCACATGAAACTTTGATGTAAATGGTAAAAGCATAAAGCAGTTATTCTGCATGTGAGCATGCAGATTATAGAACAAGGTCATCTCAAGACCAACTAGCTACACTGTAAAGATCATTAGTTAGATTACATTGTGTAGTACGTTGGACTAAAAACCAGATCCAGATCTCCTATTGTTGTAAGAGTACTTAATTTCACGAGACAACTGAATTTCAGGGTGTGGTTCAACATACCTGCGATACGCTCCATAATGATAGTTGTAAACAAGCTAACAACTGGGGATGCTAGCAACATTTAGTTGAGCACAGAATGTAGCTGATATACATAGCTGCCTAATATGTAGGATACGTATAAGAACCAGTACGTGTGTGAATGTAAATGTATTTACAACTTTTCAGTTTTCAATGTTCACAGTGGCATCTTAGTAACATAGACCTAGTGATATACTGTTCATTCGAAGGAGGCAATATTGAGGTGTACGTATAATTACAATGAGCTCCGTACTTGCCCACATATGGCCTCATTCCCAGGCACCTTCCCAGCTTTCTGTCACTTGCAGCACATGGAATGGAAAGTTGGGCAGGCCGGGGGGTGGGAGCAAGGCTTGCACACATAAACACAGTGGGGAGTTGTATCCTTTCCACCATAATAATGTAGTCATGTGCAGCAAGTAAGCATATTCATATATGCAATGAATGTGTTAACCAACTAGGTTGCTTGTTTATCATACTTTAAAAAGCTTTAGTGATGTAAAGAAAGTGTGCTTGGACCCTAACAACGAGTCAACATGTTTTCACAACAAGACATACACAGGGATTATACCTGTATCTTCTGACGTAAGGTTTACCATTTTTCATGGATGGTAGGTTTGTACGAATACTCTGACGTCAATATTAACTAAATTGTCTTGTTTACTACAGCTGCAACAAATCGACAAGTTTGCATACAGTGGGTAGTGGAGAGAACTACTTGTAAGTAGGTCCAATGTGGAAACTGTTGTACCTATTTTAATCGGGAGGGGGAAATAGAAAGGCATTTGGTCCTCAAACTTGATTAGTAAACAAGCATTGAACTAAGTTCTGATGTAAAGAAACCAAGAAGTGTTCAATATGTATTCAGGGGTCAAAGTGGCAGTCATTCTTGCAAAACGTGAATAGTGCATAACATAATGAATATAGCATGCATGCAGCCACCATAAGTGTAAAAAGTAATGCCTGTCTTCAACCCTCTTCTACCATGCAACATCAACTGACACAGAGAGGTTGGTTCAGTCTGAACACAAGTGCACATTATACACATGTTGCATAACTTGAAAGCTAATCCTAATTACTGGTATAAATAAATGCAGTACCTGAACAAAAAAGAAATAGAGAATGCAGGTCTCTATATTAAGCTTACACTGCATTTCAGCAGATTGAGCTGTTGTTCTGCATGTTAGTTGGTTGTGTGGACACTATTTATAACTTTGGGTGCTGTATATCATGACTGTGTTTCCTTACAAGTAGGCCTAGCGAGCTCACCACTAGTAAGCAAAGAGCATAATTTGAGCAAAATTGGATTACAAAGGGATAAGTACGTAAGCGCAATGAAAGCCTATGCAACAGCAACTTGCCATCGTTATTATTGAGTAGCTGATTGAAGTTAAGCACATTCAGAGACAAAGTGACAACACAGTACTTGAGATTCATATCATTATGTTGTTACAATTTGATTACATGTAGCTGGGCTGGTGAATGTGATAATCAGCAATAAGCTATTGCATATGAAACTTTGATGTAAATGGTAAAAGCATAAAGCAGTTATTCTGCATGTGAGCATGCAGATTATAGAACAAGGTATGCTTAGGTCATCTCAAGACCAACTAGCTACACTGTAAAGATATCATTAGTTAGATTACATTGTGTAGTACGTTGGACTAAAAACCAGATCCAGATCTCCTATTGTTGTAAGAGTACTTAATTTCACGAGACAACTAAATTTCAGGTGTGGTTCAACATACCTGCGATATGCTCCATAATGATAGTTCACATAGTTGTAAACAGGCTAACAACTGGGGATGCTAGCAACATTTAGTTGAGCACAGAATGTAGCTGATATACATAGCTGCCTAATATGTAGGATACGTATAAGAACCAGTACGTGTGTGAATGTAAATGTATTTACAACTTTTCAGTTTAACAGTGGCATCTTAGTAACATAGACCTAGGGATATACTGTTCATTCGAAGGAGGCAATATTGAGGTGTACGTATAATTACAATGAGCTCCGTACTTGCCCACATATGGCCTCATTCCCAGGCACATTCCCAGCTTTCTGTCACTTGCAGCACATGGAATGGAAAGTTGGGCAGGCCGGGAGCAAGGCTTGCACACATAAACACAGCGGGAGGTGTGTCCTTTCCACCCTAATATGTGTCTGAAGATGGCATGTGCAGCAAGTAAGCATATTCATATATGCAATGAATGTGTTAACCAACTAGGTTGCTTGTTTATCATACTTTAAAAGCTTTAGTGATGTAAAGAAAGTGTGTTTGGACCCTAACGAGGAGTCAACATGTTTTCACAACAAGACATACACAGGGATTATACCTGTATCTTCTGACGTAAGGTTTACCATTTTTCATGGATGGTAGGTTTGTACGAATACTCTGACCTCAATATTAACTAAATTGTCTTGTTTACTACAGCTGCAACAAATCGACAAGTTTGCATGCAGTGGGTAGTGGAGAGAACTACTTGTAAGTAGGTCCAATGTGGGAACTAGAGAATCAGTTTCACACTAATGAGTTAATTGCCAAAAAAGTAACGCTATGTAGCCTTTGAGACATGTCACAAATTAAAACTATTCTGGCCTTTGCTGGCATTAGCTACATCCACTATTGCACATTACATTTGATACCTTAGTAGGCTCCTTCCAGCAGTCAACTATACAGTATCCAGCAACCAACCTACTGCTTCCAACAACACAATCATACATTGGTATGTGGCCACATTAGTGGAAACAAATCTCTGTACATGACTTCGCAACATTTTCAGACACAAGAAGATTATGCATTTTCAGGCTTTCTGCATGTGCAAACCAAAAATTGTAAAGCTAGGTGGGGACTTGAAATGACAGTAGCATAGGTAGATTTGATTCCCTTTATGTTGATGTGAATACGAAATATATGTATACCTCAGTTTTACCCTGTCTTGTATCACGTTTCAGCTCAGTGTAAGGTAAGATCTAGTAATGTATTTATACCACATTACACATCACTTTCTAAGTTTTTCATTGGATGAACAGTGGAGTATAATGGGAGGGGGGTCATATACTCCTGTTATGGACTGTGCACATGCAATTAAGGATGTAGCATGTATAGAGACACACTGGTTCAGATTCCCAACATTGTCACCAGTCCAACACAGGTCAGAATCTGTTGATTTCATGACAACAGAAGAAAATAGTTGAGAAATGACTTGTGTTGCAAGCAACATCTGGAAAGATTGTGCTCCATTTTCCAATTTTGCTGTTTTGAATTTTGCACTTATTATGTCTACGGGTCAGGGCTTGCAGCATATTAGAAATCCTGAAGAATTCACAAAGATCACAGGTTATAGGGTAGTACTGTAATAACGTATAGCTGCATAAATATATGACATGAATCACACATACTTCATTTGATCAAGAACTCACATAATTATGATATCTAAATCAGTCCTGATAGAATGTGTATGAATAAATGAACTCTTTAATAACAAAATACTGTGACTATGAACCCTGCACAGGATGACTGCTACATTAGATGATTGGCCTGAAAGGTTAGAAGAAAACAAGTTTTTGAATAAATATATTACCATATGGTCAATTATTGTAAGCACTCTTTATACTCGGTCCGAAGGAAAAGTGGGCTTAATTAGGCTCGTTCTCACGCTTCTCCTCAGCTTTTGTTGCATACTGTATTGTATAAAAAACAGGTTTGTATAGTCTGCGACAAAAGCTGGCAAGAAGCCTGGGAATGAGGTTAGGTATAATATCAAGTTATGGAGCCTCAATCATTGCGATCACAAGCAAATAACATTGACGGTACTTTGCCATACCACATGATATTCAAAATTATGTACTAGAAAATGCTTACCAAAGAGCATTTAAATGAATGAAGATTACTTATGTGGGGGGGGGGGTTTACTTAACAAGATGGCATATTATCAAGTGTCATGCATTCTGAAATGACAAACTGCAAGCACAGTGTTTATTACCTCACTGGAAAACATGAACTGAGAGGAACACAATGATGACCACCTCTGGGGATGTAGTAGCTGAATGGAAAATGAAAATGAAAGTAAAGTTCTCTTAAGATATTCAGGATGGAGGTTAACAGTGATGGTCACAACCTCATTCCTAGACTTTCCGGCTACCAATACAAGGTGGTTATGCCTCCCATCCCTAACAAGACACTTGTAAGGCATAATCTACTCACTTCCTATGTATGGTCGCCCATGTACACTCTAGCTACACAACTTATGCCCACCAGAACACTTCCTAAAAATGAAGGGTTGGTAATACCAGACTCCGCTACAACATGAGCACAACTCACCAGCCGTCCATTTCACTCATTTCTCAATGCAAGCTCCTCCTTGTGTGCCTTGGAGACCATGTGGGCCTGGAAAGGCTTTGGCCCATTGAGGTGTTTGTCACAAACTTCACAATAATAGTTCACAGAGTTTGATGATGATGACTGCTGTTTACCGCGGTTGTACGCTGACACATATTGCTGCAATGAGGTATCACAGGCTCTCAATATCACTAGCAAGCTAGCTAACTGTTGATTGTAGCTAGGGCTGCAACTAATATGTGTACAGTTTGAATCAGCCCTGTTTTTCAGGTGATGACAGGTTTTGTTGCTAGTAAGGTCATAAAGTACCAAGTGGTTTGCCAGTACACTTGATGCCACTATATGTGAAATAGGAAATGCCAGTCACAAGCGGCTTTCAAGGCCTTACATTATAGCACTCTGCACAAGTACCATAAATGTTACATACTCGGGAGTACAAGTACCCCATGAATATAAGTACCTATCAAAACTGTTGCTATCAATTTTCTAAATAGTAGTACCCACACAAACATAAGTACATTAGTACCCATCAGCCTCGATGAGTCTGTGGGCAGAGCTTCAACAAAGATGAACTGCCGATGGTAGTAACAGTAACAGCAATAGTACAAGGAGCAGCAACAGCAATACTGAAGCCTGGACATCAATGAGGAGATGCTACTTCAAGGCAGCTCGCTACAATTGGGACGATTGTCCTGATGTTGATGATGTCGTGTGATGAGCTACATGTAGCAGTTCGTCACGCGGACATTTTCGGTCAATAGCGATGCTGAAGATGGATAGTTAATGGCAGTAGGTCTGTTCGTAAATGCAGACTAAACAAGCAGTCCACTCTATAGTGGTGACATCGTCCTTATCGCGGAATTGCAACGACTGTCTTGCAATGCTGTATATTCAACCTCGTGGTATGATACCCCATGATTGCAAGTACCCTATGTGATTTGTAAACGCACAATTTTGAAATAGAAGTAGTACTTATGCTCCCGAGTTTACGGTATCAAATGGATATCATGTCACAGGCATACACAACTTACTTTAGCAGGCATGCTTGAGGTTTGTGGTGGTGGTCCAAACCCCACTCCTACAGCAGCAGCTTTCTGCAAAGCCAGACGCTGAGCACGCTCTCTTCTCTCCTCTTCTCCTGATTTCAAGGCTGATAGTTGGAGCCAAGGCAGTGCCTGCACAGATTTTGAATTCTTTTCAAGTGTGCTCTTATTTGACCTAATCATAGTATTATATCATGGCATAAGGCAGAGATGGGTGGTACAACTCATGTAGGAAGGGTGCAAGTAGTAGCAAGAGAGACATGGTTGCCATGGTAACAGTATGTGTTCCGAGTATGAGAAAGTTTGAAATGAACTAAATATTTTAGAGCACTTTCTGTTACTTTTCCATTAAATTATTTTCAAAGCAATATTCATGTCATAGGCCAAAGTCTCAATTAGTACCAGTGTATAATACAAATTACTAAGTAGTGAAACTGAGTGATCTAAAATGCCATGTAACAGTTATACATGTAAATAAGTGAAAGTTGTCTGAAGTGCCTTCCCAACAGACCAAAAACCAGAGCATTTCTAATGTGTTTACAAGACACTCAAAATGTAATAACACATGCAATAGTATCCACAGTAGTGCACTTTTCTATTTCCTGACGTATAAAAAAGACATTTATATTCATCACCAAAAACATCATTCATTACCCCATGAATTGAATGAGTACTTGGACTGCGTAAACAAAGTGCACTAATCAGCTCCAAGTGGCTAGTCCGTGTAATAGCAAGGAGGCTAGCCAGTAGACCCCACACCTTCATCACTCTGATGTATTGTGCAGTAGGTCATGCAGACCATAAGCAAGTCAAGCTTTGAACTCATATGTGGCAGTTCCGGGTGGAAATCGAACATTATTATATTACGTATTATGATTGTGTTACCACGTTCTAAGTGCTGTCGCGGAGAACTTCTGTTAAAAGCGAGGCTCATACGTGCTGTGTAGACGTATCAGGTAGTCATGCAGCTACGCAGCGTGTATGAACCCTGTCCTTAATGGAAGTTCTGTGCTACAGCACTTAACACAGTAACTTCATCAACGGGATAATGTTCAATTTCTTCTACCTGGCACTGCAAATATGCAAATATGATGGTTAGACTAAATTCTGCTTGAAAGGATGACAAAAGTTTTCGTGACGCTTCCATACCTGGTCCTTCTTGATGAGAACATATGAAGAAGGGACAAAGCCCCTGTCCCCCTCCTCGTTCCTCACCTCCCACCAGTGCTCATTAGAGGGGTGTTCCCCCACCAGCTCCAGTAGCTGCCCTGAGAGGAACACAAGATTGAGGATACAGCCAGTAACACAAAGTATTCTTCCAAGTTAGCTACATTCCGAGGTCACCCTCATTTATTATTTTGTGTTTGTGTTTACAGTAGTACACAGCAGCAGATCAAGGTGTGATGTAAGGCCCAGGACCACTTAGTAACATGTAGGGGGTGGGGCTCAAATAGAGCATGCCATTGCTAGTCAGGACTCCAGATGTTCACATATCCAAAACCACTCAGCTTGACTGGTGGAAAAAAACAAAAAACAAAAACAAACCAAAAACAACAAAATCTTGCACTGCGTATGAACCGCTAAGAAGGATTTTTCAATCTGCTACTGTAATGCAGTCAACTGTTTCAGCCTGCTGTAAATGAAGACACTGGCTTTTGAGAAACGTTCAGACACTAGAATGTTCAGGAGGGAAGCTGAGCAACTACTGTACAAGAGCTAGAGCAGTTGTGTCGACATACCACAGAACGCAGAAAGCAGCAGAAAGTCGTCTACTAACTTCATGATTTGATTGTCCAATTTATGTATCACAAGCCAGGCTGTGTGTTCATAGACAACAGACGTACATGTAGTTTGTGTGTACAGTTAGCTGAAGTAGCCTGCCTATGCAGGACAAATGTCTCCATCATGTGGTGTATCTTAGCAACCACTTCTCTGCATGACTAAGCTGCTCATGTAAACATTTATGTGCAGACACTAGCAAGTGTCAATTCTTCCAGCTGTATGCTGTGATCTGGTAATGCACTGGTGAAGCATTAGGTACAGCCAAACGAAGCTACTCCGCACTGCTTGCTCACGTTTGTCCCACAATGTGCCACATTTCCTATACAAACTGCATGTATACTCAATTTCTAACCTTTACGGAGCGAGAGCTCACTGAATCCTCCAGGTGAATCTTCATTTGCAACATAGTTATACATGCCAACAAGAACCTTTCTTTTCTCTGCAGTGGTATAAACAGCATGAATGAAAAATGTTAAACGTGACGAGTGAAAATCATGTCACAGGTAGCAGGAAAGAAGAGGAGGGGGAGAAAAAGAGAACGGTGAGGGAGAAGAATGAAACAGCCTTCACAATTCCATACACTGAGTTTTGTCTAGTGATATCTGGAGGCCAGGTTGGTGGTTGAGCCAAGATGGTAAGAGTGTGCAACTCCCAATGGTTTCTATATACACCAGCCAGCTGGACAGTATGACTTGTAGGCAATCAGCAGTGAATATGCTTAGGAGGTACTTAACACAAGACATTCTAGGTGCTAGTGTACATTAGCTGAGTGAACACTAGCGAATGCCTGCCTCTTTGCTGCTGTGTTGTACTAGTGCCTGCCATCACCTTTCCTACGCCGTGTTGAAATGGGGCTGCCCCTCCAATTAATGCTACCCTGTAGTAAACAACACAGGGGCTTTGTCCCTTCTTCATATGTTCTCATCAAGAAGGACCAGGTATGGAAGCGTCACGAAAACTGTGTCCTCCTTTTCAAGCAGAATTTAGTACTGTCCAGATAGAAACCTGGGAGTTGTACACTCTTACTGCTTGGTTATGCCTATTCACATGTGAACAGTATCTTTAAAAGGGAGGAGGGTCTGGTCAAATTCCCATCATCAGCTCATGTACTAACACCCAAAGAGTTCTTTTGGGATGGGTTAATGGAAGGACATGAGGCACTGCTAATTGTCTGGTAGCAAAGACATATAGTGTGTTAGCCTCGTTCCCAGGCCTCTCCCGTTTTTGTTCTTCGGTTTGCGTTCAGTATAATACACAGAAGCGGAAGAGCAGCGAAAAAAGGGGAAGGCCTGGGAACACTTGTAACGTGAATGACATCAGGTGGACGTGAGGTGGATGTAGGGGGGCATTCAAATAATGTACTAGACTTCATCATCGAGTGCTCCGTCGCTAGGCAAGACCCCAGACGTTCACAAGATCGCAAGTACTCCGCTTGACTGGTAAGAAACTCGCTTTCAGGTAAGTACTTGTAGTTGGGCACTGCCCCCCCCTACGTCCACCTCGTGTCCACCTGACGTCATTCACGTGATAAGTGTTCCCAGGCCTTCTCCGTTTTTCGCCGCTCTTCTGCTTCTGTGTATTATACTGAACGTAAACCGAAGAACTAAAAACGGGGGAGGCCTGGGAATGAGGTTAACAGTGTGTGTGGTAGCTTTGTTAGTGCAGGTCTGAAATATATTAGCACCCCCTTGTTAGTTGCCTTACTGTTGATTCAACTTGCAACACAAAAACTAGATAGAAATATGACCAGACTCCAATGCAAGAGTCTGGCCTGCAAGACTAGAACCTACAGGGTGACTCACTTTGGGTTCAGTCTACTGCATACACACGGTAACACCTCAAGTACAAGTACTTTCTTTCACCTTGACTTTTCTGCTGCTCAGGCTGCTCAGACCCACTGGCCTCAGAGGACACACTGGCCTCTGGACTCCTGCCGGGCTTTCTGCAAGGCTCAAAGTTCACCATTCCCAGCACACCCCTCCCCCTGCCCGGAGTTGCGTAGCGAAATTCCCGAATAGTGCCTGCCATCACCTTTCTTACGCCACGTGTTCAAATGGGGCTGCCCCTCCAATTAATGCTACCCTGTAGTAAACGAGGAAGGACACGGTCAGGAACAGGTCTAGGGATGGCAGGTACATTCTTTTTATAGAAGTATGCGCTGAAAGAGATGCCTATATAGCTAGAATTAATGGTTGTGCTTGTTTTATGTGGGTCAGATGAAAAAGTTACGATGATTGGGCACAAGTTTTATGGTAGGATAATCATCACGGATTATGATCAAGCCTTATGGCATGCAGAGTAGCACAGTGATGTTGGAAAATGGTGTTGTTGCACTGTTATAGCTCTGTAATTACCGGCTGGTTGTATACAAAGTTTGTGTTTGTCTCAACAAACCAGTGTAAGACTTCTGTTTGCATCGGCTTTGCCCTAGGCTCGAAAGCCAGACCCAGCCAATCCCAGCGCAGATTGCTTTCCATATCAAACACGGGAAATGTCCTCTTCAATCGCCTTCCGTACATCACCCCATACATAATTACGTTCTCAGATGCAAATGTGTAAAGCACACACATCCTCCTTCCATGCATGTGCACACATTCTGTCCCACAGATTCTGCCCCCATCTCTAAGTCAGCCAAGAGAAACCAGAAACGACGAGAGAAGAAGAAAATCAAGCAGGTTGTGGCACCTGACCCTCCTGCGACCACTAGTGCTGTTCAAAAGGAGGTGAAGAAGGAGGAAAGCCCCACACCTCCCCCTCCACCAGCACCTGTTGACCCCATCTCTGAGGTAAAGAGGCAGATTGAGGAGGCAAAGGCTGCCAAGGTGAGTCATAAATATGTGAGAGTAATAGAGTATATTCTTTCTGCCTCAGCACTTGAAAAGTATACAGTGGTGTTATGTACACTGTAGTCATAAGCCAAATATTACAGATTTTTCACTACAGTGGACCCTCGCTTATCCGGCGGGACCAGACCATGGCCAGATAAGCGAAATAGCCAGATATGTGAATCGTCATGCAAATAGCGCCTATAATTTATTAGCACTGTCGTTTCTTTTCCTGTCATGTTATCCATCGTCGGTGCAAACAATCGTCATATTTCAGCCTCTTCAGGCTTTGGATGGTTGACATCTTCATGTGGTCACTACTTTCTTCAGACAATCTTTGCTCCGAGCACACCGTGGGCGTTGAATAGAATACGCAGAGATGGAGGCCGGATAATCCGAGCTGCCGGATATTTGTGTTTTGATAAGCGAGGTTCCACTGTACCAACTTTTATAAGTAGAGTAGGATTGCCAAATGGAAGTTAAAGTAGTTCTTGGAAGCTAGTTAAGGTATAGCTAGAGCAGTACATCACCTATCCCACCATATCTGTGTATTTCAACACGGCCAAAGCTGATGTAACTGTAGTACTTAGACTTTACAAATAATTATCCAACAAAATGACTAGAAGCAAATCATGTTGCTGAACAGAAAACTTTACATTTTTGAATTCACCACAATACATTGTTGCCGCTTTAAATCTTTTGCCTATATATACTATGTTCAGGACATCACTTGCAAGTTGTCTGTGATAAAAAAATGGTTGTCTTTTACTTGGTTAGAATCCAAATTTCACGAAAAGCAAGAGAAAAGAGTTAAAGTTAGAATAGTGGGATGTGGCAGTAGGTTACTGGGTAGCAGATGGACAATCGTCGGATCGAGCATTCGTCTACTACTGGAATGTCTGGGAGGTTGAATATGTATAAGCTTGCAATCTCTAGGAAATTTCAGGATGGCAGCATCATTCAGGGTTCTCTCTACCTGTAAACTGAAAACAACCCATCTAGCAAATAACTGGAAATGATGAACTTAACTGTTAGTACTGTGTGGAGATCCTCTCACTAACACTGCACAGAAATGAATGCATCTACCCAAACTACAGTGCCTGTGTCCACTATACTTACATAAGATCTAAACCTATCATACTTAGGCTTGCTGACTTGTATGGTTGTGAGGGAGGGTGATGTGGCTCTATTATGTAGGACCATGAACGCACCCAGGAGTTGAGGCAGCAGCTGTGGGTACTGCAGGATACTGCAGCACTGGGGAAAGCAGGGTAAGTGCGGGAATTATTAAACATTGAATAGAGAATGATGAAACACAGAATAACAGAAAGGCTAAACAACAGAATATGTTGTATTTGAGTGAAAATGAAAACGCTTTGCACTTTGCTGACACGGCATGAGCAATTGCTATCCAGCGAGGTAGTCTTGCCACTGCTATCCGCAAGACCTTACGGCTGGAACTAAATGAGTGATTAACTTGGCTAACTGCTTGATACATTGTCTGTTTCTTATACGGTTTTTTGAGCAATGGAACACCAAAACCTGTAGGATAGTATACACTCTGAACTAGCCCTAGCTGATCTGTGACGGGTACTAGTAAATTGAAACAAAATGGAATCTATACCCACAGTAATTGCAAATTTGCATACTGTATAGTGCTAAATTTTTTTGCGGGTCTTTAATTTCGCGAATTTTGCGAATTTTCAACTGTTTGCAAAATTTTTTCAACGAAAATTTTTTATATGTAAACTACAGTTTGCACGTGCAAGAGCGTCGATGAACAATATGCTGCCGAATCCACAAGGGACGCTCTCCAAAGAGACACCTTTGAAGTAGGCATTGCTTTGCTGACAGCTGCAAGCTTGAGCGTGGACAACGATGTGACAGTGCGTATTAGATGGAACTTGCTGGTATGCCCATACTACATAACGTGACAGGAAAATCTTCAAAAAACCACCATTCGAAAATTTAGCGCTATACCGTATCTCAGCACACGTGTGGTGTCTGTAATAGCTCTACATAAGCTGTGTCACGCTCACTTGTATCTTCCAGCATTGTTAGTAGACACAGTCTATAGCTGTTTAAGTGTTTATATTGTTGTGACAGTCCACGAGGCTCTTGTTTGTTTTGCTGTCTAACTTTGGACTATAGTTCATGCCCTCTCCTTCCCATACACAAAGTAGTCACATACGCAAGGTGTTAGCTTAGCTAGCAGATGAACCCTGTTGTTGTTAACTATTCTATTTAGCATTAGCATTCATTGGACAGTGGCCTAGGCATTCTAATGAAAGCACACAACTGGACAGCAAGTGCTTTGCATTTACCATGGTCTGCTACACTTAGCCAATAGGTACCTAACTGCTCAGTGTATAGAAATGGAAACAAGGTCCCAATACTGAAAGATGAGTCAACTGTCAGCATGCAGCAAAATGACCAGAACTATTAGCTAGACTTACTACCTAATAAAGTGTAACTGCTAAAGCAAGGAACACTTAGAGACCACTGTTAAGCCTTACCTCACTATTGATGCCGATCCTGGGAGTGAGCTAGCCTCATTCCCAGACCACTCCCAGATTTTATCTCACAGCTGTGATTTTTCTCCACGGCTGTGAGATAAAATCTGGGAGTGGCCTGGGAACGAGGCTAGGAGTGAGCCATATTACAGAGAAAATGCATGCGTTGTGGTACACGTGTGGAATTTGTATAGTTTTGTGGGCGTGGGTTCTGCCTCGTTTTGTTTCACCGTCTTGTTTCGATCTTTCTTGATTTACTATAACCCGATCTGTGACTGTTGTGTGGCCCTCTCCAATATAGCTCAGTTGACTTAGCAAAGTATGCGAGTTGGCCATTATTATGCTTTCTGTCTCAGAGTAAAATTAATGGGAAAGGCCTGGGAAAGAGGCTGAATGTACACAGCATCTGTATAAGTTTTATTGTTAGTTTGTTGGTAGTGGATGAATATGTGTTCTCAATGTACACAGCCCTGGTGCACCACAGCTGGACACCTCTGTATTCACATCCCCACCAAAGCAAGCTCCTGATGTAAAGGTACAAAGCTTTGGCTAAATTACAGAAAGATGTCTTGTTTCACATAAGAATGCCTACTTGACAATAGACAAACTGCATATACTGAGTTAGGCTAGGTGAATTGTGTCAAGTGTAACTTAACATTAGTGTGTAACATTATTGTGTCAAGCATTAGTGTACTTAACATTAGGTTGACAGAAAGTAGACATACCACTTGTCCATATCTAATGTGTATATTACCATTATATTCATGTATAGGAGACAGACTTGGTGCATGTACTGAGTCACGTAGGCTAAATGAGCGAACTGAATCAAGCGAATAGCTACATCTTTATTCAGCCTTTGCGTGCGTGTGTGTGTGTGTGTCTGGGGGGGGGGGGGGTAATTTACTGTATGATGAGGTTATAGTTCAAGAAAGGTTTGATCATCAGAGGATAACACATTACAGAACAAATGCTTTAATAGACTTCAAGATGAAGCAGAGTACTATCTGAGTTCTACATAAATCATGCTGGGTAGTATACTGTCCATTTTATCGCTATGCAACCTTGTCCCAGGTTACTGTTGCTACAGACAACCCAGCAGGGAAGAAGCTGGTTAAATTACAGAAGAAGCTTCAGCAAATCCAGGAGCTCAAAGAGAGGCATGCCAAAGGAGAGAGACTGCAAGAAAACCAGGTTAACAATTGGTTGATTTGCATGTTAGGTATTCCTGTTCACACTCAACCATCAGCTTTATGTTACTAGCAGTAAAAAAAAGATAACTTCATCCTGTACTGGGAGTGCATGCACATGCAATGACGACTCACAGTGAATACTTCACTGACGCTGAGAATAACGAATGGTCACAGTTTGCCAGCTACCCAATGCTTGGCACGTATGCAGCTACATTTGCAGATATATTAAGAAATCCTTGATCCGGACTGACCTCTCTGTAGCAGCTATATTTAGCAATACTTGCAGATATATTGATGACTTGCTTACACTCAACAACCATGATTTTCAAGCATGCATAGGCCAAATTTATCCCCCAGAATTAGAGCTTAAGAAAACTAAAGAGAGTCATCTTAACATTAAAGTCCTGTGTTGAGCTCTCTCTCGGACAGTAGTTAGACGAGATGCGCATAGCAGGGTAGGAAATATATTCACTTCATGGCAAATGGCAATCAAAGAACTGACAATGACAAGTGGCAATCACAGAAACTTAAATAGGAGAAGAGGAATGTTCTAGAAAGTTCCATAGACAAATTACAAGAGCACATGACGAGGACAATAGATAATGAAAAGACACAAGTCTGCTGCAAGTACAATGATTTAACGGCAACCATGCAAGTGAACAAAGGTGGGTACAATCCAACAATTATGTGCATGTGTCCAACATAAGTCTGCTTGCAGCACCATACCGCCGGCCAAGACCGGATGGTCTTAAGTAACATTAGGAGGAGAGTCTGAGGGAAGGAGTAGAGCGATTTTAATCACAGGCCTCTTGTAGGTTCCGGTGGCAGTCTTAATAGTGACCACTCTGACTAATCCGTCCTTTCCAGTATGTGTTTGAATAACCTTGGCAAGTGGCCACTTAGTGGGAACCATATTGTCTTCTTGGAGGATAACGACATCTCCAACTTGGACATTTCTAGTGGGATGGTGCCATTGGGTGTAGCGTCTGAGTGAGGAGATGTATTCTGTAGACCATCTTTGCCAGAAGTGGCGAACAAGAGCTTGACATAAGTGCCAGCGCCGTAGTAGAGATAGAGTACGATAAGAAAAAGCAGGATCTGGAATAGATTCTGGTGGTTTGCCAATGAGGAAATGACCAGGTGTGAGGGCTTCGATGCCGTCTTCATCATACTGAAGTGGTACCAGAGGGCGACTGTTTAGACAGGATTCGATCTGCGTGAGTATGGTAGTGAATTCTTCGAAAGTTAGCTTGTGGGAAGATACAGTACGCCTGAGGCAGATCTTCATGCTTTTGACAGCAGCTTCCCAAAGGCCGCCAAAGTGAGGAGCACGCTCGGGAATGAACTTCCACTTGATATGCTGGTTAGAGCAGAATCGTGATATCTCTTGCTGTGTTTTTTGTCTTTCGAGAAAATCAGCTAGTTCTTGAAGCTCTCGGGAAGCACCAACAAAATTCGTTCCATTGTCACTCCAAATGAGTGAGGGCTTGCCACGGCGAGAAATGAACCTTCTGAGAGTGGCTATGAATGCCTCAGAGGTGAGGTCAGAAACAAGTTCCAAGTGGACGGCTTTAACAGAGAGTGAAACGAATACACATACATAGGCTTTGATCACAGTGGGCTTGCGGACATAACCATATTTGATGTAGACAGGACCAGCATAGTCTACTCCAGTTTGATCGAACACCGGTCCGGGAGTGATCCTTTCAATGGGTAGTTGGCCCAGCATTTGAGGTTGTGGTCGAGCAGAGGTGCGTCGGCAGGTGATACATCCACGAGTGATGGAACGGATAGTCTTCCGACATCCTGTGATGTGATAGTGACGACATAGTGAGGCAGTGAGGAGAGTGGGCCCAGGCGTTGATGTTCAGAGTGAATGATTAGTTTGGTCACGGGGTGTTTTCCATGTAGAATCAGGGGGTGCTGATTCGAGTAAGAAAGCTTGGAATTAGCAATTTGTTGGAATCCAGGAAGGGATGGAGTGGTAGTAAAGGACTGGATTTCTTCAATAGACGTTCCTGCTTCAGGGTTTGAATTTCATTCTGGAAATGGTCATTTTGGATGATGGAGATCCAATAGTATTCTGCTTCATGCAATTCTTCGGTGGAAAGCAAGGGAGTGAGGTGTTTCTGTGTTCCAGAGTGACAGTTCTTGGTGAACCGAAGAATCCAGGCTGTTATGCGTTTGAGATGGTTGAAGTCTGAATACTGTTCAAATGGAATCACAGGAGAACAAGGTTGAGAGATTAAATGAAGTGCGATTTCTCTTTCTTCTTCATGAGTGTCATTTGGGGGCAGTATTGATTGTTTAGGCCAGTCAGCAGGTGATAATTTGAGCCATGTAGGGCCATTCCACCATAGTGAACACTCCAGTAGTTCTGAAGGGAAGAGGCCTCTGGATGCTGAGTCAGCTGGATTTTCAGCACCATTGACATGGTTCCATCTTTCTGGACTGATGAGATCAGCAATGTAGGAGACTCTATTTCCAACGTAGGTTTTGAACCTTCTTGAATTCCCAATGAGCCAGTTGAGGACAACAGTGCTATCAGTCCAGGCGTAGATGGAGCTGAGGGGTAATTGGAACACTTGGCGAACATGGTGGAGCAGCTGTGCTAGCAGGTAGGCACCACAGAGTTCAAGTCGGGGAATGGTCAATCGCTTGATGGGAGCTACTTTGGTCTTGGAGGTCACCAAACAAGTTTGAACATCATCAGAAGAGTCAGTCATTCTAAGGTAGATGACTGCCCCATAGGCTCGCTCAGAGGCATCACTGAATCCATGGAGTTGCATTGAGGTGATTCGAAACTTCTTGTCAACGTAACATCGAGGGATGTGCTTGTGTGTGAGGAAATGTAGCTCAGAGCGCCATTGTAGCCAGACATCCAAGATAGATTGTGGTACGGGGTCATCCCAGCCAACTTTCTGTTCCCAGAGCTGCTGTAGGAGTATCTTGACCTTGATGATTGCGGGAGAGAACCAACCAAGGACATCATAGGTCTTAGCAATGTCAGAGACAAGTGCTCGCTTGGTGATATTGGTAATGGGAGGTAATTCAGCAACTGTAAGGCGAAAGTGATCTTGCCTGGCATTCCATTCAATGCCAAGGGTCTTTGTGTACTGGTCAGGATCGGGTAATTGCTGGGTTGGATTGAACTCTTTAAGATCAGCAGGGATATGGTCCAGTACTGCTGGCTCGCTGGAATTCCATTTCCTCAGGAGAAAACCACCTTTCGTAAAAAGCTCTTGGAGCTGTTTTCGCAACTCAATGGCATCTTGTATGGAGTCTGCACCAGTGAGGCCATCATCAACATAAAAAGAATCTTCAACAACCTTGGCAGCTTGAGGGTAGTCAACAGCAAAGTCGAGAGCATTCTGCTTAAGAGACATGTTTGCGGCAAAGGAGGATGCAGAGACTCCAAAGGTAACTCTGGTCATGCGGTAGTCTTGGAGTGGTTCCTCAGGGGTCCTTCTCCATACAAATCTGTGAAGGTCACGGTCAGAAGGAACAAGCTCAATTGCACGGTACATTTTGCTGACATCAGCAGTGAGAGCAACACGGTGGAGCCTGAACCTTAGGAGAACATCAATGAGAGGGGAGTGAACGGTCGGTCCGACTAGCAGGAGATCATTCAATGAGATACCACTAGCAGATTTAGCAGAAGCATCAAATACAACTCTGAGCTTAGTGGTGGAGCTGTGTTCTTTCCTGACAGCATGCATAGGGAGGTAGAAAATTTCTTTGGGAGGTTTCTGAAGATCAGCCACAGGAACTAGCTCAGCATGATTCATCTTGAAGTATTCCTCCATTACAGTGGAGAATTCTTGGAATTGACCTTTCGAGTACAGTGAACGTTCTAGTGATAGAAATCGTTTCACAGCCTGAGATCTCGACTCTCCAAGTGATTTGGATTGAGGTCTCTTTGGTAGAGGCACAATGAACCGGCCTTCGTCTGAGCGGGTGTGTGCGTCCTTGAAGTGTTGGACCACAAGGCATTCATCTGGAGACAGGTTGGAGGGACCTTTAGGGCTTTCTTCAATTTCCCAGAACTTCCTGAGTAAGTCATCAGCTGAAGTGACAGAGACATGATGGGTGGCGATTGAGAGGCAGACAGAAGTGTGTAAGCTGGTCCTTCCTGCTAGGACCCAGCCAAATATGGTTTCAAAGGCAATTGGAGAACCAGGTGGTCCAGACCGCCGGCCATGCAACAATACATCGGTGTAGACATCAATTCCCAGTAGTATGTCTATCTTTCCAGGACGTCCAAAGTCTGGATCTGCTAGCTTCAAATCCTTGAGGTGAGTCCATTGCGAATCAAAATGGACGGGTTGGACGGGGAGATCACATGTGACTCGAGGAACGACGATGGCAGATACAGAGAGACTCTTTGCAGCGGTGTGGACAGGAGACACGTTAAATGTGGCAACAGATTGGAGTGGAGATTGATGTGATAGTCCAGCAATACCAGAAATTCTAATGTTGTGATGGAAGCGAGGCAAACATAGACTCTGAGCTAGACGCTCGGAAACAAATGATGTGGATGATGCTGAATCAAGTAATGCACGAGCCTTGACTGAGGAGTTGTCAGGAGCCTTGACTAGGACTTGACAGGTCATCAGTAGAGTGTTGGAGGTGACTCCAGCCACTGTATGACTGAGAACCGTAGGCTCAATTGAGGAGGTGGATGAAGTGAGAGTTTTGTCAGACTGACTTGGGAGAGTTTCCTTGCTGTCATCATGGATGAGGGTGTGGTGAGGTTTCTGGCATTTCTTGCACCGGTTGAGGCTAGGACACTGCTTGGAGAAGTGACCTGGTCGAAGGCAATTGAGACAGAGCTCATTTGACTTGATTGTGGACATCATCTTGTCTTGAGGAAGGGATTTAAAACGAGTGCAGACATACAGGGGGTGTTTCTCATTCTTACACAGAGCACAATTTTCAGTGTTGCTTGCACTTGTTGCAAAGGATACTATTGGACCATGTTTACTTGGTGGAACTCGTCTGGGTAAGTGACGCTCTGTATGAACGAACTTCTTTGTTTCAGAGGAAACAAATTCAGACGCTTGTGCTCTGAGGTTGATAAATCCCAGGAGGTCTTTGTAGTGAGGGACCTCTGAGGACTCTTGGCTGCACTTCTGCCACTCAAACATGGTGTTCTGATCAAGCTTCAACTCCAGCAGAGATGTAATAAATGATCCAGACGGTTCTTGTCCCATGGCTTTAAGAGCTCTAAGGTGTTGTTGTGCAGTATCATGCAGATAGCGGAGCTCCTTTCCAGAACCCTCCTTTAAGGGGGCAATTTCAACAATCTTCTTGACATGAGTCTGGTGGATTAGCCTGGGACGATCATAGCGTGACTGCAAACACATGATTGCTTCGGCATATTGGTCTCCAGACCGAGACAGGCCTTCAATAACTTTCTTTGCTGCACCATCCTTGAGTGAGTGATGGAGATATACCAACTTCTCAGTGTCTGAAAGGCTTGAACGTTCATGAATGGCAATACTGAACTGCTCCCAGAACATTTGCCAGTTGAGGATGTTGCCATCAAAGGTGGGAACATCGATTTTTGGTAGTTTGACTCCCGTTGCGATTGTAGCAGATGATTCCATTAATGGATCAGAGATTGGATTTGGGAGAGTGAATAACAGCTTCTTGAGTTGCAGGCTACAGTCAAAGAGAACTTTATCGATGGCATTTGTAGATGTTTCAATCTCATCTCCTTCTTCTACTCCAAGGGATAAGAGTGTTTGGCGAACGTCTCCAAGCTCTTTCTTGAAGTCAGATAGCCGTTCTTGATATTGGTGCAGCAGGTGGAGTTCCGCTGATTCTGCTGTTAGCGCATGGACTGCAGTGCTGACTGCTGAGAGGTTATTCTTCAGATAGGACAATCTGCGCGATGCAATCTTTCTTGCACCAAGACCTGAGGTCAAGCTGCAGGTTGCTATGACTTGCTCAATTCGCATAGCGAGATTGGATATACCATCATCATGTTGGTCGAGTGTGTCTTGCTCTCTGTCGAGAGTTTCCGTATCAGCTTCATCAATACGGTCAATAACGGCATAGTGATGCTTCTTGAAGTCCGCATCGAGATTGTCCAGCATTTGCGACATCCGTTGGGCAAGGCTCGAGGTTGTAGGTTCGTGAATCCTACTCTCAAGGTCTTTCAGTCGAGTGTTCAGGCGGGTTATAGAGGCCTTGCTGACGCCTCTTCTCTTTCTTAGAGTAGCAAGTGTTGGCTGGTCAGTTTCGCTCATTGTTGACAGGCAACTTTGAGGAGAGAGTCAGTGAACATCAGTGCGTTGCATGTGGCGATGGTGTGTAGAATGTAGGCGACAATCCAAGAGAGAACCAGTAGAACAGACTTGCAGTTCGGAAAGTATCCGGCTCGAAGGACCATAAATGTTGAGCTCTCTCTCGGACAGTAGTTAGACGAGATGCGCATAGCAGGGTAGGAAATATATTCACTTCATGGCAAATGGCAATCAAAGAACTGACAATGACAAGTGGCAATCACAGAAACTTAAATAGGAGAAGAGGAATGTTCTAGAAAGTTCCATAGACAAATTACAAGAGCACATGACGAGGACAATAGATAATGAAAAGACACAAGTCTGCTGCAAGTACAATGATTTAACGGCAACCATGCAAGTGAACAAAGGTGGGTACAATCCAACAATTATGTGCATGTGTCCAACATAAGTCTGCTTGCAGCACCATCCTGAATGATAAGTTTTGTACAGACTTTTATCACAAGAGGGATACCTTCAGCTTTTTAATAGTTAATTTTCCACATGTGAATGACAACATACCGTCAAACTACTTAGACAAGGATATGTATGTTTTGTAGCACCTATAACACCTTTGTGCATCGTTATCCCTGGACTTGACAGAAGTATGGGAGATGCCTGAAGAATATCATTACCGAGTGCTTTGCCTTACCTTCTGTTTAACACATGCAGTTACCATACTTAACTTGGCTTACTTATGCACACACAGCCTTTAATAAGCACACATTGTTTGTCTTATATTTGCTACGCAAACATGGTTTTTAACGTTTGTCTGTCTTAACTTATGCCTCAACTCAAATCAGGCCCTGTCCCATTAGTACTTCCGGTACCTCCAGTGCTTCTGTGTGCATGCACGCATGCATGAATTGCGCATCAATAACACGTGATGATAACAATCGCTACAATCATCAAACAAAGGAAAGCTGCACAAAGAGACAGTGCTTTCGAGGAGCTTCTACCGACCTTTGGGATTAGGTCAGATAACAGTCCCCATGTCCTAGTCACCCCACCACAGCTGATGAAGCATGGTATTAGTCTAAGTGCGTCCTGCACAGTAGGTTACTTTGCATAACATTGGGCTGCGTGGCGTGCGCACATTCATTGCGACACATGGAGATGACTCAGGAGAGAAAACAATGAGTCTGGAACAATTTGGATTCGTGAGGTGCTCTGCCGTGACCTCTGCTGTCACTGCATTAAACAGTGATGACTGTGATGCGTCAAACAGGAGGGATCCGACAGCGCCACCCTCCAAAAGAAGACGATTTAACCAGTGGCGGTTCTAGGACAACTATTACTGGGTGGCTAAAGTAGCAGGTGGGGTGTGAGTAAGAACACGCGTAAGCGCGCTCTACCTAGGGGGATCTGGGGGCATGCCCTCCCCCCAGAAAAATTGTTTAGATTCTAGGTCCTCTGAGATGGGTTCTAGTGCAATCTGAGTCAGTTGGAGCTTTCATGCCTGCCAGTTTGATAGTGATCCCATAGACCATTCTTGAGATATTGAAGTTTTTAGGCCAACTTCCGGTTGACGAAGACGACGACAATGACGACAACGATGAAAAATCTCAATTGAACGTGGGTATAGCCTCGCTTTGCTCGGAATTATTGAAATTTTGTATCATCCAAGCATACCAGGGAGTGAGGTAGAGAAAGTTTGGGGGGGGGGGGGGGGAGGGGGGGGCTCCAGCCCCTTCCAGCCCCTTCCAGCCCCCCCCATAAAACTGCCATGCACTGGATTTAACAGTGACTGGGCGGAGGGACGCATGTGGCTTAAACGTGACCAGGACAACAGTGTGATGTTCTGTGAGTGGTGCCGTTGCTTCAATAAGAATGAGCATAGAAACCAATTGTCAAAGGGTGCAGTTCAATGAAGCTGGAGAGTGTCAAAAAACATGAACAGTCAAGGCCGCACAAAGATGCAGAGGCAGCACAATACACCAGTGCTAGGCCATAATGCGTTCCGATGGAGCTCGCCATACAGACCATGGAACAAAACGAGGTTGAGCAGATGAAACACCTTTTCAACACTGCATTTTACCTCATGGAAGCTGAGCGCCCATTTCGTGATTTCCCTGCTCTGCTGCAGCTTCAAGGGTTGAATGGTTTGCAAGTTGGGAAGGGGTGTAACAGTCCCAAGCAAGTGAGAAGGTTTGTCCATTTCATAGCTGAAGAAATTAGGAAAGACTTAGTGGAGTCACTACAGAAGGTAGATTTCTTCTGTGTCTGTATGGACAGCAGTATTGATAAGGCTACCCTTGACGAGGAGATGGTACAGGTTCGTTTCCTGCAAGGCAACATTCCAGTGTACAGATTTGTGGCTCTCAAAGCTCTCTCAAAAGCCAATGCTGCTGGCACTGTTGATGCCATTGTGTCAGCTCTGGAAACAGAATGTGGATGCAGTGACTGAAAGTCGAAGCTTGTAGGATTGTCTGCTGATGGTGCAGTAGCCAATATATGGGTGTGCGTTCTGGGCTGCAAAGCAAATACAAGACAAATTTTCCCAGTACACTGCTGTGCACATAGGGTAGAGCTGGCCATCAAAGACATCAGCACTGATGTGGACTTCTTCAAGTCACTAGAAGGCCCTAGTAGAGCTCTATAAGCTTTACCACAAGTCTCCCCTTTGTTGGAGTGGGATGCGGTCAAGCCTGTGAAGCTGGTAGGTACTAGGTGGGTAGCTCACAGAGAGCGTGCACTTAAGATCTTGCTTGATGGATGGCAAGGCTTTGTTTTGCACACATCTCAGGTGGCACAGGGCTCAACTCAGTCCAAGCTTGTCAACTCCCTTACAAGCATGAAATTCTTCCTCTTTGCAAAATCCTGTGCTTAGACTCAGACCCTTAAATGTGTGTTTTTGTGTGTGTATGTGTCCAAGTTGTCAGTGCAGTATTGTATAATTTTTCTGTCATTAATTTTGTGTAAGCCAAAAATTGTTTGGGCTGTGACGATCATCATTGGCTACTGAATTTGGAGATTAGGGGCCACCACTGGTGACCCATGTTTTGCTCTTAATTTTACATACTGGAGTTATCTTTCTTATGACCAGAAGAAAGGTACCAAGTGACTCCTGTCCTTTCACACTAAACCAGCAGATGGCTCTCCCTCTTTGATGAGCTTATTTATGTTTGATGATTAGAGAATGATAGTAATTACATTAATTATTACTGGATTGGCTGATATATACATCACAAAATCTTTGACACTGCTGCTGAAACCTATGCCACTTAAGAATGTGCAGGTACAGTTTTGGTTGATTTTTAACCTAGATGTAAAAACATAACTCAATTTTTCCATGATTTGACTACGTATGTTGTTATGGTTTCTTTTTACAGCTGGCAAAGATTAAGACAGAGTCAGAGATACTAGATGAAATTGACATTTTAGAAGAGCTCTTAGAACACAAGCAGCTGCCCCATTGTGTATAGCCATCTGCGATGTAAAACAGTGATTCAATGTTGTCTGTATTCACTGTCATAAATGGCAGTATATGAATCTTTGATAGATGCTTATTTTGACTACTGGATTTTCAAGATCAGCTGATTGCTTGGCTATAGCAAAATTTTGATTCCTTTGTGTTCTGTAAATCCAATTTACCCATCCTGGCCCCCACTTCATTAGCTTGGACACATATTGCTGAACAGTGTTGAATAAATCGCAATAATATTATTATTCACTGGTTCGCAAACTGCGTTGTAGGGTTGCTATGTTGTTTGAGTTAGTGGTTTCTACTATAGTTTTAATTAGACCAGAAGAAATCATTCTAGTTTAGTTGAGACCAGATCAAAAAATCATGGTTGTTAAAAGAGGTTACTGTTCTTTGTTAACTACCATTGTTTTTGGTTTTCGTTCAGTTTTACCAACTTTGGTTTAACCAGTGTTGATGTTCTAGTTTTAGTTAACTCTACTATGCAAACAATGAGAATCAAATACAATTAGTACTCATTCTTTAAAGAAGTAGTGTGTCGAGTGGGAGAGCACACCAACACTGTTCACTATGTGAAAATTTTCTTCAAGCACAAAGTGTGAAGTTCAACATAAGAGGATATGGTAATGGGACATTTAAGGCTTAAATGGTTGGGGGGGTGGGGCAGTTGAAGGGTAGATGGGTGGGGCATTTTTTGGCTGAAATAGGTGGGGCAGTTGAAGGGTAGATGGGTGGAGCAGTTAGAATTACTGCATGTTTTGGGAGATATGCTCACAAAATGCTGGTCTTCAGGGGAGTAACATTTTCCCAATCATTGGATGACCACAGGTTTCAGTCCCTAGCTGTTAAATAATTTGCAATGAAAGAACAACTCGTTCTTGAAATCTTAGATTCTATGTAGCTGGCTTTTTATACTTTCTTCTTGGGTGTTACAACCATTATGTGATTCGTATCCATTAATTATGAGGTGAATGGAAGATACTGTTTTGTGTATGGGCTTGAGTGGAAAATTGACAGGAGGTTGGTCGAAATGCTTTGAAAGCACCTAGCCACAAGTCGTTTCACACCCTTGACCATCCACGCACAAGAGCCTGGGAACGAGGCTAGCTTCTTTCTTGAAGACTGAATCATCACTCAGTTTCAACATTGATGCTTTTTAGCCCACAGCATGCACCATTAGACTTAGTCTATCAAGCTAGACCCTCTCTCACCCAGAAAAGTGAGAGAGGGTCTAGCAGATGTTATTAGTATGCATGAGATGCTGACCAATCAGATCTTACTGTTCCATTTTGAGACAGTAGCAACACCTTGGCTTCAGTATATAAGACCAATACTAGTGCAGTTTTAAGGTTGCAGATTAAACAAGCTGTGAACTATGAATATTAATAACATCTGCTAGACCATCTCTCACCTTTCTCTCACTTTTCTGGAGGGTGAGAGATGGTCTAGCTTGATAGACTACATTAGACTAAATGGACTCTAGCAAGGAAGCATGTTTGCACAATGGCTATTCCTAAGTGGTTTATATTGTTCATGGGAGTTCAGAAGTTCACTGGGACTATACCTTGAACCAAACAAGGGACAAAACCAGTTGTGCTTGTGTTTTATAAAGTACACATCAATTTGATTACACTACCTGAAAGCATTGTGGACAATATCAACAAAAATATACCAGCATACATGTGTGTACACTAGCAGTAGTCTGCACCAAGTGTTCAACTGTACATGATTGTACAGCCATGAAATTACTTTGGTCTTAATGCTCATCGAAATGACTGCAGCCATGAAATTACTTTGGTCTTGATGTTTACAAAATTAATCTGTTCTGTAGTTATCCACGTACTGCACATTAAAATCCCAGTGTTTGTATGAATTCACAAAAATAAATTACAGATGGCACACTATGTAAAGTATACCTATACATTCTGAACACAGTACTGCATAAATTTGTTCACCTCAAACGTTACCACCTATACAATAAGTACTCGGTCATATATACATATATTATGTATGTGTGTACTAATTCATGTGATAGAGTAGATGTGAACTACAAGCTACATGTGATAGAGTAGATGTGAACTACAAGCTACATGTGATAGAGTAGATGTGAACTACAAGCTACATGTGATAGAGTAGATGTGAACTACAAGCTACATGTGATAGAGTAGATGTGAACTACAAGCTACATGAATACAAAGAGGACAAGCTAAGGCACTTCAAACACTGAATAAACTTTATTAACTAATGGAGCCGTAAGTGTACACAGGATTCATACGATTTGGTTCTTCTTTGTTTGTTACAGCTTCATAATCTGTGTGTTCTTCTGTGGTGGGTATCACTGGTTCATACTCTTCTGGGTTCACCAGCCGATCTGGCAGGGAATCAGTAACAGACTCAGCCTCCACGTCTGCTTCAGCTTGTCTTGTGTATCTGGTAGCCAGCACACATCTATTCAAACATCTGCCCTTTCTTTTCAAGCACTCAGTGATGCCTAACTTATTTGCTAACTTGCTGCAGATGTACAATATCAGGACCATGTGTGGAACACCCAGCAGCAGGACTATTACCAAAGTATAGTAAGGAACAACTGGTGCTGTTAGATTGAAGTGCACTGCAAGTAGCAGGAGTAGTACTAGTGCCGATGCCTCCAGCAAAGCTAGAATCAAAACATCAGCATTATTCCCAATGTTCCTTTTGTATGGTCTCGCAACAACATAGAAACAAACAACACATACTAATGCAAATTGGGCTACTGCTGAAATCCAGAGTGAATAATTGTGAAATAAAGCTAGTATCAGTATCCTGAGGATGAGGAACAGTGCAGAAACCATCCTGAAGTCACGAGTACCATTGGTTCCATCCTTGTACTCTCCCTGAAATGATTCCACAAACATGTGCAGAGCATGCCACCTCCGAAATCCACAACATGAGACACACTTCCTGAACAGTCTTGTGGGGTACAAAATGAGAAGTATGATTGGAGAAATAATAAATATTAGTAACACGCAAATGGCTATAGTTGCAAATATTAAATACTCCTGTGAATGGCATCCCACTGTTGAGTCAAAGTACAAAACACACTCCTTGTGAACAACATCATGATCATAGACATCAACGTACGAAGTGTACAATAGTGTGAAAGATACAAATAAGATTTTGGAGAAAGAGAGAAGCAGAAATGTTGTAAAAGCATTGATTATTGATGCTTTGGAGTCCCATCTCCTCCTGAAGTGAACAAAATATCTATGAAATGGCTTCCACAGCCAAACAACTTGCCTGAAGTTATTGTCATGAAGTTTTATACATACATACGTGAGTAAAATGAGAAAGATGGGATAAAAGGCCACTAGATACTCAAGTGCAAGTGCATGAACAGTCTTGATGTTGCTGCTTACACAAAATGGTGGAACAACAAAACGAAAAAAGTCTAAGCTCCACATGCCACACAGAGTGAGCAGCACTTGCAGTGCCACATATGGAAATCCTGTAATTATGTTCTCAATACACGGATATAAGTGTATATTGCCACGTTCTGCGTACACTATAATTTGACTCATGAACACAAGGGCACTCAGTGGAGAGGAGGTGGCTCTTATGTGGAAGATCACCACCAGAAAGTACATCACAGTTATTGGGAAAAGTTCCAGGAAGTAGTACAAGACCCATCCATACCCATGTCCCCAGCACTTACTGCATTCCAGAGTGTATGAGTATAGTGCAATGCCATAACCCTCTTTGCACTTTCCGCACAGTGTGCCTTTGCGATTTAGTGGCCCACACATAGACTCATTAAGTAAAGACACATTATTTGGCAGTTGAATATACAAGGATTGGTCAACGGAAGTGATATTGAGGTGTTGAACGTATTGACAAGATCCAACTTCTGTAACGTCCTTTGTACTGTTGTAGGTCATACAGTTGCCCAAAAGCAGGAATAGAGAGTCTGAATCACACCTGACAGTTGAACTGGAAGATGATCCTGGGCTAGATGTGTTGTTGAACCAGCGAGGACAGACATCTTGTCCAGCCGTTGTCTGCTCTGTGAAACTGAACAGAAATATGAATAAGAAACTCTGTATTGCTTTCATGCTGGATGCTGCCAATTAGTTTTCATCAACACGTAATGCTTAGTAAAGCGACTTTCATCAGTTTAACACAGCTACAGTCTTTACTGGACTGCTGTTGCATTTTCTGTGCATGAAATTATTTTCCACTTTAATATCATCACTATGACCATACATGGCTTGAAGGCAACCTAAGTCTAAAACTGTAAACACTGCTTGGTATTCAACTGTGTGCATTTCAGATTTCTTATTTATGTATTTATTGCTAAATGCTTAAAATCGAGTGATTTACTTAACAATTTATGTCATCATATTGCTTTTAGCTTGAGTGATGTTTTTGTTGACATTGGCAAATCACTGTGGGTGGTAATAGCAGTGATTGTAGCCCACAAAGAATTACCCTCAGTGGTAAGAAAACATGAAAATGGTTGCAGTACCTGAAAGCATTGTTGTCACGGTTGATGGAAGCATAATTGCATGATAATGAGTTATACGCAACATGCAGGATATGACTGTGCAATACTATAATAACAACTGAATCCAACCATATACATTCAGTATACTACTTACTAGCTTATACGTACATGTGAAGAATTTCATTAGGAATTATGTCTTCATTAGCATAATTATGTTTTTATTGCTAAATGCTTAAAATCGAGTGATTTACTCGACAAATTTTGTCATCATATTGCTTTAGATTGTGTGATGTTATGCTAATAAAACATAATTATGCTAATGAAGAATTTCACCTCATATATACATTCAAGAGTTGTCCTCAAAACTAGATGCTACTTATGATCATGACAGATTTTGAATTCCTATGACTAGCTCCAATTATCTCTATAGTCCCAGAATGGTTTGTGAACCTCCTAGTACTAATAACCCAATAGCTGTTGGTGTGTATGTATAATTCTATGAAAGTGTGTATGATGAAGTTTTACCACAACTGTCGGGTCTGTACACTTCCATATTTGTCTACAGCTACTACTTCATTTATGCAATGTCTATGCTGTTACATTTGTGCAATGTTGTAAGTCAAGATTAGAAATACGAAGGATATTTTGTATTTGATGTAGCTAGAATTTTCCTAATGGCAACTTGATATCCAGAATGTGTACTAGAAACCTCTTGAAGTAGAGGCTTTAAGTAATGATAGCTTATAGTTAATCTCTGGACACTTGATCAAGTTCCTACTCTGTATAAATATAGCTGTCCCATTAGAATGAGGGTACCTAGTCAATTAGGACACATCTTTTGGGAAGGGAAGGGTTTTGATGTAAACTAATTTGCAGCGTAGTAGTTTCAATTCTGGGTGAAAACCTTTCTCCCAGCTCTTACCAATGTTTTTCTCTCAAGTCCATGCACATCACAACTATTTCATCAGCATGCAAATGCTTAGTAAGGCGACTTTCATGATTTACTGAACTGCTGTTGCATTTTCTGTGAACTTATTTTCCAATTTAATGTTACGTACTATGACCATACATGGCTTGAAAGCAACCGATATAGTTCGAAAAGAGAAAACACTGCTTGGTGTTCATCTGTGTACATTTCGGATGTCTTGTTAAGCATATGTACCTACTTGCTAAATGTTTTACTTTGAGTGATTTACTTAACAACTTATGTCATCATAATGCTTTTAGCTTGTATGATGTTTTTGTGGACTGGGTTGACATTGGCAAATCACTGTGGGTGGTATAATAGAACAAAGAATTGTCCTCGGCAGATTCCCATGACAGCATGCATGCATGGAGCCAACAGGTGAAATCTGGAGACATTTTTTTTAATATAAGTATCTGTCAATCGGTCATTACAATTTTCTGTGTGTGTTATGTAGAGGTAGTGACATGGTGCGTGATACCTAGATGTGCACAGTAGAGTACTTATCATGCATATCCATGCATTGGCCTACCTATGTTATGTACTGCTCTTAATTATGCTTCCTTACTAAGTGTACGCATGCGCATAGTATAAGCCCCTCACACACAATCCACATATATAGGCACGGTCAAAGACATAGGAGGACAGAGCTTTAGGCATAAATGAAGGGCAGCAAAGTGTGCTTTGGAGGAGTTGTAGACATTAGCAAGGTGTTGCAGCATTTACTTAGTGCCAAAATGCTAATAACTTATACTATTGCTGTTATTTCTTTGTCTTCGCTTCCTTAATGTTGCAAGGCATTGACTGCACTTTGCTGACCCCTTCCTCAAGGTTCTCAACTCGGCCTTGTTCTCTGCCTTTGCTTTGTTGGTGGAACAACAATACGTAGGCATATTGAATGACATCAAGCAAGTGTGAAAATCCTTTCTGGTGCCACTGTGAGGGGTTAAGGTTGTGTAGCTGGTAAATGGAAGCTTGTTGGTATACCAAAGTTTCATTCCTTGGGTAAGTGCACCACGCCATTAACAAATAACCAGTCAGAATGGGTGTCCAACACTTCCTTTGGCCTGTGTATTAACTTATTTATATTATGCGGAACATTTAATTTGCATCTTTGGGTGTAGTTTAAGTGTTGAGTGAATGATGCTTCATTTAACACAAGAATGCCTACTTAACAGTAGACAAACTGCATGTACGTACTGAGTTAAGTTAAATGAATTGTATAGGTCTACTTAACATTAGGTTGACAGCATACTACTTGTCCATATCTAATTTGTATAGTATCATTAATTCATGTATAGGAGACAAACTTGGTGCATGTACTGAGGCATGCAAGTTAAATGAAATTTAACAAGTGAATATCTACATCTTCATTCAGCTTTTGTTGCATGTGTGTGTGGAGTGTGTGTGTGGATGTGTGTGTGTGTATGTATGTGTGTGTGTGTGTGTGTGTGTGTGTATGTGTGTGTGTGTGTGTGTGTGTTTGTGTGTGAGAAAGACTCTTCCCGTTAAGGGTGGCAGGGAACTTGTCCATTGTACTTTGTGTCATTAAAAATGAGATGATTTTTTTCACTTATTATTTTTTGGGTGGCGTTTCTTTGTGTGTGATAGAACAAAACAGCATTCAGATTCTATGAAAGTATTATAGTTGAATTATGCATTTAAATGTTCTGCTGTTTCCAATTCATGGTTTTCTTTTGCTGGTCATCAGGGGAGCTCCCAATCTGATCCTTGCACAATCACAGGTTTCGGCTCTTTAAACTCCCAACCTGTGATTGACTACAGAAAGGGTGGAGCCCCTCCCATATGGAGTCCAGCACAGTCTGGTGGTTATGTGAAATGTGTTGCACATGGATTTACATGCATGCAGGCTTACATGTAGACTTACACACGTGGGCTATGTGCAAACTGCACTGTTCTTTAACTGTATATACCTGTGAGTTAGCAGCTATAAAAATAAAGGCATTGGTTCTTTCTCAACTGAGTCTTCCATGCTTGTTTTGGGATCAGTTTAATCTGAAGCTTTTCTGCTGCAACTTTTTGTTTTTGTTATTATGGGCATTAGTAAAATGACTGTACTAGTAGTACTTAGAATGTATTTAGGTACCTAATACCTCAGAAGAGTGGTCGATGCTGCTAGATTCTTTCTGGCACGTGTACAAGTAACAGACCTTTTCTAGAGGGAGTATTGGTTGGGTGTTGTAATTGCTAGGTGTTAGGTGCACTGTACTTACAAAGTACGTGGTAAGTGTATAACCAGTGTTGATGTTATAGTTTTAGTTAACTGTACAATCCAAATTATGAGGATCAAACACAGTTGGTTCACAATCTCAAGTGACAACTCTTTCTCAAAATCTTAGATTCTATGTAGCTGGCTTCTTACTTTCTTCTTGGCTGTTTCATGCGGCCATTATGTGATAACCATTCATTTTTATGTTAGCTATGAGGTGAATGGAAGATACTGTTTTGTGTATGAGCTTCAGTGGAAAGTTGACAGGAAGTACTTGCTTTGAAAGTACTTGGATGCAAGTCATTTCACATCCTTGACCATTCTAGCTTCTTTATGAAAGAATGAATCATTACTCACACTTAAACATTGGTGCTTTTTAGTCCACAAAACCATCAGCCTAAATGGACTCTAGCAAGGAAGTATGTTTGCACAATGGCTATATTCCTAAGTGGTAATTTATATTGTTCATGGGAGTCCAGAAGTTCTCTGGGACTATACCTTGAACCAAACAAGGGACAAAACCAGTCATGTTTGTGTTTTATAAAGTACACATCAATTTGATTACACTACCTGAAAGCATTGTGGACAATAACAACAAAAATATACCAGCATACATGTGTGTACACTAGCAAGAGTCTGCACCAAGTGTTCAACTGTACATACTTGTACAGCCATGAAATTACTCTGGTCTTAATGCTCATCCTTCAAATTCTGCTCAGTAGTTATCCAGATACTGGACAATAAAATCTCAGTGTTTGTATGAATTCATGTGTGGGTCACTAAACTGAAGAAGGCACACTCTGAACACAGTACTGTGTAAATTTGTTCACCTTCGAAAGTTTCCACATATATATACAATAAGTGCTGGGTCATAAATATAGATTGGAAGTGTGCGTCCACTAATTCATGTGAAAGAGTATGCCTACCAAGCTGGAGTCCCTGGGAATCTTGCCGCAGCTCAACTCTCAGTGTTTCAACCACTTAGCTATAATCACTAGCCGTCATTAATTCTATCCTATAAATGTAAATATATACTCTTATTTACCTTATCTTAAATGCAGCATCAGAGAATATATGGGAATTGATTATACTAGCTAAAAGGTGTGGCTTGATACCCATCATTATAGGTTCTAGCTAGGTTAACACATGCATGTATTGATTCCCTAGTTGACATCTGATCCTAGTTTTTCTGAAGATAGCGTTATTCTAAAATGATTTGTCTTTGACACTAGGTGCTACTCAGGGCTCTGGAAGTAATGAGATGTTAATACACTCAATCAAGTGTCTACTCTTTTGAAATGTATACTATTTTCTCCCAGATATGAAGACATGTCCATGCTTATCAACGGTTTATCAATGTATATACACACTAATCTTTTCATTACTTCATCATTTTTAGTTGTACTACAGATGTGAACTACAAGTTACATGGGTACAAAAAGGACAAGCTAAGGCACTTCAAACACTGAATGTACTTTATTAACTAATGGAGCCGTAAGTGTACACAGGATTCATTCGTTTTGGTTCTTCATTGACCACGTCTTTGCTTATGATGACTTCGTAATCTGTGTGTTCTTCTGTGGTGGGTAGCACTGGTTCATACTCTCCTGGGTTCACCAGCCGGTCTGGCAGGGAGCCAGTATCAGACTCAGTCTCCACATCTGCTTCAGCTTCACTTGTAGGCCTGGTAGCATGCACACATCTTTTCAAAAGTCTGCCCTTCCTTTTCAAGCACTCAGTGATGCCTAACTTATTTGCTAACTTGCTGCAGATGTACAATATCAGGACCATGTGTGGAACACCCAGCAGCAGAACTATTACCAAAGAATAGTAAGGAACAACTGGTGCTGTTAGATGGAAATACACTGCAAGAAGCAGGAGTAGTACAGGTGTTCCCAGCAAAGCTAGAATCAAAACATCAACATTATTTCCAAAGTTCATTTTGTATGGTCTCGCAACAACATAGAAACAAACAGCACATATTAATGCAAATTGGGCTACTGCTGAAATCCAGAGTGAATAATTGTGAAATGAGACCAGTATCAGTATCCTGAGGATGAGGAATGTTGCAGAAGCCATTCTGAAGTCACGAGTACCATTGGTTCCATCCTTGTACTCTCCCTGAAATGATTCCACAAACATGTGCAGAGCATGCCACCTCCGAAATCCACAACATGAGACACACTTCCTGAACAGTCTTGTGGGGTACAAAATGAGAAGTATGATTGGAGAAATAATAAATATTAGTAACACGCAAATGGCTATAGTTGCAAATATTAAATGCTCCTGTGAATAGCATCCCACTGTTGAGTCAAAGTACAAAACACACTCCTTGTGAATAACATCATGATCATAGACATCAACGTACGAAGTGTACAATAGTGTGAAGGATACAAATAAGATTTTGGAGAAAGAGAGAAGCAGAAATGTTGTAAAAGCATTGACTATTGATGCTTTGGAGTCCCATCTCCTCCTGAAGTGAACAAAATATCTGTGAAATGGCTTCCACAGCCAAACAACTGGCCTGAAGTTGTTGTCATGAAGCTTTATGCATACATAAGTGATTAAAATGAGAAAGATGGGATAAAATGCCACTATATACTCAGGTGCGAGTGCATGAACAGCTTTGATGTTGCTGCTTACACAAAATGGTGGAATAACAGAACGAAAGAAGTCTAAGCTCCATATGCCACACAGTACTAGCAGCACTTGCAGTGCCACATACGGAAATCCTGTTATTATGTTCTCAATATACGGATATAAGTGTATATTGCCACGTGTTGTGTACACTACAATCTGGCTCATGAACACGAGGGCACTCAGTGGAGAGGAGGTGGCTCTTATGTGGAAGATCACCACCAGAAAGTACATCACAGTTATTGGAAACAGTTCCAGGAAATAGTACAAGACCCATCCATACCCATGTCCCCAGCACTTACTGCATTCCAGAGTGTATGAGTAAAGTGCAGTGCCATAGCCATCTTTGCACTTTCCACACAATGTGCCTTCTCGATTTAGTGGTCCACACATAGACTCATTAAGTAAGGATACATTGCTTGGTAGTGTAATATACAGAACGTGGTCAACGGAAGTGATATTGAGGTGTTGAATGTATTGGCAAGATCCAACTTCTGTAACGTCCGTTGTACTGTTGTAGGTCATACAGTTGCCAAGACGCAGTAATATAAAGTCTGGATCACACCTGACAGTTGAGCTTAAACTGGAAGATGATCCTGGGTTAGATGTGTTTTTGAACCAGGGAGGACAGACATCTTGTTCAGCAGTCGTCTGCCCTGTGAAACTGAAGAGAAATATGAATAAGAAACACTGTATTGCTTTCATGCTGGCTTGATACCAACTAGTTTTCATCAACACGTAATGCTTAGTAAGGCGACTTTCATCAGTTTAACACAGCTACAGTCTTTACTGAACTGCTGTTGCATTTTCTGTGCATGAAATTAATTTCCACTTTAATGTTACTATGACCATATGTGGCGCATTTCAGATTTCTTAATTATGTATTTATTGCTAAATGCTTAAAATTGAGTGATTTACTTAACAAGTTATGTCATCATATTGCTTTTAGCTTGAGTGATGTTTTTGTTGACATTGGCAATTCACTGTGGGTGGTAATAGCAGTGATTGTAGCCCACAAAGAATTACACGCAGTGGATCAAGAAAACATAAAAACGGTTGCACTACCTGAAAGGATTGTTGTCTCAGTTGATGAAAGCATAATTGCATGATAATGAGTTATACGCAACATGCAGGATATGACTGTGCAATACTATAATAACAACTGAATCCAACCATATACATTCAGTATACTACTTACTAGCTTACAATCGCAGATACGTACACATGTGAAGTAATATAATAATTACACCTCATATATATATACATTCATATACCAGGAAAAGTTGAAATGAGTTGTCCTCAAAACTAGATGCTACTTATGATCATGACTGATTTTTAAATTGCTATGACTAGCTCCAATTATCTCCATAGTCCCAGAATGGTTTGTGAACCTCCTAGTACTAATAACCCAAAAGCTGTTGGTGTGTATGTATAGTTCTATGAAAGTGTGTATGATGAGGTTTTACAATAGGTCCACATACAAACCACAACTGTTGGGTCTGTACACTTCCATATTTGTCTACAGCTATTTCATTTGTCTATGCTGTTACATTTGTGCAATGTTGTAAGTCAAGGAATACAAAAGATATTTTATATTTGGTGTAGCTAGAATTTTCCTAATGGCAACTTGATATCCAGAATGTGTACTAAAAACCGTCTTGTAGGTGCTTTAAGTAATGATAGCTTATAGTTAATCTGTGGACACTTGATCAAGACCATAAATATATAGTCTCATTGGAAGGAGGGTACCTAGTCAATTAGGACACATCTTTTGGGAAGGGAAGGGTTTTGATGTAAACTAATTTGCACAGTAGTAGTTTCAATTCTGGGTGAAAACCTTTCTCCCAGCTCTTACCAATGTTTTTCGCTCAAGTCCATGCACATCACAACTATTCCATCAGCATGCAAATGCTTAGTAAGGCGACTTTCATGATTTACTGAACTGCTGTTCCATTTTCTGTGAACTTATTTTCCAATTTAATGTTACGTACTATGACCATACATGGCTTGAAAGCAACTGATATAATTCGAAAAGAGAAAACACTGCTTGGTGTTCAGCTGTGTACATTTCGGATGTCTTGTTAAGCATATGTATCTACTTGCTAAATGTTTTAATTTGAGTGATTTACTTAACAACTTATGTCATCATAATGCTTTTAGCTTGCATGATGTTTTTGTGGACCGGGTTGACATTGGCAAATCACTGTGGGTGGTATAATAGAACAAAGAATTGTCCTCAGCAGATTCCCATGACAGCATGCATGCATGCAGCCAACAGGTGAAATCTGGAGACATTGTTTTATATAAGTACATAACATTTTCTGTCAATTGGTCATTACAATTTTCTGTGTGCGTTATGTAGAGGTAGTGACATGGTGCGTGATACCTAGAGGTGCACAGTAGAGTACTTATCATGCATATCCATGCATTGACCTACCTATGTTATGTACTGCTCTTAATTATGCTTCCTGAGTTATGCTTCCATACTAAGTGTACGCATGCGCATAGTAAGCCCCTCGCACACAATCCACATATATAGGCACGGTCAAAGACATAGGAGGACAGAGCTTTAGGCATAAATGAAGGGCAGCAGAGTGTGCTTTGGAGGAGTTGTAGACATTAGCAAGGTGTTGCAGCATTTACTTAGTGCCAAAATGCTAATAACTTATACTATTGCTGTTATTTCTTTGTCTTCGCTTCCTCAATGTTGCAAGGCATTGACTGCACTTTGTTGGCCCCTCGGACTCCACTTCCTCAAGGTTCTCAACTCGGCCTTGTTCTCTGCCTTTGCTTGAACAATGTAGGCATATTGAATGCTTGATATCATGTGTGTGTGTGTGTGTGTGTGTGTGTGTGTGTGTGTGTGTGTGTGTGTGTGCATGTGTGTGTGTGTGTGTGTGTGTGTGTCTGTGTGTGTGTGTGTGTGTCTGTGTGTGTGTGTGTGTGTGTCTGTGTGTGTGTGTGTGTGTGTGTGTGTGTGTGTGTGTGTGTGTGTGTGTGTGTGTGTGTGTGTGTGTGACAGGGAACTTGTCCATTGTACTTTGTGCAGTAGAAATGAGATGATTTTTTCACTTATTATTTTTGGGGGTGTGGTCCTTTGTGTGTGATAGAACAAAACAGCATTCAGATTCTATGAAAGTATTATAGTTGAATTATGCATTTAAATGTTCTGCTGTTTCCAATTCATGGTTTTCTTTTGCTGGTCATCAGGGGAGTTCCCAATCTGATCCTTACACAATCACAGGTTTCGGCTCTTTAAACTCCCCACCTGTAATTAGCTACAGAAAGGGTGGAACCCTTCCCATATGGAGTCCAGCACAGTCTGGTGGTTATGTGAAATGTGTTGCACATGGATTTACATGCAGGCTTACATGTGGACTTACACACGTGAGCTATGTGCAAACTGCACTGACTGTTCTTTAACTGTATATACATGTGAGTTAGCAGCTATCAAAATAAATCTTTCTCAACTGAGTCTTCCATGCTTGTTTTGGGATTAGTTTAATCTGAAGTGGCGCTTTTCTGCTGCAACTTTTTGTTTTTGTTATTATGGGCATTAGTAAAATGACTGTACTAGTAGTACTTAGAATGTATTTATGTACCTAATACCTCAGAAGAGTGGTCGATGCTGCTAGATTCTTTCTGGCACATGTGTACAAGTAATAGACCTTTTCTAGAAGGACTATTGGTTGGGTGTTGTAATTGCTATGTGTTAGGTACACTGTGCTTACAAAGTACTTGGCAAGTGTATAACCAGTGTTGATGTTATAGTTTTAGTTAACTGTACAATCCAAATTATGAGGGTCAAACACAGTTGGTTCACAATCTCAAATGACAACTCTTTCTCGAAATCTTAGATTCTATGTAGCTGGCTTCTTCTTACTTTCTTCTTGACTGTTTCATGCGGCCATTATGTGATATGTTAGCTATGAGGTGAATGGAAGATACTGTTTTGTGTATGAGCTTGTCGACAGGAAGTTGGGTCCAAATGCTTTGAAAGTACTTGACTGCAAGTCATTTCACATCCTTGACTATTCTAGCTTCTTTATGAATGAATGAATCATTACTCACACTTAAACATTGGTGCTTTTTAGTCCACAAAACCATCAGCCTAAATGGAGGAAGTATGTTTGCACAATGACTATATTCCTAAGTGGTAATTTATATTGTTCATGGGAGTCCAGAAGTTCTCTGGGACTATACCTTGAACCAAACAAGGGTTTTATCAAGTACACATCAATTTGATTACACTACCTGAAAGCATTGTGGACAATGACAACAAAAATATACCAGCATACATGTGTGTACACTAGCAAGAGTCTGCACCAAGTGTTCAACTGTACATACTTGTACAGCCATGAAATTACTTTGGTCTTAATGCTCATCCTTCAAATTCTGCTCAGTAGTTATACAGATACTGGATAATAAAATCCCAGTGTTTGTATGAATTCATGTGTGGGTCACTAAACTGAAGAAGGCACACTCTGAACACAGTACTGTGTAAATTTGTTCACCTTCGAAAGTTTCCACATATACAATAAGTGCTGGGTCATAAATATAGATTGGAAGTATGTGCCCACTAATTCATGTGAAAGAGTACATATGCCTACCAAGCTGGAGTCCCTGGGAACCTTGCAGCAGCTCAACTCTCAGTGTTTTGACCACTTAGCTATGATCACTAGCCCTCATATATCCTTAAATGTAAATATATACTCTTATTTACCTTATCTTAAATGCAGCATCAGAGAATATATGGGAATTGATTATACTAGCTAAAAGGTGTGGCTTGATACCATCATTATAGGTTCTAGCTAGGTTAACACATGCATGTATTGATTCCCTAGTTGACATCTGATCCTAGTTTTTCTGAAGATAGCGTTATTCTAAAATGATTTGTCTTTGACACTAGGTGCTACTCAGGGCTCTGGAAGTAATGAGATGTTAATACACTCAATCAAGTGTCTACTCTTTTGAAATGTATACTATTTTCTCCCAGATATGAAGACATGTCCATGCTTATCAACGGTTTATCAATGTATATACACACTAATCTTTTCATTACTTCATCATTTTTAGTTGTACTACAGATGTGAACTACAAGCTACATGGGTACAAAAAGGACAGGCTAAAGCATTAAGCAAACATTTCAAACACACAATAAATTTTATTAACTAATGGAGCCGTAAGTGTATACAGGATTCATTCGTTTTGGCTCTTCATTGACCACGTCTTTGCTTATGATGACTTCGTAATCTGTGTGTTCTTCTGTGGTTGGTAGCACTGGTTCATAATCCTCTGGGTTTATCAGGCGATCTGGCAGAGAGCCAGTATCAGACTCAGTCTCCACATCTGCTTCAGCTTCACTTGTAGGCCTGGTAGCCTGCACACATCTTTTCAAAAGTCTGCCCTTCCTTTTCAAGCACTCAGTGATGCCTAACTTATTTGCTAACTTGCTGCAGATGTACAATATCAGGACCATGTGTGGAACACCCAGCAGCAGAACTACTACCAAAGAATAGTAAGGAACAATTGATGCTGTTAGATGGAAATACGCTGCAAGAAGTAGGAGTAGTTCAGATGTTCCCAGCAAAGCTAGAATCAAAACATCAACATTATTTCCAATGTTCCTTTTGTATGGTCTCACAACCGCATAGACACAAACAGCACATATTAATGCAAATTGGCCTACTGCAGAAATCCAGAGTGAATAATTGTGAAATGAGGCCAGTATCAGCATCCTGAGGATGAAGAATGTTGTAGAAACCATCCTGAAGTCACGAGTACCATTTGTTCCATCCTTGTACTCTCCCTGAAATGATTCCACAAACATGTGCAGTGCATGCCTCCTCCGAAATCTACAACATGTGACACACTTTCTAAAAAGTCTTGCGGGGTACAAAATGAGAAGTATAATTGGAGAAATGATAAATAGTACCAACACACAAACAGCTATAGTTGCAAATATTAAATACTCTGGTGAATGGCACTTCACTGTTGAGTCAAAGTACAAAACACACTCCTTGTGAATAACATCATGATCATAGACATCAACGTACCAAATGTACAACAGTGTGAAAGATACAAATAAGATTTTGGAGAAAGAGAGAAGCAGAAATGTTGTGAAAGCATTGACTATTGATGCTTTGGAGTCCCATCTCCTCCTGAAGTGAACAAAATATCTGTGAAATGGCTTCCACAGCCAAACAACTGGCCTGAAGTTGTTGTCATGAAGCTTTATACATACATAAGTGATTAAAATGAGAAAGATGGGATAAAATGCCACTATATACTCAAGTGCGAGTGCATGAACAGCTTTGATGTTGCTGCTTACACAAAATGGTGGAATAACAGAACGAAAGAAGTCTAAGCTCCATATGCCACACAGTACTAGCAGCACTTGCAGTGCCACATACGGAAATCCTGTAATTATGTTCTCAATATACGGATATAAGTGTATATTACCACGTGTTGTGTACACTACAATCTGGCTCATGAACACAAGAGCACTCAGTGGAGTGGATGTGGCTCTTATATGGAAGATCACCACCAGAAAGTACAGCACAGTTATTGGGAAAAGTTCCAGGAAAAAGTACAAGACCCATCCATAACCATGTCCCCAGCACTTACTGCATTCCAAATTGTATGAGTATAGTGGAATTCCATAACCATCTTTACATTTTCCACACAATGTGCCTTCTCGATTTAGTGGTCCACACATAGACTCATTAAGTAAGGATACATTGCTTGGTAGTGTAATATACAGAACTTGGTCAACAAAAGTAGTATTGAGGTGTTGAACGTATTGACAAAATCAAATTTCTGTAATGTCCGTTGCACTGTTGTAGGTCATACATTTGCCAAGACGCAGTAACAGAAAGTCTGGATCACACCGGACAGACGTGCTTAAACTGGAAGATGTTCCTGGGCTAGATGTGTTGTTGAACCAGGGAGGACAGACATCTTGTCCAGCAGTTGTCTGCTCTGTGAAACTGAAGAGAAATATGAATAAGAATCTCTGTATTGTTTTCATGCTGGCTTGCTACTGATTAGTTTTCATCAGATTGCAAATCATTAGTAAGGCGACTTTCATCAGTTTAACACAGCTACAGTCTTTACTGAATTGCTGTTGCATTTTCTGTGCATGAAATTAATTTCCACTTTAATGTTACTATGACCATACATGGCTTGATGGCAACCTAAGTCTTAAAATGTAAACACTGCCTGGTATTCAACTTCAGATTTCTTATTTATTGCTAAATCGAGTGATTTACTTAGCAAGTTATGTCATCATATTGCTTTTAGCTTGAGTGATGTTTTTGTGGACTAGCAAATCACTGTGGGTGGTAATAGCAGTTATTGTAGCCCACAAAGAATTACCCTCAGTGGTAAGAAAACATAAAAACTGTTGCACTACCTGATAGCATTGTTGTCACAGTTGATGAAAGCATAATTGCATGATAATGAGTTGTATGCAACATGCAGGATATGGCTGTGCAATACTATAATAACAACTGAATCCAACTATATACATTCTGTATACTACTTAATAGCTTACAATCATAGATACGTACACGTGTGAAGTACTATTACACCTCATATATACATTCATAATACAAAAAAGATGAAATGAGTTGTCGTCAAAACTAGATGCTACTTATGATCATGACTGATTTTGAATTGCTATGACTAGCTCCAATTATCTCTAGCCCCTATAGTCCCAGAATTAGGTTTGTGAACCTCCTAGTATTAATAACCCAATAGCTGTTGGTGTGTATGTATAATTCTATGAAAGTGTGTATGATGAGGTTTTACCACAACTGTCGGGTCTGTACACTTCCATATTTGTCTGTAGCTACTACTTCATTTATGCAATGTCTATGCTATTTCATTTGTGCAGTGTTGTAAGTCAAGAAATACAAATGATATTTTATATTTGATGTAGCTAGAATTTTCCGAATGTGTACTAAAAAGCCGTCTTGAAGTAGAGGCTTTAAGTAATGATAGCTTATAGTTAATCTCTGGACACTTGATCAAGTTGCTACTCTGTATAAATATAGCTGTCTCATTAGAATGAGGGTACCTAGTCAATTAGGACACATCTTTTGGGAAGGGAAAGGTTTTAATGTAAACTAATTTGCAGCGTAGTAGTTTCAATTCTGGGTGAAAACCTTTCTCCCAGCTCTTACCAATGTTTTTCTCTCAAGTCCATGCACATCACAACTGTTTCATCAGCATGCAAATGCTTAGTAAGGCGACTTTCATGATTTACTGAACTGCTGTTCCATTTTCTGTAAACAGTTTTCCAATTTAATGTTACGTACTATGACCATACATGGCTTGAAAGCAACCGATATATAGTTTGAAGAGAGAAAACACTGCTTGGTGTTCAGCTGTGTACATTTCGGATGTCTTGTTAAGCATATGTACCTACTTGCTAAATGTTTTACTTTGAGTGATTTACTTAACAACTTATGTCATCATAATGCTTTTAGCTTGTATGATGTTTTTGTGGACCGGGTTGACATTGGCAAATCACTGTGGGTGGTATAATAGAACAAAGAATTGTCCTCAGCAGATTCCCATGACAGCATGCATGCATGCAGCCAACAGGTGAAATCTGGAGACATTGTTTTATATAAGTACATAACATTTTCTGTCAATTGGTCATTACAATTTTCTGTGTGCGTTATGTAGAGGTAGTGACATGGTGCGTGATACCTAGATGTGCACAGTAGAGTACTTATCATGCATATCCATGCATTGACCTACCTATGTTATGTACTGCTCTTAATTATGCTTCCTGAGTTATGCTTCCATACTAAGTGTACGCATGCGCATAGTAAGCCCCTCACACACAATCCACATATATAGGCACGGTCAAAGACATAAGAGGACAGAGCTTTAGGCATAAATGAAGGGCAGCAGAGTATGCTTTGGAGGAGTTGTAGACATTAGCAAGGTGTTGCAGCATTTACTTAGTGCCAAAATGCTAATAACTTATACTATTTGCTGTTATTTCTTTGTCTTCGCTTCCTCAATGTTGCAAGGCATTGACTGCACTTTGTTGGCCCCTCGGACTCCACTTCCTCAAGGTTCTCAACTCGGCCTTGTTCTCTGCCTTTGCTTGAACAATGTAGGCATATTGAATGCTTGATATCATGTGTGTGTGTGTGTGTGTGTGTGTGTGTGTGTGTGTCTGTGTGTGTGTGTGTGTGTGTGACAGGGAACTTGTCCATTGTACTTTGTGTCATTAAAAATGAGATGATTTTTTCACTTATTATATTTGGGGGTGTGTTCCTTTGTGTGTGATAGAACAAAACAGCATTCAGATTCTATGAAAGTATTATAGTTGAATTATGCATTTAAATGTTCTGCTGTTTCCAATTCATGGTTTTCTTTTGTGGTCATCAGGGGAGTTCCCAATCTGATCCTTACACAATCACAGGTTTCGGCTCTTTAAACTCCCCACCTGTAATTAGCTACAGAAAGGGTGGAGCCCTTCCCATATGGAGTCCAGCACAGTCTGGTGGTTATGTGAAATGTGTTGCACACGGATTTACATGCAGGCTTACATGTGGACTTACACACGTGGGCTATGTGCAAACTGCACTGACTGTTCTTTAACTGTATATACATGTGAGTTAGCAGCTATCAAAATAAATCTTTCTCAACTGAGTCTTCCATGCTTGTTTTGGGATCAGTTTAATCTGAAGTGGCGCTTTTCTGCTGCAACTTTTTGGTTTTGTTATTATGGGCATTAGTAAAATGACTGTACTAGTAGTACTTAGAATGTATTTATGTACCTAATACCTCAGAAGAGTGGTCGATGCTGCTAGATTCTTTCTGGCACATGTGTACAAGTAACAGACCTTTTCTAGAAGGACTATTGGTTGGGTGTTGTAATTGCTATGTGTTAGGTACACTGTGCTTACAAAGTACTTGGCAAGTGTATAACCAGTGTTGATGTTATAGTTTTAGTTAACTGTACAATCCAAATTATGAGGGTCAAACACAGTTGGTTCACAATCTCAAATGACAACTCTTTCTCGAAATCTTAGATTCTATGTAGCTGGCTTCTTACTTTCTTCTTGGCTGTTACATATGGCCATTATGTGATAACCATTAATTATAAGGATTTTTATGTTAGCTATGAGGTGAATGGAAGATACTGTTTTGTGTATGAGCTTGTTGACAGGAAGTTGGGTCCAAATACTTTGAAAGTACTTGACTGCAAGTCATTTCACATCCTTGACTATTCTAGCTTCTTTATACACTGTAAAAACATATAGGTTACTTCAACCATATTTTGGTCGTCTCAGTTGCATGCCTGTTGTGTATGTGATACATTACAAACTTCAAGGAAGGCTACCAATCTCATTCTGAATCAGAGTGTAGTTGAGAAGCTTCTCCCTTTGTTAAATTAGTATCTCCTTTCCGAAGGCTTATAGCATTTCTGGTGAGGTTGGTGTTTCTTTGATCCTACACTGACATCTGTCCCTGGAGGAGTACCTGGTTGCATGGCTGTGGTCGAAATGCCAGGAATGTAACCAAATAGCTATAGGCTTTCTGTAAGAAGATCGTAACTGAGGGAGAAGCTTCTGAATTACACTTAAGCTTTGATTCAAATAGGAAGCATCCCTTTGAAGTTTGTAATGTGTCACGCACACAACAGGCATGCAACTGAGATGACCAAAATATGGTTGAAGTAACCTATATTATGTTTTTACAGTGTATGAATGAATGAATCATTACTCACACTTAAACATTGGTGCTTTTTAGTCCACAAAACCATCAGCCTAAATGGAGGAAGTATGTTTGCACAATGACTATATTCCTAAGTGGTAATTTATATTGTTCATGGGAGTCTGGAAGTTCCCAGGGACTATACCTTGAACCAAACAAGGGACAAAACCAGTCATGTTTGTGTTTTATCAAGTACACATCAATTTGATTACACTACCTAAAAGCATTATGGGCAATATCAACAAAAATATACCAGGATACCTGTGTGTACACTAGCAGTAATCTGCACCAAATGTTCAACTGTACATGCTTGTACAGCCATGAAATTACTCTGGTCTTAATACTCATCCTTCAAATTCTGCTCAGTAGTTATCCAGATACTGGATAATAAAATCCCAGTGTTTGTATGAATTCATGTGTGGGTCACTAAACTGAAGAAGGCACACTCTGAACACAGTACTGTGTAAATTTGTTCACCTTCGAAAGTTTCCACGTATACAATAAGTGCTGGGTCATAAATATAGATTGGAAGTATGTGCCCACTAATTCATGTGAAAGAGTACGTATGCCTACCAAGCTGGAGTCCCTGGGAACCTTGCAGCAGCTCAACTCTCAGTGTTTTGACCACTTAGCTATGATCACTTGCCCTCATATATCCTATAAATGTAAATATATACTCTTATTTACCTTATCTGTCATTAACTTAAATGCAGCATCAGAGAATATATCGGAATTGATTATACTAGCTAAAAGGTGTGGCTTGATACCCATCATTATAGGTTCCAGCATGGATAACACATGCATGTATTGATTCCCTAGTTGACATCTGATCCTAGTTTTTCTGAAGATAGTGTTATTCTGAAATGATTTGTCTTTGAAACTAGGTGCTACTCAGGGCTCTGGAAGTAACGACATGTTAAATACACTCGATCATGTGTCTACTCTTTTCAAATGTATATTATTTTCTCCCAGAAATGAGGACAAGTCAATGCATAGCAACGGTTTATCAATATACACACTAATCCTAGTTTTCATTGCTTCATCATTTTTAGCTGTACTACAGATGTGAACTACAAGCCACATGGGTACAAAAAGGATAAGCTAAAGCATTAAGCAAACATTTCAAACGCACAATAAATTGTATTAACTAATGGAGCCGTAAGTGTATGCAGGATTCATTCGTTTTGGTTCTTCATTTACCACGTCTTTCTTTATGATGACTTCATAATCTGTGTGTTCTTCTGTGGTGGGTATCACTGGTTCGTACTCCTCTGGGTTGACCAGCCGGTCTGGCAGGGAGTCAGTAACAGACTCAGCCTCCACATCTGCTTCAGCTGGTCTTTTGAGTCTGAGTGCCAGTGCACATCTTTTCAAATGTCTGCCTTTCCTTTTCAAGCACTCGATGATGCCTAACTTGTTTACCAACTTGTAGCAGATGTACAATATCAGGACCATGTGTGGAACACCCAGCAGCAGAACTACTACCAAAGAATAGTAATGAAGAGTTGGTGCTGTTAGATGGAAATTCACTGCAAGAAGCTGGAATATTGCCGATGCCTCCAGCAAAGCTAGAATCAAAACATCAACATTATTCCCAATGTTCCTTTTGTATGGTCTCACAACAGCAAAGAAACAAACAGCACATATTAATGCAAATTGGCCTACTGCTGAATTCCAGAATGAATAATTGTGAAGTGAGGCCAGTACCAGTATCCTGAGAAGGAGGAATGATGCAGAAACCATTCTGAAGTCATGAGTACCATTGGTTCCATCTTTGTACTGTCCTTGAAATGATTCCACAAACATGAGCAGAGCATGCAACCTGCGAAACCTACAACATGTGACACACTTTCTAAAACATCTTGTGGGGTACAAAATGAGAAGTATGATTGGAGAAATGATAAATATTAGTAACACACAAACAGCTATAGTTGCGAATATTAAATGCTCCGGTGTATGGCATCCCACTGTTGAGTCAAAGTACAAAACACACTTCTTAACAATAACATCATGATGATAGACATCAACGTACGAAGTGTACAATAGTGTGAAGGATACAAATAAGATTTTGGAGAAGGAGAGAAGCAGAAATGTTGTGAACGCATTGACTATTGATGCTTTGGAGTCCCATCTCCTCCTGAAGTGAACAAAATATCTGTGAAATGGCTTCCACAGCCAAACAACTGGTCTGAAGTTATTGTCATGAAGTTTTATACATACATAGGTGAGCAAAATAAGAAAGATGGGATAAAATGCCACTATATACTCAAGTGCAAGTGCATGAATAGTCTTGATGTTGCTGCTTACACAAAATGGTGGAATAACAAAACGAAAGAAGTCTAAGCTCCATATACCACACAGTACTAGCAGCACTTGCAGTGCCACATATGGAAATCCTGTTACTATGTTCTCAATATACGGATATAAGTGTATATTACCACGTATTGTGTACACTACAATCTGACTCATGAGCACAAGCGCACTCAGTGGAGAGGAGGTGGCTCTTATGTGGAAGATCACCACCAGAAAGTACAGCACAGTTATTGGGAAGAGTTCCAGAAAATAGTACAGGAGCCATCCATAGCCATGTCCCCAGCACTTACTGCATTCCAGAGTGTAAGAGTATAGTGCAATGCCATAACCCTCTTTACACTTTCCACACAGTTCACCTTCTCGATTTAGTGGTCCACACATAGACTCATTAAGTAAGGATACATTGCTTGGTAGTGTAATATACAGAACTTGGTCAACGGAAGTAGTATTGAGGTGTTGAATGTATTGGCAAGATCCAACTTCTGTAATGTCCGTTGTACTGTTGTAGGTCATACAGTTGCCAAGACGCAGTAATAAAAAGTCTGGATCACACCTGACAGTTGTGCTTAAACTGGAAGATGATCCTGGGCTAGATGTGTTGTTGAACCAGGGAGGACAGCCATCTTGTCCAGCAGTTGTCTGCTCCGTGAAACTGAAGAGAAATATGAGTAAGAAACTTTGTATTGCTTTCATGCTGGCTTGCTACCGATTAGTTTTCATCAGCATGCAATGCTTAGTAAGCCGACTCGTCAATTTATTACAGCTACATTATTTTATTGAACTGCCGTTGCATTTTCTGTGAACTTATTTTCCAAATTAATGTTATGTACTATGACCATACATGGCTTGAAAGCAACCTAAGTCTGAAAAGTAAACACTGCCTGGTATTGCCTGTGTGCATTTCAGATTTCATAAATATGCTTAAAATCGAGCGATTTACTTAACAAATTATGTCATCATATTGCTTTTAGCTTGAGTGATGTTTTTGTTGACATTGGCAAATCACTGTGGGCGGTAATAGCAGTGATTGTAGCCAACAAAGAATTACCCTCAGTGGTAAGAAAACATAAAGATGGTTGCAGTACCTGAAAGCATTGTTGTCTCAGTTGATGAAAGTATGATTGCATGATAATGAGTTATATGTAACAGCCAGGATATGGCTGGGCAATACTATAAATATACATTCTGTATACTACTTACTAGCTTACAATCGTAGATACGTACATGTGAACTAATGTTGCACCTCATATAATATTATACATTCATTTATCATACGTCTAACTCACGCTAATGTATGGGAGTCAATGGGGAAGCCTTGCAGCTGCGCGCAGTTTATAAAAAGCCGTATTTTTTACTACAAGTCACGCGACAATCCGTATCAGTACTACAAGTCACGTGAGAATCCGTATCAGGTACTAAAAGTCACGCGAGAATCCGTATCAGGTACTACAAGTCACGTGCGCTGCGTCTGAACGTGCAATGAAATCGAAGGTTCGTATGATAAAATCATTATCACCATAGTACCAAGCTATACCGGAAAAAAACATTACTCGTTTGTTGCCGTTGGCATTGTTACTCGTGCTGCGCACTCGTAACAATACAGACGGCAACAAACTCGTGATATTTTCCGGTATAGCTTCGTACTATGGTGATAATTATATAATATCACAAAAGTTGAAATGGGTTGTCATCAAAACTAGATGCTACTAAAAAGTCTTGTTATCATGACCGATTTTGAATTCCTATGAATTATCTCTAGTCCCAGAATCAGGTTTGTGAACCTCCTAGTATTAATAACCCAAAAGCTGTTGGTGTGTATGTATAGTTGTATGAAAGTGTGTATGATGAGGTTTTACACACACAAACCACAACTGTCGGGTCTGTACACTTCCATATTTGTCTGTAGCTACTATTTCATTTATGCAATGTCTGTGCTATTTCATTTGTGCAGTGTTGTAAGTCAAGAAATACAAATGATATTTTATATTTGATGTAGAATGCTCTTAATAGCAACTTGATACCCAGAGTGTGTAGTAAAAACCCTCTTGAAGGAGACTCCTTAATTAATGATACCTTAGTTAATCTCTGGACACTCAATCAAGTTCCTACTCTGTATAGATATATAGCCAATAGCTGTCTCATTAGAATGAGGGCACCTTGTCAATTAGGACACATCTTTTAGGAAGGGAAGGGTTTTAATGTAAACTAATTTGCGCAGTAGTAGTTTCAATTGTGGATGAAACCATCCATTTCTCCCACCTCTTACTTGCCAGTGTTTGTCACTCAAGTCCATGTACATCACAACTGTTTGAATATAGACATTAAATTTTTTTACCATTTTCAACTTCACTACAGACATAAACAAACATCACAAACTTTTCATCATTCATTAGTTGACAATTTCAAACACATCTATCATCAATGGTTGATACCTTTTTTGCGAAAGGAATTCTTTCCATTAACTTCACCAAATGGAGTCATAAGTGTACAGAGGATTCATATGTCTTGGTTCTTTATTGACCAGATCATTGTTTACTGTGGTGTCAGCGGTTGTGTGTTGTTCTGTGGTTGGTATCAGTGGGTCGTATTCATCTGGGTTTATCAGCCGGTCAGGCAGAGAACCAGTATTGGTTTCGGCCTCCAAAGCTCGTGTTGGAGGTCTGATTGCCAGCACGCATCTCTTCAAATGTCTGCCCTTCCTTTTCAAGCACTCAGTGATGCCTAACTTATTTAACAACTTGTAGCAGATGTACAATATTAGGACCATGTGTGGAACACCCAGCAGCAGTACTACTACCAAACAAATGTAAAGGGCAGCTGGTGCTGTTAGACGGAAGTAAAATGCAAGTAGCAGGAGTAGTACCGATGTACTCAGCAAAGCTAGAATCAAAACATCAACACTATTCCCAATGTTCCTTTTGTATGATCTCACCACAGCAAAGAAACAAATAGCACATATTAATGTAATTCGTCTTCCTGCTAAAACCCAAAGGGAATAATTATGAAATGAGGCCAGTATCAGTATCCTGAGGATGAGAAACAATGCAGAAACCATCCTGAAGTCACGAGTACCATTGGTTCCATCCTTGTACTGTCCCTGAAATGATTCAACAAACATGTGCATAGCATGCCACCTCCAAAATCTACAACATGTGACGCACTTCCTAACGAGTCTTGTGGGGTACAGAACGAGAAGTATAATTGGAGAAATGATAAATATTAGTAACACACAAACAGCTATAGTTGCGAATATTAAATGCTCGTGTGAATGACATCCCACTGTTGAGTCAAAGTACAAAACACACTACTTATGAATAACATCATGATCATAGACAAGAATGTTAGACATGTACAACAGTGTGAAGGATACAAATAAGATTTTGGAGAAAGAGAGAAGCAGAAATGTTGTGAAAGCATTGACTATTGATGCTTTGGAATCCCATCTCCTCCTGAAGTGAGCAAAATGTCTGTGAAATGGCTTCCACAGCCAAACAACTGGCCTGAAGTTGTTATCATGGAGTTTTATAGATACATAGGTGAGCAAAATGAGGAAGATAGGATAAAACGCCACTAGATACTCAAGTGCAAGTGCGTGAACAGCCTTGATGTTGCTGCTTACACAAAATGGTGGAATAACAAAACGAAAGAAGTCTAAGCTCCATATACTACACAGCACTAGTAGCACTTGCAGTACCACATATGGAAATCCTGTTACTATGTTTGCAACATATGTATATAAGTGCACATTGCCACGTATTGTGTACACTACAATCTGACTAATGAACACAAGGGCACTCAGTGGGGAGGAGGTGGCTCTTATGTGGAAGATCACCACCAGAAAGTACATCACAGTTATTGGAAACAGTTCCAAGAAATAGTACAAGACCCATCCATAACCATGTCCCCAGCACTTACTGCATTCCAGAGTGTATGAGTATAGTGCGATCCCATAGCCATCTCTGCAGTGTCCGCACAGTGGTCCTTCACGATTTAGTGTTCCACACATGAACTCATTAAGTAAAGACACATTATTTGGCAGTTGAATATACAGAACGTGGTCAACGGAAGTGATATTGAGGTGTTGAACGTATTGGCAAGATCCAACTTCTGTAATGTCCGTTGTACTGTTGTAGGTCATACAGTTGCCAAGACGCAGTAATAAAAAGTCTGGATCACACCTGACAGTTGTGCTTAAACTGGAAGATGATCCTGGGCTAGATGTGTTGTTGAACCAGGGAGGACAGCCATCTTGTCCAGCAGTTGTCTGCTCCGTGAAACTGAAGAGAAATATGAGTAAGAAACTTTGTATTGCTTTCATGCTGGCTTGCTACCGATTAGTTTTCATCAGCATGCAATGCTTAGTAAGCCGACTCGTCAATTTATTACAGCTACATTATTTTATTGAACTGCCGTTGCATTTTCTGTGAACTTATTTTCCAAATTAATGTTATGTACTATGACCATACATGGCTTGAAAGCAACCTAAGTCTGAAAAGTAAACACTGCCTGGTATTGCCTGTGTGCATTTCAGATTTCATAAATATGCTTAAAATCGAGCGATTTACTTAACAAATTATGTCATCATATTGCTTTTAGCTTGAGTGATGTTTTTGTTGACATTGGCAAATCACTGTGGGCGGTAATAGCAGTGATTGTAGCCAACAAAGAATTACCCTCAGTGGTAAGAAAACATAAAGATGGTTGCAGTACCTGAAAGCATTGTTGTCTCAGTTGATGAAAGTATGATTGCATGATAATGAGTTATATGTAACAGCCAGGATATGGCTGGGCAATACTATAAATATACATTCTGTATACTACTTACTAGCTTACAATCGTAGATACGTACATGTGAACTAATGTTGCACCTCATATAATATTATACATTCATTTATCATACGTCTAACTCACGCTAATGTATGGGAGTCAATGGGGAAGCCTTGCAGCTGCGCGCAGTTTATAAAAAGCCGTATTTTTTACTACAAGTCACGCGACAATCCGTATCAGTACTACAAGTCACGTGAGAATCCGTATCAGGTACTAAAAGTCACGCGAGAATCCGTATCAGGTACTACAAGTCACGTGCGCTGCGTCTGAACGTGCAATGAAATCGAAGGTTCGTATGATAAAATCATTATCACCATAGTACCAAGCTATACCGGAAAAAAACATTACTCGTTTGTTGCCGTTGGCATTGTTACTCGTGCTGCGCACTCGTAACAATACAGACGGCAACAAACTCGTGATATTTTCCGGTATAGCTTCGTACTATGGTGATAATTATATAATATCACAAAAGTTGAAATGGGTTGTCATCAAAACTAGATGCTACTAAAAAGTCTTGTTATCATGACCGATTTTGAATTCCTATGAATTATCTCTAGTCCCAGAATCAGGTTTGTGAACCTCCTAGTATTAATAACCCAAAAGCTGTTGGTGTGTATGTATAGTTGTATGAAAGTGTGTATGATGAGGTTTTACACACACAAACCACAACTGTCGGGTCTGTACACTTCCATATTTGTCTGTAGCTACTATTTCATTTATGCAATGTCTGTGCTATTTCATTTGTGCAGTGTTGTAAGTCAAGAAATACAAATGATATTTTATATTTGATGTAGAATGCTCTTAATAGCAACTTGATACCCAGAGTGTGTAGTAAAAACCCTCTTGAAGGAGACTCCTTAATTAATGATACCTTAGTTAATCTCTGGACACTCAATCAAGTTCCTACTCTGTATAGATATATAGCCAATAGCTGTCTCATTAGAATGAGGGCACCTTGTCAATTAGGACACATCTTTTAGGAAGGGAAGGGTTTTAATGTAAACTAATTTGCGCAGTAGTAGTTTCAATTGTGGATGAAACCATCCATTTCTCCCACCTCTTACTTGCCAGTGTTTGTCACTCAAGTCCATGTACATCACAACTGTTTGAATATAGACATTAAATTTTTTTACCATTTTCAACTTCACTACAGACATAAACAAACATCACAAACTTTTCATCATTCATTAGTTGACAATTTCAAACACATCTATCATCAATGGTTGATACCTTTTTTGCGAAAGGAATTCTTTCCATTAACTTCACCAAATGGAGTCATAAGTGTACAGAGGATTCATATGTCTTGGTTCTTTATTGACCAGATCATTGTTTACTGTGGTGTCAGCGGTTGTGTGTTGTTCTGTGGTTGGTATCAGTGGGTCGTATTCATCTGGGTTTATCAGCCGGTCAGGCAGAGAACCAGTATTGGTTTCGGCCTCCAAAGCTCGTGTTGGAGGTCTGATTGCCAGCACGCATCTCTTCAAATGTCTGCCCTTCCTTTTCAAGCACTCAGTGATGCCTAACTTATTTAACAACTTGTAGCAGATGTACAATATTAGGACCATGTGTGGAACACCCAGCAGCAGTACTACTACCAAACAAATGTAAAGGGCAGCTGGTGCTGTTAGACGGAAGTAAAATGCAAGTAGCAGGAGTAGTACCGATGTACTCAGCAAAGCTAGAATCAAAACATCAACACTATTCCCAATGTTCCTTTTGTATGATCTCACCACAGCAAAGAAACAAATAGCACATATTAATGTAATTCGTCTTCCTGCTAAAACCCAAAGGGAATAATTATGAAATGAGGCCAGTATCAGTATCCTGAGGATGAGAAACAATGCAGAAACCATCCTGAAGTCACGAGTACCATTGGTTCCATCCTTGTACTGTCCCTGAAATGATTCAACAAACATGTGCATAGCATGCCACCTCCAAAATCTACAACATGTGACGCACTTCCTAACGAGTCTTGTGGGGTACAGAACGAGAAGTATAATTGGAGAAATGATAAATATTAGTAACACACAAACAGCTATAGTTGCGAATATTAAATGCTCGTGTGAATGACATCCCACTGTTGAGTCAAAGTACAAAACACACTACTTATGAATAACATCATGATCATAGACAAGAATGTTAGACATGTACAACAGTGTGAAGGATACAAATAAGATTTTGGAGAAAGAGAGAAGCAGAAATGTTGTGAAAGCATTGACTATTGATGCTTTGGAATCCCATCTCCTCCTGAAGTGAGCAAAATGTCTGTGAAATGGCTTCCACAGCCAAACAACTGGCCTGAAGTTGTTATCATGGAGTTTTATAGATACATAGGTGAGCAAAATGAGGAAGATAGGATAAAACGCCACTAGATACTCAAGTGCAAGTGCGTGAACAGCCTTGATGTTGCTGCTTACACAAAATGGTGGAATAACAAAACGAAAGAAGTCTAAGCTCCATATACTACACAGCACTAGTAGCACTTGCAGTACCACATATGGAAATCCTGTTACTATGTTTGCAACATATGTATATAAGTGCACATTGCCACGTATTGTGTACACTACAATCTGACTAATGAACACAAGGGCACTCAGTGGGGAGGAGGTGGCTCTTATGTGGAAGATCACCACCAGAAAGTACATCACAGTTATTGGAAACAGTTCCAAGAAATAGTACAAGACCCATCCATAACCATGTCCCCAGCACTTACTGCATTCCAGAGTGTATGAGTATAGTGCGATTCCATAGCCATCTCTGCAGTGTCCGCACAGTGGTCCTTCACGATTTAGTGTTCCACACATGAACTCATTAAGTAAAGACACATTATTTGGCAGTTGAATATACAGAACGTGGTCAACGGAAGTGATATTGAGGTGTTGAACGTATTGACAAGATCCAACTTCTGTAATGTCTGTTGTACTGTTGTAGGTCATACAGTTGCCCAAAAGCAGGAATAGAGAGTCTGAATCGCACCTGACAGCAAAACTGGAAGATGACCCTGGGTTAGATGTGTTGTTGAACCAGGGAGGACAGACATCTCGTTCAGCAGTTGTCTGCTGTGGGAAACTGAAGAGAAAAATGAATAAGAAACTTTGTATTGCTTTCATGCTGGATGCTACCAATTAGTTTTCATCGATCTGCATGCAAATTCTTAGGAAGGCGACTAAACACAGCTACAGTATTTACTGAACTGGTGTTGCATTTTCTGTGCATGAAATTAATTTCCACTTTACTATCACCATACATGGCTTGAAAGCAACCTAAGTCTAAAAATGTAAACACTGCCTGGTATTGCCTGTGTGCAATTCAGACTTCTTGTTTAAGCATAATTATGTTTTTATTGCTAAATGCTTAAAATCGAGTGATTTACTTAACAAATTATGTCATCATATTGCTTTTAGCTTGAGTGATGTTTTTGTTGACATTGGCAATTCACTGTGGGTGGTAATAGCAGTGATTGTAGCCAACAAAGAATTACCCTCAGTGGTAAGAAAACATAAAAACGGTTGCACTACCTGAAAGCACTGTTGTCTCAGTTGATGAAAGTATGATTGCATGATAATGAGTTACACGCAACATGCAGGATATGGCTGCAATACTATAATAACAACTGAATCCAACCATATACATTCTGTATACTACTTACTAGCTTACAATCATATATGGATACGTACACGTGTGAAGTAATATTACACCTCATATATACATTCATATACCAGGAAAAGTTGAAACGAGTTGTCCTCAAAACTAGATGCTACTTATGATCATGACAGATTTTGAATTCCTATGACTAGCTCCGATTATCTCTAACCCCTATAGTCCCAGAATTAGGTTTGTGAACCTCCTAGTACTAACAACCCAAAAGCTGTTGGTGTGTATGTATAATTCTATGAAAGTGTGTATGATGAGGAGTTCATATACAAACCACAACTGTCTGGTCTGTACACTTCCATATTTGTCTATAGCTACTATGTAGTGTCTATGCTATTCCATTTGTGCAGTGTTGTAAGTCAAGAAATACAAAGTGATGTAGGTACAATTTGCAACTTGATATCCAGAATGTGTAGTAAAAACCCTCTTGAAGGAGATGCTTTAATTAATGATACCTTAGTTAATCTCTGGACACTTGATCAAGTTCATACTCTGTATAAATATATAGCCTCATTGAGGACACCATGTCAATTAGGTGACACATCTTTTAGGAAGGGAAGGGTTTTAATCTAAACTAATTTGCAGAGTAGTAGTTTCAATTCTGGATGAAACCATGCATTTCTCCCACCTCTTACTTACCAGTGTTTTTCACTCAAGTCCATGTACATCACAACTGTTTCAATTATAGACATTAAAATTTTTATCATTTTCAACTTCACTACAGACATAAACTACATGGGTACAAAAAAGAGCAGCTAAAGCATTAAACAACATCACAAACACAACATATTCATTAGTTGACAATTTCAAAATCATCAGTGGTTGATACCTTTTTGTGAAAAGAATTCTTTCCATCAACTTAACTAAATGGAGTCATAAGTGTACAGAGGATTCATACGTCTTGGTTCTTTATTGACCAGATCATTGTTTACTGTGGTGTCAGCGGTTGTGTGTTGTTCTGTGGTTGGTATCAGTGGGTCGTATTCATCTGGGTTTATCAGCCGGTCAGGCAGAGAACCAGTATTGGTTTCGGCCTCCAAAGCTCGTGTTGGAGGTCTGATTGCCAGCACGCATCTCTTCAAATGTCTGCCCTTCCTTTTCAAGCACTCAGTGATGCCTAACTTATTTACCAACTTGTAGCAGATGTACAATATCAGGACCATGTGTGGAACACCCAGCAGCAGAACTACTACCAAAGAATGGTAAAAGGCAGCTGGTGCTGTTAGATGGAAGTAACATGCAAGTAGCAGGAGTAGTACGGATGTACTCAGTGAAGCTAGAATCAAAACATCAACACTATTCCCAATGTTCATTTTGTATGGCCTCACAATAGCATAGAAACAAATCGCACATATTAATGTAATTCGTCTTCCTGCTAAAACCCAAAGGGAATAATTATGAAATGAGGCCAGTATCAGTATCCTGAGGATGAGAAACAATGCAGAAACCATCCTGAAGTCACGAGTACCATTGGTTCCATCCTTGTACTGTCCCTGAAATGATTCCACAAACATGTGCAGAGCATGCCACCTCCGAAATCCACAACATGAGACACACTTTCTGAACAGTCTTGTGGGGTAGAGAATGAGAAGAATTGTTGGAGAAATGATAAATAGTACCAACACACAAACAGCTATAGTTGCAAATATTAAATGCTCGTGTGAATAGCATCCCACTGTTGAGTCATAGTACAAAACACACTTCTTTTGAATAACATCATGATGATAGACATCAACGTGTGAAATGTACAACAGTGTGAAGGATACAAACAAGATTTTGGAGAAAGAAAGAAGCAGAAATGTTGTGAAAGCATTGACTATCGATGCTCTGGAATCCCATCTCCTCCTGAAGCGAGCAAAATGTCTGTGAAATGGCTTCCATAACCAAACAACAGGTCTGAAGTTGTTGTCATGAAGTTTTATACATACATAAGTGAGTAAAATGAGAAAGATGGGATAAAATGCCACTATATACTCAAGTGCGAGTGCATGAACAGCTTTGATGTTGCTGCTTACACAAAATGGTGGAATAACAGAACGAAAGAAGTCTAAGCTCCATATACCACACAGTACTAGCAGCACTTGCAGTGCCACATACGGAAATCCTGTTATAATGTTTGCAATATATGAATATAAATGTATATTGCCACGTACTGTGTACACTACAATCTGACTCATGAACACAAGTGCACTCAGTGGGGAGGAGGTGGCTCTTATGTGAAAGATCACCACCAGAAAGTACAGCACAGTTATTGGAAAGAGTTCAAGGGAATAATACAAGGCCCATCCATGACCATGTCCCCAGCACTTACTGCATTCCAGAGTGTATGAGTTTAGTGCAATGCCATAGCCATCTTTACACTTTCCGCACAGTGTACCTTCACGATTTAGCGGCCCACACATAGACTCATTAAGCAAAGACACATTATTTGGCAGTTGAATATACAGGAATTGATCAAGAGAAGTGATATTGAGGTGTTGAACGTATTGACAAGATCCAACTTCTGTAACGTCCTTTGTACTGTTGTAGGTCATACAGTTGCCAAGACGCAGGAATAGAGAGTCTGAATCACACCTGACAAAACTGGAAGATGATCCTGGGCTAGATGTGTTGAACCAGGGAGGACAGACATCTTGTTCAGCAGTTGTCTGCTCTGTGAAACTGAAGAGAAATATGAATAAGAAACTTTGTATTGCTTTCATGCTGGCTTGCTACCAATTACAACACGTAATGCTTTGTAAGGCAACTTTCATCAGTTTAACACAGCTACAGTATTTACTGGACTGCTGTTGCAGTTTCTGTGCATGAAATTAATTTCCACTTTAAATGTTACTATGACCATACATGGCTTGCATCAACTGAGACAACAATCCTTTCAGGTAGTGCAACCGTTTTTATGTTTTCTTACCACTGAGGGTAATTCTTTGTGGGCTACAATCACTGCTATTACCACCCACAGTGATTTGCCAATGTCAACAAAAACATCACTCAAGCTAAAAGCAATATGATGACATAACTTGTTAAGTAAATCACTCGATTTTTAAGCATTTAGCAATAAATACATAATTAAGAAATCTGAAATGCACACAGTTGAATACCAAACAGTGTTTACATTTTTAGACTTAGGTTGCCTTAAAGCATAATTCATGATTGCATAATAATAAGTTATACACAACATGCAGGATATGACTGTGCAATACTGTAATAACAACTCAATCCAACCATATACATTGTGTATACTACTTATTAGCTTACAATCGCAGATACGTACATGTGAAGTAATGTTTCACCTCATATATGCATTCATATACCAGGAAAAGTTGAAATGAGTTGTCCTCAAAACTAGATGCTACCTATGATCATGACTGATTTTTAAATTGCTATGACTAGCTCCAATTATCTCCATAGTCCCAGAATTAGGTTTGTGAACCTCCTAGTATTAATAACCCCATAGCTGTTGGTGTGTATGTATAGTTCTATGAAAGTGTGTATGATGAGGTTTTACAATAGGTCCACATACAAACCACAACTGTCGGGTCTGTACACTTCCATGTTTGTCTGTAGCTATTTCATTTGTCTATGCTGTTACATTTGTGCAATGTTGTAAGTCAAGGAATACAAAAGATATTTTATATTTGATGTAGCTAGAATTTTCCTAATGGCAACTTGATATCCAGAATGTGTACTAAAAACCGTCTTGTAGATGCTTTAAGTAATGATAGCTTATAGTTAATCTCTGGACACTTGATCAAGACCATAAATATATAGTCTCATTGGAAGGAGGGTACCTAGTCAATTAGGACACATCTTTTGGGAAGGGAAGGGTTTTGATGTAAACTAATTTGCAGCGTAGTAGTTTCAATTCTGGGTGAAAACCTTTCTCCCAACTCTTACCAATGTTTTTCGCTCAAGTCCATGCACATCACAACTATTTCATCAGCATGCAAATGCTTAGTAAGGCGACTTTCATGATTTACTGAACTGCTGTTGCATTTTCTGTGAACTTATTTTCCAATTTAATGTTACGTACTATGACCATACATGGCTTGAAAGCAACTGATATAGTTCGAAGAGAGAAAACACTGCTTGGTGTTCAGCTGTGTACATTTCGGATGTATATGTATCTACTTGCTAAATGTTTTAATTTGAGTGATTTACTTAACAACTTATGTCATCATAATGCTTTTAGCTTGTATGATGTTTTTGTGGACCGGGTTGACATTGGCAAATCACTGTGGGTGGTATAATAGAACAAAGAATTGTCCTCAGCAGATTCCCATGACAGCATGCATGCATGAGGCCAACAGGTGAAATCTGGAGACATTGTTTTATATAAGTACATAATATTTTCTGTCAATTGGTCATTACAATTTTCTGTGTGCGTTATGTAGAGGTAGTGACATGGTGCGTGATACCTAGAGGTGCACAGTAGAGTACTTATCATGCATATCCATGCATTACCTATGTTATGTACTGCTCTTAATTATGCTTCCTGAGTTATGCTTCCTTACTAAGTGTACGCATGCGCATAGTAAGCCCCTCGCACACAATCCACATATATTGGCACAGTCAAAGACATAGGAGGACAGAGCTTTAGGCATAAATGAAGGGCAGCAGAGTGTGCTTTGGAGGAGTTGTAGACATTAGCAAGGTGTTGCAGCATTTACTTAGTGCCAAAATGCTAATAACTTGATATCATGTGTGTGTGTGTGTGTGTGTGTGTGTGTGTGTGTGTGTGTATGTGTGTGACAGGGAACTTGTCCATTGTACTTTGTGCAGTAGAAATGAGATGGTTTTTTCACTTATTATTTTTGGGGGTGTGTTCCTTTGTGTGTGATAGAACAAAACAGCATTCAGAAAGTATTATAGTTGAATTATGCATTTAAATGTTCTGCTGTTTCCAATTCATGGTTTTCTTTTGCTGGTCATCAAGGGAGTTCCCAATCTGATCCTTACACAATCACAGGTTTCGGCTCTTTAAACTCCCCACCTGTAATTAGCTACAGAAAGGGTGGAGCCCTTCCCATATGGAGTCCAGCACAGTCTGGTGGTTATGTGAAATGTGTTGCACATGGATTTACATGGAGGCTTACATGTGGACTTACACACGTGGGCTATGTGCAAACTGCACTGACTGTTCTTTAACTGTATATACATGTGAGTTAGCAGCTATCAAAATAAATCTTTCTCAACTGAGTCTTCCATGCTTGTTTTGGGATTAGTTTAATCTGAAGTGGCGCTTTTCTGCTGCAACTTTTTGTTTTTGTTATTGTGGGCATTAGTAAAATGACTGTACTAGTAGTACCTAGAATGTACTTATGTACCTAATACCTCAGAAGAGTGGTCGATGCTGCTAGATTCTTTCTGGCACATGTGTACAAGTAACAGACCTTTTCTAGAGGGAGTATTGGTTGGGTGTTGTAATTGCTATGTGTTAGGTACACTGTACTTACAAAGTACTTGGCAAGTGTTGATGTTATAGTTTTAGTTAGCTGTACAATCCAAATTATGAGGGTCAAACACAATTGGTTCACAATCTCAAATAATGACAACTCTTTCTCGAAATCTTAGATTCTATGTAGCTGGCTTCTTACTTTCTTCTTGGCTGTTTCATACGGCCATTATGTGATAACCATTAATTATAAGGATTTTTATGTTAGCTGTGAGGTGAATGGAAGATACTGTTTTGTGTATGAGCTTGAGTGGAAAGTTGACAGGAAGTTGGGTCCAAATGCTTCAAAAGTACTTGGCTGCAAGTCATTTCACATCCTTGACCATTCTAGCTTCTTTATGAAAGAATGAATCATTACTCACACTTAAACATTGGTGCTTTTTAGCCCACAACACCATCAGCCTAAATGGACTCTAGCAAGGAAGTATGTTTGCACAATGGCTATATTCCTAAGTGGTAATTTATATTGTTGATGGGAGTCCAGAAGTTCTCTGGGACTATACCTTGAACCAAACAAGGGACAAAACCAGTCAGTGTTTGTGTTTAATGTATCAAGTGTGTTTGTGTTTCATCAAGTACACATCGACTTGATTACCTGAAAGCATTGTGGACAATAACAACAAAAATATACCAGCATACATGTGTGTACACTAGCAATAATGTACACCATGTATTCAACTGTATGTGCTTGTACAGCCATGAAACTACTCTGGTCTTAATGCTCATCCTTCAAATTCTGCTCAGTAGTTATCCACATACTGGATATTAAAATCCCAGTGTTTGTATGAATTCATGTGTAGGTCACTAAACTGAAGAAGGCACACTGTGGTACACTCTGAACACAGTACTGCATGTGTAAATTTGTTCACCCTCGAAAGTTTCCACATGTACAATAAGTGCTGGCTCATAAATATAGATTGGAAGTATGTGCCCACTAATTCATGTGAAAGAGTATGCCTATACCAAGCTGGAGTCCCTGGGAACCTTGCCGCAGCTCAACCCTCAGTGTTTCGACCACTTAGCTATGATCACTAGCCCTCATATATCCTATAAATGTAAATATATACTCTTATTTACCTTATCTGTCATTAACTTAAATGCTGCATCAGAGTAACATACAGAATATGGGAATTGATGCAACCACCTAAAAGGTGTAGCTTGATACTTACCATTATAGGTTCTAGGCTAACACATGCATGTATTGATTCACAAGTTGACAAGTAGGTGTATAATATTTTCCTCCTGAAATGAGGACAACTTGCTAATTTGGACATATTTTTTGGTCCCTGGAGTGGAGAAGTTTTGCAGTGAATTACTTTGCAGCCTAGTAGTTTTAATTCTGGATCACTCAATTCCATGCTCATCAACAGTTTATCAATATACACACTAACATTTTTATTACTTCATCATTTTTAGTTGTACTACAGATGTGAACTACAAGCTACATGAATGCAAAAAGGACAACCTAAAGCATTAAGCAAACATTTCAAATGCAAAATAAATTGTATTAACTGAGCCGTAAGTGTATACAGGATTCATTCGTTTTGGTTCTGTGTCTTTGTTTGTGATGACTTCATAATCTGTGTGTTCTTCTGTGGTGGGTATCACTCGCTCATACTCCTCTGGGTTGATCAGCCGGTCTGGCAGGGAGTCAGTAACAGACTCAGCTTCCACATCTGCTTCAGCTGGTCTTTTGAGTCTGAGTGCCAGTGCACATCTTTTCAAATGCCTCCCCTTCCTTTTCAAGCACTCGATGATGCCTAACTTATTTATTAACTTGTAGCAGATGTACAATATCAGGACCATGTGTGGAACACCCAGCAGCAGAACTACTACCAAAGAATAGTAATGAAGAGTTGGTGCTGTTAGATGGAAGTAAAATGCAAGCAGCAGGAGTAGTGTTGATGTTCCCAGCAAAGCTAGAATCAAAACATCAACATTATTCCCAATGTTCCTTTTGTATGGTCTCACAATAGCATAGAAACAAATCGCACATATTAATGCAAATTGGCCTATGCCTGAAATCCAGAGTGAATAATTGTGAAATGAGGCCAGTACCAGTATCCTGAGGATGAGAAACAAATCAACATCCTGAGGACCAGGAACAATGCAGAAACCATTCTGAAGTCTCGAGTACCATTTGTTCCATCCTTGTACTGTCCCTGAAATGATTCCACAAACATCTGCATAGCATGCCACCTACGAAATCTACAACATGTGACACACTTTCTAAAACATCTTGTGGGATACAAAATGAGAAGGATTATTGGAGAAATAATAAATATTAGTAACACACAAACAGCTATAGTTGCAAATATTAAGTGCTCTGGTTTAAGGCATCCCACTGTTGAGTCAAAGTACAAAACACACACCTTATGAACAACATCATGATCATAGACATCAACGTATGAAATGTACAATAGTGTGAAGGATACAAATAAGATTTTGGAGAAGGAGAGAAGCAGAAATGTTGTGAAAGCATTGATAATGGATGCTTTGGAGTCCCATCTCCTCCTGAAGCGAGCAAAATATCTGTGAAATGGCTTCCACAGCCAAACAACTGGTCTGAAGTTATTGTCATGAAGCTTGATACATACATAGGTGAGCAAAATAAGAAAGATGGGATAAAATGCCACTATATACTCAAGTGCAAGTGCATGAATAGTCTTGATGTTGGTGCTTACACAAAATGGTGGAATAACAAAACGAAAGAAGTCTAAGCTCCATATACCACACAGTACTAGCAGCACTTGCAGTGCCACATATGGAAATCCTGTTACTATGTTCTCAATATACGGATATAAGTGTATATTACCACGTGTTGTGTACACTACAATCTGACTCATGAACACAAGCGCACTCAGTGGAGAGGAGGTAGCTCTTATGTGGAAGATCACCACCAGAAAGTACAGCACAGTTATTGGGAAGAGTTCCAGAAAATAGTACAGGAGCCATCCATAACCGTGTCCCCAGCACTTACTGCATTCCAGAGTGTATGAGTATAGTGCAATGCCATAACCCTCTTTACACTTTCCACACAGTTCACCTTCTCGATTTAGTGGTCCACACATAGACTCATTAAGTAAGGATACATTGCTTGGTAGTGTAATATACAGAACTTGGTCAACAAAAGTGATATTGAGGTGTTGAATGTATTGACAAGATCCAATTTCTGTAACGTCCGTTGTACTGTTGTAGGTCATACAGTTGCCAAGACGCAGTAATAAAAAGTCTGGATCACACCTGACAGTTGTGCTTAAACTGGAAGATGATCCTGGGCTAGATGTGTTGTTGAATCAGGGAGGACAGACAAGATCTTGTCCAGCAGTTGTCTGCTCTGTGAAACTGAAAAGAAAAATGAATAAGAAACTCTGTATTGCTTTCATGCTGGCTTGCTACTGATTAGTTTTCATCAGCATGCAATGCTTAGTAAGCCGACTCGTCAATTTATTACAGCTACATTATTTTATTGAACTGCCGTTGCATTTTCTGTGAACTTATTTTCCAAATTAATGTTATGTACTATGACCATACATGGCTTGAAAGCAACCTAACTCTGAAAAGTAAACACTGCTTGGTATTCAACTGTGTGCATTTCAGATTTCATAAATATGCTTAAAATCGAGTGATTTACTTAACAAATTATGTCATCATATTGCTTTTAGCTTGAGTGATGTTTTTGGGGACCGGGTTGACATTGGCAAATCACTGTGGGTGGTAATAGCAGTGATTGTAGCCCACAAAGAATTACCCTCAGTGGTAAGAAAACATAAAAACGGTTGCAGTACCTGAAAGGATTGTTGTCACGGTTGATGAAAGCATAATTGCATGATAGTGAGATATATGTAACAGCCAGGATATGGCTGGGCAATACTATAAATATACATTCTGTATACTACTTACTAGCTTACAATCGTAGATACGTACATGTGAACTAATGTTGCACCTCATATAATATTATACATTCATATATCACAAAAGTTGAAATGGGTTGTCATCAAAACTAGATGCTACTAAAAAGTCTTGTTATCATGACCGATTTTGAATTCCTATGAATTATCTCTAGTCCCAGAATCAGGTTTGTGAACCTCCTAGTATTAATAACCCCATAGCTGTTGGTGTGTATGTATAGTTCTATGAAAGTGTGTATGATGAGGTTTTACACACACAAACCACAACTGTCGGGTCTGTACACTTCCATATTTGTCTGTAGCTACTATTTCATTTATGCAATGTCTGTGCTATTTCATTTGTGCAGTGTTGTAAGTCAAGAAATACAAATGATATTTTATATTTGATGTAGAATGCTCTTAATGGCAACTTGATACCCAGAGTGTGTAGTAAAAACCCTCTTGAAGGAGACTCCTTAATTAATGATACCTTAGTTAATCTCTGGACACTCGATCAAGTTCCTACTCTGTATAGATATATAGCCAATAGCTGTCTCATTAGAATGAGGGCACCTTGTCAATTAGGACACATCTTTAGGAAGGGAAGGGTTTTAATGTAAACTAATTTGCACAGTAGTAGTTTCAATTCTGGGTGAAACCATTTCTCCCACCTCTTACTTGCCAGTGTTTGTCACTCAAGTCCATGTACATCACAACTGTTTCAATTATAGACATAAATTTTTTTTACCATTTTCAACTTCACTACAGACATAAACTACATGGGTACAAAAAAGAGCAGATAAAGCATTAAACAAACATCACAAACTTTTCATTATTCATTAGTTGACAATTTCAAACACATCTATCATCAATGGTTGATACCTTTTTTGCGAAAGGAATTCTTTCCATTAACTTCACTAAATGGAGTCATAAGTGTACAGAGGATTCATACGTCTTGGTTCTTTATTGACCAGATCATTGTTTACTGTGGTGTCAGCGTTTGTGTGTTGTTCTGTGGTTGGTAGCAGTGGGTCGCATTCATCTGGGTTTATCAGCCGGTCAGGCAGAGAACCAGTATTGGTTTCGGCCTCCAAAGCTCGTGTTGGAGGTCTGATTACCAGCACGCATCTCTTCAAATGTCTGCCCTTCCTTTTCAAGCACTCAGTGATGCCTAACTTATTTACCAACTTGCAGCAGATGTACAATATCAGGAGCATGTGTGGAACACCCAGCAGCAGAACTATTACCAAACAAATGTAAAGGGCAGCTGGTGCTGTTAGACGGAAGTGAAATGCAAGTAGCAGGAGTAGTGCCGATGTACTCAGTAAAGCTAGAATCAAAACATCAACACTATTCCCAATGTTCCTTTTGTATGGTCTCACCACAGCAAAGAAACAAATAGCACATATTAATGTAATTCGTCTTCCTGCTAAAACCCAGAGTGAATAATTATGAAATGAGGCCAGTATCAGTATCCTGAGGATGAGAAACAATGCAGAAACCATCCTGAAGTCACGAGTACCATTGGTTCCATCCTTGTACTGTCCCTGAAATGATTCCACAAACATGTGCAGAGCATGCCACCTCCGAAATCTACAACATGTGACACACTTCCTAACAAGTCTTGTGGGGTACAGAACGAGAAGTATAATTGGAGAAATGATAAATATTAGTAATACACAAACAGCTATAGTTACGAATATTGAATGCTCGTGTGAATGACATCCCACTGTTGAGTCATAGTACAAAACCACTCCTTACGAATAACATCATGATCATAGACAAGAATGTTAGACATGTACAACAGTGTGAAGGATACAAATAAGATTTTGGAGAAAGAGAGAAGCAGAAATGTTGTGAAAGCATTGACTATTGATGCTTTGGAATCCCATCTCCTCCTGAAGTGAGCAAAATGTCTGTGAAATGGCTTCCACAGCCAAACAACTGGCCTGAAGTTGTTATCATGGAGTTTTATACATACATAAGTGAGTAAAATAAGGAAGATAGGATAAAATGCCACTAGATACTCAAGTGCAAGTGCATGAACAGTCTTGATGTTGCTGCTTACACAAAATGGTGGAATAACAAAACGAAAGAAGTCTAAGCTCCATATGCCACACAGCACTAGTAGCACTTGCAGTGCCACATACGGAAATCCTGTTACTATGTTTGCAACATATGTACATAAGTGCACATTGCCACGTACTGTGTACACTACAATCTGACTAATCAACACGAGGGCACTCAGTGGGGAGGAAGTGGCTCTTATGTGGAAGATCACCACCAGAAAGTACATCACAGTTATTGGAAAGAGTTCCAGGAAGTAGTACAAGAGCTATCCATAACCATGTCCCCAGCACTTACTGCATTCCAGGGTATATGAGTATAGTGCGATCCCATAGCCATCCTTGCATTTTCCGCACAGTGGTCCTTCACGATTTTGTGTTCCACACATAAACTCATTAAGTAATGACACATTATTTGGCAGTTGAATATACAGAACTTGGTCAACGGAAGTGATATTGAGGTGTTGAACGTATTGACAAGATCCAACTTCTGTAATGTCCGTTGGACTGATGTAGGTCATACAGTTGCCCAAAAGCAGGAGTAGAGAGTCTGAATCACACCTGACAAAACTGGAAGATGATCCTGGGTTAGATGTGTTGTTGAACCAGGGAGGACAGACATCTTGTCCAGCCGTTGTCTGCTGTGGGAAACTGAAGAGAAAAATGAATAAGAAACTTTGTATTGCTTTCATGCTGGATGCTACCAATTAGTTTTCATCAGCATGCAAATTCTTAGTAAGGCGACTTAACACAGCTACAGTATTTACTGAACTGGTGTTGCATTTTCTGTGCATGAAATTCATTTCCACTTTACTATCACCATACATGGCTTGAAAGCAACCTAAGTCTAAAAATGTAAACACTGCCTGGTATTGCCTGTGTGCAATTCAGACTTCTTGTTTAAGCATAATTATGTTTTTATTGCTAAATGCTTAAAATCGAGTGATTTACTTAACAATTTATGTCATCATATTGCTTTTAGCTTGAGTGATGTTTTTGTTGACATTGGCAAATCACTGTGGGTGGTAATAGCAGTGATTGTAGCCCACAAAGAATTACCCTCAGTGGTAAGAAAACATAAAAACGGTTGCACTACCTGAAAGGATTGTTGTCACGGTTGATGAAAGTATGATTGCATGATAATGAGTTATATGCAACATGCATGATATGGCTGTGCAATACTATAATAACAACTGAATCCAACCATATACATTCAGTATACTACTTACTAGCTTACAATCATAGATACGTACACGTGTGAAGTAATATTACACCTCATATATACATACATTCATATACCAGGAAAAAGTTGAAACGAGTTGTCCTCAAAACTAGATACTACTTATGATCATGACAGATTTTGAATTCCTATGACTAGCTCCAATTATCCCTATAGTCCCAGAATTAGGTTTGTGAACCTCCTAGTACTAACAACCCAAAAGCTGTTGGTGTGTATGTATAGTTCTATGAAAGTGTGTATGATGAGGAGTTCATATACAAACCATATCGGGTCTGTACACTTCCATATTTGTCTATAGCTACTATGTAGTGTCTATGCTATTCCATTTGTGCAGTGTTGTAAGTCAAGAAATACAAAGTGATGTAGGTACAATTTGCAACTTGATATCCAGAATGTGTAGTAAAAACCCTCTTGAAGGAGACTCCTTAATTAATGATACCTTAGTTAATCTCTGGACACTTGATCAAGTTCATACTCTGTATAAATATATAGCCTCATTGAGGACACCATGTCAATTAGGTGACACATCTTTTAGGAAGGGAAGGGTTTTAATCTAAACTAATTTGCAAAGAAGTAGTTTTAATTCTGGATGAAACCATCCATTTCTCCCACCTCTTACTTACCAGTGTTTTTCACTCAAGTCCATGTACATCACAACTGTTTCAATTATAGACATTAAAATTTTTACCATTTTCAACTTCACTACAGACATAAACTACATGGGTACAAAAAAGAGCAGATAAAGCATTAAACAACATCACAAACACAATATATTCATTAGTTGACAATTTCAAAATCATCAGTGGTTGATACCTTTTTTGTGAAAAGAATTCTTTCCATTAACTTAACTAAATGGAGTCATAAGTGTACAGAGGATTCATACGTCTTTGTTCTTTATTGACCAGATCTGTGTTTACTGTGGTGTCAGCGGTTGTGTGTTGTTCTGTGGTTGGTAGCAGTGGGTCGTATTCATCTGGGTTTATCAGCCGGTCAGGCAGAGAACCAGTATTGGTTTCGGCCTCCAAAGCTCGTGTTGGAGGTCTGATTGCCAGCACACATGTCTTCAAATGTCTGCCCTTCCTTTTCAAGCACTCGATGATGCCTAGCTTATTTACCAACTTGTAGCAGATGTACAATATCAGGACCATGTGCATGTGGAACACCCAGCAGCAGAACTATTACCAAACAAATGTAAAGGGTAGCTGGTGCTGTTAGACGGAAGTAAAACGCAAGTAGCAGGAGTAGTACCGATGTATTCAGTGAAGCTAGAATCAAAACATCAACACTATTCCCAATGTTCCTTTTGTATGGTCTCACCACAGCATAGAAACAAATAGCATATATTAATGTAATTCGTCTTCCTGCTAAAACCCAGAGTGAATAATTATGAAATGTTGCTAGTATCAGTATCCTGAGGATGAGGAACAATGCAGAAATCATCCTGAAGTCACGAGTACCATTGGTTCCATCCTTGTACTGTCCCTGAAATGATTCCACAAACATGTGCAGAGCATGCCACCTCCGAAATCTACAACATGTGACACACTTCCTAACAAGTCTTGTGGGGTACACGATGAGAAGTATAATTGGAGAAATAATATATATTAGTAACACACAAACAGCTATAGTTACAAATATTAAATGCTCCTGTGAATGGCACTCCACTGTTGAGTCAAAGTACAAAACACACTTCTTAACAATAACATCATGATCATAGACATCAACGTACGAAATGTACTAACAACAGTGTGAAGGATACAAATAAGATTTTGGAGAAAGAGAGAAGCAGAAATGTTGTGAAAGCATTGACTGTTGATGCTTTGGAATCCCATCTCCTCCTGAAGTGAGCAAAATGTCTGTGAAATGGCTTCCACAGCCAAACAACTGGCCTGAAGTTGTTATCATGGAGTTTTATACATACATAAGTGAGTAAAATAAGGAAGATAGGATAAAATGCCACTAGATACTCAAGTGCAAGTGCATGAACAGTCTTGATGTTGCTGCTTACACAAAATGGTGGAATAACAAAACGAAAGAAGTCTAAGCTCCATATGCCACACAGCACTAGTAGCACTTGCAGTGCCACATACGGAAATCCTGTTAGTATGTTCTCAATGTACATGAAGTACATGTGCAAAGGTACATTAAGTCGTATTGTGTACACTACAATCTGACTCATGAACACAAGTGCACTCAGTGGGGAAGAGGTGGCTCTTACATGAAAGATCACCACCAGAAAGTACATCACAGTTATTGGAAAAAGTTTCAGGAAATAGTACAAGGTCCATCCATAGCCATGTCCCCAGCACTTACTGCATTCCAGTGTGTATGAGTAAAGTGCAATGCCATAACCGTCTTTGCACTTTTCACACAGTGGGCCTTCACGATTTAGTGGCCCACACATAGACATGTTTAGTAAAGACACATTACTTGGCAGCTGAATGTACAGGACTTGGTCAATGGACCTAATGATAGTAGTAGTATTGTAGTGCTGAATGTATGGACAATGTCCAACTTCTACAACTCCACTAGTACTGTTATAAGTCATACAGTTGCCCAAATGCAGTAATAAACAGTCTGAGCAACACCTGACAATTGCATATGAACTGTAAGATGATCCACTGCTAGACGTGTTGTCAGGGGTGAACCAGGGAGGACAGACACCTTGTTCAGCAGTCGTCTGCTCTGGGAAACTGAAGAGAAAAATTAATAAGAAACTCTGTATTGCTTTCATTCTACTTGTGCTTGCTACTCATCAACACCATCAAATGCAATGCTTAGTAAGCTGACTTTAGCTTAACACGTACAGCATTTATTGATCTACAATTTCTGTGATCCTTTTTCCACCTGTACGAATACTATGACCATACAAGGCTGACTGGGTTGACATAGCACTTCATGTGGGTAGTAATTAATTGTAGCCAACAAAGAATTATCCCTCAGTAGATTTCCATGACTGCATGTTGTCATTGGGTGCTTAAATTAAGATTAAATCTACTCTAAAGCAAGACAGTTCTTGTGAATGGGGCTTTAGCCATAAGCATGTCAAAGGTGTGGAAATGCATTTTATCACCATATAACTTGTATTCATGCATGTACGTGTATGCCTTTTGAGTCAGTGCTTGTGAACATCTAATGCAAACGTGTAATATTTGTTACATGTAACTGCACAGTTGCATGTCCTCCTGCCACCTGAGGCATCCCCTCATATACACATACCTACAGCAAGTTGAAATATGTGATGCATGCAGGTTGCGGCACAGGTTATAAGATGTCTGGCATCCCGCAGTTTGCACATTTTAACACCTAAGTTCTAGAGCAAGCCAACTCAATTCTCAAGCACACCAAAGCCTCCCTCTCATATATCAATAAGAAGAATTTCATCGCACATTGAAAGTTGTACATATTGGAAACAAAGATGAGGATGATTGATGTGTGAGTTTTGACCAAAGGTAGGTCCCAGTAATTGTATCAAGAAGTACAACTGAAGCTCTCCTTTTAGGGCAGCCTGTTTTTCCACCAATTCTGAGTTTCCCCACATTTTCCTCAACAAAAGCTGGAAAGATCTAGCATTTCTTGTGACATTTATGTCAAGATTGAACCAAAATTATAAGAACATATTGGCCAATTTTCAAGTTAACTAGACATAGCTATATAATTTAATGGTCTGAAGATGGTTTACATTTTCCAAGTGTGTGCTCGTTGCTCCTAAGCATTCTTTTTAATACATATTGAAGCTTGATTATAATAGTGAATTGCTACAAGTAAGTGCCTCTTCATGTCAAATGTAATCATTCATTCTTCTCATTCATTTAAAAATAGCTAGTTTAAAGATGCCAAATTTTGCGTATGTAATGTGCCTTTTTTGTAGTTCCCTTGGAGTGCAAGAGTGGTGAAAGTGGATGTCCATGAATACATGTGTAATGCTTGAATTTTAAGTGCCTGTGATAAATGGGGATAAACTTTTATAAATTTCAGTGGCTCTTGATGGCACCGACTAGCTGGTGGCAGCAGCCCCTCTGTTCTGATTAGTTCAGTCACAATGCATCCACAAAGAATTTTGGCAGAAAAAAATGCTTGGGTTTCTGAAAAAGGCAATAAATCTATAGTATAAAATGATGATTTTGTATATTAACAGAATGTTGCATCCATAAAGTCCATATCAACAGACTGAGCATGCACAGTGTTCAAAAGGCCTTTTCTCTCACTATTTTGGCATGAAAGCAAAGTGATAGATTTCCACCAGCGTGTAAAGACAATAAAGATTCTGCAGCAGTGCATGTAAGATGGCAGTTATCTAGCTGACTCAAACGTTATTGTTTATACTAGTTTCAAACACACTATGGATTGTTTTCAGTGTCACACGTGAGGAAGAAGGATCTGGTGAACTTTAACACGTTTTTGTGTGCTAATTATGAACAGGTATGTATCACCCATAATACCATGCTAAGTAATTTGTTTCAGGCTACATATCTTCTTGTGAACTGTATCTTGTCAAAAAAAAAAAAAAGAAGCAATTTCCAAGTGCATGCCCCAGACACTGGCCCATGCACCAATTTAAGTGGAATCTGCCATCAGTGAAGACTTGGATCATGAGTTTTGCTTCTCAAAACAGCATCAGAAGCGATTTCATTGTGTTTTCATTGGGGGGCTTGCCTGCAGCTTGCTTTGGATACAGCCCAGATGTGTGCCCCCTCAATCAAAAAAACTTCCTATGCCTATGTATACAACTTTTGCCTGTGCTCAAATGGAAGTGGTATTCCCCCGTTTACATTTGATTGCTTACAAATAACTTACGTCAACATTAAGTAGCACACACACACAAAAAAGAAAATCCCTAGGAACTGTAACCCATTAGTAAGGTATGTATTACAGCTAACCAAAACACATATCACTTGGTATTTTCATTTTCAGAATTGGTCAGATCTGGTGTTTTGGTCCTTATATGGTCATAGTATACAGAAAGCTTGTGCTAGTGTAGCAAAAGAGTCAGCTAGACTAAATGGTATTGCAGGATTAGGCTCAGATTGAGAACATCAGAAAATCATCATGAAAGCAATGGAGATTTTCTTGCTTATCCTGTTCAGTTTAACAGAACAGACTGCTGCCCAGCAAGATGTCTTTCCTCCATGTTTCAGCCCTGACAACAGCTCAAGTGTTGAATGGTCCTGCTGCAATTTTGACAAAGACATGGATTGTGCTTCAGACTTCCCATTACTTCTTTATGGCAACTGTATGACCTACAACAGTACAACTGAAACCTTGGAATATGGACCTTGTCCATACATTGCACACTACAATAATGTCACCACTGTTAATGGTGTCTTCTATATTCAACTGCCAATGAATTTGTCTCTACTTAATGAGTTTATGTGTGGGCCACTAAATCGAGAAGGTGAACGGTGTGGAAAATGTAAAGATGGCTATGGCATTGCACTATACTCATACACTCTGGAATGCAGTAAGTGCTGAGGACATGGTTATGGATGGGTCTTGTACTACTTCCTTGAACTTATCCCAATAACTGTGCTGTACTTTCTGGTGGTGATCTTCCACATAAGAGCCATGTCCTCCCCACTGAGTGCCCTTGTGTTCATGAGTCAGATTGTAGTGTACACAATACGACTTAATGTGTATTTGCATATGTATATCGAAAACAAAGTAATGGGACTTCCATATGTGGTACTGAAAGTGCTACTAGTATTGTGTGGCATATGGAGCTTAGACTTGTTTCGTTCTGTTATTCCACCATTTTGTGTAAGCAGCCACATCAAGACTGTTCATGCACTTGCACTTGAGTATCTAGTGGCATTTTATCCCATCCTTCTCATTTTACTCACTTATGTATGTATAAAACTCCATGACAACAACTTCAGACCAGTTGTTTGGCTATGGAAACCATTTCACAGACATTTTGCTCACTTCAGGAGGAGATGGGACCCCAAAGCATCTATAATTAATGCTTTTACAACATTTCTGGTTCTCTCTTTCTCCAAAATTTTATATGTAACATTTGAACTTTTGTACACCTTCAATATGCATTATAATTCTGGCATTATAAATTGTGTTTTGTACTATGACCCAACAGTGGAATGTTACACACAAGAAAATTTCATATTCACAGCTGTAGCAGTTTGTGTGTTAGTGATATTTATCATTTCTCCAACAATTCTTCTCATTCTGTACCCCACAAGACTGTTCAGAAAGTGTGTTTCATGTTGTGGGTTTCGGAGATGGCATGCTCTGCACATGTTTGTGGAATCATTTCAGGGACAGTATAAGGATGGAACCAATGGTACTTGTGACTTCAGGGTGGTTTCTGCTTCCTTTCTCATCCTCAGGATATTAACTATGGCCTCATTTGTACATCATCGTTATTCATCATCAGGAGCGCAGTGTATATTATTCGTGTGTGCTTCTTGTATCTATGCTATTACAAGGCCATACAAAGTAAATTTTAGGACTAGTATTGATATTCTGATTTTTGCTTTGCTTGAGATATTAACAGTTGAGTTACTTTTTTCAGTAAACCATGCTGCAATTCCAGAATTTATATACTATATATTTGGATCAGTACTGTTGTTAAGTGTTCCACACGTGGTACTGATATTCTACATCTGTTGTGTGTTGGCAAACAAAGCAGGTATCACTCAATGTCTAAAAGGGAAAGTCAAAAGATGGTTGCAGTCTAAAAGAAGAAAAAGTCAAGCTGAAACACATGTGGAGGCTGAGACTGATACTGGTTCCCTGCCAGATCGCCTGATTAACCCAGACGATTATGAACCAGTGCTACCTACTGGAAAACACACAGCTGTAGAAGACAAAAAGTTAAACAAAGAGCCCAGAAGGCTGACTCAGGTGTACACTTATGGTTCAATTTAATTAGCTAATTGGTTATTGTTATATTAGTGCAAAGTTTATCAAATACAGCACATTAATTATTGTGTGTTTGCAACATTTACCTTTGTTTACTGCATAATTGTACACAGTGGCGTCATGCAGAATTGTGCAAGGCATTAACAGTTTATATTAATTATACTTAACACTTCACTAACAGTTTTTCTTAGGTATACAGGAGGTATAGACTACCACCATTGTATTCACAGACATGCTACTAACCAGTATGCACTTAGATTGCCTGTCCATTGCTTGTCTGGCCTTAGTGTTACATAAGATATCAAGATATTTGGTGGGTTTTAATTCTCTTCTGAGATGATAACTAATAGTTTGCTGGTGACCAGAAGCCAGGGAGTCCAAAGGGACCGAAACCCATGGTCATGTGATGAGCAGAAAGGGTACTCCCCTGAATAACTCACTTTGCCATAACTGCCCCACCCATTTGAGCCATAAATGCCCCCCCATAAATGACTCACCCATTCAAGTCATAAATGCCCCACCCATATAAGCCATGAATGCCCCATTTCTATCTTATATGTATGTGCGAAAAAGAAATTTCACAAAATGAACATCAATGTGCCTGCCAGTGTTGGTGCTCCCCCACTCGACACACAACAGCTGAGAAGCCACCACTTTGTGATTGAGCAAATCATGACATTCAGTGCATATTTTTGTGCAATTGTTACAATTATCTGCAAACATCATTCTGTGGTTGCAGTGATACATGTTCACGACGTAGATACAATTTGCTGCAATCAACTTCCTGGGATTACAGTGCATGAAAGTAGCTACATGCTTACTAATTTAGAAGTCATTGTTGAACTGTTTACTGTTTGCTGCAATCAGCTTTCATGAATTGCTACTAATTCAGAAGTCACTGTTCAATTTTTTCCTGGAAAAATGATTGAATCGCAACAACCAAAAAATTGACACTGCTCAATGATTCAGAAGTCTCTAAAAGGTGGTTACGCAAATATCTTGCACAGATTACAAAAATGAGTTTGTCAGATAAAGTTCAATACTCACATAACTAGATCTATGATTGATCCTGTGCTACGTACCTCACTCTGGGCTTAGAACCAGAGTAGACTAACTTACCTGTCATTGCCTGGGAGTGCATGTAGCCATTGTTACCATGCAGAGCTGCAATGGATATGATTGTTAGCTGACTGATTGCTCTTTATCTGCAGGTTTGTTGATTTCAGTGGTTGATAAGTCGTGTGATCTGACTCTCCTGCTCAATGTGAGCATTAGCTATATAGCAGGTGGTAGCCCCCACAGACTTAGCTACTGCTATACAGAATATGTGACATTGTGATTTGGATACATTTCTGGAAGGTCAGATATGCAAAATCATATCTGATGAGGCCTAGTATTGGCTGAAATATGTCCTGTACAGTAGTGGCCTTGCATAACATCTAAGCCTATTTTCCCCCTTTTTAAAGGAGATGTGGTTCGTTGATTGTTCATACATACATACATACATACATACATACAGACAGACAGACAGGCAGACAGACAGACAGACAGACAGACAGTCAGACAGACAGACAGACAGACAGACAGACAGACAGACAGACAGACACTGTACTGCTTTCGTTCCACTTGTCAGTGTGGAGCTCGCCAATTACAGCATATAAAAATAGTTCATTGCTTCACAGACCCATCTAAACTTTAGTGAATGACACCCCCTCCTGCCAAACCAAGAATGAACTGTTTCCATGTATAGTGTTGAGCACACAAACAGCTAGAGTAGGCTACGAATCACAATTGCCACATACTGAAAATAAATTAATATTCCAGTTTGGCTTCTGTATGATGTACACCAGTCCAACTAAAACTAGGGAAGATCCAACATAGCTATATTTATGATGATCATACCACACTTATATGACTAGTACATACTAATTAGTGGCTTCCACTTTATTGCATCATCTGACTTGCTTATTTGGTCATGCAAAGTATAGCCATCTTAATCGACTGGCAGTGTGTGAGAAATATATGCTGGAGTAACAATGGGAGACTACACACAAGAAACAAATGCACACTTTCAGACGATGTGAGCACAGCCTACAGCTGTTGAAGAATTATTGTTTTCACTTAGGACTACATGACTGCCCACTACCCCAAGTGTAACTGGATCTGAACTGATTAAAGATGTAGGTTGTGAATGGACCATCACCATTAATAACCTGAACCGGTACAATAAACAAAAACTAAGCTTGTCTATTTGTCTATGAGCATGTAAGCCAATGTTTCTAGATGTCTATAAGCTGTTATAACTCTACCTATAACAAGGCATTGCACTAGGGGCAAATTGTTTGGCAACTGAATATATAATATGACATTGCCGTATTATAGTGTCCGATGTATGGACAAGGTCCATTTTTTAGTACCCAGTAGTTTCATTTGCTCCATCAGTAGCCAAAATGGGGTAATGTACCATGGTTATTTCAGTCATGTGCTATCAGTTCAATTGCATGTGTGTGACACATGATGAAATCCACGCAATGGTTTCAAGTAAGTCTTCTGAACACTCTGAATGTCTTTTAAAAATCTTCCCCATTAATTACATCAGTCATAATCAGCATTCCTAAAAGAAGCTTGTATTGCTATGACGTCACACATCTTGTCTACCATGCAGGAATGGAGCCAAATGAAAGAAGATACAGGTTTACTTATAAATTTTAAAATGTGCTTTAGGCTTCTGATAATGTGTCATATATTGATGTAACTGAGATGGTGATTATGGTACATTTTCTATTCACTACATGACATATAGTTGATAATGTTGAATACACAGCGAGTACTTAGGAGGCAATATGAAAAATGTATGCTTATAATTCTAGCCTTATTTCCAGGCTTTCTAGCTTTTCAGTTGTATAATGAATGGCTGAAAAGCTGGGTATGAGCCTGGGAATAAGGTTAGTTAGTTCATGGAACTGAAGAAGCCAGCCTCCTTTGTTCTTTGGTGTTCATTTACTGGCTCCTTGTTTCTGTGGGCTGAGCGGCTGTGTATTCCTATGTGGCGGGTAGCACTGGTTCATACTTTTTGGTGGTCTAGCAGGAAGCCACTATCAGAACCCAACTTGATAGTTGTAACAGCTAAAAGTTTTCAAGTTAAATAGCAACTAGTGAATCTACATATCTATCTATAGTGCTCCTAGATGTAGGGTGTAATATTATCATGCACAACCAGTCTGTATTATGAACTCACTTGAAAACAATGCAACTACTGTCAAATTCATTTATAGTTGATATCATTAACTCGGTTCAACAAACTTAAAACGGAAAAATGATGTGTTAAAAAATAACAAAACACTTAAATTAAATATTGTGCAATCAGTTAATGGTGCCATATGTGTACACAGGAGTCAGCCTTCTTGGGTCTTCATTGACTGCTTCTTTGAGCTCAGCAGCTGTGTGTTGTTCTGTTGTAGGTTGCACTGGTTCATACTCTCCTGGGTTTATCAGTCGGTCTGGCAGGGAGCCAGTATCAGACTCAGCCTCCATGTCTGTTTCACCTGTGTGTCTCTTAGTCTGCACACATGTTGTAAAAGTTTCATACTTTACTTGCAGGCATTGAGTGATGCCCACCTTTTTAGCCAACATGTAGCAAATGTAAAATATCAGTACCATGTGTGGGACCATTAACAGCAGTGCTGATGCGAAAACATAAGAAGGTTTGTCTGTTGCAAGTGAGAATATTTCAAGCAAAAATAGAACTACAATATCAAGATTAGTCATAGCGTTTAACTTGTATGGCCTTGCAATAGCATAGAAACAAGTAACACCTACCAACAATGTAGTTTGTCCTAATGAACTCAATAAGTAATAGTTTCGATTAATGAATGAGGCCAAAATCAACATCCTGAGGACCAGGAACAATGCAGAAACCATCCTGAAGTCTCGAGTACCATTTGTTCCATCCTTGTACTGTCCCTGAAATGATTCCACAAACATCTGCAGAGCATGCAACCTGCGAAATCCACAACATGAGACACACTTTCTGAACAGTCTTGTGGGGTACAGAATGAGAAGAATTGTTGGACAAAATATAAATATTATCAACACACAACCAGCAATAACTCCAAACATGGCATACTCCAGTGTGTTACATTCTACTGTTGGGTCATAGTACAACAGACACTTAGTATCACCATAATTTTGGTAAGTATCAAAGGAGAACAACGATGTGAAGGATACAAATAAGATCTTGGAGAAAGAGAGAAGCAGAAATGTTGTGAAAGCATTGATTATTGATGCTTTGGAGTCCCATCTCCTCCTGAAGTGTGCAAAATGTTTGTGAAATGGCTTCCATAGCCAAACAACTGGTCTGAAGTTGTTGTCATGAAGTTTTATACACACATATGTGAGTAAAATGAGAAAAGTGGGATAAAATGCCACTACATACTCAAGAGCGAGTGCATGAACAGTCTTGATGTTGCTGCTTACACAAAATGGTGGAATAACAGAACGAAAAAAGTCTAAGCTCCATATGCCACACAGTACTAGTAACACTTTCAGAGCCACATACGGAAATCCTGTCAGTATATTCTCAATGTACATGTGCAGGGGTACATTCAGGCGTATTGTGTACACTACTATCTGACTCATGAACACAAGGGCACTCAGTGAGGAGGAGGTGGCTCTTATATGGAAGATCACCACCAGAAGGTACATCACAGTTATTGGGAAGAGTTCCAGGAAAAAGTACAAGACCCATCCATAACCATGTCCCCAGCACTTACTGCATTCCAGAGTGTATGAGTACAGTGCAATGCCATAGCCATCTTTGCACTTTCCACACAGTGGACCTTCACGATTTAATGGTCCACACATGAACTCATTGAGTGAAGACACATTACTTGGCAATTGAAGGTAGAAGATAATCTCAACAAAAGTAATATTTAAGTAGTGTCCAACGTATGGACAAGGTCCACATTCTGTAGTCTCACTTGAACTGTTGTACGTCATACAGAAGCCAAAGTGCAGCAATGGGAAGTCTGAACCACACTCGATAACTCCAACTTCATTGCTGCACGAGCATCCAGTGCTAGATCTTTCATCAAGAGCGAACCAGGGAGGGCAGACATCTCGTTGGGCAGTAGTCTGCTTGGAGACAATAAACATAAAAATAAACAAGGAAGTTAACAAAACTGCTTTCATGACTCTGCACTTGGAACTTGATTCAAAGTGTGCACCTACAATGTAACTGCACTATTTAACTGCTATTTACTAGTGTTTATTTTATCACTAATCTGTTACTGTCTCTATTTGGATATAGAAAACACTAAGCAGAAGCAGCATGAATGGCTTGATTAGGAGGGTATTGTCCCCTCAGCATTGCGTATCCCTGCATTTTCCAGCTTCGTAATCTGATATCCGTAACAACAACATGCTTGGTTGGCAGGACTATCTTAAAACTTGGACACCTGAAGCAATATGTAATTCATTTCTACTGAAATCAGTTAGCAGAAGCTGTACCACTCTCACAATGACAGTTTCCATTTCTCTTGTAGCTCTGTGGGGCTAAGTGATACAAAGCTAGAACAGGAGATCCAGACATACAACTTGACGACCATGGATCTCAACTGAATACACTGCTCTGGTATAGTAATTAATGAAGATTGATTGTCACATACTGAAAATATATCCATGCAAATTCCATTTTGGCTTCTGTATACTGTACACCAGTCCAACCTCAACTAGGGAATACCCCAGCCTCCATTTATGACTATCATACTACACTTATATGGAATTACTAATTAGTGGCCTGCACTGTATTGCATCATCTGACTTGCTGTATGTTGTCTTAGGAACTATAGCCATCTCAATGACTGACAGTGTGTTGGTCCACACATGCATGAATTGTACATGTGAAGACGCATGTCACTCAAAGTTTGGCATTTCCATTAACATTGCCAACAATGTTCTCAGGTAGTGTAATCATTTTCATGTGTGATGCACAAACATGACTGGTTTCTTCCAACATTTGGTTTAATTAGTGAAGAAAAGTCCCAGAAAGTTTGTGAACCCTCTTAAAAATTGATAATGGTATAGACGGTCTTATTTGAGAGTGCAGTGTTGTTCAGTATATGCAGTGCTATGGGTGTTTAAAGCAGCCATACAGATATCTAAGATGTAAAATGATTTGCATCCTTGTGTCTAAGCATTCCTTCCACCTCTACTCACCAAACTTTTCACTCAAGCACAAATAGAAAAAATAAGATTCACATCACAACATGCAATACAATTTCAAACACATACCCATCAGTTCTGTGGTGGGTGCAGTGTTTCATACTCTTCTAGTCTACCATTCAGTCTGGCAGGAAGCCAGTATCAGATTCAGCACTCCACATCAGCTTCACACTGACGTGTATCTCTAATGTTCTGTGCACTTCTTTTCTGACATTTATACCTTGTTTTTAGACTTGAGTGATGCCCGCCTTCATAGCAAACCAATATGAGATGTAGAGCAACAGTATCACGTAACACTTAGTACTGATACCACAGCATGGTATGGAGCTGTTTGTACTGTTGGAGGGTGATATGCTGCAGCAAATAATTCAAATGACGTTGCCTCTAGCACTGCTGGAGTCAAAATATCAGCATTATTCCTAAAATGATGCTTGTATGGCCTCACAACAGCATAGATACAAGTAGAACATACCAATAATACACCTTGCACCTCTGCTGAAAATGCCAGCGCTGAAACCCAGAGGGATGAATTATTGTACAATGAGGCCAGAGTTAATATTCTGAGAATAAAGAATGATGCAGAAACTATCCTGAAGTCACAAGTGCCATTAATTGCATCCTTGTACTCTCCCTGAAATGATTTAGCAAACATGTTCAGAGCATGCCACCTGCAAAATTCTCAGCATGAGACAACTTCTGGACAGTCTTGTGGGGTACAGAAGCTAGGAGAAGACTTGCATATGAAATGTGTCCAAACAGCAAAGAATATTTTGGAAAAAGAGAGTAGTAGAAATGTTGTAAAAGCATTAATTATGGATGCTGTGGAGTCCCATCTTCTCAAGTGAGCAAAGTGTCTGTGAAATGGCTTCCATAGCCAAACAACTGGTCTGAAGTTGTTGTCATGGAGTATTATACATACATAAGTGTGTAAAATGAGAAAGATGGGATAAAATGTGACTATATACTTAAGTGCAAGTGCATGAACTGTCTTCATGATGTTGCTGCTGACACAAAATGGTAGAATAACAGCACGAAAAAAGTCTAAGCTCCATATGCCACACAGTTGAGTACTAGTAGCACCAGTCAGTGCCACAGATGGAAATCCTGTTACTATATGTTCTCAATATACATATTCAATGGTACATTGTATACACTACCATCTGATTCATGAACACAAGAGCACTTAGTGGAGGGGGAAATTGCTCTTATGTGGAAGATCACCACCAGAAAATGAATCACAGTCCAGGAAATAGTATAGGACCCATCCATAACCATGTCCCCAGCACTTACTGCATTCCAAAGTGTATGATTACATTGCAATGCCATATCCATCTTTGCACTTTCCACACAGTAGGCCTTCTCGATTTCGTGGTCCACACATAGACTCATACATGGACATACTTAATAAAGACACAGTCATTATTTGTTAACTGAATATAGTCAACAGAAGTAGTAGTGTTGTAGTGCGCAATGTTTGGACATGGTCCAACTGCTGTAACTGTTGTATAGGTCATACAATTGCCCAAATGCAGTCATGGGAAGTCTGAACAACACCACACATCTAATTGTGGCAAGAGCATCCATAGCAGTGCTAGATTTGTTGTCAGGGATGAGAACCATGGAGGCCAGATATCTCGTTGGTCAGTAGTCAGCTCTGTGAAACTGAACAGAAATATGGTTGGTTTTAGGGAGGCTTCTGAGGTTTCCGGAAACTACTCATGATCAGGTTCATTCAGTTCCTATTCCCTGGGGCCACACTAGTGTTTGTATCCATGTACACTGGCTGCATTTTGCGACTAAAGTGCACATTTTGTACAATACAAATGCTGCGCGAGGCCGCGGAAGCTTACTCTGTGTTGAAGAGTAGGCCATGCGAGACTATATACATCTTTTGGGGCTTTGCAAAAGACCAGAATGCAAGGTTTTATGTCATGTCAAAATTGTAAGAAATTTCACAACAGAAGGGCTAAATGTTTTCGGGGGAGCATGTCGCCAAACTCCCCTAGAAGGCGAGTCCCTCAGCCTTGCTGTCCTCACAACAGCAAAGAAACAAATAGCACATATTAATGCAAATTGTTGTCACGCTAAAACCCAAAGTAAAAACTTGAAAAATGAAGCCAAAGTTATTATCCTGAGGAGGAGGAATGCAGAAATCATCCTGAAGTCACGAGTACCATCCTTGTGCTGTCCTTAAAATGATTCCATAAACATGTGCAGAGCATACCACCTACAAAGTCCACAACACGTGACACACTTTCTATAAAGTCTTGTGGGGTACAGAATGAAAAGTATTATTGGAGAAATGTCACTAACACACAATAGCCATCACAGCAAATACCGAATGCTCCTGTGAATAGCATTCTTCTGTTGGGCCATAGTACAGAACATATTTCTTTTGAATATTATCAGGTGATGGCTATGAACATGGGATATGTACAACAGTGTGAAGGATACAAATAACACTTTGGAGAGAGAAGCAGAAATGTCGTGAAAGCATTGATTATGGATGCTTTGGAGTCCCATTGTCATAGTGTACAGTGTCTCCCCCCCCCCCCCCCCCCCCCCCCCCCCCCAAATGTCCCCCAGGACATTATTCACTAGTGAATATTGTCCCACTGGTGAATATTGTCCCCCTAGGACATTATTCACCGGTGAGTAATGTCCCCCCTCAGTGAATATTATCAATGAGGGATTTAAAAAAAGAAAGGGATACACAGTGGTGAATGTTCTCGGGGAATTGGTTCCATAAGGACACAGAATTGGGGATACAAGAATGTAAATAACTGTCTGTATGCACAAATGGCTGATGCAGATGTATGCTGTCATGTGACCTTAGGTTCCAAATTGACTGACTCACAGGGTAAAAATGCTTCATGTGGGTGGTAAGCGTAGCCAACAAAGAATTATCCATCAGCATGCAGATTTCATGTTGTCAATAGCCTCGTTCCCAGGCTCTCCCTTCGCCCCGACGAGAAATAAAAACAGGGGGAGAGCCTGGTATCGATTCGCACATGATACGCGCACGATGACGTCACAGCAATAGTTGCAAAAGTCGTGACGCAATTAAGTAGTCACGTGATAGGCTGACTCGAACAGCTACAATATTACATAGGCGTAGGAAGCAAATTTGAAGTGTAGAGGCCATGCTGAGCCACGCGAAGCGCTGATTTAAAAAATGGTAAATAATTTCGCCGCGCATAGCGCGGCGGCGAACTTTTCAAACTGTGCACCTTTAGACTGCAAAATAAAGTCTTTTCAACGGTGTATAATATTCTAGCCTATTATTATGCTGACTTCGTCGTCGTTCCCAGAAGACAGTCCGGCTAGCTTTCGTCGCTTGTAGTAAGTAGTCTCTGTGAAAATCTGCATTAGCTTCGTACCGAGCCATCTCACTGCCAAGATTTCGATCACCTTATAGTGTACTTTAATCGGAAACGTACGCATGTAACTGCATATGAGACTGATACAACGAAGAGGCTGCTCGACCTTAGCCCCACTCCCAGGGAACGAGGCTACCTTAATTGAGCTATAACTAGCAGGTTATGAATATTAATTTACGCTACGGCCTAAAAAGTGTAGCGGCCAAAGCCGCTACGGCCGCTACGGTTCCTACGCCACTGTATTACTACTGAAAAAAGTGAGATGCGACTTCGTTGATGAGACGACGGCGGAGAACTACCTAGTGTGTAGGTAAGGCTTTGCCTATTTCGCTTTGAAAAATATTGCCCATGTTCCGCTTTGAAAAATATTGCCACGAAGCTATGGAGAAAGACTTTAGTTGGTTAGCGCTACACTCAATACAAAATAAAATCACAGCTACATTTTAAAGCTCCAACGTAGCTACACCAAAAAAAGAGTTGTAGTAACAAACTCCTGACCTAAGAGTACTTCGCGACTACTTCGCGGTTTTCACGTGAGTGACGTTTCGGGTTATTTAATGGTTAGTGCAGAGGCGTCGTGCCGCGATGTCACGTGCGAATTGATACCAGGCTCTTCCCCTCCGTACTTCATCGGAGCGGAGGAGAGACCCTGGGAAAGAGGCTATGTTGTCAATTGGTGCTTAAATTACTTCTAATGCATCTAGAGAACAACATTGAATCGTGTCGATTCCGATCATGAATAATTAATGAGCGGGTGACATGATGGCGCTACCAAATTCATTGGCTTGTTTACATTTTCCCATGGCGGCAACTGGAATCAACAAGGGAGCGTGTCCCTTTGAGTGGGCGTGCGGCCCTTTGTAGTGGTCTGGCGGCACTTTCATGTGGCTGGGCGGAACTTTGAAGAAATCCTCACCAAGTGGAAAATAAATAATAGTAATGAATGAATGAATGAAAAGCCACGAAAGTGTACGTTCATGCCCGATGTTGTAGCTTTTCTTTCCCAGCCTGAGAGGACTTACTGAATGGTGACCCACAGCTTGAAACAGTTATCATTGAAGTATCTACTCTGCAAGCGCTAAGGTCGTGAGCTAATCCACGGCGATTGCACGGTGCCCCATCAATGAATTGGATCTATGGTGACACAGGATTGTACAGTGGCTAACTATCTTAACATGAAGGTGCTTAGATTTACTAAAGATGAGAATATGCAATTTTTTTTTAACCACTGCTAGCCTGAGTTATGATAAAAAATGTGACCCGCTGAGCGAAAACCCGGCACATCGCGCATTTTATGAAAATCGAGATAAGACCGGAAATCGGTATACCAATGTGTAATTGTGCTGCAGAAAAACATGGAAGCGATCGGTTGTTTAGTTCCCGAGCTACAGAGCGAAATGCGTAGCGGATGCGGAACGCAACTTTTCGACGTTGCCACAGTAAATTTTAATGTCTCCGTATACTATCGTGTTACGTAAATTTACACGTGTTCTTGTAAAATAGCAGCTTGGAAGTCGGCAAAGACAGTTGGAAAAGACAGCGGTTATAAAAGCGAGGGCTTACATTGTGTCTATGGACAGAAAGACAACCGTATACGGACTGGAAGCTGGTAAAATCGCGTTTTTTGAAAAACGTCCATAGCAACGCGTTCCCGTATTTCACTGGTCTGCCTGTGAGTTCGAGCTTATATCGTCTTTATAGTAGCAGAGCCGGGCTTCATAATTCAGTATGATACAGTCCAAGCCCCCTGTGACATGTCGGTGTAATAATCTGAGTTTAGCTGGGAAACGACCTGTGCGGATAAAATTGCCTCTAACTCAAATTCAATATTTGCGTGCGAAGTGCGCTCAGCGGGTCACAAATGTTGACACATCAGTGACCTCACAAATTTCATCCCGACTTGCAGCTCTGGAGCCTTGCATAAGGCTAAGGTATGTACATTGTTAACAAGCTAGGTCTGCAAGCTATAACCTTCTGGTAGCAGATTATAGATAGAGCACGGCCACACTGAGCTACAAGCATAGGCGTAGGAAGCAAATTTGAAGTGTAGAGGCCATGTTGTACCGCGCGAAGCGCGGCGGGAAAATGTAAAATAATTTCGCCGCGCGTAGCGCGGCGGCGAATTTTTCAAAGTGTGCACCTTTAGACTGCAAAATAAAGCCTTTTTTCAAGGGTATGAGCTTTCAGACCTTCCCAACCCTCCAGTAAAATATTTGAAAAACAGTAAGATTATACATACTGACTTCGTCGTTGTTCCAAGGAGACCGCCCAGCTTTCGTCGCTTGTAGTAGGTGTGCACTAGCCTCGTACCAAGCCATCTCTCACTGCCAAGATTTTGATTGCTTTGTAGTGTACTTTAAGCGGAAATGTACGCATGTAGCCGCATATGAGACTGGTGCAACGAAGAGGCTGCTTGAGCTTAGGCTCGTTCCCAGGGAACGAGGCTAGCTTTAACTATTTATATAGTAACTTTAGCAGGTTATGAATATTAATTTGTGGCCTAAAAAGTGTAGCGGCCAAAGCCGCTACGGCCGCTACGGTTCCTACGCCACTGACAAGTCACTTTGACACTTCAGTGAAGTGCGTACTTACTGCTACTGACTTGCTGCACTACAGCACATCCCGTACGTCCTCAGCGCTTTTGATGACAACGGCGCTTCTTTACAACACCGACAGACGTCTCTCAAAAGGCTTTGCGCTGTGTTTTTAGCTCCTATACACAACTCAGATACAGATACGGAAATTAGCAGCGTGGCCATCTTCAGCCCAGCCGGTCAACACTGAACGGGCCCTACGCTATAGAAGTTGGGACGCTTTGCTTATCATCTCGCCTCTACATGGTTTCAATTACCACCAATTAGCACCCGCTGGAATACTTAGACAGAGTGACACACAGTGTACATGCAATTGCAAACCAAGTTAGCTTTAGTCTTGTGCCCAGCCGTCCACGCCGTCCACGCCGTCCACGCCGATCGGGATGCGTGGACGGCTGGGAACAAGGTATGCTTAGAGACAGGATTGTGCACCAAACACTGATTCCCCGTTCCCTGTTTCACTTTTGCCCTAATCTAGCTAGGCTTCCACACAAAGGTGTACCTAGTGGGTTAGCATGACTCATTTATGGCAGGACAAGCTGATTTGTACACCTTTATGCATTCAAGCTGATTTGTTCACTTGCATTCAAGTCACTGTTTTCTTTGGTGCTGGATTGTATCCAAGGTCCATACTTCAGGATTGACAAGCATACGTGTGTGTGTGTACATACTATACTGTGCATGGGACCTGTCACTTGCTCACTGTACACCTAAGCTCCATGTGCAGTTTTAATACCCAGCTATCGTACATCAGGAAAAATTCGCTGTTAAAATATAAGGTTCTCGTAAAGTGCAGACAGAATGTCACTAATAAATTATTCATAAGTCGTTATTTTAACCCCGTAGTGCCCATACATCCTTATCTGCTTGCAGCAAACTGACAGCACTAACGGCTAAGTGTTCTACTGAACGCTCTCATAAATCCAAAGGAGGTCGAGGCAAGCTGTTTCCCTCTGTGGAGGTACAGAATCTACATACAATACTGTTGTAGTGGATGTTGGTCCATTTGGAAGTGTTGGTTGTGTGGCACGAGTTCCAAGTATGGCCCGTCTTTGATAGCTCAGTCGTCAACTAATCAACTAGCCTTGTCCCAAGGCTCTCCTGCACGACCATCAAATTCTGGTGACGAGGTTAGATTTGTCTTGCATGGGAGTAGTCTTGCCTGATAGACTTTTGAGTGCTACAGCTGTGTGTGTGTAGAAGCAAAGCAGTTTCAGATACAAGTCTGCATGTAAGCATATCAGTGCTGGGAGAACCCATGTCTGGCAGGCAAGACTAGTTTTAGGATTTAAGTAAAGGCAAGGTTACATTGAGCTGACAAACGTGACAACCATTACCAAAGGTGCATGAAGTCAATGGCGGCTGGATGTACCCTTAGTAAATGGTTGTGTGATTGGTACGTCATGGCATATTCTGGTGTCCAGCCAGCGTGTGCCTCCCGGTGAGAAACAGTCTGGTGAACAAAGATTGGTAATAATTACGTAGCACTTCCTTTACTGCAGTACATTTTTTAATCTCGACTCGAGTGTCCGCACATTTTTTGAGCGGGTTTGGCGTAAAATGTTTTGAATGTTGCTGGGTGACACTGTCGCAAAAGTGTGCGCTAGCCCAAGAGATTTGACTTGGTTCACCAGACCGTTTCTCCTCATGAGAGGGTGGGGTCTGGGGATGAGACTATAATTCTGGTGATGCTCGGTTAGAACTAAGCCTACCAAATATTTGCTGGATTGAGTTCAGAAGTGTGAGCAAGTTGTAGCTTCATGAAGGGGCATTTCTGAACTGTTATAGGAATACCAAAACCAATTCTAGATGCAGTGGTCTGCCTAGCGTAGCATAAGTGCCTTATATGGAAGGTTTTATTTGCAAGCGGAAGTTGTACATTGCAGATGGAAGTGCTGGAGATACAATTTACTCATTTTTTTGCAAGAAATTCTTCTCACTGTAGCTCGTGAACCATGTACTCAAAATGAATGTGGTTTTCACCAAACAAAGCACACATCTTTTCTCAAACAGAAAATGTATTTAGCGTAGACAGTGGGCATGCGAATCTAACGCTATAACAGGATATACACTTGGTACAAATGTCTGCATGCACATTGTTGCATGCTCCTACCCTAATTGCGCTTGGCGGATGCCCATGCAAGGCCCCAAGCACATAGGCGACATGTTGAAACTTGCGAGATGGCTGCGAACAGTGCGAAAAACTCCTCTGAGTTTTCCTTCCAACAACTTTCCGTTCTTCCAAGTGAACAATTATAGTCTCGCAAGCCTCATGTGCGAAGGGTGTGGCTTTCGAGATTAGCGAATGATCATGGAAATGGGCAGAAACGGTAGTTGTGAAACTCTGTCGTCTGGCCTCTGAGAAGCATTGTATTGACCTAAAAATGGTCTCAGAAGCAATCTCATACCCTCTAAATTCCCAAAATTTTCTCGGGAGCATGCCCCCAGACCCCCCTAGCTGTAGGGTGCTTACGCACGCACTACAAACCTGACCACTCAAAACCTGATGGCTACGGCACTGAAAGAGATATGGTTCGTAATTGCTCATGCTTGTAGAACAAGAGCATTAAGATCTATTGCCTTGTGACACACAATCTTACATAATGAACTGAGTCTTACAGTATTGTAGCAAAGCAACAAAACATCAATCATATTAATACACAATATACTCTGAGGTGGAAGGAAGTTCTTTAGAAGAACATATGCCATAGTGTGTTTGAAGTGTTGGTATACTTCCAAGTTGGCTTAGTTGAGTATAAAGTGTCCCAGACCAGTTACTCTGCCATGAAAACCATCAGGTTCAGTGGAACCAGTAAACTTCTCAAAACTATTTCAATGTACATCTCTTTAGTTTGAATGGGGCTATCCTCAATGTCAACAGTGCTAGCCGCAGATGCCATAGCTAATTCAACTGCTAAATTACACATCATGTAAGCCTGACACAAAAACAGTGAGAAGTGGTCTGGTGAACAAAGACGAACTTCTTGGGCCTATTCCCAAATTGTAGTAAGGACATGAGATGGCGAGATCTACATAGCATGCTCCTACCCTAATTGCAGCTGTTTAACATCAAAATGTTACTGCAGTAAGGGAAGTCCCTTGCTGCAGTAACATTGTGCATTCTACCAAATATTTTTGAGTGGGTGTTGTGCAAATTGTTTTGATCGTTACCTAGTCGTAAAAGTGTGTGCTACCCCAAGAGGGTTGACTTGGTTCACCAGACCATTTTCCTTGTGTGAGGGTAGTCTCACGAGCCAGTCGTATTTTGCATTCTTCCTAACAGAAATAAAGAAAAATACGGCTGGTTCGCAAGACTAGTGTGAGGGTGGGATCTGGGCATGAGTCTTACTGAGAATCAGCAGAGACTCCCATTAACACTGCATCAATGACGTACCAATCATATTAAGGGCATATCAAGCTGCCATTGACTTCATGCACTATTGCTAATGATTATGTCATGTTTGCCAGCTCAATGTAACCTTGCCATTACTTAAATCCTAAAACTAGCCTTGCCTGCCAGACCATGGGTTCTCCCAGCACCGATATGCTTACATGCAGACTCGTTGTATCTGAAAATGCTTTAGCTTCTACACACACAACACTGTAGCACTATCAGGCAAGACTACTCCCATGCAAGACAAATCTAACCTCGTCACCAGAATTTGATGGTCGTGCAGGAGAGCCTTGGGACAAGGCTAGTTGATTAGTTGAGGACTGAGCTATCAAAGACGGGCCATACTTGGAACTCGTGCCACACAACCAACACTTCCAAATGGACCAACATCCACTACAACAGTATTGTATGTAGATTCTGTACCTCCACAGAGGGAAACAGCTTGCCTCGACCTCCTTTGGATTTATGAGAGCGTTCAGTAGAACACTTAGCCGTTAACGCTGTCAGTTTGCTGCAAGCAGATAAGGATGTATGGGCACTACGGGGTTAAAATAACGACTTATGAATAATTTATTAGTGACATTCTGTCTGCACTTTACAAGAACCTTAAAATAATTTCGCGGTGGAGACCAACAGCGAAATTTTAACACGCAAAAAACTTACGCGGCGATGATGAATTAAGTGTGTGCTCAATCCACACCCCTCGAGGTAAATGTCCGATCGACAACTACAGCCAGCGATACCTGGCTCTCCCAATATCTGGTAATTTAGGAACGCTCCAGGCACTCGTCCATACTGTAACCGTCAACCGTCAAAAAAATTTCGCGGATCGATCAAAACCACGAAAATTTAACACCGCGATTTTTAATTTTATTTTCAGCGTGAAAATTTCCCGATCTACGCTAGTGTGTATCACAATAGATGTGAGAAACACAATTAGCACTTAACCACTTGTTACTAGATAACAGCTAACTGTACCAGCTCAGTGGCTGATTTCACCAGTTGGCACAACCTTGCGTCGGTGCTCGGAATTTCCCTGGTATAGAAAAATCTCCCAATGACGCACCCATACTCAGAAGATCCCGTTACAAACGTATATACCGGGTATTTCTCTATCCCAGCAGCAGCAGTGAATCTGACTTGGACTTGGACATAGAAAAGGCAGCTGCAGCAAGCACTCCTCAACCAGCAAAGCAGTGTTGAGTTCGTAATCGCTATGACCCACTGAGTAATGAGCCAACGCCTTTGGCTTTGAGGAGGCCCAGAAGACACTGAGATCATTATGAACCGTATTGTGTAGTTGTTGTGATTATGAACTGTAGTATTAGCTAGATATTCATTGTAATGTACATAGGGATAGATGCCGAAATATGTCATTTTAGTTGAAGCATCCTAAAATGGATGACTAGAATCATCCTAAATTGGATGACAGTTTATGCCATCCAAACGTGGATGACTGGAACCATTCAAAATAATTATAATATTAGTTTATGCCATCCAAAAATGGATGACTTGAATCATCCAAATTTGGATGATTCTAGTCATCCATTTTAGTTGATGTAAATTGCCATCCAATTTTGTAGCTAACTGCAACGCTTTCCTTCTGACTTACCTGGTAATGGACTGGAAGAGCATCAAAATTGCAATATGATCTGATGTCCAGTGCACGTTGCTGTATGTTAGGTCTACGCAGAGCTGTGGCCACTAATAAACTTTGTTCCCAGACCTTCGTCTAGTTTTTGAACTATTTGAATACTTTCAGCAAGCAAAAACTGTTACTGACTTGCCTGTTTTTCTTCTTACTTGCATGGCACTGTAACAAGCTAAGCCTGACTGGAGTTCCATGCAAGTAAGAAGAGCCAGTGCATCCCGCTCTGATGTGCATATAAGTGTGCAGTATTAGTCGCCTTTAGCAAGTATGCATGCAGCGCCGTACCTAGCATAGGGGCAGGGGGGGCAGCTGCCCCTCCAGAGAACTTGAGTTAATTAATCCCGCACGTACTGACCGTGCTTACCGATGGCTGTGTTACCGTTCGCTAGTCTCCCAAGCCAGACCCACAACCCCAGCGCGGATCGCTTCGAGTATATACGTACCCTGTGCGCTATACTGAAAGCGATCTGCGCTGTGGTTGATTGGGTCTATTAAGCTAGCTGGACTGTTGAGAGCCTAGTGGTGACTATGCAGTGGCTTTCACTACAGTAAAACCTCTAATAACGGACCCTCCGAAAAGCGGACAACCTCTGTACAGCGGACGGCTCACTTGCCCCCGATTGATTTTACCATAGAACTAATGCATTTCGAACCTCCGAGAAGCGGGCACCTCTCAACTCCGAACAACGGACACTGATCAGTCCCCGACGTACCTAAGCCAATACAAAATTACCTCCGAAAACGGACAGTGGAGTTACACCCACATAATGCGGACACTTGTCGACCGCTTTTGTCACGCCACCGTCGCTGGATTCAAAGACCGGGCACTATATTAGCACTATTGCTCATCGTGCTAGCCTTTCTCGTCAGCGTAAAGCAACCGAGAGGTCCGAAAATGCGACCTCATCGCGTTCAACAGCCCATCACAGATTACCACGCCTACCGGAAGTATACCGAATGCCTATAACGGATCGATTCCGGATCCGCAGCGGTGGTTTATAACGTTCTCATGATAGTACTGTTGCTCTTGCCATATAGCTATTGAAATAAAACCCATCAAAATGAAGCAGAATATATTATAACTAATACATTTAAGTGTTATTTTTCATCTTTAAGAAATTTCCAATAGGTTTAAAGGAAAACCTCCGAGAAGAGGACAACCTCTCTACAAGGGACAACTGGCCTGTCCCCAATGTGTCCTTTGTTCGGAGGTTTTACTGTATATCACACGACCAGTAAGCTATGCGTGCATGCGTTGTGCATGCATGCGTTGACTTGTGCATGCATTTATTGGTACTTGTGCATGCATACCAGTACTATAGCAGTGGCGTAGGAACCTTAGTGGCCGTAGCGGCTTTGGCTGCTACACATTTTAGGCCGTAAATGAGCGAGGCTAAGGTCAAGCAGCCTCTTCGTTGCATCAGTCTCATATGCAGTTACATGCGTACATTTCCGATTTAAGTACACTATAAGGTGATCGAAATGTTGGCAGTGAGATGGCTCGGTACGAAGCTATAATGCAGATTTTCAAAGAAACCACTGCAAGCGACGAAAGCTAGCCGGGCGGTCTCCTGGGAACAACGACGAAGTCAGTATAATCTGTTTTCCACATAAATTGAATATTGTACTGGAGGGTTACCGTTGAAAAAAAATACTTTATTTTGCAGTCTAAAGGTGCACACTTTGAAAAAATTCTCCGCCGCGCTATGCGCGGCGAAATTACTTGTCCATTTTGTTTGCAGCGCTTCGCGCGGTACAGTATGGCCTCTACACTTCAAATTTGTTTAGATACATCATGAGACATTAAACTGTATGAGAGAGCATGAGATAGCGTGCAAGACAATAGGAGACATCATTAGACATTATGAGACAGTATGAGACAGCATGAGACAGTGCAAGACATTATAGATGCAATGGGACTGTATCAGACAGCATGAGACACTGAGACAATAGGAGACATCATGAGACATTATGAGACATTATGAGACATCATGAGATATTATGAGACAGCATGAGACACTACGAGACATTATAGATCCAATGGGACTGTATGAGACAGCATGAGACACTGACACAATAGGAGACATTGTGAGGCAGTATGAGACACTATGAGGCACTATGAGACACCATGAGATATTATGGGACATCATGAGACATAATGAGACAGCATGACACACTACGAGACATTACGGATGCAATGGGACTGTATGTGACAGCATGAGACACCATGAGAAATAGGAGATATCGTGAGACATTGAGACACTATAAGACATCATGAGACATTATGAGACGGCATGAGACACTATCAGCCAATAAGAGACATCATGAGACATTATGGATGCGATGGGACTGTATGATAACACTATGAGACAATAGGAGACAGTATGAGACAGTATGAGACACTGTGAGACACCATCAGACATTGAGACAGCATGAGACACTGTGAGACAAAAGGAGACATCATGAGACATTATGAGACAGCATAAGACACTACGAGACATTATGACATGCAATAGAACTGTATATGAGACACTATGACACATCATGAGACATCATGAGACAGCATGAGGTACTACGGGACATTATGGATGCAATGGGACAGTATGAGACAGCATGAGACACAATGAGACAATAGGAGACATCGTCAGCCAGTATGAGACATCATGAGGCATTATGACACAGCATGAGATACTGAGACAATAAGAGACATCATGAGACATTATGAGAGAGCATGAGACACTACGAGACATACGTATGAGATGCAATGGGACTTTATCAGACAGTATGAAAAACTATGAGACAATAGGAGACATCACGTGACTTTATGAGACAGAATGAGACATTATGGACACAAAGGGACTGTATGAGACAGCATGAGACACTATGAGACAATAGGAGACATCATCAGACATTATGAGACAGAATGAGACATTATTGATGCAATGGGACTGTATGAGACAGCATGAGACACTGAGACAATAGGAGACATCATGAGACATTATGAGACAATATGAGATTTTTATGAGGCAGCTTGAGACATTATGAGACATCATGAGATATTATGAGACAACATGAGACACTATGAGACATTATAGATCCGATGGGACTGTATGAGACAGCATGAGACACTGACATAATAGGAGACATTGTGAGGCAGTATGAGACACCATGAGATATTATGGGACATCATGAGACATAATGAGACAGCATGACACACTACGAGACATTACGGATGCAATGGGACTGTATGTGACAGCATGAGACACCATGAGAAATAGGAGATATCGTGAGACATTGAGACACTATAAGACATCATGAGACATTATGAGACGGCATGAGATACTATCAGCCAATAAGAGACATCATGAGACATTATAAGACATTATGGATGCGATGGGACTGTATGATAACACTATGAGACAGAATGAGACAGTATGAGCAATGTGAGACACCATCAGACATTGAGACAGCATGAGACACTGTGAGACAAAAGGAGACATCATGCGACATTATGAGACATCATAAGACACTACGAGACATTATGACATGCAATAGAACTGATGAGACAGCATGAGACACTAAGAGACATTATAGATGCAATGAGACTGTATGAGACAGCATGAGACACTGAGACAATAGGAGACATCATGGGATATTATGAGACATGAGACACAATGAGACAATACGACACATCATGAGATATTATGAGACAGCATGAGATACTGACACAATAGGAGACATCGTGAGGCAGTATCAGACACTATGAGGCACTATGAAACACTATGAGATATTATGGGACATCATGAGACAGCATGACACACTACGAGACATTATGGATGCAATGGGACTGTATGAGACAGCATGAGACATGAGACACTGAGACAACAGGAGACATCATGAGATATTATGAGACAGCATGAGACACTACGAGACATTATAGATCAAATGGGACTGTATGAGACAGCATGAGACACTGACACAATAGGAGACATTGTGAGGCAGTATGAGACACTATGAGGCACTATGAGACACCATGAGATATTATGGGACATCATGAGACATAATGAGACAGCATGACACACTACGAGACATTACGGATGCAATGGGACTGTATGTGACAGCATGAGACACCATGAGAAATAGGAGATATCGTGAGACATTGAGACACTATAAGACATCATGAGACATTATGAGACGGCGTGAGACACTATCAGCCAATAAGAGACATCATGAGACATTATAAGACATTATGGATGCGATGGGACTGTATGATAACACTATGAGACAATAGAAGACAGTATGAGACAGTATGAGACACTATGAGACACCATCAGACATTGAGACAGCATGAGACACTGTGAGACAAAAGGAGACATCATGAGATATTATGAGACACTATGACACATCATGAGTGAGGGTAGTCTCACGAGCCAGTCGTATTTTGCATTCTTCCTAACAGAAATAAAGAAAAATACGGCTGGTTCGCAAGACTAGTGTGAGGGTGGGATCTGGGCATGAGTCTTACTGAGAATCAGCAGAGACTCCCATTAACACTGCATCAATGACGTACCAATCATATTAAGGGCATATCAAGCTGCCATTGACTTCATGCACTATTGCTAATGATTATGTCATGTTTGCCAGCTCAATGTAACCTTGCCATTACTTAAATCCTAAAACTAGCCTTGCCTGCCAGACCATGGGTTCTCCCAGCACCGATATGCTTACATGCAGACTCGTTGTATCTGAAAATGCTTTAGCTTCTACACACACAACACTGTAGCACTATCAGGCAAGACTACTCCCATGCAAGACAAATCTAACCTCGTCACCAGAATTTGATGGTCGTGCAGGAGAGCCTTGGGACAAGGCTAGTTGATTAGTTGAGGACTGAGCTATCAAAGACGGGCCATACTTGGAACTCGTGCCACACAACCAACACTTCCAAATGGACCAACATCCACTACAACAGTATTGTATGTAGATTCTGTACCTCCACAGAGGGAAACAGCTTGCCTCGACCTCCTTTGGATTTATGAGAGCGTTCAGTAGAACACTTAGCCGTTAACGCTGTCAGTTTGCTGCAAGCAGATAAGGATGTATGGGCACTACGGGGTTAAAATAACGACTTATGAATAATTTATTAGTGACATTCTGTCTGCACTTTACAAGAACCTTAAAATAATTTCGCGGTGGAGACCAACAGCGAAATTTTAACACGCAAAAAACTTACGCGGCGATGATGAATTAAGTGTGTGCTCAATCCACACCCCTCGAGGTAAATGTCCGATCGACAACTACAGCCAGCGATACCTGGCTCTCCCAATATCTGGTAATTTAGGAACGCTCCAGGCACTCGTCCATACTGTAACCGTCAACCGTCAAAAAAATTTCGCGGATCGATCAAAACCACGAAAATTTAACACCGCGATTTTTAATTTTATTTTCAGCGTGAAAATTTCCCGATCTACGCTAGTGTGTATCACAATAGATGTGAGAAACACAATTAGCACTTAACCACTTGTTACTAGATAACAGCTAACTGTACCAGCTCAGTGGCTGATTTCACCAGTTGGCACAACCTTGCGTCGGTGCTCGGAATTTCCCTGGTATAGAAAAATCTCCCAATGACGCACCCATACTCAGAAGATCCCGTTACAAACGTATATACCGGGTATTTCTCTATCCCAGCAGCAGCAGTGAATCTGACTTGGACTTGGACATAGAAAAGGCAGCTGCAGCAAGCACTCCTCAACCAGCAAAGCAGTGTTGAGTTCGTAATCGCTATGACCCACTGAGTAATGAGCCAACGCCTTTGGCTTTGAGGAGGCCCAGAAGACACTGAGATCATTATGAACCGTATTGTGTAGTTGTTGTGATTATGAACTGTAGTATTAGCTAGATATTCATTGTAATGTACATAGGGATAGATGCCGAAATATGTCATTTTAGTTGAAGCATCCTAAAATGGATGACTAGAATCATCCTAAATTGGATGACAGTTTATGCCATCCAAACGTGGATGACTGGAACCATTCAAAATAATTATAATATTAGTTTATGCCATCCAAAAATGGATGACTTGAATCATCCAAATTTGGATGATTCTAGTCATCCATTTTAGTTGATGTAAATTGCCATCCAATTTTGTAGCTAACTGCAACGCTTTCCTTCTGACTTACCTGGTAATGGACTGGAAGAGCATCAAAATTGCAATATGATCTGATGTCCAGTGCACGTTGCTGTATGTTAGGTCTACGCAGAGCTGTGGCCACTAATAAACTTTGTTCCCAGACCTTCGTCTAGTTTTTGAACTATTTGAATACTTTCAGCAAGCAAAAACTGTTACTGACTTGCCTGTTTTTCTTCTTACTTGCATGGCACTGTAACAAGCTAAGCCTGACTGGAGTTCCATGCAAGTAAGAAGAGCCAGTGCATCCCGCTCTGATGTGCATATAAGTGTGCAGTATTAGTCGCCTTTAGCAAGTATGCATGCAGCGCCGTACCTAGCATAGGGGCAGGGGGGGCAGCTGCCCCTCCAGAGAACTTGAGTTAATTAATCCCGCACGTACTGACCGTGCTTACCGATGGCTGTGTTACCGTTCGCTAGTCTCCCAAGCCAGACCCACAACCCCAGCGCGGATCGCTTCGAGTATATACGTACCCTGTGCGCTATACTGAAAGCGATCTGCGCTGTGGTTGATTGGGTCTATTAAGCTAGCTGGACTGTTGAGAGCCTAGTGGTGACTATGCAGTGGCTTTCACTACAGTAAAACCTCTAATAACGGACCCTCCGAAAAGCGGACAACCTCTGTACAGCGGACGGCTCACTTGCCCCCGATTGATTTTACCATAGAACTAATGCATTTCGAACCTCCGAGAAGCGGGCACCTCTCAACTCCGAACAACGGACACTGATCAGTCCCCGACGTACCTAAGCCAATACAAAATTACCTCCGAAAACGGACAGTGGAGTTACACCCACATAATGCGGACACTTGTCGACCGCTTTTGTCACGCCACCGTCGCTGGATTCAAAGACCGGGCACTATATTAGCACTATTGCTCATCGTGCTAGCCTTTCTCGTCAGCGTAAAGCAACCGAGAGGTCCGAAAATGCGACCTCATCGCGTTCAACAGCCCATCACAGATTACCACGCCTACCGGAAGTATACCGAATGCCTATAACGGATCGATTCCGGATCCGCAGCGGTGGTTTATAACGTTCTCATGATAGTACTGTTGCTCTTGCCATATAGCTATTGAAATAAAACCCATCAAAATGAAGCAGAATATATTATAACTAATACATTTAAGTGTTATTTTTCATCTTTAAGAAATTTCCAATAGGTTTAAAGGAAAACCTCCGAGAAGAGGACAACCTCTCTACAAGGGACAACTGGCCTGTCCCCAATGTGTCCTTTGTTCGGAGGTTTTACTGTATATCACACGACCAGTAAGCTATGCGTGCATGCGTTGTGCATGCATGCGTTGACTTGTGCATGCATTTATTGGTACTTGTGCATGCATACCAGTACTATAGCAGTGGCGTAGGAACCTTAGTGGCCGTAGCGGCTTTGGCTGCTACACATTTTAGGCCGTAAATGAGCGAGGCTAAGGTCAAGCAGCCTCTTCGTTGCATCAGTCTCATATGCAGTTACATGCGTACATTTCCGATTTAAGTACACTATAAGGTGATCGAAATGTTGGCAGTGAGATGGCTCGGTACGAAGCTATAATGCAGATTTTCAAAGAAACCACTGCAAGCGACGAAAGCTAGCCGGGCGGTCTCCTGGGAACAACGACGAAGTCAGTATAATCTGTTTTCCACATAAATTGAATATTGTACTGGAGGGTTACCGTTGAAAAAAAATACTTTATTTTGCAGTCTAAAGGTGCACACTTTGAAAAAATTCTCCGCCGCGCTATGCGCGGCGAAATTACTTGTCCATTTTGTTTGCAGCGCTTCGCGCGGTACAGTATGGCCTCTACACTTCAAATTTGTTTAGATACATCATGAGACATTAAACTGTATGAGAGAGCATGAGATAGCGTGCAAGACAATAGGAGACATCATTAGACATTATGAGACAGTATGAGACAGCATGAGACAGTGCAAGACATTATAGATGCAATGGGACTGTATCAGACAGCATGAGACACTGAGACAATAGGAGACATCATGAGACATTATGAGACATTATGAGACATCATGAGATATTATGAGACAGCATGAGACACTACGAGACATTATAGATCCAATGGGACTGTATGAGACAGCATGAGACACTGACACAATAGGAGACATTGTGAGGCAGTATGAGACACTATGAGGCACTATGAGACACCATGAGATATTATGGGACATCATGAGACATAATGAGACAGCATGACACACTACGAGACATTACGGATGCAATGGGACTGTATGTGACAGCATGAGACACCATGAGAAATAGGAGATATCGTGAGACATTGAGACACTATAAGACATCATGAGACATTATGAGACGGCATGAGACACTATCAGCCAATAAGAGACATCATGAGACATTATGGATGCGATGGGACTGTATGATAACACTATGAGACAATAGGAGACAGTATGAGACAGTATGAGACACTGTGAGACACCATCAGACATTGAGACAGCATGAGACACTGTGAGACAAAAGGAGACATCATGAGACATTATGAGACAGCATAAGACACTACGAGACATTATGACATGCAATAGAACTGTATATGAGACACTATGACACATCATGAGACATCATGAGACAGCATGAGGTACTACGGGACATTATGGATGCAATGGGACAGTATGAGACAGCATGAGACACAATGAGACAATAGGAGACATCGTCAGCCAGTATGAGACATCATGAGGCATTATGACACAGCATGAGATACTGAGACAATAAGAGACATCATGAGACATTATGAGAGAGCATGAGACACTACGAGACATACGTATGAGATGCAATGGGACTTTATCAGACAGTATGAAAAACTATGAGACAATAGGAGACATCACGTGACTTTATGAGACAGAATGAGACATTATGGACACAAAGGGACTGTATGAGACAGCATGAGACACTATGAGACAATAGGAGACATCATCAGACATTATGAGACAGAATGAGACATTATTGATGCAATGGGACTGTATGAGACAGCATGAGACACTGAGACAATAGGAGACATCATGAGACATTATGAGACAATATGAGATTTTTATGAGGCAGCTTGAGACATTATGAGACATCATGAGATATTATGAGACAACATGAGACACTATGAGACATTATAGATCCGATGGGACTGTATGAGACAGCATGAGACACTGACATAATAGGAGACATTGTGAGGCAGTATGAGACACCATGAGATATTATGGGACATCATGAGACATAATGAGACAGCATGACACACTACGAGACATTACGGATGCAATGGGACTGTATGTGACAGCATGAGACACCATGAGAAATAGGAGATATCGTGAGACATTGAGACACTATAAGACATCATGAGACATTATGAGACGGCATGAGATACTATCAGCCAATAAGAGACATCATGAGACATTATAAGACATTATGGATGCGATGGGACTGTATGATAACACTATGAGACAGAATGAGACAGTATGAGCAATGTGAGACACCATCAGACATTGAGACAGCATGAGACACTGTGAGACAAAAGGAGACATCATGCGACATTATGAGACATCATAAGACACTACGAGACATTATGACATGCAATAGAACTGATGAGACAGCATGAGACACTAAGAGACATTATAGATGCAATGAGACTGTATGAGACAGCATGAGACACTGAGACAATAGGAGACATCATGGGATATTATGAGACATGAGACACAATGAGACAATACGACACATCATGAGATATTATGAGACAGCATGAGATACTGACACAATAGGAGACATCGTGAGGCAGTATCAGACACTATGAGGCACTATGAAACACTATGAGATATTATGGGACATCATGAGACAGCATGACACACTACGAGACATTATGGATGCAATGGGACTGTATGAGACAGCATGAGACATGAGACACTGAGACAACAGGAGACATCATGAGATATTATGAGACAGCATGAGACACTACGAGACATTATAGATCAAATGGGACTGTATGAGACAGCATGAGACACTGACACAATAGGAGACATTGTGAGGCAGTATGAGACACTATGAGGCACTATGAGACACCATGAGATATTATGGGACATCATGAGACATAATGAGACAGCATGACACACTACGAGACATTACGGATGCAATGGGACTGTATGTGACAGCATGAGACACCATGAGAAATAGGAGATATCGTGAGACATTGAGACACTATAAGACATCATGAGACATTATGAGACGGCGTGAGACACTATCAGCCAATAAGAGACATCATGAGACATTATAAGACATTATGGATGCGATGGGACTGTATGATAACACTATGAGACAATAGAAGACAGTATGAGACAGTATGAGACACTATGAGACACCATCAGACATTGAGACAGCATGAGACACTGTGAGACAAAAGGAGACATCATGAGATATTATGAGACACTATGACACATCATGAGACATCATGAGACAGCATGAGGTACTACGAGACATTATGGATGCAATGGGACTGTATGAGACAGCATGAGATACCATGAGACAATAGGAGACATCGTCAGGCAGTATGAGACATCATGAGGCATTATGACACTGCATGATACACTGAGACAATAAGAGACATCATGAGACAGTATCAGACACTATGAGGCACTATGAAACACTATGAGATATTATGGGACATCATGAGACAGAATGACACACTACGAGACATTATGGATGCAATGGGACTGTATGAGACAGAATGAGACATGAGACACTATGAGACAATAGGAGACATCATGAGATATTATGAGACAGCATAAGACACTACGAGACATTATAGATCCAATGGGACTGTATGAGACAGCATGAGACACTGACACAATAGGAGACATCGTGAGGCAGTATGAGACACTATGAGGCACTATGAGACACAATGAGATATTATGGGACATCATGAGACATCATGAGACAGCATGTGACACTGAGACAATAGGAGACATCCTGAGACATCATGAGACACCATGAGACATTATGGGACACTATGAGACTTCTTGAAATTTTAAGACGGCATAAGACACTACTAGACATTATGAGATTCAATGGGACTGTATGAAATAGCATGAGACACTGTGAGACAATAGGAGACATCATGAGATATTATGAGACAATATGAGACATCATGAGATATTATGAGACGGCATGAGACACTACCAGCCCATAAGAGACATCATGAGACATTATGAGACCGCACGAGACATTATGAGACAGTATGGATGCGATGGGATTGTATGATACAGCATGAGACACTATGAGACAATAGGAGACTTCCTGAGACAGTATGAGACACTATGAGACATCATGAGACATTATGAGATGCAATGAAACTGTATGAGACAGCATGAGATAGCATGCAAGACAATAGGAGACATCATCAGACATTATGATACAGCATGAGACACTATGAAACAATGAGAGACATCATGAGACGTCATGAGACAGCATGAGACTCTAGGAGATTTTATGGATGCAATGCAACTGCATGACACAGCATAAGATACTGAGACAATAGGAGACATCATGAGACATTATGAGACACTATGAGACAGCATGAGACATTATGAGACATCGTGAGATATTATGAGACAGCATGAGACACTACGAGACATTATAGATCCAATGGGACTGTATGAGACAGCATGAGACACTGACACAATAGGAGACATTGTGAGGCAGTATGGGACACTATGAGGCACTATGAGACACCATGAGATATTATGGGACATCATGAGACATAATGAGACAGCATGACACACTACGAGACATTAGGTCGTGTTATTCCTGGTTGGAATAAAGCTGCATCTATGCTTAAGTCAAAGGCCAATTTCTGGCATAAAGTTTGGAAAGAAGCCGGCTGCCCCTGCTCTGGGGTACTTTTTGACATCAAACGCTGTTCACGTTCTCGTTTCAAATATGAAGTAAGACGTCTTAGGCGGCGCGAAAAACACATACGACGATCAAAGCTTGCCGAAGCCATGAGCTCTAAGGATGTTAATAGTTTTTGGTCTCAAGTAAGGAGAATAAACTCAAGCAAGTCTTCCTCTTCATCATCTGTTGTTGATTCTGTGAGTGGTGCACCGCACATTGCCAATGTTTTCTCTGCCAAACTTGAATCCCTTTTGAACTCCCGTTCAACTAGGGCCCGTGAGGAACTTCTGTCCTCTTTAGATGTTTGTGATGATGATCTTCAGTCTTTTCAGTTTTCACGAGACTGTGTTGTCTCTGCACTCTCTCATCTTAAGCCAGGCAAGCATGACGGAAGTCCTCTATCCTCCGATCATGTTATTAAGGCTTCCCCAGTGTTAGTCACAATTTTACCTCCTCTTTTTACAGCTTTTGTTCGCCATTCATACCTCCCACCCAACCTCAGGAACTGTATCCTTAAACCGATTCCCAAGCCACATAAAGATCCTACCTTATCTGATAGTTATCGACCCATTGCCCTTGCCCCAACATTGAGTAAAATCCTGGAATGGTGTATCCTTTTACAATATTCTGAATATTTTGCGACTTCCCCACTTCAGTTTGGGTTTAAGAAGCATATGTCTACCGCACTCTGTACTGGCTTAGTTAAGAACATATCAGCACACTACATGTCTCACGGCTCCTCTGTCTTTGCTTGTCTGTTAGATGCCAGCAAAGCATTTGATCTTGTTGATCATTCGTTGCTGTTTCAGCAGCTACTACAACGAAGGACTCCCAGTTTTTTAGTTCGCTTCCTCATCAGCTGGTATAGCTCTCAATCTTGTAGTGTTTCTTGGGATGGTGCCAGCTCTGATTCTTTTAATGTTTCTAACGGCGTTCGTCAGGGAGGAGTTCTGTCCCCTGTGTTGTTTACTATATACATGGATATCTTATTGAATAAGCTTAAAGAGTGTGGAGTTGGCTGTTACTGGGATGGTTTGTTTGTTGGCGCTCTCTGTTATGCTGATGATTTGATCTTGTTGGCTCCGTGTCCTTCTGCTTTACGCACTATGCTCAGTCTATGTGAGTCCTTTTCCAATTCCTATGGTCTCAAATTTAATGCTGGTAAAACTCAACTCATTCGTTTTGGTTTATCTCCTTCTGACAAGTGTACAACTGCTATCTATTTTTGTGGTGAACTTTTAGCGTTCCTCAATTCTGTCTGTCATCTAGGTCACATTCTGTCTTACAATCTCTCAGACAACGATGACATTGTTTTTAAGTCCCGGGACTTGCTTAAAAAGGCTAATCTTTTGTTCTGCAACTTTAAGTTCTGCAATCCTCACACCTTAACGTTTCTGTTTCGCTCATATTGTCTCTCCTTGTATGGATGCTCTCTGTGGCGGCTAGACTCCCCATCTATGAACCTGATTGAAGTTGCCTTCAATAAAATTTTGAGGCGTATCTGGAAACTCCCGTCTAATTCTCATACTAGAATAGTTCATAGTACTGCCCGTCTGTTGAGTGTCTTCAATGTTGTCTTTGCTCGTTCTTTATCCTTGTTATCTTCTGCTCTGTCCTGTCCTTCGTTCCCTGTTTCTTTTATCTATCGTGTTTCTTCCAACCTTGTGTATACTCCGTGTGGGTTCAACCGTCTCCGTGGACATAACTATAAGAAGACTTATTATCCTGAAGACCTTTTTTGTGCTAACATAATTAGAGATATTAGAATTAGTTGTGTGTCTAGCAGTGACTTTGAATATGTAATTTCTGTTATCTCTTCACACTAACTTAATTTACATTTTAATTTAGTTGTTTGTCTCTTACACCTATGTTGGTGTGTTTTCTCAATTATAATTATGGATGCAATGGGACTGTATGTGACAGCATGAGACACCATGAGAAATAGGAGATATCGTGAGACATTGAGACACCATAAGACATCATGAGACATTATGAGACGGCATGAGACACTATCAGCCAATAAGAGACATGATGAGACATTATAACACATTATGGATGCGATGGGACTGTATGATAACACTATGAGACAATAGGAGACAGTATGAGACAGTATGAGACACTATGAGACACCATCAGACATTGAGACAGCATGAGACACTGTGAGACAAAAGGAGACATCATGAGATATTATGAGACACTATGACACATCATGAGACATCATGAGACAGCATGAGGTACTATGAGACATTATGGATGCAATGGGACTGTATGAGACAGCATGAGACACCATGAGACAATAGGAGACATCGTCAGGCAGTATGAGACATCATGAGGCATTATGACACAGCATGAGACACTGAGACAATAAGAGACATCATGAGACAGTATCAGACACTATGAGGCACTATGAAACACTATGAGATATTATGGGACATCATGAGACAGAATGACACACTACGAGACATTATGGATGCAATGGGACTGTATGAGACTGTATGAGACAGAATGAGACATGAGACACTACGAGACAACAGGAGACATCATGAGATATTATGAGACAGCATGAGACACTACGAGACATTATAGATCCAATGGGACTGTATGAGACAGCATGAGACACTGACACAATAGGAGACATTGTGAGGCAGTATGAGACACTATGAGGCACTATGAGACACCATGAGATATTATGGGACATCATGAGACATAATGAGACAGCATGACACACTACGAGACATTATGGATGCAATGGGACTGTATGTGACAGCATGAGACACCATGAGAAATAGGAGATATCGTGAGACATTGAGACACTATAAGACATCATGAGACATTATGAGACGGCATGAGACACTATCAGCCAATAAGAGACATCATGAGACATTATAAGACATTATGGATGCGATGTGCTGTATGATAACACTATGAGACAATAGGAGACAGCATGAGACAGTATGAGACACTATGAGACACCATCAGACATTGAGACAGCATGAGACACTGTGAGACAAAAGGAGACATCATGAGATATTATGAGACACTATGACACATCATGAGACATCATGAGACAGCATGAGGTACTACGAGACATTATGGATGCAATGGGACTGTATGAGACAGCATGAGACACCATGAGACAATAGGAGACATCGTCAGGCAGTATGAGACATCATGAGGCATTATGACACTGCATGAGACACTGAGACAATAAGAGACATCATGAGACATTATGAGAGAGCATGAGACACTACGAGACATACGTATGAGATGCAATGGGACTTTATCAGACCGTATGAGAAACTATGAGACAATAGGAGATATCACGTGACTTTATGAGACAGAATGAGACATTATGGATGCAATGGGACTGTATGAGACAGCATGAGACACTGAGACAATAGGAGACATCATGAGACATTATGAGACAGCATGAGACAGTACGAGATATTATGGACGCAATGGGCCTGTATGAGACAGCATAAGATACTGAGGCAATAGGAGACATCATGAGACATCATGAGACACCATCAGACATCATGAGGCAATATGAGACATCATGAGACATTATGAGATGGCATAAGACACTACAAGACATTATGAGATTCAATGGGACCGTATGAGACAGTATGAGACACTGTGAGACAATAGGAGACATCTGAGATATTATGAGACACTATGAGACATGATGAGACTTTATGAGACAGCATGAGGTACTACGAGACATTATGGATGCAATGGGACTGTATGAGACAGCATGAGACAGCATGAGACAATAGGAGACATTATGAGACACTATGAGAGAATAGGAGAGATCATCACGCATTTGAGACAGCATGAGACACTATGAAACAATGAGACACATCATGAGATGTCATGAGACAGCATGAGACTCTAGGAGACATTATGGATGCAATGCGACTCTATGACACAGCATAAGATACTGAGACAATAGGAGACATCATGAGACAATATGAGACAGCATGAGACACTGTGAACCAATAAGACACATTATGAGACATTATGGATGAAATGGGACTGTATGAGAGAGCATGAGATACTATGAGACAATAGGAGACATCATCAGACATTATGAGACAGCATGAGACACTACGGGACAATGACAGACATCATGAGACGCCATGAGACAGCATGAGACTCTAGGAGACATTATGGATGCAATGTGAGTGTATGACACAGCATATATAAGATACTGACACAATAGGAGACATCGTGAGGCACTATGAGACACCATCAGATATTATGGGACATCATGAGACAGCATTAGACACTGAAACAGTAGGAGACATCATGAGACATTGTGAGACACTATGAGACATCCTGAGACATTGTGAGACATTATGAGACACTATAATACATCATGAGAGTTTATCAGACAGCACAAGAGACTACGAGACATTATGGATGCATTGGGACTGTATGAGACAGCAAGAGAATCTGAGACAATACGAGACCACATGAGACATTATGAGACACCATGAAACACTATGAGAAAATAGGAGACATCATGAGACATTATGAGACAGCATGAGACATTATGAGATGTGATGGGATTGCATGGTACAGCATGAGACACTGACACAATAGGAGACATCGTTCGGCAGTATGAGACACAATGAGGCACCATGAGATATTATGGGAGATTATGAGACAGCATGACACACTACGAGACATTATGGATGCAATGGGACTGTATGAGACAACACGAGACATGAGACACTATGAGACAAGGAGACATCATGAGATATTATGACACAGCATGAGACACTACGAGACATTATAGATCCAATGGGACTGTATGAGACAGCATGAGACACTACGAGACAATAGGAGACATCATCAGATATTATGAGACAGCATGTGACACTATGAAACAATGAGAGACATCATGAGACGTCATGAGACAGCATGAGACTCTAGGAGACATTATGGATGAAAAGCGACTCTATGACACAGCATAAGATACTGAGACAATCAATAGGAGACATCAATAGACATTATGAGACACTATGAGATATCATGAGACATTATGAGACAGCATGAGACACTACGAGACATTACGGATGCAATGGGACTGTATGAGACAGCACGAGACATGAGACACTATGAGACAACAGCAGACATCATGAGATGTTATGAGACAGCATGAGACACTACGAGACATTATAGATCCAATGGGACTGTATGAGACAGCATGAGACACTGACACAATAGGAGACATTGTGAGGCAGTATGGGACACTATGAGGCACTATGAGACACCATGAGATATTATGGGACATCATGAGACATAATGAGACAGCATGACACACTACGAGACATTATGGATGCAATGGGACTGTATGTGACAGCATGAGACACCATGAGAAATAGGAGATATCGTGAGACATTGAGACACTATAAGACATCATGAGACATTATGAGACGGCATGAGACACTATCAGCCAATAAGAGACATCATGAGACATTATAAGACATTAAGGATGCGATGGGACTGTATGATAACACTATGAGACAATAGGAGACAGTATGAGACAGTATGAGACATCTTGAGATTTTAAGACGGCATAAGACACTACTAGACATTATGAGATTCAATGGGACTGTATGAAACAGCATGAGACACTGTGAGACACTATGAGACATCATGAGATATTATGAGACGGCATGAGACACTACCAGCCCATAAGAGACATCATGAGACATTATGAGACAGCACAAGACATTATGAGACAGTATGGATGCGATGGGATTGTATGATACAGCATGAGACACTATGAGACAATAGGAGACTTCCTGAGACAGTATGAGACACTATGAGAATGCCTCATGATGTCTCATACTGCCTGACGATGTCTCCTATTGTCTCATGGTGTCTCATGCTGTCTCATACAGTCCCATTGCATCCATAATGTCTCGTAGTATCTCATGATGTCTCATGATGTGTCATAGTGTCTCATAATATCTCATGATGTCTCCTATTGTCTCATAGTGTCTCATACTGTCACAAATAGACCTATAGTATATTATATAGACCCTGGCTGATGGAGATGGTTTTCAGTGTTCCAGTAGCCATATCAAGATCAGCAAGCAATGGTGATTTTGATGATAAACCTCTTCTCAAGAAGCTCTGTGTGCTTCTCTGTATGCCTCAGAATGCACCAGAATGCACCTCAGAACACCTAAAATTATCAAAATTTCTTGGGGGAGCATGCCCCCAGACCCCCCTAGAGTGAACAACTGCAGGGTGGCCATGTTCTCTACTTCAGCTAATGACATTGTCCCCCCAAGATGGAAAAAGTTATGTACGGCCCTGGCATGTGGTTGAGGTTTATTCCCACTTCGTCAATTCCCACTTTGTCAACATTGACCAAATGGGAATTGACGAAGTGGGAAGTTAACGAAGTGGGAAGATTTGCCATTTAATATACTTCTACTTAAGAACACCTGGAGTGTATTTGAGCAGGAGGGAATTAAACAGCTGTCAATTTGCCTTCATTCCAAAGCCTTAAGTTATCCCTCTATTGCAGCATGCTTCAGAAGTTCTCAATATCGCCTCAAATACGAGAAGAGATTGGTATATATTTATGGTGTTGCATACAACTTCCCACTTTGTCAATTCTCATTTGGCCAATGTTGACAAAGTGTGAATTGACAAAGTGTGAATTGACGAAGTGGAAATTGACAAAGTGGTTCAGAGAAAGCCATGTGTCCACAGCTCTGTCCTGAAGCTCCCCCTCCAGGTTGATGAACACTGGCTTCACATACATGGCCTGGTCTAGTAAGGTCTTTAAAAAGGAGCTATTGTGTAAATGTTGTTGTGCTTTAAAGCTCTTGTCTTTGTGAGAAATTCAAGCTATGCCATAGAAATTATAACAGTCTAACTCGTGCACTGCATGCATTCACTGTTCAGATCAAATGTATTAGAACCAATGTACAACGTGTACGTACAAATCAGCCAACAGTTGTTTACATATGTATACCTACTTTACAATAGTTTGGCCACCACCCAGTTACACTGTGGGGTAGCTGGCCTTGGAAGCAATGCCACAGTTGTTGTTATTATTGCGGCTCATCATGATGTAGCCCTGCATGCCCCAATCGGTGCCCCAGCTGTTCTTCACCAGCCAGTATGCTTTTCCATTGTAAGTACCGTAGCCAACCACCAAGACGGCATGATCCAGGTCAGTGCTAGAGCACAGTGGCTCATAGTACACACCACCACTGTACATCTGGAAACTTGGGTGGCTAGCGTCAATGCCAACGGAAATTGGACCAATGGTAGCAGTGGCTTCCTGAAGAGCGTTTTCATCATTGGGCTTGATGGTAACATAGCCAGTATCAACGGCTCCAACATTGGCGGGTTTGAAGCGGCAGTTCTGTTTGCGAGTTACGTATGGGTAGCTAGCTTCAGTGTCAATGCCATTGTTTTTTTAAAATTTTTTTATACGAATTTGTAATATATATATATTAGATATATACACACAGGATGAACAAATAGCGTAAGCTAGTGCAAAGTTCACCCTATAAAAAGAAGAAAAAAGAAGTTATATCAAACAACATTATCAATAAGGGATTTAAAAAAAAGGAAGGGAGAGACAGTGGTGAAAGTTCTCAGGCAATTGGTTCCATAAGGACACAGAACTTGGGACACAGGAATGAAAATAACTATTTGTATGTGCAAATGGCTGATACAGAAATATGCTTCCATGTGATCTCAGATTCCAACTTGAACGGTTCACTGTTTGTTGCTTTTGATGTACTCAAAACCACTAGTTGCCTGACTTCCATTGCAGCCATTGTTTTCGAGGGAGCAGTCGATAAGGTTCTGCTCACTGAGGGAGACGAGGTTTCCAGTCTTGAGCTTATGTTGCCTCTCCAGGGCGCCTGTGGCGCTGAAGGCCCAGCAGGAGCTGCACGGGCCCTGGTACTTGACGCGCGTCACGCAGCCCTTGGTTCGCCAGTCTATCTCATAGGGAAGCTGCGCACCAGTTGCAACGAACTTCGCAGTGGTGTTAGAGTTGGAAGAGGCACGGAGGCCATTGTAAATTTTGGCGAATTCGCCATCATCAAGGTCACCGAACTTGTTCATTTCCAGCGTGTAGGCGAATTTGGCCGAGTTTTCATTGTGCATGTCGACGTATTTCTTGTTCGATTGCAAAATAACGTGGCGTCGTAGCTCCTCGATTTCACTGGAGTACTGCTTGCCATATTTCTGCAGAAGAAAGAGCAGGACAAAAAAAAAAAGAAGATAATCCGTGCTACAACTCATACCAGAAGTAAACACTACCTTCTTCCAGGCCTCCCACTCCTCCGGGAAGTCGAAGGCAGCGGCAAGTGCCACCAGCGCGAGCAGAAACAGAACCTTCATGTGGTTGCGCAGAGGGACAAGCTGCAAATAACCTCAGAGAAAGAGAATGAAGCCGTCTGTAAGAAATGCTGCTTTGCAGTCTACGCGCAGACCTCGAAATTTATTCACTCCGCTAACCGCGTGACGTCATCAAATCCGTGATGAGTAATGCACCTATCAACGGTATGCTCCACCTAGCATACCTGGGGCGGATATTGGATAAAGGGAGATTTGGGGTCGGAATCTTCCCCGAGCGGTTGGTACTTAGTATTGTCCCAATCCACTCATATGGTATACACATTCTCTTTTGTTGTGTTAATTGTCTTTGGAAAACTCTTTGTGAATTCCACAAATACCCACATCTCCCTGTCACACAATGTGCATGACTAAGAGATATGGGGTGTTTGTAAGGCATACGTAGGGATGGTGCACAGGTTTGTGCCCCAGGTATGAGGACTTGTTCCATTAGGATAATTATGTCAATTCCCCTCCTACCCCCCATCAAGCCCTTGTCTTTGGAAAACTCTTTGTGAATTCCACAAATACCCACATCTCCCTGTCACACAATGTGCATGACTAAGAGATATGGGGTGTTTGTAAGGCATACGTAGGGATGGTGCACAGGTTTGTGCCCCAGGTATGAGGACTTGTTCCATTAGGATAATTATGTCAATTCCCCTCCTACCCCCCATCAAGCCCCAGGTATTGTAGGTAGGGCATACCACTGATATAGGCACATAAGTATAATAAGCTCAATGCAAGGTCAGCTTTCAAGTGCTGTATCTCCTAGTTAGCAAGTTTGAATCAAGACAGTACTTAAACAGCATGTTTGAGGATCAGTCTGTTGTAAGTTCATAGTGCTGCTATTTCTGGTATGTTGCCAGTGGTGTTTCGCCTACTCTTAAATAATGATAGGAATGGCTCAGAACGAGAGTGGGCTAACCAAAAACAAATCGCAACACATTAGTCACAATTGGCTACATTCCTGGCATTTCTACCACAACCATGCAACCAAGAGGGCCAGATGTGTAAGATCAAAGAAAGAAAACCTCTCCAGAAATGCTGATTTATAGTTGTTGTTTTTTTTAGGAGATACTAATTTAACAATAGGGAGAAGCTTCTCAACTACACTCTGATTCAAATTGTAAGCACTCCTTGAACCCTACTTTAACCTATAACAGATTTTATACAACGCCTAGCTATGCATTTTAAGTATCCTACCGTTTGTAAGTGGTTCACTAGCCTCGTTGCCATTGAGAATAAGCGCTCTCCAAACCAGTTTGATTGTTGCTAGCACCGCTTTTGTGCATGGAGGACCGGCGGGTGAATGCGGAACGCGCGCGTATATAGTAACGCCGCTGAGGTAAAAAGACGCGTGCAAATACGTGCGTAAAAAATCGCCATTTCAGGCGCTCGAGATTTCACCAGTTAGTCTTCTATTGAGTCACCGCCAACAATGAGCGGCAACTGAACAGCCTGGAGTCATACCATTGTTTTGAAGACGCGTGGAGACGTCTGTTCCAAAATGGCCCCAGAAGCAACCTCAGAGTATCAAAAATTTCCTGGGGGAGCATCCGAGCATGCTCCCCCTCCCCCCCCCCCCCCCCCGTCTTGCATGCTTATGAAGTTATGCATGCATACTGGCATGCATACATCCATGTAACCCCCCCTTCTGAAATCCTGGCTACGGGCCTGCAAAAGGAATGCAACTGAGTTGTCCAAAATATGGTTGAAATAACCTAAATCTTTCTACAGTGATATATAATTATACAGGACTAGTAATAATACTAAAATACTTTGAAACAGTATGAGTATCCAGTCATTGCACTTGTGCAAATACACTGCTGCAGTGAGATGTGAAAGTAGGTTTGGAAACTGCATGGTTCCCACATTAACAATGGGCCTCTCACTCTACTCCTGGCATCCCAGCACATGTACGATCACTTTTATCTCACATTGCAGTGAATAGTAATATTTCTGAGGACCTCTGTTTAAGACTTCAAAAGTACAAAAGTGCTTAAACAATAATAATCTTGATTGTTGGATGTGCTCAAATGGAAGGTGTTATTGGAGCCCCACTTGCTTTGGAGGTGGTGTTTTTGCTGGAAGAAGTAATCTTACTTTCACTGGCTGCAGCAGTTTCATTGGTAACTCAGCTGATGGTGGTGGAGGAAGTGCTCTTCTATGATGAGTAGCACTGGTTCATACTTTAACAACTTGATGCCATAGCTATAGATGTGAACACGAAGAATACATGAGTACAAAAAGACCATTGCCATGACGTTTGGTAACTCCACAAAATAATTCTTCACTTCGTTGTTAAGTACCTGAAAATTCAAATATATAATCATAATATAAGCGGGATGTTCTACTGTTAAATGTTTAGAAGCAACACAATATAACTAGCTAGTTAATTGAACCATACGTGTAAACAGCAGCAGTCAGCCTTCTGCTGGCTGACTCCTTGCATGTTTTCTATGAGCTCAGCAGCTGTGTGTTCTTCTGTGGTGAGTAGCACTGGTTCATACTCTCCTGGGTTCATCAACCTGTCTGGCAGAGAGTCAGTATGAGAATCAGCCTCCATATCTGCTTCAGCTTGACATGTGAACCTGGCAGCTTGTACACATCTTTGCAGGTGTTCATATTTCCTTGTTAGGCATTGAGTGATGCCTGCCTTCTTTGCCAACTTATGGCAGATGTAGAATATGACCACCAAGTGTGGAACAAGCAACAGCAGTGTTGATATCAGAAGAGTGTGTGTGAAGTGTTTTGGTGAAGAGTGACATGTTACGCACGATAACATCCCAGCCAAAAATAAGATCAAAATATCATAAAGTTGAATTTATATGTCCTTGTAGTGCTACGCATACAAGAAGCAATTGAGAAGAAAAACACAATTTGATATGATGAGCTCCAGCTGTTACAAATACAATTTAGGAATGTAGCAATAATTACTACTCTGAGGATAAGGAATGATGCAGAAAGCATCCTGAAATCACGAGTACCATTGGTTCCATCCTTATAGTCTCCTTGAAATGATTCCACAAACATGACTGTGCAGAGCTTGCCAGCTATGAAATCCACAACAGCCAGCTATAGCTGCAAAGATAAAGTGGATTGTGGCTAGTATGAACTCATACTGTTAAGAAAACATGTCCATTTTGTGAACAACAATTATTAGCCATTAGTTACTGTACTAATAATCTTTGCAATTTCACTCAAAAACAATTGTTACCACTGACTTGAATTTAATTCTGTAACTACATGAGTACAAAAACAACAATGAATGTTCCAAAATATTATTGTTTTACTGCATTATAGTTGACTTACAAAATCATATCTTATTAATTCACTGAAAGTTTTGCAACACTCAAACAATTAGTTAATGGAACCATAAGTGTACACAGGTGTCAGCCTTCTTGGCACTTCATTGACTGGCTCTTCAATTTCTGTGTGGTCAGCAGCTGTGTGTTCTTCTGTGGTGGGTAGCACTGGTTCATACTCTCCTGGGTTTATCAGCCGGTCTGGCAGGGAGCCAGTATCAGACTGAATCTCCACGTCTGCTTCAGCTTCATTTGTAGGTCTGGTAGCCTGCATACATCTTTTAAAAGTGTTGTAATTTCTTTTAAGGCATTGAGTGATGCCTATTTTCATTGCTAACTTATGGCAAACGTGGAATATCAGTATCATGTGTGGAATGAGTAACAGCAGTGTTGTTACCAGAATAATGAATGTTAACAATGGTGATGAAGAGGTGTTTGATACACATATTAGTATCTCAAGCAAAAATAGAATAACAATATCAACGTTATTCATGAAGTTTAACTTATTTGGTCTTGTGATAGCATGGATACAGGAGGCACATGCAATAAGGACACCTTGCAGTTTTGATGTGTGTAAGAATGAACGATGGTGATTTACAAACACGAACAGTACCAGTATCCTGAGGATGAGGAATGATGCAGAAACCATCCTGAAGTCATGAGTACCATTGGTTCCATCCTTGTACTGTCCTTGAAATGATTCAACAAACATGTGCAGAGCATGCAACCTGCGAATCCACACCTGTGAATCCACAACATGAGACACACCTTCTGAACATTCTTAAAGATACAAATAAGATTTTTGAGAATGAGAGAAGCAGAAATGTTGTGAAAGCCAGGCCCGTAGGAAGCAATATTTAGTTGGTCAGGCGATAAACTGTTGCCACTAGGGGGGTCTGGGGGCATGCTCCCCCAGGAAAATTTTTGATTTCAGACATTCTAAGATCGCTTCTGGTGCAATGTTGGGGAGAAAGAGCAAGAGTTGCCTAACCTGGTGCCAAACATAGAAATGTGCTCGAAGCCTTAACATTTGCGCATTCAGTGACTCCACTTCACAAGAACTTTTTCTCAGCCTCGCAGCGCATACAAAGGTAGCAGAATGCAGCGTCGGTTTTGACATCATAGCGGAGCCAGCTGAAAGTGTCACACCATTCAGCCCGGAAACTCCTCTCCTCGCCGTTTGTACCAAACTGTCGCTTTGGAAAGTTGAAACGCTTTAGAACTGCGACTCGGCCATGTTGCGCGCGCGTATGGACGTCGCGGCTGTTACACGTGGAGTTGTAAACATGTGGGTGTGGCTGAAGTCATTGCAGCTGTGCTGCAGCGCTTCAGCCACACCCACGTTTTGTGTTACACAGAGCGCTGAGATTGGTCCGGCGGCCGCCGGACCTGCCGGACCTGCTCCTACGGCCCTGAAAGCATTGATTATTGATGCTTTGGAGTCCCATGTCCTCCTCAAGTGAACAAAATGTCTGTGAAATGGCTCCCATAACCAAACAACTGGCCTGAAATTATTGTCATGGAGTTTTATACATACATAAGTGATCAAAATGAGAAAGATGCGATAAAATGCTACTAAATACTCAAGTGCAATTGCACGAACTGCCTTGACGCTGCTTACACAAAATGGTGGAATAACAGAGTCTAAGCTCCAAATGCTACACAGTGCTTGTAATGCTTGCAATGCCACATACAGAAATCCTGTTACTTCATTCTCAATGTACATGTGCAAGGGTGCATTCAGTCTTATTGTGTACACTACAATCTGACTCATGAACGCAAGGGCACTCAGTGGGGAGGAGGTGGCTCTTATGTGGAAGATCACCACCAGAAAGTACATCACAGTTATTGGGAAAAGTTCCAGAAAATAGTACAGGATCCATCCATAACCGTGTCCCCAGCACTTACTGCACTCAAGAGTGTATGAGTACAGTGCAATGCCATAGCCATCTTTACAACTTCCACACAGTGGGCCTTCTCGATTTAGTGGCCCACACATGAACTCATTAAGTGAGGACACATTACTTGGCAACTGGATATAGAAGACATCATCAACAACAGTAGTATTACACTCTGTGGTTTCAGTTGAAGTGTTGGAGGTCATACAATAGCCAAAGTGGAGTAACGGAAAGTCTGAGCTGCATTTGACAGCTGCGTATGAATCATGGCAAGAGCATCCAGTACTAGATGTGTTGTCAGTGATGAACCAGGGAGGGCAGGTAGTAGTCTGCTCTGTGAAACTGAACAGAAGAATGAGCAAGAATAACTCTGCTGCCTTCATGCTGCATCTATGTTGTAACTACTGAGCCACACTATAATGTTTAACTGCTTTCTATCATGAAACACTTTGTTTATGCAGTTCATCCAGTTACTGCATCTTCCGTGCACTCAACTTATTTATTATGGCCATATATGGTGTACAGCTATACTCTGTCAGAAACGAAAACACCAGTTGATGTGTATGTGCATTAATGTCTGTTTTTCTTAATTTTCATCATAGTACCAACTGTTTATGTTTGTAACTCTGAGGATGTTCTTGTGCGTGCGACTGGTTGACAAAAGTTGTTGAAAAAAACCTACTGTGGGTGGCTTTATACAGGCAAACCATCAGATGTGGACCATTTTGTGTAAGCAGCAACATCAAGGCTGTCCATGCAATTGCACTTGAGTACTTAGTAGCATTCTATCCCATCTTTCTCATTTTAATCACTTACGTATTTATAAAACTCCATGACAACAACTTTAGACCAATTGTTTGGCTATGGAAGCCATTTTACAGACATTTTGTTCACTTGAGGAGGAGACGGGACTCCACAGCATCAATAATCAATGCTTTCACAATATTTCTGCTTCTCTCTTTCTCCAAAATCTTAGCTATTTGTATCCTTCACACTGTTGTACATCTTCTCTTTGAGGTATAATTATGCTAATATTCCAAGAAAGTGTGTTTTGTATTATGACCCAACTGTAGAATGCCACACACAAGAGTATACCATAGTTGCAGCTATAGCTTATTGTGTGTTGGTCATATTGATCATTTGTCCAACAGTTATTCTCATTCTGTACCCCACAAGACTGTTCAGAAGGTGTGTCTCATGTTGTGGATTTTGCAGGTGGCATGCTCTGCACATGTTTGCTGAATCATTTCAGGGACAGTACAAGGATGGAACCAATGGTACTCATGACTTCAGGATGGTTTCTGCATCATTCCTCATCCTCAGGATACTGATACTGTTCCTGTTCGTAAATCACCATCGTTCATTCTCACACACATCAGAACTGCAAGTTATCCTATTTGCATGTGCCTCCTGTTTTCATGCTATCACAAGACCATACAAGTTAAACTTCATGAATAATATTGATATTGTTATTCTATTTTTGCTTGAGATATTTCTATCAAACACCTCTTCATCGCCATCATTAGCAGACTTTATTCACGTAACAACACTGCTGTTACTCGTTCCACATATGATACTGATATTCTACATTTGCCATAAGTTAGCAAAGAAAATAGGCATCACTCAATGCCTTAAAAGGGTGTGCAAAACTTTGAAAAGATGTATGAAGGCTATCAGACCTACAAGTGAAGCTGAAGTAGATGTGGAGGCTGAATCTGATACTGGCTCACTGCCTGACAGACTGATACACCCAGAGGAGTATGAACCACTGCTACCCACCACAGAAGAATGCACAGCTGCTGAGCCCACAGAAGACAAAGAGACAGTCAGTGAAGAACCAAGAAGGCTGACTCCTGTGTACACTTATGGCTAATTGTTTGAATTTCGCAGATATTATTTTGTAAGTCAACTATAATCCATTTGGAACATAATTATTTCATTGTTGTTTTTTGTACTCATGTAGTTACAGAATTAAATTCAAGTCAGTGGTGACAGTTGTTTTTTTTGGGAAATTGCAAAGCTTATTAATGCTGTACCTAATGACTGATAAACGTTGTTTACAAAAAGGACATGTTTTCCACACAGTATGAGTTCATACTGGCCACATACCACTTGATCTCTTTGCAGCTATAGCTGGCTGTTGTGGATTTCATAGTTGGCATGCTCTGTACATGTTTGTGGAATCATTCCAGGGACAGTACAAGGATGGAACCAATGGTACTCATGACTTCAGGATGGTTTCTGCATCATTCCTCATCCTCAGAGTAGTAATTATTGCTACATTCCTAAATCGTATTTGTAACAGCTGGAACTCATCATATCAAATTGTGCTTTTCTTCTCAATTGCTTCTTGTATGTGTAGTACTACAAGGCCATATAAATTTAACTTTATGAATAATAAATGAAGAGAAGGTTATCTGTTACCAACTTGAGTTCGGAAAATAACTTGCCGACGTTTCGACTGAATGCTCCAGTCGTTATCAGGGCGAAAGTGAAGAGTGCGAACAAAAGTTGCTATTTATAGCCATGCACTACTGAGGATACACGTCATTGGAGGTCAAAGGTCGGTGAGGATTGCTCCTCCCTCCCTGCCTCCTCATCACAGTGGTCCAGCAACCAGGGAGTTCCAGTCCTCCATCTCGGTTGAAGCGCTCCTCTGAGGGTGTCATCTGGATGTGCAGGGCCTCCTTCACCAACAGCTCCTGTCCTCTGCCATGGTCCAGCACCGTGGTCTCCTCCCAGTCGATCGGATGGTGATTCCCCCACGGTATAGTCTAAGTTCACCCGGTTTGAAACGGTTTCCGTTTACGTCACCTTAATAATAATAATAACTATTAATAATCCGTCGCGCTGCCGTAACATTAGACCATACTGCATGGTGGCCGTCTGAAGCGGCTCGTTAGCTAAATGGTTAAGGGTTAGGCCCTTCCAACTGGTATTCCTGTTTTAGTCTCGCGAGCCAGCCGTATTTTTCTTTATTTCCGGTGGGAGGAGCGAGAGGGAGAGAAAAATACGTCTGGACACTCTGGCCAGCTTCCCGTGCCACGAAGAATGTAATAATTGCTGCAAGTCACGCGCACGGTATGCAAATTAAAACATTTATCCAGCTATGTGTTACTGTTTTGTGAAGCTTGTGCCCACACTGGCAAACTGTCGCGACAGAGCTCATTCAGAACGATCCCGGTAGCACACGTTGAAAAAAGAGTCGTCTCGAGAGTGGACGCGGTCTGTAATTTCACCTACTGGAAGAGCGGCCACAGACGCGGCTTCCGGCGACTTGAGAATTCAAGAGCAAGTCGTCTTGATGCTGTTCTTGCACTCGCGAGGTCCCTGTCATGCGCCTGTGGAGTATAAAGCCCAAAGCCAAGTCAGTAACGTAGAATGCCATCGTAAGCGAGTAGTATACGGGTTGGCATGCAGGAAGTCATGTGCTTAATTTAGAACGGACCAATCAGATTTGAACCTCATGCATTAGTGCGGATGTCCACGGGAAGCTGGCCAGAGTGTCCAGACGTATTTTTCTCTCCCTCTCGCTCCTCCCACCGGAAATAAAGAAAAATACGGCTGGCTCGCGAGACTATTCCTGTTTCTAGTCCTCCGCCCGCATCAATAATTACGCCTTACGCGATTTCAGCAACTCGACTTCTGCGCATGCGCAGTATGGTGGATTCGCGGTGAGTTGAAAGTCGATCGCCATCAGCTTAGCAAACTAGGAAAGGTGTCTGTCATATTTGTAGGCTCAGTACGTTTTATTCATTCTTTTTGTACCTTTTTGTATGTATCTCTCACTTGGCTGTTGTGTATGGCGTTAGTGAACTGCAGTGTTTTGTGTCGAAGTACTTGGTTTCTAGGTTGCTAAGTCTCCGCCCGCCCGCGTCAATGCCAGGGAAAACCCCGGACCAGAAACGGTTGGAAGGGCCTTAGAGTTAGGGCTAGGGTTAGGGTTAGGGCTGGGGTCGGGGAATATATATAGTTACAAAATGTGATGAACATCTTTGCTGCGGTAGCCTCTTATGAATATTTAATAAGATGACGTAACCGTTTCAAACCGTAGTCTCTCCCACGCATGCTCCGCTACAGCTGACTTCTCCGTTTGGTCTCCCCGATGTAGACCTGGCCGCAGCTGCAGGGGATACGATATATATCGTCGATATATCCCATGCAGCTGCGGCCAGGTCTACATCGGGGAGACCAAACGGAGACTGGAGACGAGACTGAAGGAACATGCGAGAGGGGGATGATGGAGACGTCAGCTGTAGCGGAGCATGCGTGGGAGAATCACCATCCGATCGACTGGGAGGAGACCACAGATAGTGCTGGACCATGGCAGAGGACAGGAGCTGTTGGTGAAGGAGGCCCTGCACATCCAGATGACACCCTCAGAGGAGCGCTTCAACCGAGATGGAGGACTGGAACTCCCTGGTTGCTGGACCGCTGTGATGAGGAGGCAGGGAGGGTGGAGCAATCCTCACCGACCTTTGACCTCCAGTGATGTGTATCCTCAGTAGTGCATGGCTATAAATAGCAACGTTTGTTCGCACCTCTTCACTTTCGCCCTGATGACAACTGGAGCATTCAGTCGAAATGTCGGCAAGTTATTTTCCGAACTCAAGTTGGTAACAGATAACCTTCTCTTCATTTATTATTCATAAAGTTAAATTTGCATGGCCTTGTAGTACTACACATACAAGAAGCAATTGAGAAGAAAAGCACAATTTGATATGATGAGTTCCAGCTGTTACAAATACGATTTAGGAATGTAGCAATAATTACTACTCTGAGGATGAGGAATGATGCAGAAACCATCCTGAAGTCATGAGTACCATTGGTTCCATCCTTGTACTGTCCCTGGAATGATTCCACAAACATGTACAGAGCATGCCAACTATGAAATCCACAACAGCCAGCTATAGCTGCAAAGATGGTATATGGCTAGTATGAACTCATACTGTGTGGAAAACATGTCCTTTTTGTAAACAATGTTTATCAGTCATTAGGTACAGCATTAATAAGCTTTGCAATTTCACAAAAAAACAACTGTCACCACTGACTTGAATTTAATTCTGTAACTACATGAGTACAAAAAACAACAATGAAATAATTATGTTCCAAATGGATTATAGTTGACTTACAAAATAATATCTGCGAAATTCAAACAATTAGTTAATGGAGCCATAAGTGTACACAGGAGTCAGCCTTCTTGGTTCTTCACTGACTGTCTCTTTGTCTTCTGTGGGCTCAGCAGCTGTACGTTCTTCTGTGGTGGGTAGTACTGGTTCATACTCCTCTGGGTGTATCAGTCTGTCAGGCAGTGAGCCAGTATCAGATTCAGCCTCCACATCTGCTTCAGCTTCACTTGTAGGTCCGGTAGCCTGCATACATCTTTTCAAAGTTTCATATTTCCTTTTAAGGCATTGAGTGATCCCTATTTTCTTTGCTAACTTATGGCAAATGTAGAATATCAGTATCATGTGTGGAATGAGTAACAGCAGTGTTGTTACGTGAATAAAGTCTGCTAACAATGGTGATGAAGAGGTGTTTGATAGAAATATCTCAAGCAAAAATAGAATAACAATATCAATATTATTCATGAAGTTTATCTTGTATGGTCTTGTGATAGCATGAAAACAGGAGGCACATGCAAATAGGATAACTTGCAGTTCTGATGTGTGTGAGAATGAACGATGGTGATTTACGAACAGGAACAGTATCAATATCCTGAGGATGAGGAATGATGCAGAAACCATCCTGAAGTCACGAGTACCATTGGTTCCATCCTTGTACTGTCCCTGAAATGATTCAACAAACATGTGCAGAGCATGCCACCTGCGAAATCCACAACATGAGACACACCTTCTGAACAGTCTTGTGGGGTACAGAATGAGAATAACTGTTGGACAAATGATCAATATGACCAACACACAATAAGCTATAGCTGCAACTATGGTATACTCTTGTGTGTGGCATTCTACAGTTGGGTCATAATACAAAACACACTTTCTTGGAATATTAGCATAATTATACCTCAAAGAGAAGATGTACAACAGTGTGAAGGATACAAATAGCTAAGATTTTGGAGAAAGAGAGAAGCAGAAATATTGTGAAAGCATTGATTATTGATGCTGTGGAGTCCCGTCTCCTCCTCAAGTGAACAAAATGTCTGTAAAATGGCTTCCATAGCCAAACAATTGGTCTAAAGTTGTTGTCATGGAGTTTTATAAATACGTAAGTGATTAAAATGAGAAAGATGGGATAAAATGCTACTAAGTACTCAAGTGCAATTGCATGAACAGCCTTGATGTTGCTGCTTACACAAAATGGTGGAATAACTGAACAAAACAAGTCTAAGCTCCATATGCCACACAATACTAGCAGCACTTTCAGTGCCACATATGGAAATCCTGTTACTTCATTCTCAATGAACATGTGCAGGGGTACATTCAGTCGTATTGTGTACACTACAACCTGACTCATGAACACAAGGGCACTCAGTGGAGAGGAGGTGGCTCTTATGTGGAAGATCACCACCAGAAAGTACATCACAGTTATTGGGAATAGTTCCAGGAAATAGTACAAGATCCATCCATAACCATGTCCCCAGCACTTACTGCATTCCAGAGTGTATGAGTATAGTGCAATGCCATAGCCATCTTTACACTTTCCACACAGTTCACCTTCTCGATTTAGTGGTCCACACATGAACTCATTAAGTAAGGATACATTACTTGGCAGCTGAATATGGAGGACATCGTCAGCAATAGTAGTATTATTGTATCGTATGATGTACGGACAAGGCCCAAATTCAGTAGTTTCAGTTGAAGTGTTGTAGGTCATACAGTAGCCAAAATGGTACTGCTGCCTCTTGTACTCAGGCTGTGTACTAGATTGAAAGCATGTTCAGAGGGCAGAAATGATTTCATAAATTTCCTTGGGGGCATGCCCCTAGCTGGTGCTAGCTTATGCTTGCACTCTTCTATTGCCACTTGGTTAATTAATTACTCCACACACAAATTTTGAAGCGATCTAATGGTATCCATTTTAACTTGAGGACTGAGAAGTGGTCTAATGGTATCCATTTTAACTTGAGGACTGAGAAGCGGTCTAATGGTATCCATTTTATGATATTTTCCTGGAGTGCATGCTCCCAGATCCCCCTACCTGGTGCTTGCTTACTTCTACTGCCAGTGGGTTACTTGCTCCACACGTGCAAATTTTAGGCCCTGCTATGACATCAACGATACTTTGACATGCGTGGGGTAATGAAAGGTTGCAGACCAGTTTAGATAACCAATTACTAATCACATGCCTGGTAAGACGACAAGGATACAAACTTCCAATATCTTGGTAAGTGGGTCATTTATACTGCTTCCACATAGTGCACCCTATAGCCAAATAAGGGCATCAACCGCTTATCACAGTATTGAGCATATGTAGAGTGTGTGCATGCACGAAGGGGTTACAGTATTGTCCATCTGTCAGTTTGTCAGTTTGTTATTTTGTCAGTCAGTTTGTCAGTCAGTCCAGTGAAAAATGTATAGCTAAATCTGAATATAGACAGGGTTAAACTATTTCTAAAACTGATAGTAGTGTTGACATTTTTTTAATAAAAGTGACCTATTCAAGTAAGAACAAGGCTTTGGCTTCTGTTGTATATAGCTATCTCATTTTTATTTTGGTATACATACACCATTGTACCTAGGGAGTGCTCTGGCTACCAAGCAACAATATAAATAGGTTTGGCTTCTGTTGTATATAGCTATCTCATTTTTATTTTGGTATACATACACCATTGTACCTAGGGAATGCTCTGGCTACCAAGCAACAATATAAATAGGTTTGGCTTCTGTTGTATATAGCTATCTCATTTTTATTTTGGTATACATACACCATTGTACCTAGGGAATGCTCTGGCTACCAAGCAACAATATAAATAGGTTTGGCTTCTGTTGTATATAGCTACCATATAGCGGGAAATTTTCGCTGGTCCAAATTTTCGCGAAAATCCCGTTTCCCCTCCAGAAGAAATTTTCGCGGTTTTAATTTTCGCGTTTAGCGAGAGCTATTGCCACGCCCCTTTATCGTCGCCGGTCCAACGGAGGACGAAAGATGTCCCGTGGGAGAGGGTGGGACGTCGTCTACCGGTTTGAAATAGCGCTACAGTGCCATCGTCAGATCGAGCGAGCTAGCGCATAAAACACACATATGAAAATTTCCACGAGTTCAAAAGTTCACGTGTTCAAATTTTCCCGGTTCATATTTCGCGGTTCTTATTTTCGCGTTTTGGTCGTGGGTCGCGAAAATCGCGAAAATTTGGACCTCGCAAAAATTTCCCGCTATACGGTATCTCATTTTTATTTTGGTATACATACACCATTGTACCTAGGGAGTGCTCTGGCTACCAAGCAACAATATAAATAGGTTTGGCTTCTGTTGTATATAGCTATCTCATTTTTATTTTGGTATACATACACCATTGTACCCAGGGAGTGCTCTGGCTACCAAGCAACAATATAAATAGGTTTGGCTTCTGTTGTATATAGCTATCTCATTTTTATTTTGGTATACATACACCATTGTACCTAGGGAGTGCTCTGGCTACCAAGCAACAATATAAATAGGTAGCTATATAATTCATTGCCGAGCGCCTTAGCGCGAGGCTACTAATCTTGCAGTGCGTGTTCTCGGTTGGCGGGGTGTGGCCTTGACTTCCGTCCCGCTTTAGGAATGCAATTTGTCACGCTTTAGGAATGCAAGTAAAGGTGTGGCTTGTGCGCAAACATCCGTCCCGTTTAGGAATGCAATTAAAAGATCCTGTTTACAAAAGTTGTGTACACTTACGTAAGTTTATCGTTCCTAGCGCTGTAGCGGCGCTAGCTGTCTCATTGTCGCGACGTCATAAAGTCTAAAAACTGTGATGAGAGCGAGGAAGAGCGAGCTAAGAGACTGACTCGAAGACGGAAGCGAAGACAGAGAGCCAAAATGTAGCCACTACCCCGTGAAGTCCGCGGCAAGATCGATGAGTACGAGAGAGCAGCGGCTAGCGAAGCAAAGAATGGCAGTATCGAGAAACGACCATATCCTAGCATTCGGTGAGGTGTTCGAACCTCGCTCACTTCCTTCCAACTCTTTCAACGTGCGCTTTGCCGTCTTTCTCACACTTCGTTGCACATGGCCGACCTTCCCAAAAGCATGTGCCACGCCTACTAGTAATGCTGTATAAACACTAGTTGACTTTCTATGCATTGTTTGCTAACATTGCATCATCCAAATTTTTAGATCACCCACAGGCGAGAAACTCAGTCACCCAAAATACTCTTATGGTTCCACAAAACAAGTTGTTTTGGTGTGAACAGGAATGTTCCTACTGATTATAACTGGAGGAAACTGATCACATGAGCTACACATGCACTCATGGCCGTACAGAGGAGCTATAGCTAGCTAATCATGCAACATACTATAATGTAGAAAACCTAAACAATTGGACCATGGGAAGGCCTAGAAACAAGGCTTAGTGGCTCCTGCAGTTATGTGTTGAGTCATGATGGGCCCGGGATGTGGTATTGTGATGGGACGTGAAGTTGTAATGTGTGGCAGCTGTATTTTATCTTATAACATGTAGTTATGGGATGATGACGGTGATTGCATCCTGTACACACATACTGTACATGCACCTACACAGTACAGTACATGTGTTAACTGCGTGATTCCCCTAGCTAGCAATTAACTATTGCAATGTGACGTGTAACTCACAAACATGACCTCAATGGTTACCCTCTCGTCATTTTGCAACTGAAAGTGGTTAGGAAGGTGTATTCCCAGAAAGCTTTATGCGTTGTGATAACTTTCAAGTTTCCATAGCTTTGGAGACAAACAAGAGTATGTTTCTTCCCAGAACATGCATTTTTAGCTATGTCAACAACCATTCTCAGTTATGTTGGGATTCACTATTGCGATTACAACAACCTAGTGTCCTGGTGTATTCCCTGGGAGTTTGTATTCCTGTAGTTGTGGGGGATTTTAAAGTTTCTTTTGTTTATTCTGAAATGTTTTTACAGCTAGCTATGTCAACAACAGTTGTGTGACAGTCGTTGTTCTCATTTGACTTTATTTCCAACAAGTCTAAACCTAATCCCTAAATTCTCACAGAACAATTTTACTAAATCCGCTGTCAGAAATAGTAATTAACATTTCTATATTGTTACTTGCATAGCACAACTAAAATTTTCAAAACATGTTTCTTAACAGACAGTCCCATTGAGGTTCACACTATTGTGTTTTCAACCGCACACCAAAATTATGCTCACAAAATGAATCAGCTGTCAATCAGTTGTAAATGTCATTCTTATGTTGCTACTTGCACAGCACAAACAGGAAGTAGGTAACTAGCTGCTCAGTCAATTGCTGCACCAGTCTTTCAGAGTTTACTGTTGCTGCTCTTCATATGGCAGATGAACACATGGAAGAAACTATTTTATGTTTTCAGTGGCTTCTCAGTTGCTACTCTTGTTTGCGCTCCTCTGAGGGTGTCATCTGGATGTGCAGGGCCTCCTTCACCAACACTGTTACAGCTCCTGTCCTCTGCCATGGTCCAGCACTGTGGTCAACCAAGATGGAGGACTGGAAGTCTCTGGATGCTGGACTGCTGTGACGAGGAGGCAGGGAGGGAGGAGCAATCCTCACTGACCATTGACCTCCAATGATGTGTATCCTCAGTAGTGCATGGCTATAAATAGCAACATTTGTTCGCACTTCTTCATTTCGCCCTGATGATGACTGAAGCATTCAGTCGAAATGTTGGCAAGTTATTTTCCGAACTCAAGTTGGTAACAGATAACCTTTTTTTGCTGCTCCAATCTTGTAACATTTATCAAGTTAATCACTCAACACTTGGTCTAGCTAGCTCAGCTATCCTTTACTGTGTACAGTGTAAAAAATAAATGGTGAATGTCACTACCAGGTAGTGATATTTGTGGCAAATGTCAGTGACCGTCACCGACAATTGCCACAAATATCACTACCTGGTAGTGACATTCACCATTTAGTTTTTACAGAGTGATCACTTACTTATAATGACACAGTGTGGAAAGTGTGTATGCTGCAGGTCATGATCATCAAGGAGAAATATATGGATAGTGTTTCAAACAAATAAACTACATGTAACTATAACTTCTTCACCAAAAATGGCAGGAAATCAGCACTCTATGATTCAGTTTGTTATTTGCATACATTAATTTTTGAAGGGTCAAAGGTCATTCGCTACATTGTTTATCATGGGACATACTACACAAGAGTTAACAAGGTAGTACACACAGTGTTCAATAATAAGGCTGATTTATTTGTTCTCAGGTGATGGTTCCAGTAGCTGTGAACATCTAGGCCTGCCTTTTTTTATTCAGACACATGTGATTCATTGATTGTTCATGCACGTGGTTGTACAAAAATGCACACACATGATAAGAATACACCCATGTTGAGTTAAGCCTCATTGCCAGACCACTCCCAGATTTTATATATCTCGCAGCTGTTGAGAAAATCAACAGCTGCGAGATCAAATCTGGGAGTGGCCTGGCAATGAGGCTAAGTTGAGGGTATAACATAATACACTTTGAAGATCAATGGGGGTGAGTAGTTTGTACACACAAAAGAACAGTGCTCCTAAAATTGTACAAATAACTTTGTACTCTTTGCTTTTTCATGCTTGTATCACTATTTTTGGCTGTAACATTCCCTACAGGGTTAGTTTAAAAAACAAAAACAGAACAACAAAAAAACAGGTGGGATTCACATTTGGACTCTAATCCACTGTGACACTCACTTTACTGTGCATTTTGTGTGTGTGCATTTCTCCCTCCCCTTTTTGGACTCTTAGTAGACAATGTAAAATACACAGTCAGTGGTTAAGAGACAAAGTGACAATAATTCATAGAGTTAAAGTGTACATGACTATTTTCATTTCTCTGGATTCAGCAGCTGTACATTCTTGTCTGGTGGGTACCAGTGGTTTATTTGCACTCCCCTAGTTGGCCGTCTGGTATGGAGCCAGTATCAGAACCCATAGATAACAGACTTAAATACCAACTAGTTATGTATACATACTAGGTTATCAAACTCTTGAAGTTATTATGTAATAATTAGCATGCACAACTGGTCTGTATGAACGCAGTTGGATTTATTAGTGCAGAAGGTCATGCAACTACTGTCGATTTCATTTCCATCATGTTATATCACATACATTGACAACCTTTGTAGTTTCATCTTCAACAGGAAACTAAAGTGTCAGAGAAAATTATTGAACAGTTAGTTACTGGAGCCATAAGTGTACACAGGAGTCAGCCTTCTTAGTTCTTCACTGATCAGCTCTTTGTCTTCAGTGAGGTCAGCAGCTGTGTGTTCTTCTGTGGTGGCTAGGGGTGGTTCATACTCTCTTGGGTTTATCAACCTGTCAGGGAGTGAACCAGTATCACATTCATAGACACAAGTAACACTTGCCAACAACAAAGTTTGACCTAATGAACCCCATATGTAAGAATTGCGATTCAAAAATAAAGCTAGTATCAGTATCCTGAGGATGAGGAATAACGCAGACACCATCCTGAAGTCACGAGTACCATTGATTCCACAAACGTCTGCAGAGCATGCACCTTCCGAAATCTACAGCATGCGACGCACCTTCTAAACAATCTTGTGGGGTACACAATGAGAAGAATGGTTTGAAAAATGATAAATATTATCAACACAAAGGTAGCAACAACTGCAAACATGGAATACTCCAATGTGTGGCATTCTACTGAACCAAAAAGGCTAGAACGCATAACTTACTTCTACTGAAGCTGCATTCCCAGCCAATGACAGGTACTCTGGTTTAAGGCCCTTCATGTGAATGACAGCACTTCCAGCATATCTGTAATTTAAAATTAGCTGGTGTCTAATTGTGCAGCATTAAACACACACACAAAGACACCAGGCTAATTACACAGCTCTTGTAAGGTATTAATTAAGACCAAGAGCTACAGTTATCACATACTGAAAATAAATTATATTCCATTTTGGCAGTCCAACTTAGGCTGGAAATACCCCAGCCTATATTCATGACTATCGTACCACACTTATTTGTATCATGTTGCATAGGTGTATCAAAGAAGCCGCCACAGAGTACAATATATCAATACCCTTACTTGCTTTTGAAGCCAGAGTAATCCATGCATGTACCCTTGCGCACAACTGGGCTTCCATGGTAACTGTGGTTTTTGTTAAAACAAAACATTCCCCAGACAGAGCAGCATGAGCCCGAAGGGTGAATGCTGCTCCATCTGGGGAATAACTAATTTGCTGGATGTTACCCCTAGCAACCCACTGCCACACCCATTATCACCTCCACCCATTCCATTTCATGTCATTCAAGTTCAATGATTCGGTTGCTAAGCAACATCCAACAAATTATGATACAAGTCAGCTGTATACGTTGGGCTTCTGCGGGTGTAGGGGATTTGTACCCTGAGTGCAGTTACGCTTCGCCCTTGTGAATACATTAAACTGCACTCAGGTACAAATCCCCTACACTCTTGAAGCCCAAGGTACAACTATTCCCTGCAGTTACATATTAGCTAATATGTAACTGCATGTAGTAGCTGGACCACGGGCTTCAAGGGCGTAGGATATAGTGGCTTGCACTGTTTTGCATCAACCGACATGGTTTGTTTGGTGATGGGAAGTATAGCCATCTCAATGACTGGCGAACAAATGAATGAATTGTACATCTGAAGACACATCATCTGGCAAATGAATATAAAGGACATGGCCAAAAGCAGTGGCATTGTAGTGCTCAGAAGTGCAAGAAGATTAGTTTCATGGCTCCGTAGTTGAAAACACATTCATTGTTATGCTTGCATTCATTCTCTTTCTCTGCTATCAATGTCTCTACTACAGTAGTATTACACTGCCAGTCCCTACACATTTATTCCGGTATGCCACTCAAGGTCTGGAATTTCCATTAACATTGCCAACAATGCTTTCACGTAGTGCAATGATTTTCATGTGCATTTGATCATGTGCTGGTTTCTTCCAACATTTGGCAGAATTAGAAATGTCCCAGAGAGTTTGTGACTCCCTTTAAATATGTTTTCATCATTATGGTATAGATAGTCCTGACGTTGAAGTATTGAGAGTGCAATACTGTGTGATTTATGCAGGTCAAGCAGCAAAGTGGTCGTAAATTGAAATTGAATTTGTAATTCACAAAAACAGCCATGCAGATATCCAAGACGTAAAATGATTTGCAGCCAAGTGGTGTCCAAGCAGTTCATGGCCAAAACATTCCTCCCACCTCTATTTACCAAACATTTTCACTCAAGCATGAATACAAACAAAAGCTACGGCATTTAGGTACACATCAAAACATGCAATACAATTTCAAATATTTACCTATCAGTAATGGTTTGTGCTTTTCTGTAAATGATTCTAAAAATTATAAATTAATTAATGGAACTATAAGTGTACACAGGAGTCAGCCTTCTTGGGTCTTCATTGTCCCACTCTTCGTCTTTAGTGGGCTCAGCAGCCATGTGTTCTTCTGTGGTGGGTAGCAGTGGTTCATACTCCTCTGGGTTTATCAGCCGGTCTGGCAGTGAGCCAGTATCAGATTCAGCTTCCACATCTGCTTCAGCTTCACTTGTGTGTCTGGTAGCCTGCACACTTCTTTTCAGACTTTTATACCTTGTTTTTAGACATTGAGTGATGCCAGTCTTCTTTGCAAATAAATATGTCATGTAGAGCAGCAGTATCATGTGTGGAACACCTAACACTAGTACTGATACCACAGCATGGTATGGAGCAGTTTGTACTTTTGGAGGGTGATATGCTGTAGCAAACAATTCAAATGACATTGCCTCTAGCAATGCTAGAGTCAAAATATCAGTAATATTCCTAAAATTAAGTTTGTATGGCCTCACAACAGCATAGATACAAGTAGCACATACAAACAATACACCTTGCACCTCTGCTGAAACCCAGAGTGATGAAGTTTTGTAAAATGAGGCCAGAGTTAATATTCGGAGAATAAAGAATGATGCAGAAACCATCCTGAAGTCACGCGTGCCATTAATTCCATCCTTGTACTCCCCTTGAAATGATTCCATAAACATGTGCAGAGCATGCCACCTCCGAAACCCACAACATGAGACACACCTTCTGAACAATCTTGTGGGGTACAGAATGAGAAGAATTGTCGGAGAAACGATGAACACTACTAGCACACAACCAGCAATTGCTGCAAATATGATATACTCCTGTGTATTGCATTCCACAGTTGTGTCATAATACAAAAAACACTTTTTAGGAATATCACCATAATTGTACTGAACATGAAATGTGTACAACAGTGTGAAGGATACAAACAATATTTTGGAAAAAGAGAGAAGCAGAAATGTTGTGAAGGCATTAACTATGGATGCTTTTGAGTCCCATCTCCTTCTGAAGTGTGCAAAATGCCTGTGAAATGGCTTCCATAGCCAAACAATTGGTCTAAAGTTGTTGTCATGGAGTTTTATAGATACGTAAGTGATTAAAATGAGAAAGATGGGATAAAATGCTACTAAATATTCAAGTGCAATTGCATGAATAGTCTTAATGTTGCTGCTTACACAAAATGGTGGTATAACAGAACGAAAGAAGTCTAAGCTCCATATGCCACACAATACTAATAGCACTTTCAGTGCCACATATGGAAATCCTGTTAGTATGTTCTCAATGTACATGTGCATGGGTACATTCAGTCTTATTGTATACACTACAATCTGACTCATGAACACAAGAGCACTCAGTGGGGAGGATGTGGCTCTTATGTGGAAGATCACCACCAGAAAGTACATCACAGTTATTGGGAAGAGTTCCAGGAAATAGTACAGGACCCATCCATAACCATGTCCCCAGCACTTACTGCATTCCAGAGTGTTTGAGTATAGTGCAATGCCATAACCATCTTTACATTTCCCACACAGTTCACCTTCTCGATTTAGTGGCCCACACATGGACATTTTTAATAAAGACACATTATTTGTTAACTGAATGTACAGGACGTGGTCAACAAAAGTAGTGTTGTAGTGCACAATGTATGGACATGGTCCAACTGCTGTAACTTTAGTTTCACTGTTGTAGGTCATACAATTGCCCAAATGCAGTAATGGGAAGTCTGAACCACACAATACATTTGGGTATAAACTGTGGCAAGAGCATCCAGTGCTTGATCTGTTGTCAGGGACGAACCAGGGAGGGCAGATATCTTGCTGGGCAATAGTCTGCTCTGTGAGAGTAAACAGAAAGATGAGCAAAAAGTGCCACTTTGCCTTCATAACGTCCATGTCACACTTTAGTCCAACACACTAGCTAGCAATGTTCAGATTGCAATATGTAACACTGTAACTACTACAATCTACTGCATTGCATCTACACTTTATGTCATTCACAGCTTGGTGTTTTGTTCAACTGGGCATTCATGGCTCAGTGATTTTATTTATAAACTGGGCTCAGTGTTTTGGATAGCTAAGTCCCAATTTACCATTACAAATGGTTTTACCACAACAATGTGACGTGTGTAACTCACAAAACATGACCTCATTTGTTACTCTTGTCATTTTGCAACAGAATGTGGTTAGCGAGGTGTAATCCCAGGAAGCTTTATGAGGCTGATGATAACCTTTAAGTTCCATAGCTTTGGAATCAAAAATATGATTTTCTTCCCAAAGCACATGTCAACAACCATTCTCAGTTATGCTGTGATTCACTGTTGCAATTGCAACAACCTAGTGTACTGGTGTATTCCCTGAGAGCTTATGAAAATGTAGCTATGCTGCATTTCTCTTGTTGTGGAGACAAACAAGATTCCAGTTTTGTTCCTTCTAAAATGTTTTCACAGCTATGAGAACAACCATATTCAGTCATGTTGTGATTCTTGTTTCATACAGTCGTATATTGTGTACACCATAATCTGACTCATGAACACAAGTGCACTCAGTGGAGAGGAAGTGGCTCTTATGTGGAAGACCACTACCAGAAAGTACCCAGCACTTACTGCATTCCAGAGTATATGAGTACAGTGCAATGTCATAGCCATCTTTACACTTCCCACACAGTGTGTTTTGTCATGGAGTTTGATACATGAGTAAAAAGCAAATGCAACACATAAAATTGCTGCTTGCAAAAAATGGTAGGATAACAGAATGAAAGAAGTCTAAGCTCCATATGCCACACAGTACTAGTAGCACTTGCAGTGCCACAGTCATATGGAAATCCTGTTACTTTGTTTTCAATGTACTACTACATGTATATATATAAGGTGTAGTGCATGCCACCTAGAAGATTAGAAGGACTGGAAGGACAAGAAGAACTGTAAAAAAGCCATGGTTAGAATTGCATAAAGGGAGGTGTGCAGTGCGGAAGTCTAAATCAATGGCTCAAAGTCTTGGAGACATCACTCAACACATTTAGTCGATAGATGTGGTGATATCTGCAAAGTACATGTGTTAACTGTGTGATCAGAGTATAATACCCCTTGTACGCACACCTTTTTTCTCCAAGAGGACATGAGCCTCGGTACAAGGCTAGGTATTACTAGCACACAACCAGCTATTGACAGAAATATGGAAACGTATTGTGATTCTTGTGCAACGTAAGATGTAAGAAATTTAATTTCAGAAATTTATATGATCACAACGTAGTATTAGAATATTTATGATAGTGGCACTTTCAGTGACACAGATGGAAATCCTGTTACTGTGCTCTCAATATACATATTCAATAGTACATTCAGGCATGTGTGTGTATGCTACCATCTGACTCATGAACACAAGAGCACTTAGTGGAGGGGGAAGTTGCTCTGATGTGGAAGATCATCACCAGAAAATACACAGATCTGGGTATAAACTGTGGCAAGAGGACCTAGTTCTAGATGTGTTGTCAGAGATGAACCAGGGAGGGCAGAATTCTTGTTGGCTAGTAGTGAACTGGACAGAAATATGGGGAAGAAGGACTTTCATGAGCATGATGTAACCCTATATACCTCATGTTGGTTTTAGTGAGGTTTCAGGAAACTACGCAGGTTTGATTCCCTGAGGCCGCACTAGTGTTTGTATCCGTGTACACTGGCTGTATTTTGCGACTAAAGGGCACATCTCGATCGCTGTATGAGGCCGTGAAAGCTTACTCTGTGTTGAAGAGTGGGATATGCGAGACTATACACGTTTTTTTTTTTTTTTTGCAAGATCAGAATGCAAGGTTTTTTTTTATCATGCCAAAATTATAGAAATTTCACGACAGAAGGGCAAAAATTTTCTCAGGGGAGCATGTTGTCAAACTCCCCTAGAGTGAGTTTACTTCCTGTTCAGTATCTCCTGGAAACTAGCCATTGATTTTTCTAGTCACACCAATGCTACCAAGGCACACTTTATTCCAACACCCTAGCTAGCAATTAACTATTGTTCAACTTGTAATAACCATGCAACATTATAACTAGAATGTACTGCACTGCATCTAGACTCTTCATATCATTCATGGCTTGGAGTTTTGTTGAACTGGTTTTTCATGGCTCATTGACTTTTTTTAAACTGGGTGTGTTTTTTTTCCGCGGGTTAAGTCCCAATTTACCATTACAAATGGTTTTACCACAGCAATGTGACGTGTAGTTCACAAAACATGACCTCATTGGTTACCCTTTCGTTGTATTGCAACAGAAAGTGGTTAGCAAGGTGTAATCCCAGAAAGCTTTATGCTTATCAACTTTCCATAGCTTTGGAAGAGTAGCTAATAATGTTTCTTCCCAGAACATGCATTTTTAGCTATGTCAACAACCATTCTCAGTCATGTTGGGATTCACTATTGCAATTACAACAACCTAGAAAGTAAACTGAGTGATGAGCAAGAGCAACTCGGTGGTTACTTTCACAATGTGCCTATATATACAACTGGACATTCATGGCACTCATGACTCATTGATATTGTTTTCATTTATGCTTCAGTATTTTGGTTATTTATGGCTTGGTGTTTTGGTATTGTTCTAAGTTCCAATTCATCTTTCAACATAAACAATGTGACTCACAAGACACAAACCTGATTGGTTACTCTCCTCAATTTGCTTTTAGTGTGTATTCCCAGAGAGTTTAATGGGAATTTTGTATCTTTGTGTAAACAAACAAGATTTATTGCCAGTTTTCCACTTGTGAATTTTGTGCACATTTGTTAGATGAAGTGGGGTGAAACCCACACAACTAGCACAAGACCAACAGCTCATTGCCCAAAACGCATTTGAGCTCTAATGTGTACAATATATAAACAGTACTACTATCTGTATTGTTTGCGAGTGCTTTCAGTGTTTATCCTAATATAAAACATTGGAGTATAAACACTGAGTAATGGTATGATGTAGATGAGGACACATTTCATTTTTAGTGATAATAAATAAGAGCCATTATGGCCTAGCTAATGTGTATGGGATATAGCCACTACCCGTATACCATCCAGGATTGTTGCTTCTGACCAGAACATGTTTTCATTGCTGTGTCAAAATTCATCCTCAGTTTTGCTTGGATTCTTCATTAGCTACATCATTTACAATTTCATGTTCAAAACAAACTGTCACAAAGAGTACAATTTAAGGCCATCCCCCACTTGGGTTTGAAATTGAAAGTTCACTGGTTTGACCACAAACAATAACTAGTGGTATATAGCTAGTACGAACTCTTACTGTTTGGAAAAATGTCCATTTGATAAACAACAGTTATCAGTCATTAGGTACAGCATTAATAAGCTTTGCAATTTCACTCAACAACAATTGTCAGTACAGACTTGAATTTAATTCTGTAACTACATGAATACAAAAACAACAATTAAATTATTATGTTCCAAACACACAATATTTTTTCACTGCATTATAGTTGACTTAAAAAAAACATGGTTTTGCAACACTCAAACAATTAGTTAATTGAACCATAAGTGTACACAGGAATCAGTCTTCTCAGGTTTTCATTGACTGGCTCTTTGTTTTCTGTGAGCTAGGAAGTTGTGTGTTCTCCTGTGGTGGGTAGCAGTGGTTCATACTCTCCTGGACTTATCAGCCGGTCTGGCAGAGAGCCAGTATCAGACTCAGCTTCCACATCTGCCTCAGCTTCACTTGTGTGTCTGGTAGACTGCACACATCTTTTCAAAGTTTTGTACATCCTTTTTAGGCATTGAGTGATGCCTATTTTGTTTGCTAACTTATGGCAAATGAAGAATATCAATACCAGGTGTGGAACGAGTAACAGCAGCGTTGTTACCAGAATAAAGTATGTTAACAATGGTGATCCAGAGCTGCTTGTTAAAAATATTAGTACTCCAAGCAAAAACAGGATAACAATATCAATATTATTCATGAAGTTTAACTTGTATGGTCTTGTGATAGCATGAAAACAAGAAGCACATAAAAAGAGGAAAACCTGCATTTCTGCTGTGTGGAAAGTTGAACGATGGTGATTTACAAACAAGAACAGTATCAGTATCCCGAGGATGAGGAATGATGCAGAAACCATCCTGAAGTCACGAGTACCATTGGTTCCATCCTTGTACTGTCCCTGAAATGATTCCACAAACATGTGTAGAGCATGCCACCTGCGAAATCCACAACATGAGACAAACCTTCTGAACAGTCTTGTGGGATACAAAATGAGAAGAATTGTTGGACAAATGATAAATATGACCAACACACAATAAGCTATAGCTGAAAATATGGTATACTCTTGTGTGTGGCATTCCACCGTTGGGTCATAATACAAAACACACTTTCTTGGAATATTATCATAATTATATTTTAAGGGGAAAGTGTACAACAGTGTGAAGGATACAAATAAAATTTTTGAGAAAGAGAGAAGCAGAAATGTTGTGAAAGCATTGACTATTGATGCTTTGGAGTCCCATCTCCTCCTGAAGTGAGCAAAGTGTCTGTGAAATGGCTTCCATAGCCAAACAACTGGTCTGAAGTTACTGTCATGAAGTTTTACACATGCATAAGTGAGTAAAATGAGAAAGATGGGATAAAATGCCACTAGATACTCAAGTGCAAGTGCATGAACAGCCTTGATGTTGCTGCTTACACAAAATGGTGGAAGAACAGAACGAAAAAAATCTAAGCTCCATATGCCACACAATACTAATAGAACTTGAAGTGCCACATATGGAAATCCTGTTAGTTCATTCGCAATGTACATGTGTAAGGGTACATTCAGTTTTGTTGCGTACACCACAATTTGACTCATGAACACAAGGGCACTCAGTGGAGAGGAGGTGGCTCTTATGTGGAAGATCACCACCAGTAAATACATCACCGTTATTGGGAAAAGTTCCAGGGCCCAGTACAAGACCCATCCATAACCATGTCCCCAGCACTTACTGCATTCCAGGGTATATGAGTATAGTGCAATGCCGTAGCCATCTTTACACTTTCCACACAGTTCACCTTCTCGATTTAGTGGCCCACACATGAACTCATTAAGTGAGGATACATTACTCGGCATTTGAATAAAGAGGATACCATTAAAATGTGTAGTATTGCAGTGTACAGTGTATGGACAAGCTCCAAATTCAGTAGCCCCAGTTGTATTACTGTAGGTCATACAGAAGCCAAAATGAAGTAATACAAAATCTGGACCACAGTTGACTTTTGAAGTATAGTGGTGGCAAGAGCATCCAGTGATAGATGTGTTGTCAGGGATGAACCAGGGAGGGCAGACATCTCGATGGGCAGTAGTCTGCTCTGTGAAACTGAACACAAAGATGAACAAGAAAATTTGTAATCCTTTCATACTTCGCTAATCTTTAACAGCAAATATCGAAGCAAAAGTTCTTTAAAATATTTCAATCAATTTGATCGTCTAAATCACTCTACTTTCACCTGCTATTACCTATACTGTACTACAACTGTGTTTGTTCAGTATATTTATCTCTGGTACTATGACCATATATGGCATGAAGATATCCTGAAGGCCAAAGCTTTATCACTGTAAAAACAGATTGGTTGTTTTAAATGCAAAGTGGTCACCCTGGTTGCATGGTACTTTGGTACTAGAAGCTAAATTGTATAAGACAACCAGTTTCCTTCTTTTTTTTTCCTCCGCTTTTCCTCCTTGTGGAATGAGGAAAAGAGGAGGAAACAACAATTAAGGAAACTACTACCTCTCTGGTTGTTTATACAATTAGCCTGTGATACCAAAATAAGCCATGCGCAACCGGGAGACTATAAACACTGGACCCGGGACCTGAGGACCGAGGACCCAAGGACCCGAGGACCGGGGACCCAAGGACCCGGGACCTGAGGACCGGGGACCCAAGGACCCGAGGACCCGAGGACCGGGGACCCAAGGACCAGGGACCCAACGATCTACCTCTGTTGCACTTAGCTTTTACGACAGAAATGCAACTTGTGTCAATGTTCTAAGCTCAAACGTACGGCTGTATCGTTGTGGGCCACAGAGTCCGCATTGTTATAACAATGCGGACTCTGTGGCCCACAACGTAGCACAATCTGGTGTGAAGAGTAACCAGTTGTGTGTGCAAGCCTGGCTTTGCAAAACTGACAGTAGACTACTCTGAGGATCAAAGAAGTCAGAGAATAGCGTTGTCTGCTATAAATATTAAACGCCTTCGGTGTGCATAGCGGCCACGTACAAGAGAGCTGTGAGTTAGGCACGTAGCATTGGCACTGATAGCCTGTATAGTTGTATTTTAACTGCTATAGTGCAACACAGGACTCTGGGTCCTCGGGTCCTCGGGTCCCCGGTCCTCGGGTCCTTGGGTCTCCGGGTCCTTGGGTCTCCGGGTCCTTGGGTCTCCGGGTCCCCGGGTCCCCGGGTCCCCGGGTCCACTGTTTATAGCTACCCTGGGTAACCACTCTGTGGTTGAAACAACCAATCTGTTTTTACAGATTCTAAAACACACACATATATAAAATAAACACTGCTTGATGTATAGGTGCATTAAAATGTATTTTGTTTTGTTTTGTTTTCGGTTGGTATCCTGGCTAAATGATATCATAAGATTATGGGGTATTTTTTGTGGGCGAGTGGGTTGACATATGTTATTGTGAGCAATTTATTGTGTGGATGATGATTGCAGCAGACGAGAAATCATCAGTGGCACTCCATGTAGAGATATACTGCACTCTGGAATATATACTGCATACATGGTTATTATGGATAGAGTGCCTCCAAATAATAATGCAGTTAGTTAGTTTACTATCCTTCCCAATATGTACGTAACTGTTCTTCCACACAAGAGCAGGGCCGTAGACAGGTTTTTTAGTTTGGGGGTGCTAACTTTCACTACACATCATAAGCAGTTGTGTGCTATATACTTCCACCACTACTGAAAGCCCAGTATGTCAATAGTCAGAGATTATATATGTTAATAAACTAAACAATTAGTCATCACTTGTAAGTTGAAAATGTACTATGCTATTTAGGTAACGCCATATTACATCAATGGCATGTACAAGTGCACAATAGGTCACTATTACTATGTGTGTGTTTACGATTATGAATGAATGAATGAATGAATGAATGAATGAATGAATGAATGAATGAAATTTTAATGACAAGGCCATGCAGGATGGCCCATTAGTCGGAGAATAAAACATTAACCAAACATTGTGTTTCAGCAGGCATGAATGAACAAATCTGCTGACACTCATTGTTAAGGAGGGGTTCCTAGAACTTAATAACAATATCATCTGGGTTTTCTCCTCCCCCCGTTTCGAGGAGAGAGCCTGGGAATGAGGCTAGTGTTGCAATGAGTGGCAGATGTATTTCGTCAGCCCCATTCCAAGGCGTTCCCACCGTCCAGTGTTTGAATGCTAGCACCTATTACGATTAACATATGCAGAACACTTGACAGTTAAAAGGTTTTGTGTATTGCACTAGTTTCTCATCTGCGCTAGATTGTTGATTCTGATGTAGTTGGTGTATCAGTAAGCTGGGTGCTTGCATTTCAACTAGAATACCATCCTTGTAATGTGTACTCACAAAGAGTACAATTTAAGTGCTTCCCCTCCTTAGGTTTGAAACTGAAAGTTCACTGGTGTATTTCTTTGTGACCACAAGCAATATTTGCATATAGCCAGTATGAACTGCAATATATGCATGGTGGTGGTATATAGCTAGTATGAACTCATACTGTTTGGAAAACATGTCCATTTTGTAAACAACAGTTATCAGCCATTGACCACAGCATTAATATTGAGTGATGCCTCCTTTCTTTGCTAACTTATGGCAAGTGAAGAATATCAGTATCATGTGTGGAATGAGTAACAGCAGTGTTGTTCCCAGAATAATGATGGTGATGCAGATTCAGAGCTCCAGAGGTGTTCCAGAGCTGCTTGTTTCAAACATTAGTACCTCAAGCAAAAACATTCTTCATGAAGTTTAACTTGTATGGTCTTGTAATGGCATACAAACAGGTGGCACATGCAAAAAGGACACTTTGTAGTTTTGATGTGTGCGGGTAGACGATGGTGATTTAGGAACAAGAACAGTATCAGCATCCTGAGGATGAGGAATGAAGCAGAAACCATCCTGAAGTCATGAGCACCATTGGTTCCATCCTTGTCCTGTCCCTGAAATGATTCCATGAACATGTGCAGAGCACATTTTCTGAACAGAATGAGAAGGATTGTTGGACAAATGATAAATATTACCAACACATAAGCTATAGCTGAAAATATGGTATACTCTTGTGAATGGCATTCTACTGTTGAGTCATAATACAAAACACACTTGTTTGGAGTATTATCCTTAAAAGAGAAGTTGTGTAATAATGTGAAGGATACAAATAAAATTTTGGAGAAAGAAAGAAGCAGAAATGTTGTGAATGCATTAATTATTGATGCTGTGGAGTCCCATCTCCTCCTTAAGTAAACAAAATATTTGTAAAATGGCTTCCATAGCCAAACAACTGGTCTGAAGTTGTTGTCATGGAGTTTTATGCATATGTAAGTCAGTAAAATAAGACAGATGGGATAAAATGCCACTATATACTCAAGTACAAGTGCATGAATAGTCTTGATGTTGCTGCTTACACAAAATGGTGGAATGAGAAAACGAAAGAAGTCTAAACTCCATATGCCATGCCACGTATGGAAATCCTGTTAGTATGTTTTCAATGTACATATTCAAGGGTACATTCAGGCGTATTGTGTACACTATAACCTGACTCATAAACACGAGGGCACTCAGTGGAGAGAAGATCGCCACCAGAAAGTACATCACAGTTATTTGGAATAGTTCCAGAAAATAGTACAAGACCCATCCATAACCATGTCCCCAGTACTTACTGCATTCCAGGGTGTATGAGTATAATGCAATCCCATAGCCATCCTTACACTTTCCACACAGTGTGCCTTCTCGATTTAGTGGCCCACACATGAACTCATTAAGTAAAGACACATTACTTGGCAACTGAATATAGAAGGAATAGTTAGCATGAGTAGATGACAAATCAAAATCATATCAGGACTAAAAAAAGTTATGTGGACTTGAGAGAAAAACGTTTTGTAGGAAACAGTGGAAGGAACTTTTGTTTAGGGCCTAATATTTGTGTGTGGAGTAAGTAACACAGTGGCAGTAGAAGAGTACAGTTGTACACAAGCACCAGCAGGAATGTTTAGATGTGTTGAGATCACTTTGGCCTTGTACCCAGGTTGGAAATGAAGCTAAGATCGCTTCTGTCCTCTAAACATATTTTGGATACAAGAGCCAGCAGTAGCAGAGTGTGAAGCCACACTGTGTATTTGGTGAAGTAAGCAACTAACCCACCAGAGGCAACTAACCTATGAAGGAATTAACTAACTTCACAGTGTTCGGCCTGAAGATGGTGTGTGCTTGCAGTATAGGTAAACAGCAATAAGTACTGCTAGCATGTAAAGATGCGTTGCCATCATAATTATCAGAGGAGTTTCACATCTGATGCTTTGGATGTATAAAGCCACCCACAATACATTTTTTTCAACAACCTATGTCAACCAATCTCCCACACAAATCATCCTCAAAGCTAGAACATATCATTCAGATAAACAGTTGGTACTATGATCTATGATGAAGAAAAACAGACATTAATGCACATACCCACCAACTGGTGTTTTCTTCTGTATAGCTTCAGGCCAAATGTGGTTGTAATACAAATGATGAGTGCACAGAAGATGCAATACTGGAGCAGTAAATTATAACAGGATGAACTAAACTAAGTGTTTCAGGATAGAAAGCAGTCAGTGTGGCTCAGTATAGTTACAACACAGGTGCAGCATGAAGGCGACAGAGTTGTTAGAATTCTTGCTCATTCTTCTGTTCCCTCTCACAGAGCAGACTACTACGTACCAAGTTGCCTGCCCTCCCTGGTTCATCCCTGACAACACATCTACTACCGGATGCTTTTGCTACGATTCATACCCAGCTGTCAAATGTGGTTCAGACTTCCCATTACTCCATTTTGGCTACTGTATGACCTACAACACTTCAACTGAAACTACAGAGTATGGACCTTGTCCGTACATCACACGATACAGTACTACTACTGTTGTTGACCATGTAATCCATCTTCAGTTGCCAAGTAATGTGTCTCTAGTAAATGAGTTCATGTGTGGGCCACTAAATCGAGAAGGTGAACTGTGTGGGAAGTGTAAAGATGGCTATGGTACAGCACTATACTCATACACTCTGAAATGCAGTAAGTGCTGGGTACATGGTTATGGATGGGCCTTGTACTATTTCCTTGAACTTTTCCCAATTACTGTGATGTACTTTCTGGTGGTGATCTTCCACATAAGAGCGACATCTTCCCCACTGAGTGCACTTGTGTTCATGAGTCAGATTGTAGTGTACACAATACGACTGAATGTACCCATTCACATGTACATTGAGAATGAAGTAACAGGGTTTCCATATGTGGCACTGCAGGTATTACTAGTGCTGTGTGGCATATGGAGCTTAGACTTCTTTCGTTCTGTTATTCCACCATTTTGTGTAAGCAGCAACATCAAGACTGCTCATGCACTTGCACTTGAGTATATAGTGGCATTTTATCCCATTGTTCTCATTTTACTCACTTATGTATGTATAAAACTCCATGACAACAACTTCAGACCAGTTGTTTGGCTCTGGAAGCCATTTTACAAACATTTTGTTCACTTCAGGAGGAGATGGGACTCCACAGCATCAATAATCAGTGCTTTCACAACATTTCTGCTTCTCTCTTTCTCAAAAAGTTTATTTGTATCCTTCATGCTATTGCACACCATCCCTTTGAAGTATAATTATGATAATATTCCAAACAAGTGTGTTTTGTATTATGACTCAAATATAGAATGCCATGCACAAGAGTATACCATATTTTCAGCTATAGCTTATTGTGTGTTGGTAATATTTATTATTTCTCCAACACTTCTTCTCATTGTGTACCCCACAAGACTGTTCAGAAAGTGTGTCTCATGTTGTGGATTTCGCAGGTGGCATGCTCTGCACATGTTTGTGGAATCATTTCAAGGACAGTACAAGGACGGAACCAATGGCACCTGTGACTTCAGGATGGTTTCTGCATTATTCCTCGTCCTCAGGATAGTGATACTGTTCTTGTTCACAAATCACCATCGTACATCTTTACACACATCAGAACTACAAGGTGTACTACTTGCATGTGCCTCCTGTATCCATGCTATCACAAGACCATACAAGTTGAACATCATGAATAATGTTGACATTGTCATTCTGGTTTTGCTTGAGATACTAATATTTGCAACAAGCAGCTCTGGATATCCATTATTAACAACACTGAAAACAACATCGTTAACATGCATTATTCTGGGAACAACACTGCTGTTACTCATTCCACACATGATACTGATATTCTTCATTTGCCATAAGTTAGCAAAGAAAACAGGCATTACTCAATCCCTTAAAAGGGTGTGCAAAACTTTGAAAAGGTGTATGCAGGCTACCAGACCTACAAGTGAAGCTGAAGTAGATGTTGAGGCTGAGTCTGATACTGGCTCCCTGCCAGACCGGCTGATAAACCCACAAGAGTATGAACCACAGAAGAACACACAGCTGCTGAGCACACAGAAGACAAAGAGGCAGTCAATGAAAAACTGAGAAGACTGATTCCTGTGTACACTTATGGTTCTATTAACTAATTGTTTGAGTGTTGCAAAACTTTTAGTAGAAGATATAATTTTGTAAGTCAACTATAATGCAGTGAAACAATACTGTGTATTTTGGAACATTGTTTTTGTACTCATGTAGTTACAGAAGTCTTAGTGACAATTGTTTTTGAGTGAATTGCAAAGCTTATTAATGCTGTACTTATAACTGTTGTTTACAAAATGGACATGTTTTCCGAACAGTATGAGTTCATACTGGCTATATACCACTAGATATTGTTTGTGGTCACACTTTCAGTAAATTAATAATTTTGTAAGTCAACTACGATGCAGTGAAAAAATATTGTGTATTTTGAAACGTAATTATTTCATTGTTGTTTTTTGCATATATACTCATGTAGTTACAGAATTAATTTCAACTCTATAGTGACAATTGTTTTTGAATATAATTGCAAAGCTTATTAATGCTATACCTAATGATGGATAACCAAAAGGACATGTTTTCATACAGTATGAGTTCATACTGGCTATATACCACTAGATATTGTTTGTGGTCACAAAGGTACATGGCTATCAGTGACCTTTCTTGCATGATTCAAAACCCAACAGAGGGGAGAATGCCAAACCATGATAGTTTATAAGTGGCCCATGTCCATTCAGTCCATTTCAAGCAGTATGTACATATTCCATGGTCCTATTGTTTAGATTTACATATCAAACAATGCCAACTAGTGTGCAACTATAAACCATATATTGGTGCTTGATAGCCAGGGCATTCCTTCTGTGCACTACACAGAAGCCAAAATGAAACATAACCTCATTTCCATTTCAACTTGTGCAATAGTGAAAACCTGTTAACTGTCAAGCATTCTGTATGCATTAATCATAGGTGCAAGCGATCACTCATGATGATGGGAAGGCCTGAGAATGGGGCTAGTAAAATACAGCTGCCACTCTTTGCAACTTCACCATCACAATCCCATCTCATCACGACTCGAACCACAGTCCCATCCACAGTTTTATACACTACATGTATACAGCGTGTTGCATGATTTAGCTATAGCTAGCAGAGCTGTGCATGTGTACATGTAGCTTTCCTCCAGTTAACAACTTCCTGCTCAGGTGGGGCTTCATGCTGAAACAGCTCACCTGACTTGAATTGTTGAAACTATATGAGCACTTTGTGTGACTCTTTCACTTGTGTAAGCACAATCATGGTAAATAATCATAATTCCGTCCCATCACAACTGCGGCAGCCACTGAGTACCATAGGCCCGAGTGCTTTGACGTCACGCAGTGCCAATATTTACCGTGAGTCACGAGCAGCCATACAATAACTAATTTGTGCCATAGTATACGGAAGGAACACGTATCCAAACGTATGAGAGTTAAGAGTGCACGGTGTAATACGAACGTGAACCAAGTGACGCCCTAATTCGCAAGAATCGACCAAGAAAGAGATGCTGTGAGGAGTTTCTCCGTTGACTTTTTCTTTGAAGAAGACTGGTATGCTGATCTTTGTGTGCTATCACCGTGTTGATGGAGTGATCTGGGAGTAATGCCGAAAATTTGCGCTAAATGTCGAAAGAGCTGAGAAATTGCAACTTACTACTACGGCTCGGAGGCGCTGTGAAAATGAGCGTAGCTATACTGCGGCCACGGGGGAAGACACGCGGTTTGGCACTAACAAGAAAGAGTTGGAGTTGGAAGTGTACAGCGAAGGATTCGTATTCGTTGCAGAGAATCACTCGGCTATAGCAAATATATAAGTGATACTACGATGGCAGTGTGAACCGTCTACGCCACACGGGGGATAGCCACGAGGCTGTGTGGACTTACGGAGCTGTGCGAAGGCTGTGTAAACGTACGGGGCTGTGTGGAATGTGCCGGGTTGCTGAAAGCGATTGATAGCGTCTTGTTGACCCTTGTACATGTACTTATTCTTAGTGAACACTCAGTTTTGTGTCTTGTATTTTCTGTACTTTGACTGTATTTCTTTTCCAAGAATGCAGAAAAAAGCAATTGCTCAGCTAATTGACCATAGCCCATACCTAGGGATTTCCAGTGCCAATATCTCATTAAGTGCGTGGGAGATCAAAGACGCCGGTGTGCCACTCTTCTCATAATTATGGCACTGGGAAACCCTAGCGGGCAGTGCCATATGGCATATATTGGCATACCGGCGCCTGTGATCTTCCCACGCACTATGGCACAAGCCCCCCCACTATTCAGATTTGTGTATACACTACAGACACACAAAGTACTCATAGGGTTTCCACAATTCAAGTCAGCTAGTTGTTTCAGCATGAAGACTCACCAACAGGAATTTATAACTGTTATCAATAATTATATGCACATATGATAGTACAGAGTAGTTCCACTAGCTAGCTAGCTAGATCATGCAGCTTACTGTCTCACTTGTGGGTCTTGTAACAATTTGGATGCTAGTGGGCAGTGCACACAAGCAGTCAACCAATGTTTAAATATACAACCTAAACTAAGTACATGTGTATATTCATTGTGGCTTGATGGCCAGGGCATTCCCTAGATGCACTATACTGAGCCAAAAATGGAAAACGCATGACTTCATTTCGATCTGTTTCAACTTGGCCTTCTCGAGTAGCATACATAAAAGGTGCATACACTTATCCAATTACAAAATCCAATTTCTAGAAAGGGAATTTTAACTGGTTTCATCATTCTTTGATCTACCAGGAAATGAAAAATCAAATTTGTGTGGCATGTTTCTTTTTCCTTTTTTGTGGCAAAAGAAAAACAGAATTCTGAAAAAAATGGTGCTTTTGCCTTTTTTCTAGAGAAAACAAAAAACACTGAAGAAAGCAAAGAAACTGGATTCCTTCTCTTTCCTTTTGCATGCACCCCCCCCCCCCCCCCCCCCCCATACATTGATTAGTCAGATTACCTGGCCTCTTGGCAAAGGGGCAGGGGGGTCTGAGAGCTGCACCTCCTGGGAATACACATTACTAATGAATTGGAACTTACGGTAGAACAAAACAAAGCAGTTTACCAAAACACCAACCCATATTTGGTCAGTGTGATAACATCATTGAGCAAATATTCAAGATATTCCCAGATGACATTAAAAGAAAAGTAAGACGGATATTCAGTGCAGTTATAGTTATATTTTTGGACATTGCAAAGTTGAACATTGCTAGTTAGTGTGTTGGACTATGTATGTTGCTTGATGGTCATAAGAATTACATCATGAAAGCAAATTGCTTCTTCTTGCTGATCCTTCTGTTCAGCTTCACAGAGCAGACTCCTGCCCAACAAGATGTCCGCCCTCCCTAGTTAATCCCTGAAAGCACATCTATCACTTGCACACACAAACGAGCTAGAAAATCTTTTTAGTGTGTTTTTGTTTTAATAAGTGTTGGAGGATTTCTTCAAAGTTCCGCGCAGCCACATGAAAGTGCCGCCAGACCACTACAAAGGGCCGGAGGCCACATCAAAGGGACATGTCCCCTTGTTGATTCCGGTTGCCGCCATGGGAAAGTGTAAACAAGTCAATGAATTTCAACCACGCCAATATGGTCATCCGACTCATTAATTATTCATGAGCAGAATCGCCACGATTTGAGATTGTCCTACCTTATAAGTCAGCACCAAACACAATGCACACAACAGCACACACACGCGTGCACACAAACACACACACACACACACATACACGCATGCACACACACACACACACACACACACACACACATACACGCATGCACATACACACACACACACACACACACACACACACACACATCACACAGACTAATCAGTATTAATCTGACATTCCAGTGCAGACTGAAAGCCCTGGCAAACTGGCTGAGTTTGTAAGGAGTTGAAGGTACAAAGTACAATTAAAGTTTTATATGTCTGCAAGTATAAATATACATGCACATTGTATAATAATGTAAGATTCTTGACTGATTTTGTAGTGGTTTGAATGTATTTCAAGAGTTCATTTGATGGTATGGAAGCAAATCAAGTGGTGAGCGCAGTTCTTGAAGACTAATTTCAGTATATGTAACAGTTGGCGAAGCCATGGGCTGGCTCCTTACATTTTCTGGATAATCAGTGTTATTAGTTTTGTGGCACTGTTTTCCATGTTGTAACTGATTACCACGCTGTATATATTGTACTTTTGATTTCATTCGCATGTAAATGTGGTAGATGACAATCCCTGCAAAGGTGAGGAATGCTATGCCAACTGAGGTGTACGCAACAGCAGCCTGGCTTCCACCAGATTGGTTCACATGGTAGGTAACAACAGCAAGTATACCAAGATTGAGAATGAACGACAGCTCAAGAGCATTCAGGCACCAGTTTTTGTAGACCTTCCCAAGCAAAGCAAACCATACAAAAATGCCCAAGGTAGCTGAAGAAATGACAAGAAGGTTAACGCTATGATCTCCACTAATGTTGAAGGCAAAAACAAGAAACAAAGCACAGCGAACCAAAAGCAACAGCCCAGTCCAGTACCGATGCTTTGGCTTGTAAGGAGCGTGATAGGTGTCCAGGATTGCTTTCAGTTTTGGATTCTTGACCCAGGATAAGATACAAAGGTGTGACTTAGGCTGTAACCACTGACCAAGGAGAAGCAGCAGGGTGTATGGGAGGCAGAGAAAAAGCAAGAAAAGAAGTGCTGCCAATACAAGAGGGATGTATTTTACCAGTGATACATTGGCATCATGGATCCAAACCACCACACCCTTATGAGGGTAGTGGAGAATAGTTAGGTAAAGGGAAGCAATGATGGTTCGTAAGACCTTTGCATATGACAGGAAGAAGAGGGTTGACAGGACAGGAACTGGGCTGGAGCCAAGAAGTTTAGTGACTGTTACAGAACGGTGGCTGATGTATACCAGGAATCCCACTATCACCCAAACGTAGACAGGGAACAAAAACTCCAGCCATGTTTTTGCGTATGTGTCCATCCAATTATAGAAGCAGGTCTGAATGCCAAGGTCCAGATTTAACCATGCTATGAAGATGCTTGCTGGATTGTTTGAGGACTGTGGGAAGAAGATGTGATGGTTTGCAGCAACAATATTTGCATAGAAGATCAGTCCATGGAGAGTCCCAGCTGCAACTGTGAGATGGAGGAGAAGGAGCAAGATGACTAGAAGTACACCAGCTAGTGCAAATGGAACAAGCAGAGCCAGGTATTTGTTACTACACTGCTTGCATTGGGAGCTGCCCAGGACAAGACTAAGTCCTTCTTTGCACTTCCCACACAACAGCCCAGAATGGTTGAAATTGCATTGCTTGTCAGGATTTTTCAGGTTGAAGTACCTGCCCTCCTTGGTGCAGTAGTCAAGTGGACAGTAAGGGTGATGAATAAACCCTTCTGGGGTTCCATTGTTGTACCATACACCGATCCAGAATGTCCTACTAGCATTTCGCAGTATTGCCTGTTCGTCTACATCACAAGAGTTTGTGTACTGCCAGAGTCTGTGGTCACAGATACACTCACCAGTGAAGTTGGACTGTTCAAATCCAATGGGGCAACTCTCAAAGGTGATATTTACAATAAGATGTATTGTATTTCCTGACCTATTGTTGGGGTAGAGCTCAATTTGGTTGACATACATTTGTTTTTTCATTACTTTTGATGGAGTTATGGAGTATTTTCTCTGGGTACAGTTTTCTCCTGTCCTATATGAGATTGTTTCTGACACATTCAATGAATGTATTGTGGAGTGAATGATTGTAGGAATTGCTGAACCTGACTGGTCAATAGCAATTGCCGAAACCTCAACTGATTGACCAGGAAAGATGTTTCTTGACTGTCTTAATTCTGTACAGTTTAGTTTACTCTCGTTACAAAAGCAAAGTTGCGTAGGTTCAGATGAAATAGAGTGTTCCTTATAATCCTTACTATGTAAAATTGACAAGTTGAATAATTCCAATGTACTAGTGTATCTGTCTGAAGTGAAGTTGCATTTCTCCAGCAAACCACCATAGAGCACACTTCCTCTGACTCCAGCAGAGTTGTTCACAAAGATGAGTGGAGTTGTATCCACTTGAAGAGGTTGCTCATTCCCAAGTATGTGAAAGAAACATTTCCTTCGGATAGCCACATGTTGCTGGGAAAGAAACTGGCCAGGTCCAGGTACATCTACAACATATATTGCACCACCAAACTGAACTGCGTGATTGTCTTGGAAGCATACTTGTGCTGTTTGGTACAGACTAAAGTTGGAGTAAAGATCAAAATATAGTGCTCCACCTCTGAGTGCTGTGTTGCTGAGATGACAAGATCTGTTGTGTACAAATGTCAGGCTACTACTCTCACAATAGATTCCACCACCATATTCTGCTGAATTGTTCAAAAAGGAGCTACTACCTTCAACAACCAAAGCGGTGGAAGATGTGTAGATTGCAGCACCTTTTCTGTCTGCTGTGTTTTCAACAAATTTCTCTTTGCCACTATAGATCATCACACAGCCTCTAGCATAGACTCCTCCTCCTTCTGACGTTGCCATGTTGTTGATGAAGCAGTTACTTCCATCACTATCCACAGTGCTGTCACCAATGTACATTCCTCCACCACTAGCTGCGGAGTTGTTCTGGATGGTTGTTGAACCATTGAGGTATAGTGTACTGTGCACTACTGTAAAGCCTCCTCCATGATTGCTAGCAGAGTTAGCAATGAAAGTGCTTTCTCCACAGACATGCACAGTAGATTTGGATGCATAGAATCCTCCACCTTCCACTGCATGGTTGCTGTTGAATGTGTTCTGTCCGGCAAGGTTGACGTTACTTTGGAATGCAGAGATACCTCCACCAGTGTCTCCTGCTGAATTGTCCTGGTAGGTGCTCAATACAAGAAGATTAATTGCAGAGTCATCCCTGGTATAGATCCCTCCACCATCCCTTGTTGCTCTATTTGCAGTTATGGAGCTGACTCCAAAAAAATTCAAAACACTTCTTGCGGCATATATACCACCACCAGTATGGTTAGCCAGATTACCTCTGAAACTGTTAATGTCATTAAATGCAAAGGTACTATTGTCAGTGAATATTCCACCACCAAACACTGCAATATTCTGCTTAAATGTGCTTCTACTTGTAAAACTGATACCACTCCAGCGTGCATGGATCCCCCCACCGGTTGTTGCTGAGTTGGTTACAAAGGTATTGTTGCCATCCAGACTAGCTGTGGCAGCATATATGAAGATTGCTCCTCCTTCATAGCTTGCAAAACACCCTACAAAGTAGTTGGATCCATTCAGTGCTAGGTTGCTGTTATCCAACCAGATTCCTCCTCCACTGATATATGCTCTGTTATCAATAAAGGTGTTCACTCCATTCAAGCTAAGTCTGCTGTTAGCTGCAGCATGTATTGCCCCTCCTTCTCCTGCTGAATTGACAATGAACTTGTTGTTTCCAATGTGTACAAGAAATGTTCTTCTCATGAAGATCCCTCCACCATAGTACGTAGCAACATTTCTTTCAAAAACATTACACCCATTGTTGTTCATTGTACTGTTGTCTGAGTAGATTCCTCCACCTAGTTGGGCAGTGTTGCTGCTGATTGTGAGGTTTCCACTGAAGTTGAAGTTGCTGGCATCTGCATGTATTCCTCCTCCATCCAGCTGAGCCAAATTACCACTGAACAAACCAGTACCACTGAAGCTCACCTTTGACCCTTGTGCATACATGCCCCCACCCCTAGATCCTGCTATATTGTCAGTAAAGGTGTTGTCTCCAGGAAGGTTGAGAGAGGATTTGTCTGCATACAGCCCCCCACCAAACTGTGCTCTGTTGGCTCTGAAGACATTGGTACCACTAAAATTCACATGAGTCCCCCTTACGTAGATTGCACCACCATTGTTAGTTGCTGAACAGTTTGTAAACTTTCCATTTCCCTCCAAGTTCAGAAAGGTTGTATGGGCTACGTAACCCACATTGTTAATGTGTACAAATACTGCATTTAGGCTGGTATTTGTGCTTATTTGCACAGTATCAACAAAAATGCACCCTCCATCCCTGGCTGAGTTACTGCTAAAAGTAGTATTCCCACTGATGTTCACATTGCTATTAATCTCTGCTCTCAGTGCTCCTCCTTCGCCAATGGCTGAGTTACCAATGAAGTATGTGTTTTCATTGATGCTTATGGTGCCATTTGACTCTGCACTGACTCCACCACCATCAATAGTAGCTGTGTTACCAATGAAAGTGGTGTTTCCACTGATGTCCATACTGCCATTGGATGTTACATAGATCCCTCCACCAAACGTAGCTGAGTTATCAATAAAAGTTGTATTCCCACTAATGCCCACAATGCTGTTGGACAATGTACTGACTCCTCCACCAAATATAGCTGAGTTACCAATGAAGGTAGTGCTCCCACTAATTTTTACATTGCTAGTGACTCCTCTGCAATAATGATATTCTTTGCATACATCTTGGGTGAAAATGGCAAAATCTGGACTTCCACTGATAGAAAAAAATGTCTTGTTACATTTGATGGTCACTGTGGTCACATTACTGATTCCAGTGTTCACATAGCTGTTTACTGAATGTGACGCGTTTCTAATGATGTCCATTTTGCTAAAAGTGGTGTTCCCATTGTCTATATTGATACCCATATTGCTACTGGATGTTGCACTGAGTCCTCCACCAAATATAGCTGAGTTACCAATGAAAGTTGTGATCCCACTGATGTCCATGTTACTGTTGAACCATGCACTGACCCCTCCACCAAATCTAGCTGAGTTACCAATGAAAGTTGTGATCCCACTGATATACAAACTGCTATTGTACTGTACATAGATTCCTCCACTACTATCAGTAGCTATATTACTAATGAAATTGCTGCGTCCATTGATGTTCACATTGCTACTGAACTGTGCATTGATTCCTCCACCATTTGTAGCTAAATTACCAATGAAAATCGTGTTCCCACTGATGTGTGCATTGCTATTGAATCTTGTATAGACTCCTCCACCATCCCTAGCTGAGTTACTAATGAAAGTGGTGTTACCACTAACGTTCACACTGCTATTGGTCACTGCATAGACCCCTCCACCACCTAACATAGCCGAGTTAGCAATAAAAGTGGTGTTTCCACTGGTACTTGTATTGCTATTGAATTCCGCATACACTCCTCCACCATCCCTAGCCGAATTACCAATAAACGTTGTGTTCCCACTTATGTCCACACTGCTATTTGTCACTGCATCAACTCCTCCACCATCCCTAGCTGAATTACCATCAAAAGTTGTGCTCCCGCAGATGTGTACACTGCTATTGGTAACTGCATAGACTCCTCCACCATTTGTAGCTGAGTTACCGATGAAGGTGGCATTCCCACTAATGTCCACATTGCTAGTAGCCTTTGCATGGACACCACCACCTGATCTAGCTGAGTTACCAATGAAAGTGGTGTTTTTGGTGATGTCCACTTTGCTATAGGACGATGCACTAATACCTCCACCAACCCTAGCTGAGTTACCAATGAAAGTGGCATTGCCACTGACATACACACTGCTATAAGCCACTGTATTAACACCACCACCAACTGTAGCTGAGTTACCAATGAAAGTCGTATTCTCACTGATGTCCACATTGCTATTTGAACTTGCATAGACTCCTCCTCCTTCAACAGCTGAATTACATATGAAAGTGGTGTTCCCACTGATGCTCACAGTGCTATTGTCCTGTGCACTAACTCCACCACCACTGTAGGCTAAATTATCACTAAAAGTTGTGTACCCACTGATTTTCACCCAGCTATTGGACCCCGCATAGATTCCACCACCATACTCCATAGCAGAGTTACCACTGAAACGGTTGCTGCCAGTAACACTGAGGTTACTACCTTTTATGAAAATACCACCTCCATAACATTTGGGACCCCTAAAATAACACCTTCCATTTGAGCACTGCTTACAGTTGTTTAAGAAGCTGTTGTTTCCTCTTAAGACCACATGACTGTCCACTACCCCAAGTGCGCTACCATAGCTATCCTGAAAGGTGCAGTCACTGATCTCAGCTGTCCGAACTGATTGAAGGTACAGTCCATAGTAGGTTGTAAAACAAGAATATCCAACCTCAACCTCACCAAATCTAGCACAGTAAACAAAAGCTAAGCCATATATCCTCACCTTGGACTGGATGCTTCTGAAAGTAAGCCCAACACTGGAGTTACATACAACCGTAGTTGGTACCATTACACTGGTATTACCAAGGATTTCCAATTGGTATATACTTGCTATGGTAAGGTTCACATCGAGTGTGTGATTGCCTGGCAACAATTGTAGTGTGAGATTTGAATCATTGAAATATTGTCCAGGGTCTTGTGCATACTCAGACAGGGTGTGGCAGGGGTATGTGTGGCAAAATGTGTTAGTTGATGTTGGTCTCACGTGGAGAGTTACTCCATAGGTCAGTAAGGGAAGAACCAACAGAACCACAGTCAGGATCAAGGTGACGATCCCATGGTAGGAAGCCATTGTGGGCAAGCTGTTGAGGGAAGCTGTTGAGGGAAACAGCAGTGATCCTTATAGCCTATTGAGTTAGATCATTTCTCTTGCTCAAAGCATGACAAGATTATTCATGAATAATGATGTTTTTTTTGTTGAGAAAGCAAGAAATATATCCATGGAAAAAATTCCAGGATCCAGCTGGGATTTCCAACTGATTCTCACTCTCTCTCTTAGAATTCGGCTGATGGCTCTAGGCAATGCTGCTTATGTAGCTTGTCTTCCACTTCTTTGCCAAGTGGCTCAGTACTAAGAGCGTCTGACTACTGTTCAGAAGTTCTTGGGTTCAAATCCCAGCTGGATCCCGGAATTTTGCTGTTTCTCGCTCTCTTAGCAAAAATCATCATTATTAATGAGCACCTACTGTTGCTTACAGAATATAACATCAAGCCTCTGAAAATTGCTTATGTATACAATTTTCACACCCCATATTAATTTTGGGAATACAGCCACACCCATATCGATTTACAAAAATTGCCCTAATTTACACACCTTCCAAATGAAACTTGGTACTGCCAGGTAAGTTCTTTATTTCCAAGCATTTGAGTGTTTCCTTGTGGGAATCCCCACTAAATTCCGCAAATCAGAAATGCCCATTTAGCAAGATAGAAACAGCTATGTCAACAGACATCACGTGAGAAATACTCCCCTCCACTTTTTGCACTTAGTTTAGCTGTCTAGAACTGCAACCATAGATATATATCTATGCTGCAACTGACCCTGTGACCTGTGTTGAAGACTGAAAATGAGGCTTATGTACCCATAGGCTCCACTCTGTTATAGCTATAGCACGGTGCCAGAGATTCATGGCAGTAAACAGACCGAATCCAAAGACGTAGCCCAAGGACGAGGTTTGTTTACTACAGCTATAAATACCTGGCCACCTGTGCTGTAACCATTATATATTCTCCATTTCAGCCCTATTTCTGTGGTAACAGGTGGGAGTAGATTAAGTTCCATATACCACAGGAAGTTGTAAAATAATGTTTCCTATAAGCTACTCTGTTTCAGGGCTAGGAGAAGCTGAAAAATTATGGTGAGGCCATGGTTTCAGCTTTCTGAAGTCCCCCCCCCAAAGGAAAATATTTGTATTTTCCCCTCTCTGAGATTGATTCTGGTGCATTTTTAGCCAAAATGTTTTAATAGTTGACCTGATATATAAACAGGCTTGGTCTTACCAAATTTTTCCTTGGGAAAGGTAAAAGATGATGGCTGCTTTGGGTTTATCACCTAGATCTCTCAGATCAGCTGGTCCCAGTAAGCCACAGCTGGTTGCCATCACCATGTTTTACACTGTGCTTGTGCTTTGCTAATCAAAATGCATATTGCATCATCTAGTGTGCTTGCGCAAAATGCATGGTAGGCGTGGCTATAAAATCTGAGGAAACAGTGGTCAGGCCATGGCCGGAGTAGCCGGAGTGGCTCCCCAGGCCGGCCCTGTGTTTACGGTATAAAGTACTTCGTATGTTTTGTAATAACATACAGTGAAAACTACCAGACGTCCATGTGTGTTTACTAATACCAACAAGGACTAAATTAATCAGACTGGAGACTATAACATAAACCATAGTAAGCAGGAATTTATGGCCATAAACAACCCTTGCTCTCAGGCTGCGCCCTCCTGTAAACACATCTGTACATGTGCAAGTGTTTACAGTAACTTTTACACACAACTGTGTATAAAAACAGTACTATAGTATACAAAAATGCGTTTTCATGTAAACTAAAAATCCATGGAGAGGTAATTATGAGCCATGTTCTCCCTTGCAGCCCTCAGGGAGGGAAAATGTAACAGTTAAACCCCAGCTGTTGTGTAGGCAAAATTATACTAGGTGGGATATGTGTTTTGGAAAATATGCCCCAAGTGGAATTTGAACTGTGCTTGGGTAGTACTTATCAGTGCTTATCTGTCTCATACTATAGCTATGTATTCTTTACTGTTGGCAGTCTATTGATACTATGTTCTTGAGATTAAAATGCTATCACTGTAGTTTTCTTTCTATACAAACATTCTACTGAATCTGAGTTTGTGACAGACAGAAGTAGCTACTACCTATAGACAAAATCTATCTAGCTTCTACACAAGCAGGACAATAATTGTACTTACAGTCAGAGATCTTGTTAGATGATCAAGTTGTAGAGGTTAAGGTTGATGCCTCACACTGTAGTACTCAAACAACTGGCAGCAACTAAGTGTTTCTCATTCAATATCACCTGAAGAAGACACTACATATCACTGTCATATGATGCAAAGTCAGTCATGTTGAAGAAGAGACTACACTCTATTAAATTGAATTGTTCTTCATATTAAAACACTTATGGAAGACTTTTAGATGACTTGTTACTATAACACAACAATGCAGAAAAATTCCTCATAAATGGTTCAACAGTACAGTCATTGTGCCTTAATTGGGATACCATGCAGGTGTGTAACATGAAACTCTTGAGACTAAGACTATCAAGAGCCACCCATGTTGCATCATGGCTGCAACATCAATGTGCTTTCTTCTATAGCTACAGAATGGATTCCAGCTATGGAAAATAAGAGGATTGTTAAATAAACAGTACCTTAAATGCATGTAATTGCATTATATTTAATGAGAATATATTCAATTAGATAACCTGAAACATGAACATATGACTATTTGTGTAAGATACTAACCAAATTTTAGTGATTACCAAAATTGCTTACCAATATTGCTTAGTTCTAGAGTTAATAAGCCTGTGCACTCCCCTTTTTGCATGAAATTATTAGAGAAATATCATAACTCTCGAAATATGCCCACTGCCCTTTTCGAGGAGCTGCTTAAGTTCATTGCCCATTGGTGTATTTTTGAAGATTTCGGTATAGATGATGATGCATGCTCAGATCTGGAGTTGCTGATGAGCTCCAACTGCCAAAGAGATATTTGCCAGTGAAGGGATACTGGTATATATATACATAAACTCTGTTTGCATATTCCTGTTCACAATGGCGAGGAAGATGATATAACTCAGGACGATTGAAATCACCCAGATTATGACTCAAGTTTCAATGTGTTATCTTCCCATTCATGCTGCTTTGCTATTGAAATTGCAATACTTCAATACTGCTTGGGAGTAAACAGTAATAGCTGTTGGAGATTGTACATGGAAGCAGCGAGGATACCTTGGAATGAACACAAAAGCAAAGTGTTTATATTGCTTGCGTACTATATTCTAATTTGTTGCAGTCTTCATCTTACCACGGTAAGCTATAGGTATCTGAACACGTGCTCAATTGAGCTTCGGGGGGGGGGGGGGGGGGGGGGGGGGGGGGAAATTGCTATGAATAATGTTATTCAAAAAAAAGGCGTGTAGCACTAAGCACATCAGAGTGCTTGAGAATCACTGAAGAATAGTTTGAGTTCTAAGGTAACGATAAGTATTGAGTACAATACCCAGTGATTTATGCTGTTTGTTTGAATTGTTGGAATAGCTTCAGCCGTTATCGTGCTATCGTGGTGGAAGGGAGAAAGAAGAAAGAAAGAAAGAAGAAAGAAAGGAGAAAGAAAGAAGAAAGTCAGAAGATAGACGATTTGCCCGTTTTAGCGACCAGCCGGTCTGTTACTTCGGCGATGCTTTCCAACGAATTTAACGCTCCCAATGCTCATGGAGGCACTCTATCTAACGCAGACATTTCGAGCGTGTCATTTGTGCACTTTTAATGTGGCCGCCATTTATTTTTTGGGGTCATCCCTACATATGGCGTACTACCGCACGCCATGATATGCATAAAGAGCCATCTCTAGGCGTGTCACTGTTGCCACAAACAAAACTGTACAAAGCATGCATATCTTATGACTATAAATTAGTGCACTATGGTGCATGACCTATAGTTCGCATTCCATCATAATTGGAGTATTTTTGAGGCCACTGGAATGTGTTTTTAAGTCAAATATAATCATATGCATGGCCTCTTTCCACTGCTATGTCTACAACTTCAATAGCATCTGCAGGCTCTCCTTTTAATCTGGAAATGAGATCTGAATGTCACTGTATCCTACGAACCCTTAATGGCACGGGTCAATTAAGCCCGAGATTGATCCTCTAACATCGTCTAATTTGCCACACTTCCGGAGCACATTCCCGTCTTCACCCTAAATACTGAAAGCGATCCGTGTGCTGTGAGCTCTGGCTTATACTTGCTTGCGATCGTGAGACGGAACCACTCAATTGCACGCTGTATAGTATAAAAGAAAGTTGCGCTGGCTGGTGGCTAGTCAAGTTTACTACTACCAAGATGGTGAAAACTCACAAAGTTCTTGTGAAGATCAAGAATAATTCTGGCCTTGACATGACCTTCGTGAACAAGTGGTATCGCTGCGGTCGATCGGATCAAGACTGGCCGAAAACCATTTGTAACGGTGACCATCAAGAAATTCTTAACTATGAAGCCGACTATGACTGGTTCTTTCCTTCGTGTTCTGGCTATGTGATGTACATGATGGGTAAAACTACCGTCACCATTGCCTTCTCCAATCCTTTTGGCAAAACCAAGCTTGGTGTTGGAACAAATGGCGAAGAAGTGTGGGGGACAATGGACGACCACGGTTACAAACCATTTGTAGAAGACCTCACAGTCAATGGCAAAGGCTGTACTTTGTATGTAGAAGTGAAACAAACGTCGCTGAACTTACTATCTATGTTAAATAACTAGTAACTTATAACGTTCTTCATGTTTACATCAAGTGAGTCAACAGTTTTTCATGATTGGGAGAATCTTTACCTGTATACAGTTTAATAACACTGCGCAGGTTGGGTCTGGCTTCACCAGACTACATTTGGACAAGGTGATGTAGGCAGTGATGTCAAATACAATAAGCTGTGCAAACATGTTAGTTGTAAAAGTGGGTTTTTGCATCTATTCAAACAGCTTGTACACTTAAAAATGCACATCCATGCAGGTAGTAGTTGAACCACTGTATAGTAATAAAGTCCTTTAACCCTTCACGAGCTTAACCTGGGCAGTATATGTGTTACACTGAATTAACTGTTCAGAACAGACTCTAAGTGGTTACTACAGTTTACAGGGTTAATTGAACTAGGGCAAACTATGAAGAGAATTCATAAACATACTTATTAACAGTCCTGTCACAAACAGTGATGTAGTCGTTTTCATCATATGGTTACTGGTCTTCTGGGACGACTGTCAGCGGGAATAAAAATGAGTGTCATAGAAGTGGAGTCACTAACTACAGAATCTGAAATGAAAGCATCACAGAGACGGCAGACAAAAAAGTGTCTGGCCAGCTTAATTGATGAATTGTGGTGGGCAATGATGGATGGTAATTATGTTTGTAGATTGCATCATATTACTTATCAGATCAAAGGGTCTTGCTGAAACTTGAGTAGCTAGCCACCCAAAAGTTCTGTTAAATGATTAGTTTTTATATCGAGTTGTTCTGCTTCTTAACAGTATCCTGGAGGCAGTAAGGACTTTTGATTCTAAGTCCTATTCGCACAACTTATGCACCAATAAAATATGTGCATAAAGAGGCTGTGAGAAGCTTATTGTCCATATGTGTACTAAACTACAGTGATAAAGCTCAACCACTGTTCAAATCACTGGTGTGTAACTCAATGATGCAAATTCGTACACTTCTCCCTAAAAATTTATGTACCTCAGTACTGAAAGTACTCGCAGCCTCTTTATGCACATATTGTTGGTTTATGTGTCAGATCTACACTGTACTCCACTCAGGTTCGCATGATGAAGCACCTGTCTTGTATAATAATGCCTTGTTTATTCAGTTCAAAAGTTGTGCTTATAGTCAATGGAATCAAAAGTCCTTACTGCCTCCAGGATACTGATACTCACAGCCTCTTTATGCACATTAGTGCCTTCTGTAACCAATCTCCCAAAAATATGGCCAACTCCCTAATTTTTTTTGATGAGTCTTTTTATTTTTAAAAGTACATCAGCCTATTTATGCTGTTGCACACACTGCAAAAACAAATTGGTTGTTTTAACCACTGAGTGGTTACCCTGGTTGCAGACCGAACTGAAGAGACAGTGGTTATGTTTGCTATATTGCATAAGACAACCATAGAGGAAGCTTCCCAGACTATCTTACAACCAGGATCTTGCAGTTAGAAACCACTGAACATCTGTGAAAGGGTCACACCTGCTTGTGTCAAAGAGCATCCAATAACCAACGCATGATCTTGCAGATATAGTAACCACTGAACATCTGTGAGAAAGTCACCACAAAAGCATCATATATTTGAAGTGTAGTTGTAGTGACTCTCACAGATGTTCTGAGGGTTGTCAGTTGTAAGGTATGGTTTGGGTTCAGATTGCTTATGCAATTAGCCTCTAATACCAAAATAAACGTCTCGTAACCACTGTCTCCTCAGCTTGTCTGCAACCAGGGTAACCACTCAGTGGTTAAAACAACCAATCATTTTTTGCAGTGCATGCAGTAATGATCGAGCAGAAAAGCATTGAAGAAGCAGTTTGCTGCTATACTGGATATGCACTACAATTTTGAAAGTTTTGATGTTGTACTGGAAAATACACCACCTGTGTATTGCATACACAAACTTTTCAACCCCTATAGCAATATATTCACATGTAATGACTCAGCAATGTTTCAAACTCGTTTCCAGGCTCTCCCCGCTAAGGAGAGCCTGGGAATGAGGCTAGCAATGTTGTGTGCAGTCTTTTGTGTCCACTCTACACTTTGAGTAGCCACTGAGGTATATAAATTTTTAGGGAGAAGTGTACGAATTTGCATCATTGAGTTACACACTAGTGATTTGAACAGTGGTTGAGCTTTATACTGTAGTTTAGGTGTCATGTACACATATGGACAATAAGCTTCTCACAACCTCTTTATGCTAGCAAGTGCCAACTGGCTATACAGCTTAGATTTTAGGCTACTGGTTTAATTCTGGAATTGCTGTTTTCTTATATATACATGGATGTGGCTGCTGTTTGTTTGTTACTAGCCATGACAACGAACTGTTCTCCTTTTCAGATGTTGTTACCACTGCGGCAACCCTATGTTTATGTTAGGCACCATACATTTCACAAATGGATGTAGTTCTTATGCATAGTCTGTCATTGGCATTACCCATATAGACTAGTCATATTGTACTTAAAACCCTAAGCCTAAATTAGCCCTAATCCTGGGGTTGCCTCAACCCTAAACTACTACATAAAGCATCAGTAATCAATGCCTTCACAACACTTCCTTTTTTATTTGTATCCTTCACACTGTTGTACCCCTTCCACATTCTAGAATTATGGTGATATTCCAAGAAACTGTATTTTGTATTATGACCCAACAGCGGAATGCAACTGTACTGGAATGTTTGTAGCTAAAGCTAGCTGTGTAATGATGATACATATTTATCCTTTTTTTCAACATTTTCTCAGGATACTGATTCACTACATTTCTAAATCACAACTATTACACCTCGAACTTATCATGCCAAATTGCATGCAATGTTGGCATCTGGTTCTTGTTCTATGCTATGGCAAGGCCAGACAAACTAAGCAGTATGAATACTGACCGACTTATTACCAGCCATTGTAAGCAGATTTTAAGAGACCATGTAGGCAATGATGTCATTTACCATGCAAACCTGAGTACTACTATTATGCCCACCTCCTCTTCCACTACAAAAACAGCTGAAAAAATTATAATCATTTTAAATAACACTGGAGCTACATTTGACTTTAGTATGCTGCAGTTACCATGCTGTGCTAGGCATACTGGTACCTTTGAGCATGTAAATCATGCATACGTAATGTTATCACTTCCCTGTGCATGGAGGACATGGCTGCAACATGCACATATATGGCTTACCATATTTTATCAATCAGATGCTGCAGATACTACATTTTGTGCATACTATTCTATGTTTTGGAATGTACATGCATATACTGATTGATGACTTCTTTTGCCAGGTTGTGCCAGCTACCCTCTTTTGATAAATGCAGTGAAACAATAGTCTGACAGTAATAATCAAACAGTCTGGTTGCATGATGTAAACAAACACAAAGTATGCAAAAAAATTTAATGTATTGTATTCTAACATGTGTATCTATTGAACAAAAAGCTATACATGGTCATAGTACAAGTAATAAGAAAGTTGATTGCGCAGTCAGAAAATGCAATACTAGTGCAGTAAATGATAGCTATATGTTAACACTTGACAAAGTGCTGATGACCTGATATAGAAGCAGTAAAGCTCATGATTAGAGCAGCATGAAAACAATATTGTTTTTTTCTTTATTTTTTTTTGGTCATCTTTCCCTTCAGTATCATTTGTCTGTTGTCTTTCTATGTTTTTAGCTGCCGTATGAGCCCTGAAAGACTTGGTGTTGCAATCAGGGAACAGCTAACTCTCACTTCCTGTTTGTGCTATGCAAGTTGCAACGTAGGAATGTTAAGTACTATGGAGTGAAAGCAGATTCATTCTGTGACCATCTTCAGAATGCTTGTTGACATAGTTATGAAAACATGCTCAGTGAAGCAACAACTGAAAATTTTGTTTCTGCAACAATTAGGTGTTGACAGCAGATTCACTGAGTTTGTTCTGGAGCACCTTGGAGTGTAGCTTAGGCGATCAATAGTGAATCACAACATGACTGAGAATGGTTACCATAATTGAGCTAACTGTGAAGGCATTTGTCAGGAGCAACAAACCTGGGACTGTTGAGTACAACACAAAGCTTTGTTACACCAGCAATGTATTCAAGTAGTGACACTTGGTTGTTGAAATTGTATGTGAATGAGAGCATGACCAAATATGGTTGTTGACACAGTTATGGAAACTCCATAGCAATTGAAAATTCTCAGAAGCCTTATTCAACTCCTTGGGAATATACCTTGCTAACCACATTCTACAACAAAATGAAGTAACCAATCTGGTTGTGTTTTGTGAGCTACATGTTACATTGTAATGATAAATTGGCATTTAGCCAAAACACCACTCTCCGACAGTCCCAACAGCTCCTTACCATGCTATGGTAGCAACACTAGTGTTAGATGTTCCACACATGGTATTGAATATTCTACATCTGTTGACAATGAAGACAGGTGTCACTTAATGCCTGAAAGGAAATGTGAAAGTCTGGATTGGTATGTGCATGCTACCAGACACACAAGTGAAGCTGAAGCAGATGTTGCGGCTGAGTCCAATACTGGCTCCCTGCAAGACTGGCTGATAAACCCAGGCAAGTATGAAGCACTACTACCCACCACAGAAGAACACACAGCTGCTGAGCCTAATAAAAAGAAGAGAGGTCAGTCAGTGAAGACCCAAGAAGGCTGACTCCTATGTACATTTATGGTTCCATTAATTAATTTCACTGTATTGGTAGAAAAAGTACCTACCATTGATGGAATGTATGTGTTTGAAATTGTCACTATGCGGTGATGCAATATTTTGTTGTGTACCTAACATCATAGTTCTTTTGCATGCACATTTGTAAAATTAATGGGAAACAACAATTTGGTCCCAAAATACGTAAAATGCTTAAAAATCCCTGGGCTGCAAGTCATTTTGCACTTAGCTACTATGATTATCTGGCTGTTTTTGTAAAACCTATTAGAACTATAAAATGAATATCAAATGCCTTTTTAATTGTACCATTTGTGCTTCTTGACCCTTAAAATCTAAAAGCTGGGACTTATAAACCAGTAACAGCTAACAGAGCTAATCAGGAGGGTCTATACCTTGCTAATTAATTAACGTGAATGAAGGAAGACACCAATTGTGTGTGTGTTTCATGATTACACTACCCGAAAGCATTTGGATGATAGGATCAATATCATAATGTTTTCTATGATCATTTGCCAGATGTGGGCCAATTACTGTATTCTTTTTTTTACACACACTGCCAGTCATGGAGGAGATGTCCATGTCCAATTAAGACAAGATGGTGCAGTACAATGCAGGCAGCAATTATATTGTGGTATTCTGTTACAGGAGTGGAGATCACTTTCACAGGCTTACCAGAGCTGGCCAACGTCAGTGAAAACTGCTCTGTGGGCAACCTGCAAAAGTGATCTTCACTCATGAAACAGAATTGTTCACAGTCTTCAGCCTGAGAGAATGGATTTTTGGAATTTGGACTACGTAATGCAAACTGCTATAAGTGTAGTATGATCATCGTGAATGTAGCTGGGCCATTCCTTGGTTATACAGAAGCCAAAATGGAAATTGGATATATTTTCAGTATGTCACAACCATGACTCTTGGTCTTCTATATATTGCCATGTATGTATAAAACTCCATGACAACAACTTCAGGCCAGTTTTTTGGCTATGGAAGCCATTTCACTGACAATTTTGTCCACATTCTTCAATGTTATTGTGATACCGATATTGTTGCTAAGTATTCCACACATGCTACTAATATTCTACATCTGCTATATGCTGGCAAAGAAGACGGGCATCACTCAATGCCTTCAAATGAAATATAATACTTGGGGAGTTGTGCACAGACTCTCAGACCCACAAGTGAAGCTGACACAGATGTGGAGACTGAGTCTGATACTGGTTCCCTGCCAGACAGACTGATCAACCCAGGAGAGTATGAGCCAGTGCTACCCACCACAGAAGAACACACAACTGCTGACTCCACAGAAAATGAAGACCCAAGAAAGCAGACTTCTGTGTACACGTACGATTCCATTAAATAACTGTACAATAATTGTTAAGTTTTCTGTTATTTGCTGACAATTTTTTTCTTTTGCTGAAAATGAAATTGAAATGGTTAGTCATGATATCATCTATAACATGACAGAGATTTACAGTAGTTGCATCACCTTCTGTACTAATCAATGCAGTTTGTACAGGTTAGTTGTGCATGGTAAGGGTGTGTAACCTATTATTGATTTATGCATAAGAAGTTGCTAATTAACATAGATACTGTTAGCTATATCAATTTGGATTCCGATACTGGCTCCCTGTCAAACTGCTATAGCGATGTGTGAACCAGTGCTATCCACCACAGTAGTCAAGTACGAGTCATGCAGGGAAAGAAAATGTGCAGTAAAACCACTTGGGTTAGTTTTGTCATCTCGGCTGCACTATTGTGAAACATCATCAGAAGCCCAAGAAATGCTTCCAAAATTACTTTAGCTAAACCTTCATTCATAAGACCTATTTCACTACATTCCTAGCAGGCCAGGTGTGCAAGATCATAGCATCGCAAATCTCTTCTAGTAGCTAATGCTGATCAGGAGCAGCTCTGGTAACGGCAATGACAGGTGGGTTAGTCTACTCTGGTTCTAGGCCCTTCAGGTGGATGACAACTCCTCCAGCCAAACTAGGATTGAGCTGTCTGAATGTATAGCACACAAACAGACTAGGCTGCTCACACAGCTCTGGCAGCTACTTGAAGAAGACCAAGAGTCATGGTTGTCACATACTGAAAATAAATCCATTTGGCTTCTGTATTGTGTAACTGCAACTAGGAAATACCCCAGCCTCAATACTATCATACCACACTTATATGGAGTTATACGTATTGGTCGCTTGCAGTGTATTGCATCACCTGACTTGCTTATTTGGTTATGGAAACTATGTCCATCTTACTGACTGCTATATCTATGCTATATATAATAATAGGAGAGTAAATTGACACACGAAACAAATGCACACGGTTCGGTTGAGCACAGCCTATATTTGTTCAAGACATTGTTTTCACTGTCAACTACCTCAAATGCACTACAATAGCTATCCTAGCCTGGAAGATGCAGTCAATGACCTTGGGTGTCTGAACAGAATGTAGATACAATCCAAAGTAGGTTGTGATGGGCCATCACCATTACTAACGTGAACCACATGAGATTTAGCACAGTAAACAAAAGTCCTTAGAGATGTCCTTTGAAAGTAAGCCCAACACAATAGTTACACACAACCTAGTTGGTACCATTGCACTGCAGTAGTTACAATTGGTGATGGTCAGGTCGAAGTTTGATTGCCTGGAAAAAATTGCAATGAAGATCTGCACTACTGAAATATTGCCCACAGGTCGTGTGCATACTTAGAGATGGTGTGGCAGGGATGTGTCGGGCAGGATGTGTTGGTTGTTGGTCTCATGCCAGCTAGTCACATGGAGGGTTACACCATATGTCAGTGAGGAGAGAGGCATCAGAACCACAGTCAGAGCCAGAGCTAGTGAGCTCCCTCTGATGGGAAACAATTTTGGGGACACTGCTAGCTAAGGGAGATAGGAAAAAAGTAATACTGAGCAAATGTCTCCCACTCATAGAAGAGGCATAAATAGTGCTGCATGTACATAACCAGAATAGTGCATCAAATCATTGGTCTAGAGCTTGCTATTTGTACTTAAAATGTGATCAAAATCACTTCATATTCATGAAAGACAACGGTTTTCATATTATTGTTCATCTAACAGCTTAGTGCATTAAACTTGTGCGTTTCAACACGGTGCATGGTCTTAACTTTATTGCACTATATAACTAGTATTTGTATTGAGGAGGTAACCAACCAGATTCTACGTATGCCTCACAAACTGTTCATGATGCTACTATTATGACTACATTAGCTAATACTATTCTTATCAATTTTAAAATACAAAGTTTTGGAAGTTCAATAACTCTGTTGTTAATGAAGCCAAACAAGGATAAAAAGGTAACTTTTGTTTGTTCTCATTAAGTACACATACACTACCTGAAAGCATTGTCCATGTTGACTGAATGGAATTTTTAATGCCACTAAATAATGAAGTGCATGGAGAGTCTTGATGTTGCTGCTTGCACAAAACGGTGGAATAACAGAACGAAAAAAGTCTTCATTAAGTACACATACACTACCTGAAAGCATTGTCCATGTTGACTGCAATAACAACCACTATCACCCACACTGAATTGCTTATGATAGCATACATGTATATCAACCCATGTCAACCCCCATCCCACGAAGTTGAAAATAACATGATAGCATACTTCTGGTAGTAAAGCAGAGCATGTATAGCTAATGCACATACGAATTGTTCAAATTGTTTGCTAGTTGGTAGCAGTATTGTTCAAATTGTTTGCTAGTTGGTAGCAGTATTGTTCAAATTATTTGCTAGTTGGTAGCACTATTGTTCAAATTGTTTGCTAGTTGGTAGCAGTATTGTTCAAATTGTTTGCTAGTTGGTAGCAGTATTGTTCAAATTGTTTGCTAGTTGGTAGCACTATTGTTCAAATTGTTTGCTAGTTGGTAGCACTATTGTTCAAATTGTTTGCTAGTTGGTAGCAGTATTGTTCAAATTGTTTGCTAGCTGGTAGCAGTATTGTTTAAATTGTTTGCTAGTTGGTAGCACTATTGTTCAAATTGTTTGCTAGTTGGTAGCACTATTGTTCAAATTGTTTGCTAGTTGGTAGCACTATTGTTCAAATTGTTTGCTAGTTGGTAGCAGTACTGTTCAAGTTGTTTGCTAGTTGGTAGCAGTATTGTTCAAATTGTTTGCTAGATGGTAGCAGTATATATATATCACTGTAAAAAGGTTTAGGTTATTTCAACCATATTTTGGTCACCTCAGTTGCATTCCGTTTGTGTGCTTGACATGTAAACTTCAAGGAATGCTTACAATTCAAATCAGAGTGTAGTTGAGAAGCTTCCTTTTCTGTTAAATTAGTATCTCTCAGAAAGCCTATAAATCAGCATTTCTGGTGAGGTTTGTTGTTTCTTTGAGCTTATACAACTACCCCCCCTCCCCTGGAGAGTACCTTGGTTGCATGGTTGTGGTAGAAATGCTAGGAATGTAGCCAAATAGGTCTTCTGAAAAAAGAGACTACCTAATGTAAGAAGCTCCTCAATGAACTTTCAAGAAAACCTATTTGGTAGCATTCCTTGGTCATACTGATGCAACTGAGACAACATAAAAAATGTGGTTGAAGTAACCCAAGTGTCTTTACAGTGATATAGGTGCAAGCATGAAAGCAGTACAGCTACAGTGTGTTTTGCTTGCATTTCTATTCAGTTTCACAGAGCAGGCTACTGTCCAACGAGATGTCTGTCCTCCGTGGTTCACCCCTGACAACAGATCTAGCACTGGATGCTCTTGCGGACCTCTTGGTTCACAAGTCCATTGTGGATCAGACTTCCCATTACTGCAGTTTGGTTTCTGTATGACCTACAACAGTTCAAGTGAGACTACTGAGTTTGGACCTTGTCCATACATTGCACAATACAATTCTACTTCCATCCGGTATCTTCAGTTACCAAGTAATGTGTCCTTACTAAACGAGTTTATGTGTGGACCACTAAATCGAGAAGGTGAACTGTGTGGAAAGTGTAAAGATGGCTATGGCATTGCATTGTACTCATACACTCTGGAATGCAGTAAATGCTGGGGACATGGTTATGGATGGGCCTTGTACTATTTCTTGGAGCTCTTTCCAATAACTGTGATGTACTTTCTTGTGGTGATCTTCCACATAAGAGCCACCTCCTCCCCACTGAGTGCCCTTGTGTTCATGAGTCAGATTGTAGTGTACACAGTACGACTGAATGTACCCCTGCACATGTACATTGAGAACAAAGTAACAGGATTTCCTTATGTGGCACTGCAAGTGCTACTGGTACTGTGTGGAATATGGAGCTTAGACTTTTTTCGCTCAGTTATTCCACCATTTTGTGTAAGCAGCAACATCAAGACTGTTCATGCACTTGCACTTGAGTATCTAGTGGCCTTTTATCCCATCTTTCTCATTTTACTCACTTATGTATGTATAAAACTTCATGACAACAACTTCAGACCAGTTGTTTGGCTATGGAAGCCATTTCACAGACATTTTGCTCACTTCAGGAGGAGATGGGACTCCAAAGCATCAATAATCAATGCTTTCACAACATTTCTGCTTCTCTCCTTTTCAAAGGTCTTATTTGTGTCATTTACACTGTTGTACACCTTTCATACTGACTATAATGTTGATCTTCCACGATCATGTGTTTTGTATTATGACCCAACAGTAAAATGTCATGCACTGGACTTCATCATATTTGCAGCTATAGCTGGTTGTGTGTTGGTACTGTTAATTCTTTCTCCAACAGTTCTTCTCATTCTGTACCCCACAAGACTGTTCAGAAAGTGTGTCTCATGTTGTGGATTTCGCAGATGGCATGCTCTGCACATCTTCGTTGAATCATTTCAGGGACAGTACAAGGATGGAACCAATGGCACTCGAGATTTCAGGACGGTTTCTGCTTCATTCCTCATCCTCAGGATACTTATTATCTCTACATTTTTAAATCGCAACTATTACACCTTGACCTCCTCAACATGTCAAATTGCAATGTTGGCAAGCGTTTCTTGTTTCTATGCTATTGCAAGGCCATACAAGTCAAGCAGTATGAATACTGTTGATATTTTGATCCTATTTTTGCTTGAAATATTATCGCTTGTAACAATCAACCCTTCACCAGAACACTTCACATTTATTATTCTAATTGCAACTCTGCTGTTAGGTGTTCCACACATGGTACTGATGTTCTATATTTGCCACATATTGACCAGAAAAGCAGGCATCACCCAGTACCTGAGAAGGAAGTACAAAACGTTTGTGCAAGCTATTAAACATACTGGAACAGATATGGAGGCTGAGCCTGATAATGGCTCCCTGCCAGACCGGCTGGTAAATCCCGAGGAGTACCAACCACTGTTACCCACCACAGAAGAACACACTGCTGCTGAGGCTACCGAAGACAAACAGGCAGTCAATGCAGATCAAAGAAGGCTTATTTCAGTGTACACATATAGCTCCTTTAGCTAGTATATAGTTACTTGTAGAATTCTTTGAATTTACATTTTAGTTATTCAAACTATTGACACAAATTATCAGCTACTGTAGTTCCAATGCAAATGTAGTCATGTGTTTGTCAGTATATCCTTTTTCTGCACATTGAGTTGAATAATGCTAACAGAAGTACTAGAAAATCAGTATTAGCTGTGCATGTGTGCGCAGGTGCTAGTGTGGTGATTGTGTGTTGAGTGTGTAGGTACAGTAAAATTAGAGTTGTCAATTGCAAAACGAAGTGAATTGCATGCTGCATCTAAGTTCATATTAATTGACAAAACTTTTATGTAACCCAATTTTAGTTAGTCTTTGTGGTTTCAGATGAGCACTCTGAAATGGTAAAGTTCTAGCTAACCTTACCTTTTCAACTTCTACATTTATTACATTTTGTACTTGCAGGATGTAGGTAAACTTAGTAAACTTATGCATGCGATGTACAGCCCACAGTACTTTCATTTACATTGTTATTCTTTGTTGGCTGCAAATAGCTACTACCGCCCACAGTGACTTAGCTATGTCAACCCAATCACCCACATAAAATTTTCTGCAAGTCGAAATTGAAAAGAGTAGGATGACAATAGTTTATTGGGCTGTAGGGTGTAAAGTATCCATAGGAAGTTACATGTTGTGCATCTACATTATATATGGTTTTCTTTTGAAAAAATCGGATACATATCTGATGCATGCACACATGGTCCATTTAGAATGTGATACACAAGGGGTTTTTGGTTCAGAATCTGATACACTCATAGTAAGTTGAACACCAGACTTTTCAGTTTAACAATTTGATTCCATCAACAGTTGGTACTTCCTATTATATAATGTCTGAGGTAAACCCAGGGAAGTATGGACCAGTGATACCTCCACAGAGGTACACACAGCTGCTGAGCACACAGTAAACAAAGAGCTAGTCAATGAAGACCCAAGAAGATTGATTCCTATGGCTAATCATACTACAGCATGGTTACGTTTTAATGAATATACAACACATGAATTTTAAACAATGTAGCATGCAATATTGCATAATATTTAAATAAAGCATCAATAATCAATGACTTCCTTTCTTCAAAGTTATATTTGTATCCTTCACACTGCTGTACCCCTTCCACATTCTAGAATTATGGTGATATTCCAAGAAACTGTATTTTGTATTATGACCCAACAGCGGAATGCAACTGTACTGGAATGTTTGTAGCTAAAGCTAGCTGTGTAATGATAATACATATTTATCCTTTTTCAACATTTCCTCAGGATACTGATTCACTACATTTCTAAATCACAACTATATATTACACCTCAAACTTATCATGCCAAATTGCATTGTTGGCATGTGTTTCTTGTTCTATGCTATGGCAAGGCCAAACAAACTAAGCAGTATGAATACTGACTGACTTATTACCAGCCATTGTAAGCAGATTTTTAGAGACCATGTAGGCAATGATGTCATTTACCATGCAAACCTGAGTACTACTATTTTGCCCACCTCCTCTTCCACTACAAAAACAGCTGAAAAACTTATGATCATTTTAAATACTTTGGAGCTACATTTGTCTTTATTATGTTGCAGTTACCATGCTGTGCTAGGAATACTGGTACCTTTGAACATGTAAATCATGCAACATGATAATTTTATACGTAATGTTATCACTTTCCTGTGCATGGAGGACGTGGCACAGTCATGATGCAACATGCACTATATGGCTTACCATATTTTATCAATCAGATGCTGCAGATACTACATTTTGTGCATAGTATTTTTTGGAATGTACATGCATATACTGATTGATGACTTCTTTTGCCAGGTTATGTCAGTTACCCTCTTTTGATAAATGCAGTGACAGTAATAATCACACAGTCTGGTTGCATAATATGCAAGATGTAAACAAACACACAGTTTGCAAAAATTAACATGTGTATCTATTGAACAAAAAGCTATACATGGTCATAGTACAAGTAATAAAGAAGTTGATTGTGCAGTCAGAAATTGCAATAATAGTGCAGTAAATGATAGCTATGTTAACGTTAGACAAAGTGCTGATGACCCGGATATAGAAGCAGTAAAGCTCAAGATTAGAGCATCATGAAAACAACATTGGTTATTTGTTGCTCATCTTTTTCTTCAGTATCATTTGTCTGTTGTCTTTCCATGCTTTTAGCTGCTGTATGAGCCCTGAAAGACTTGCAATCAGTGAACAGCTAAATGTCCACTTCCTGTTTGTGCTATGCAATATGCAACATAGGAATGTTAACTACTGTTGAGTGAAAGCAGTTTCATTCTGTGACCATCTTCAGAATGGTTGTTGACATAGTTATGAAAACATGATGAAACAACTGGAAATTTTGTTTCTGCAACAAACAGGAATATTAATTACTATTTGTTGACAGCAGATTCACTGAATTTGTTCTGTGAGCATCTTGGGATGCAGTTTAGTCTTGTTGAAACCAATAGTGAATCACAACATGACTGAGAATGGTTGTAGCTAGCTGTGAAAACAATTTTCAGGAGCAACAAACCTGGGAATGTTGAGTACAACACAAAGGTTTGTTACACCAGTGATGTATTCAAGTAGTGACACTTGGTTGTTGAAATTGTAATTGTGAATGAGAGCATGACCAAATATGGTTGTTGACACAGTTATGGAAACTCAATAGCAATTGAAAATTCTCAGAAGCCTTATTCACCCCCTCGGGAATATACCTTGCTAACCACATTCTACAACAAAATGAAGTAACCAATCAGGTTGTGTTTTGTGAGCTACATGTTACATTGTAATGATAAATTGGCATTTAGCAAAAACACCACTCTCCGACAGTCCCAACAGCTCCTTACCATGCTATGATAGCAGCATTAGTGTTAGATGTTCCACACATGGTACTGAATATTCTTCATCTTGTCTGTGTTGACAATGAAGACAGGTGTCACTCAATACCTGAAAGGAAATATGAATGTCTGGATTGATATATGCAGGCTACCAGACACACAAATCAAGGTGAAGCAGATGTTGTGGCTGAGTCCGATACTGGCTCCCTGCCAGACTGGTTGATAAACCTAAGAGAGTACTACCCACAACTGCAGAACACACAACTGCAGAGCCTAATAAAAAGAGAGAGACAGTCAGTGAAGACTCCAAGAAGGCTGACTCCTATGCACATTTATGGTACCATTAATTAATTTTACTGCATTGATAATGTAATTGGTAGAAAAGTACCTACCATTGATGGAATGTGTTTGAAATTGTCAACTATGTGGTGATACAATATTTTGTTGTCTACCTAATGTCAGTTCTTTTGTATACACATTAACAAAATTAATGGGAAGCAACAGTTTGGTCCTAAATACGTAAAATGCTTAAAAATTCCTGGGCTGCAAGTCATTTTGCACTTAGCTACTATCATTGACTGGCTGTTATTGTAAAAGCTATAAATGCTATAAATGAATGTCAAATGCCTTTTTAATTGTACCATTTGTGCTTGTTGACCCTTAAAATCTAAAAGCTGGGACTTATAAACCAATAACAGCTAACAGAGCTAATCAGGAGGGTCTATACCTTGCTAATTAATTAACTAACATGAATGAAGGAAGACACTAATTGTGTGTGTGTTTCATGATTACACTACCTGAAAGCATTTAGATGATAGGATCAATATCATAATGTTTTCTATGATCATTTGCCAGCATGTGGGCAAAGTACTGTACTATTTTTGTTTACACACACTGCCAGTCACAGAGATGTCTATACTCTCCATGTCCAAATAAGGCAAGATGGTGCAGTACAATGCAGGCAACAATTATATACCTATCTACAATTGTGGTATTCTGTTACAGGAGTGGAAATCACTTTCATGGGCTTACCAGAGCAAGCAGTCTTCACTGACATTGATCTGGCCAACGTCAGTGAAGACTGCTCTGGGCAACCTGCAAAAATGATCTTCACTCATGAAACAGAATTGTTCACAGTCTTCAGCCTGAGAGAAGGGATTTTTGGAATTTGGACTAACACAAACTGCTGTGAGTGCTACTAGTATGATCATCGTGAATATAGCTAGCTGGGCGATTCCCTGGTTTTAGTTGGACTGGTGTATGTTATACAGAAGTCAAAATGAAAATTGGATGTATTTTCAGTATCTCACAACCACAACTCTTGGTCTTCTATTGCCAGAGCTGTGTGAGTAGCCTGGTGTCTCTGTGTGTTTAATGCTACATAAACTGTCATTTTAATCCTAGTTTTGCTGGAGGTATTGTCATTCACATCATGCATGGGCTTAGAACCAGAGTGGACCCGTCATTGGCTAGCAATGTAGCCATTGTCATACCAGAGCTGCAATAGACATGACAACTAGCTGAATAATTGCTAAGGTCATCTGCAAGCTAAATAAGTGTTTCAGTGGTTGTCAAATTGTATGGTTTGGCCCTCCTTTTGTGGTTTAGCATCACTATATAGCTTCGCAGACCTACTACTGCAGAGAAGGGAAACTGTCAAGCTGATTTCAGTACAATTAAATTATGTTTGCTAAGCCTTGTTGCTTCAGGTGTCAGGGTGACCTGCCAACCAAGTGTATCCACAAAAATTTATAGATATCAATTGCATAGTAATTTGATGTATTAATTGCCATACTTTTAAAAACCACAAGGTTACAAAGTGCTGAAGGGACAATACCTTCCTTACCAGGTCATTTATACTGCTTCAGACAAGTCAGCCAAAAAGGACAATGACGAGATGAATGATAAAATTGATACTAGTGTAATATATATCACTGAGTTCAAAAGAGTCAGTTAGTCTAGCTAGTCGTGATTGTAGGTACAGACTTTGGATGCCGTTGCAAGTATAGCGTCATGAAAGCAGTTTTGTTAACTTCCTTGCTCATCCTTCTGTTTATCTTCATGGAGCAGACTACAGCCCAACAAAATGTCTGCCCTCCCTGATTTGTCCATGATCACAGATCTAGCAATGGATGCTCTTGCAGCAATGCAGATGAAGCTATCGTGTGTGGTTCAGACTTCCCATTACTGCATCTTGGCTTCTGTATGACCTACAACAGTTCGAGTGAGATTACAGAATTTGGACCTTGTCCATACGTTGGACACTACTTTAATATCACTTTTGTTGACATTATCTGCTATATTCGATTGCCAAGCGATGCGTACTTACTTAATGAGTTTATGTGTGGACCACTAAATCGAGAAGGTACACTGTGCAGAAAGTGCAAGGATGGCTATGGCACTGCACTGTACTCATACACTTTGGAATGCAGTAAGTGCTGGGGCCATGGTTATGGATGGGCCTTGTACTATTTCCTGGAACTTTTCCCATTAACTGTGATGTACTTTCTGGTGGTGATCTTCCACATAAGAGCCACCTCCTCCCCACTGAGTGCCCTTGTGTTCATGAGTCAGATTGTAGTGTACACAATACGACTAAATGTACCATTGAATATGTACATTGAGAACTTACTAACAGGGTTTCCATGCGCGGCTCTGAAAGTGTTGTTAATGCTGTGTGGCATATGGAGCTTAGACTTCTTTCGTCCTGTCATTCCACCATTTTGTGTAAGCGGCAACATCAAGACTGTTCATGCACTTGCACTTGAGTATCTAGTGGCATTTTATCCCATTTTTCTCATTTTACTCACTTATGTATGTATAAAACTCCATGACAATAATTTCAGGCCAGTTGTTTGGCTATGGAAGCCATTTCACAGACATTTTGTCTACTTCAGGAGGAGATGGGACCCCAAAGCATCCATAATCAATGCTTTCACAACATTTCTGCTTCTCTCATTCTCCAAGATCTTATTTGTATCAATTACACTGTTGCTCCCCTTGGATATTCACTGTAATTATGGTGATTATAATCCAACTAAGTGTACAATGTATTATGACTCAACTGTAGAATGCCACACACTGGAGTATTCCATGTTTGCAACTATAGCTGGTTGTGCATTGATAACATTTATAATTTTTCCAATCATTCTTCTCATTGTGTACCCCACAAGACTGTTCAGAAAGTGTGTTTCATGCTGTGGGTTTCGGAGGTTGCATGCTCTGCACATGTTTGTGGAATCATTTCAGGGACAGTACAAGGATGGAACAAATAGTACACGTGACTTCAGGATGGTTTCTGCATCATTCCTCATTCTCAGGATATTGATACTAGCTTTATTTTTGAATCGCAATTTATACATATGGGGTTCAATAGGTCAAACTGTGTTGTTGGCAATTTTTACTTGTTTCTATGCTATTGCAAGGCCATACAAATTGAATTTTATGACTACAGTTGATATTTTGATCCTATTTTTGCTTGAGACATTAGCACTTGCAACAAGCTACTCTGCAATAAGTGACCCTGCAAAAGCATTCTTCAACGTTATTGTGATACCGATATTGCTGCTAAGTATTCCACACATGCTACTAATATTCTACATCTGCTATATGCTGGCAAAGAAGACAGGCATCACTCAATGCCTTCAAATGAAATATAATACTTGGAGAATATGTGCGCAGATCCTCATACAAACAAGTAAAGCTGAAACAGATGTGGAAACTGAGTCTGATACTGGTTCACTGCCAGACCAGCTGGTGAACCCAGAGGACTATGAACCAGTGCTACCCACCACAAAAGAACACACAGCTGCTGAGCCTGCCAATGAAAAACCAAGAAAGCTGACTTCTGTGTACACTTACGGTTCCATTTAATAATTTTACAATAATTGTTAAGTTTCTGTTATATTTGCTGACATTTTGTTTTGCTGAAAATGAAATTAAAAAGGTTAGTGATGATATCATGACTGAGATTTACAGTAGTTGCATCACCTTCTGTACTAATCAATGCAATTAACTGATTTTATACAGGCTAGTTGTGCATGGTAAATATTAAACCATACATCCAAGGGTGTGTAACCTATTATTGATTTATGCATAAGAAGTTGCTAATTAACATAGATACTGTTAGCAATATCAATTTGGATTTTGATACTGGCTCCCTGTCAAACCTCAAGAGGGTTGTGTGAAGCAGTGCTATCCACCACAGGAGAACACACAACTGCTGAGTCCAGAGAAAGGAAAGAGCCAGTTAATAATAAAAACAAACAAACAAGAAGGCTGACTCCTAGTAACACTTCAGCTCCATGAGTGGATATAATTAACCCTCGGCGCGCATGCGCAGCGAGGGTTACTGTACTTCGTTTGTCTGTGTGTATGACTGTCTGTTACAACTAGCTTGACTCACCTGGCGGCTAAATCTCTGAATTTGGACACAGATAAGCTTCAAACCGAACGAGGATGTGTTTAAATTGAGCCGATTTGGCCAAGAACGTTTTGTTCATGAGTTATGCTGCGATTCGTTTGCTACGGCGAGCGCTAGTCGGCCATATTCTAGTCTGAGAACGAGTTCACGCGCCCTGGTCTGGGATCGATGCCGGGAGTACTGAGAGTGTAGCGCATGCTTCTGAAACGGGTCTCATTACTTTCACGTCGTTTCATGTCGTGAAAGCCGCATTACGTCGCACTTACGCCACAAGTGGCATCGCATGGTGTTCGTCACTTTTTAAAGCAAAAAAAAAGAAGGAATAAAACCCATTTCCCGTCCCTAGCCCTAACCTTAACCCTAACCTGTATACTGAGCCCTAACCATTAGACCACAAGCAACTTCGAACGACCATGCACACTTTTCCGTCTAATGTGTACAACCGAACTGTCATACAAGTGCCATACTACACTACGCATGCGCAATGCATGCTCCACCCACACATATCACGTGAAGGGACATGAAACGACGTGAAAGTATTGACACGTGAGCGGACTTTGCACAGGCAAGAACAGAACCGAATACATGGCAAGCATAAACACTTATCATCTAGCTTGCGCCGAGGGTTTTGCACTTCAGTGCTGTTCATTGTTACTTTGCCTCCTAACTATTGGCTATGTATTACGAGTCATGCAGAGAAAGAAAATGTGCAGTAAAACCACTTGGGTTACTTTGTCATCTCGGCTGGACTATTGTGAAACGTCATCAGAAGCCCAAGAAATGCTTCCAAGATTAGTTTAGCAAATCCTATCCTTCATTCACAAGACCTATCTGACTACATTCCTGGCAGGCCAGGTGTGCAAGATCATAGCATCGCAAATCTCTTCTAGTAATGCTGATCAGGAGTAAAGAGGCTGATTTAACTCCAGGTGAAGCTTTTCAGACATTTGAGGCATTCAGAAAACTTACTTGGAGGCATTGCTTGGGCTTCATCACGTCACACACATGCAAATAAACTGATAAAAGTATGGCATCCATGGTGCATTCATTCATAATCAGCATTATTGGAAGAGGTTTTTTGACGCTATGATCATGCACATCTGGCCCTGGCAGAGATGCCAGGAATGTAGCTAAACTAAACAGCAACAAGAGACAGATTTACATAGCTTGCAGGCATTTGACTTCCAATAATGTCTCCCACTGATGCAACTGAGATGACCTAAGTAACACAAGTGCTTTTGCAGGGATGTACCCTCCAACATTTGACTTCCAATAATGTAGAGGATGGAACAGATGTAGAGGATGAGTCTTGTATTGGCTCCCTGCCAGACCGGCTGATAAATCCAGGAGAATACGAACCACTGTTACCAACCACAGAAGAACATATAGCTGCTGACTCCGCAGTAAACAAAGAGGCAGTCAATGAAGAACCAAGAAGGCTTGGGACACTCCTCTTTCCCGGCTTGCTATATACTGCACATTTATCTGGCCTCAGCTCCAGGCCGATTGAGGTGCAGTGGTTGTCAGCAAGCTGTAGAGTGTCTTTCAGGGCATTAACTGAGGTGGTTGTTATCAGGATATCATCAGCATACCCTTTAGCCCGATGTTCTGAGGAAGACACAAACTTTGGGTAGTGGAGCTGTCTCCTAACACTAGGAAGTGGGCGATAGGGGGGAGGGGTCTCAAGTGGATAGAAAAGTTTCTCTTTCTTCCATGCAAGTTGCCACTCAGCATTGTTGAGGACTAGACGTTCTGTGTCAGAATTTCTGTAGAGTAATTGGCAGGTCCCATCAGCGAAATACCGGAGAACTTTGCAGTGGTACCAGCCTGGTTCTTCACCATTGTCTTCTTCCCATTTAACAAACAGGTGGTTGTCAGGCCGAGGGAGCCCCTCAGAACGAGGGACTCTGATGTTCAGATGGTACCCAGGGATATTTGGTGACTGCAGGGCCACCAGGACAGGGTTGATAGCAAGGAGAAATATCAGTACCTCTAGCATTTAAGACTGCACAAACAAATGCTGTCTGGGGAATGACAGAACCGAGGACTGTTCATTGTATGCGTAAGTTAACGAGTACAATGCATATTCTAACAAACAAATGTTTATGTTTGTTGCTGCACTCACAGGATGTAGAGGTACACTGTTATTAATTCTTTGTTGGCTGCAAAGAGTTACTACCACCCACAGTGACTGACCCATGTAAAAATTTCCTACAAGTCTGAATTGAAAAGAATAGGATGATTATAGTTTATTTTTATCCATAAGAAAGAACATGTTGATGCATCTACCTTCCACAAGGTTTTCTTTTGAGAAAATTTGACGCACATATGATTCTTTTCAGAATCTGAATCATAAAACTCAGTTTTTTTGCTGCACATATAATTTCTTTTCAGAATCTGAATCTTTTCGTTTTGCATAAACAACTTGTTTACCACATGTAGTATGACTGTCCATGACTTGAAGGTATTTTGTAAGTATAAGTTAGACACCAAGTACATTTTTTTGAGGTTTTGACAATTGCATACATATTTCCTGAGGCAAAGCCGAGAAAATCATGTAAACTGGTGCAGTTGTCAAAACCGACGAAAACCTGTATGAGGTGTCTAACTGACTTAGACCAAAAAGGTAACATAGTAACAGTCTACAAAATTAATTCGTGAGAAAGTCTCTAGGGAGTAACCTAGCTACTAAAGCACCTCTGGGAGAGGTGTTTTAGTAAATATAAATACTTCCTACCGTTTTTAAAAATCAAAGTTTCTGACTTTATTGCTTCAAACACATTATGATTTCATCAACACGTTGGAACTTCGTATCAGATTGTTATTTGAAAATGACGGTAACAGTAAAAAGTAGTCATTGGAGGTATATGTATACACAGCAGCCAGACAGCTAGCCATGCATACTTTATGAAGTACAAAATCTGCAGCTGATAGGTTATAGAGATTTTACCAATCCATTATGTTTATTCATGCTAATTTGGACATCGCCTGCATGTCCAGGAACAATTAACTGCTACCACCCACAATGATATCATTGCTTAAGTGTCTTTCTTGGCTATACAAACACCTTTTATTGCCTGTATACAACTATGTCAACTACTATCACCCACGTAGCATTAGCTATGTCAGCTCAGTCACCCACAAAAAAAAATATATCATGCATATACACATCAAATTATGTTTTCTTCTTTAGGGATGAACCATGGAGGGCAGACACCTTGTTGGGCAGTAACTCACTGCATGAAACACAGCAAAAGAATAATCAAGGAGAACGAATCTGCCTCCATAACATATACCAGGCTATACACATTTAGTCCAGATCTAACACCCTAGCTAGCAACGTTCAACTTTGCAATGGCCAACTCTATAAAACATTGCAACTCACCTTTTACTGTTTGTCATTCATGGCTTGATAAACTCGATATTCATGCTCAATGATGCTTCTTTACACTGTTCATTCAGAGATTGATGTCATGCATTTAAGGGTCATTGATGTTTTCTAAACCAGCCATTTTAAAGCTTGATGTTTTGAATAACTTGTAGTTTGGTTCTATTCAGTTGTTTCTGCTGCACTGGTATTGCAATATTGAACTATTTAGTATCCGGAACTTTAAATTTTCAGATATGCAGGATAAACAAGGTGATTGCAGAGTGTACTTTGAAACCACCTTCAACAATTAGCCAGATACTTTTCCTGTATTTTGCTTTCCTTGGATGTTTGTTGTAGAACAAGTGAGTTGACATAAGCCATGCAGTGTGGGTGGCAGCAGTTGTGATTGTAAACATCATCATCATCATGCAGCCGGGCTCCAGACAGACTTGTTCAGAGACTGAATCTCTTGTTCATTTCTAAATGATAAAGTAAATACACGTTTGCTATTATTTATACATACAATTTAGTTCACATGTGGCAACAGAGGCTTTGTCTAGTTAGCACAATACCAGATTCCTAAAACAGCTATAGGTACTTGTTACTCTGATGCGTAACTCTTATTCTTCCCAGAATATTGAGTCTATCCAACTTCTGTGACAACTTTATTCTATCTTTCCTCTTCTGCAGCTTTTCTATTAGACACCTGGTACCCATAAAACAGTTTCAACCTGTTATATTAACTATTTCAATGTTGATTCTTCTCTCTATGTAAGTACTCTTTTGTAACTTGCAATGAAATTTGCTACGCATGAGATGGGTAATTTCTTGTAGCTCTATCCTTGAAGTGTGGAGAGATTCTATATAGCAACCACTACAACTCGGTTGTGTCTAACATGCTAGTCCATTTATGTTGACATGGTGCGGCTCAAGAAGCACAAAATTTGGCTCATATAACTTGTAATAGCAGCCAAATGCTAAAGATGTGAAATGACATGCATTCTACATGTTCTTATTGTAGACCAAAAGATCCTCCCACATAAGTTTATGTATACTGTTTCAGTCCTGAGAGTTATTTGCCATTTTTCCCTACTACATACATGAACTTGAAGACTGTACGAGTGCAACTGCATTTACAAGAAACTCAAAAATACCAACTGCTTTACTACTACTAGGTGATAACTCAAAATGATGCCGCTTCTTCAATAGTTGATACTTTCTACTGCAAAAAAAAGTTTAAATTGTACAATTTGCAGGTGGTATAATCACTTAATGGAACCGTAAGTATACACAGGAGTCAAACATCTTGGTTCTCCATTGGTGGGTATTCTGTTTTCTGTGGACTCAGCAGCTGTATGTTCTTTCGTGGTGGGTAATAGCTGTTCATATTCTCCTGGGTTTATCACCCTGTCTGGCAGAGAGTTGGTATCAGACTCAGCATCTTCAGCTTGACTTATGTGTCTGGTAGCCTGCACACATGCTTTCAGACTTTTGTACTTCCTTTCTAGGCATTGTATGACACCTGCCTTCTTTGCCAACATATAGCAGATGTAGAATATCAGTGCCATGTGTGGAACACTTAACAGTAGTGCTGATCCATGAGCATAGTATGTAAAATTTGGTGCTCTTGGAAGAGCATATGCTGCAACAAGAAGTTCAACTGAAAATGCCACCAGCAAAGCTAGAATCAAAATATCAACATTATTTCTACAGTTCATTTTGTATGGCTTCACAATAGCATGGAAACAAAGAGCACGTAGCAGTACTGCAGCTTGCGGTCCTGCTGAAATCCGCAAAGAATAATCATGAAAAATTGCCAGTACCAGTATCCTGAGGATGAGGAATGAAGCAGAAACCATCCTGAAGTCACGAGTACCATTGGTTCCATCCTTGTACTGTCCCTGAAATGATTCAACAAACATGTACAGAGCATGCCACCTTCGAAATCCACAGGATGAGATGCACTTTCTGAATAGTCTTGTTGTGTACAGAATGAGGATAATTGTTGGAATAGTTATAAAAACTACTAATACACAACATGCTAGAGCTGCAAATGCGTAATACTCTGGTGTACGGCATTCAACTGTTGAATCATAATACAAAACACACTTAATATTATGATTGTATTCAAGTGTACAACAGTGTAAAGGATATGAATAGAATCTTGGAAAAAGAAAGAAGCACAAATGTTGTAAAAGCATTAATTATGGATGCTTTGGAGTCCCATCTCCTCCTCAAGTGAACAAAATGTCTGTGAAATGGCTTCCATAGCCAAACAACTGGTCTAAAGTTGCTATCATGAAGCTTTATACATGCACAAGTGATAGAAATGAGAAAAATGGGATAAAATGCCACTAGATACTCAAGTGCAAGTCCATGAATAGTCTTGATGTTGCTGCTTATACAAAACGGTGGAATGACAAAACGAAAAATGTCCAAGCTCCATATACCACATAGTGTGAGCAGAACTTCAACTGTCACATATGAAAACCCTTTTAGTTCATTCTCAACATACAGGAGGAGGGATACATTCAGTCGAAATGTGTACACTACAATCTGACTCATGAACACAAGGGCACTCAGTGGGGAGGATGTAGCTCTTACGTGGAAAATCACCACCAGAAAGTACAGCACAGTTATCGGAAAGAGTTCTAGAAAATAGTACAGGACCCACCCATAACCATGTCCCCAGCACTTACTGCATTCCAGAGTGTATGAGTACAGTGCAATGCCATAGTCATCTTTACACTTTCCACACAGTGCGCCTTCTTGATTTAGTGGCCCACACATGAACTCATTAAGCAAGGATACATTACTTGGCAGCTGAAAAAATAAGATATTATCAATGATAGTAGTAGTATTGTAGTGCTGAATGTATGGACAAGGTCCAACTTCAGTAGCCTCATTTTCACTGTTGTAGGTCATACAGTTGCCGAAACGCACTAATGGAAAGTCTGAACTACATTTAACATATCCGTGCAAGTCTGAAGTGCAAGAGCATCCAGTACTTGAGCTGTTGTCAGGAATGAACCAGGGAGGGCAGACATCTTTCTGGCCAGTAGTCTGCACTGCGAAACTCAGCAAAAGGTTGAGCAAGAAAATCTCCATTGCTTTCATTATGCACTAATCTTGCAATTGTAACTCCTGCCCTTGTTCCACTAATGACTGCAAGTTAATCACTCAGTCGAGTTGTCGGACTTTCTTCTACTATTTCCGACACTTGTATCGCATTTTTGTGAAGTCAAGTTGACCATGTATGTTAACGCTACGGTGGCCGAGAAGGATCAAATTATAACGAATGACGAATACCGAAAACGTAATACTTGGTTCACCGTTTGACCTTCCACCCCCCGCCCGCGCCTTTTTGTAAACCTAAGGCGCATGTGCACGCATGCGCAGTAAAGAATCAAGCTGGACGCGGAAAAGACAGGCAACACTGTAATCGAGCTAGGGGACCGGCAAAAAGTGATCTCTGTTTCCTTGTGGAAGGAGAGGAGAGGTAAGCATCGCTGGACACGATTTAGGTTTTGTTTTTGGGCTTAATTATGTGTGTATATAACTTTAGTGATGTTAGCATAGGCTGGGCCCGATTAGCCACCTGTCCAGTAGGCTAGTTGCGTAAGTAACCATTGCAAAACACAGTTACACGACTTATTCAAGTGGCAATACTCCCATGGTCTTCTTTCTGATGCCCTGGGCAGTTTCATGGAGTGCAAAGGGTTGCTTTGCGTGAACCACGTGAGGGGTCTTGACTCCCCTGAGAAGCTGTTGAAGCTTGATTGTATGCAACTATAAGTATAGTTATAGGTTGTAATGCCTGCACAGTAATGACGGAATTATTTTGCATGGAGCATGTGCAGGGATCTTGGAATTCCTGAGGTCGTTTTTCAGCTTGACTGTATACACCTATACAGATAGATATAGGTTGTAATGCCTGCACAGTAAAGACAGAGTTATTTTGCATGGACCATGTGCAGGGATCTTGGAATTCCTTAGAACCTGTTGAAGCTTGATTGTATGCAGGTATAGGGATAGATACAGGTTGTAATGCCTGCACAGTAATGACGGAATTATTTTGCATGGACCATGTGCAGGGATCTTGGAATTCCTGAGATCAGTTTTCAGCTTGATTGTACACACCTATACAGATAGATATAGGTTGTAATGCTTGCACAGTAAAGACAAAATATTTTTGCATGTACCATGTGCAGGGATCTTGGAATTCCTGAGATCATTTTTCAGCTTGACTGTACACACCTATACAGATAGATACAGGTTGTAATGCCTGCGCAGTAATGACGGAATTATTTTGCATGTACCATGTGCAGGGATCTTGGAATTCCTGAGATCATTTTTCAGCTTGACTGTACACACCTGTACAGATAGATACAGGTTGTAATGCCTGCACAGTAATGACGGAATTATTTTGCATGGACCATGTGCAGGGATCTTGGAATTCCTGAGATCATTTTTCAGCTTGACTGTACACACCTATATAAATAGATATAGGTTGTAATGCTTGCACAGTAAAGACAGAATTATTTTGCATGGACCATGTGCAGGGATCTTGGAATTCCTGAGATCATTTTTCAGCTTGACTGTATACATCTATACAGATAGATATAGGTTGTAATGCTTGCACAGTAAAGACAGAGTTATTTTGCATGGACCATGTGCAGGGATCTTGGAATTCCTTAGAACCTGTTGAAGCTTGATTGTATGCAGCTATAGGAACAGAAACAGGTTGTAATGCCTGCACAGTAATGATGGAATTATTTTGCATGGACCATGTGCAGGGGTCTTGGAATTCCTGAGATCATTTTTCAGCTTGACTGTACACACCTATACAGATAGATATAGGTTGTAATGCTTGCACAGTAAAGACAGAATGTTTTGCATGTACCATGTGCAGGGATCTTGGAATTCCTGAGATCATTTTTCAGCTTGACTGTACACACCTGTACAGATAGATATAGGTTGTAATGCCTGCACAGTAATGACGGAATTCTTGTGCATGTACCATGTGCAGGGATCTTGGAATTCCTGAGATCATTTTTCAGCTTGACTGTATACACCTATACAGATAGATATAGGTTGTAATGCCTGCACAGTAATGACGGAATTCTTGTGCATGCACAATGTGCAGGGATCTTGGAATTCCTGAGATCATTTTTCAGCTAGACTGTATACACCTATACAGATAGATATAGGTTGTAATGCTTGCACAGTAAAGACAGAGTTATTTTGCATGGACCATGTGCAGGGATCTTGGAATTCCTTAGAACCTGTTGAAGCTTGATTGTACACAGGTATAGGGATAGATATAGGTTGTAATGCCTGCACAGTAATTATGGAATTATTTTGCATGGACCATGTGCAGGGATCTTGGAATTCCTGAGATCATTTTTCAGCTTGATCGTATACACCTGTACAGATAGATACAGGTTGTAATGCCTGCACAGTAATGATGGAATTCTTGTGCATGGACCATGTGCAGGGATCTTGGAATTCCTGAGAACCTGGCTGTTGTAGTTGGGTTTTCTACATACAATGGTAGTGATCTAGGTTGAAATGCCTGCACAGTTTTCTATGGTAGTTGTAATCAGTGTAATTGAAGCAACTAAGTGAAATTGTGTTTGTAGTGATACAAAAGATGAGAGAGAACTGATTTGCTTGGTTAACACTAATGTGATTTGGGAGTTATTGCTAACTTCTTCCATTACTAGGTACATGCATTCATGGCTATTCCACAACCAGCAGCTGATGGTAATTTATTAAAACTGATAAGCATTGACTTTGTGAATTCGTTTGTTTGTCTATCATTTAGAACTGATCAGCTATTATTTCAGGCAGCAGAAGCCATACCATATCATTCTGTCATACCTAAGATGCAAGCATCGAATTTCAGTGAGGTGAATACTAGTACATTAAGGAGAGAAGCCTTGGTCAACAAAGCAGCCTTGAAATTGTTTGTTGACTGGCATACTCCACTTCACAGCACACAGACTGTGCATGTTAGTATCAAAGTTTGTCATTCTGTACTGATTAAACCAACATGTTGATGTACTGGTCAATTATAGTATGAGTTGGTTGAAAAGAGGTATGTGCTACCTTGGTCTTGCACGTCGTGGCCGAAGAATGAGATGGGATTCAGCCTCAATCATCAAACAGTGTGTTGAGGTAAAGCCATGTACATGTTAAAGTGGGATGGAAGTGGTGTACTTGTTAGTGTTTGGTACTGCTGCACAGATGGAGCTTAAAAGATGCCATGGGTTGTTAGGCTACCGGGCTGTTTGGGACACTCTGCGAAAGGATTATGGACTTTATGTACGAAGGTTGGAGTTTTGCTAATAATTGTATGTACACATTGTTAAAAAAATGTCAAAATGTAGGGACACTGTGATGAATTTGATATCCCAACTTGATCCTGTGGGAGCAAGACAACGTAGGCGTAAACGACTTAAGCGACGTGTGTATTGCTGCAAGGTAAATATCAATGCAGTGTACAAAATGCTGTTCTACTGGGTACCAGTGTGGTTTCTAATTATGTAATATTTAACTTGTGAGTGACAGTAGATTTTTACCTTGTAGGGGCCAAATGAGATATGGCATATTGATGGCAATGACAAACTTCGAACTTACGGCTTCTGCATACATGGATGTATTGATGGGTCAGTGGGGTAAAATAGTTCATGACATTGGGGTGCATTAGCACCATGTTTTGCTTTTACTCAGGTATTCACGAAAAATCTTGTGGCTGGAGGTTTCTTTGACAAACCACAATCCTCGTGTTGTGGTGGATTACTATCTGAATGCTATAGAGAACTACAAAGGTAACCTAGAACTTTTGTGGGTTAACATTACCCAAAAAGCCATTTGATGCCTGCCTTGTAGGCTGTCCTCGTCTTGTGAGGTCAGACTATGGAACTGAGAATTGCTATCTGGCAGCAACTCAAATAGCACTGCGGATAGACCACACTGATTCCTATGCTGGAACCAAATCATACACATATGGAAAAGCCACAACAAATACTGTAAGTGAATTTGCATTTAAGTACTTTTATACATGAATCTCAAGTGTCACTGATATACAGCGCATTGAAGGCTGGTGGTCCATTCTAAAGAAATCAAAACTATTGTTCTGGATGGAGCACTTTGAGGTATGGCATATGCACTTATACTAAGTATGTAGTATTGAAATGAGTCACTTCCTCAACACACAGAGGATTATTGCAGATGGAACGTTCAACCCAAACAACACATTGCATAAGTTCGTTATCTGATTGTATTTATGTTTGTGGTTCTTAAGTGTTATGATTATTTTTCTTTCTCTCAAGGCAGTGTCTGGCATATTGCTACTTCCATATTTTGGAGCAGGAGCTACATGATTTTCGTACTAATTGGAACAGACACTATCAGAGAGTCGGTAGACTCTCTATGTAGGGATGGCGCCGACGCGCAATATATGCAATACTTAAGCAAAAGCCGTATAACTTCACCACAAACACGCTAAAAGCTTATTTAAGCGCCCAGGCTTCCTCTTTGAGTGCCTTTGTGATCAGCAACAATCATACAAGTGGCCAAAAGCCACGCGGAAGACAGCTAAACACAAAAGTGTGCGCTAGCAAAAGTGCCATTTTTCTTATTCTTCTTTCTTTGTTCCGACCACTTTGTAAATTATGATAACTCGAAAACGGCTCAAGTACTCACCTTGATTTTAGCACGAAACGGATGCTCATCACAGCGCTCAGCTTCCCAACCACTCAGCGTCTTCATAGCTTCAAATTCACCCTGGTCAACAAAAGCCGTTCACAACACTCTGAGGCTGCTGTCCGTTGCGAAGGATGCCATTTTCTAATTTTGTACGCATGCGCACACGAAGTCTCGTTCCCAGACCGAAGACCACGGTCATTGGTCTGGAAGCGAGAGTACACAAGCGAGCGGGCGGGCATGGTTGGCACGGTTTTTTTCCCCCGCGGCATTGGGCAAGGCTTATGAACACCACGTAGGTAAGGCGCTGCATTCAGCTGCCTACTTGTAGCTACACTAAAACTAGCCTACTCACAGCTTCAGTGAACTGTAAAGCTAGGATGGTCTGTTGTCAGTATGATAGTTTTCTGTGCTGCAGCTGGTCAGTCGTCATGTGATTGACAACTCAATTATGAAATTGTTTTCACAAAGTTTGGTACGGAGAGTGGTTGGCCCTTCATCAGGTTCTAGCTGGCTATATTGCACATACACTTTTCTCCAGGGAGGGCAGATGTCACACTGGAATCACTACTAAACTGTCAACGCCGCTTCAAGTTCTGGTGTTGTGGTTACACTTGAAATATTCTTCTTAGGCTTAGGTCTAACTGTAACTGAGATTAATATCAAAAAAAGTACAGAAACAAGACTTAAAAAACATTAAAAATGTAAAAAGATGTAGGGATGGCATGCCAAAAAGTATGCGAACAAGGTAGGGATAATGCATGAAAGCAAAGGTCAACATATTGGCAAAGCTCCATCCCTACATCTTTTTCACACTGCAGTTAGACAGTGCATGGGGGTCTTCCTGAAATGTACCACAAGTTCACTCCAAACTTCACTGGCAGTTCATAGCTGTAGCCTCGTTCTCAGGCCACTTCCTAGTTCCTCCCTCAAGGCCTGGGAACGAGGCTACAAGTTCACCAACTTTACTGCTGTAGCCTCGTTCTCAGACCCCTTCCTAGCTCCTCCCACATAGCCTGGGAACGAGGAGTATGATCCAGCATTTGTGTCTGGTATGTTTGCCTCGTACGTAGCTACCAGATAGCTACCAAGTAGCTCTCAAACACGCTGTCTAACTGCAGTGTGAAAAAGATGTAGGGATGGAGCTTTGCCAATATGTTGACCTTTGCTTTCATGCATTATCCCTACCTTGTTCGCATACTTTTTGGCATGCCATCCCTACATCTTTTTACATTTTTAATGTTTTTTAAGTCTTGTAATTATTAGGAAAACGCATGGTTCAAGGTGCCCTCCTGGTGTACCAGATGATCTGCACACTCTGCCAGAAATAACAGGTTTTTACGTAACACTACTTGTTTTTTTTTCTTCTTATGCCTTCATTTCCGTGCTCTGTGAATTTTCAGGAACTGAGAACTATTTGTGCACAGATTTGGATGGAGAAGTTTGGCTAACTGCTAAACTGTTGTATGCTTCTAAACCACCACCTTTTTATATCTCTGATTTCAAGGAGAGCTGTGATGCTGGGTTGCTTTTTAGCTAAGCCAAAATCACTGATTTTTGCGTGCATATTTGCATCAAGCAACACATTGGAGCTGTAACGAAAATCACAATTAAACACATTTGGACTCAGGCAATTTGATATCACTCTTGACAATGCTGATGATGTTTACCTTCACCTTGTTAGCTGAATGTTTTTGTAACATTATTCACAACTTTTCACTGTGATGATGTTAGTATACTGTACAATGCAAATTGCATAATCACTAAGTGTACTTGATCATGGGACACAAGAATGTAGTACAAAAGAAGTAATGGCACTGCAAACTATGTTTTTCATTGAAAAGGTGGCGATGTACAGTTCACCATATCTTCCACATACTCCTCATGTCAGAAAAAGGGTCAACACCTATATTGTGGGGAGAAATGGGAATTTGTGATTAATTGCACGAGTAAATGTTGCATGAGGCGAAGCAGAGTGTAAATATGCCATTCAAGAGTGCCATTAATCCCAAACTGTACGGGGGGAAACATGCTATTCATTGCTAATCATAAACCTTGCCAGTTGACAGTGCACTACAATAAGTATGAGCATGTACTGTGATAATAGTAATCTAATTTTATATATGGATGGCATTTTTTAAATCTGTTGTAGCCAAGAGTAACACTACCACCAACAAACTGGGTACTAGCAGCCACACACTTCACATGTGCTGTCAAAATTTTACATGTTGGACTTACTCGTCTGCTCTTCCTGCCTCTTCCACTAACCACACCTCCTCTGAGTTTACGTTTTGGAGGCATCTAAATTGTGTATGTACAAAGGTATAAACATGGCACGTAATATTCAAAATTGAGAATAAATTCATTTGCACACAATATATACTGGTGTGCAAAATAATTACGTCTTTACTGTGCAGGCATTACAACCTATATCTACCTGTATAGGTGTATACAATCAAGCTTCAACAGGTTCTAAGGAATTCCAAGATCCCTATCCCTATCCCTATCCCTATCCCTATCCCTATACCCCCATACAATCAAGCTTCAACAGGTTCTAAGGAATTCCAAGATCCCTGCACATGGTCCATGCAAAATAATTCTGTCTTTACTGTGCAAGCATTACAACCTATATCTATCTTTATAGGTGTATACAGTCAAGCTGAAAAATGATCTCAGGAATTCCAAGATCCCTGCACATGGTACATGAAAAATAACTCTGTCTTTACTGTGCAGGCATTACAACCTATATCTATCAGTATAGGTATATACAGTCAAGCTGAAAAATGATCTCAGGAATTCCAAGATCCCTGCACATGCTCCATGCAAAATAATTCCGTCATTACTGTGCAGGCATTACAACCTATAACTATACTTATAGTTGCATACAATCAAGCTTCAACAGCTTCTCAGGGGAGTCAAGACCCCTCACGTGGTTCACGCAAAGCAACCCTTTGCGCTCCATGAAACTGCCCAGGGCATCAGAAAGAAGACCATGGGAGTATTGCCACTTGAATAAGTCGTGTAACTGTGTTTTGCAATGGTTACTTACGCAACTAGCCTACTGGACAGGTGGCTAATCGGGCCCAGCCTATGCTAACATCACTAAAGTTATATACACACATAATTAAGCCCAAAAACAAAACCTAAATCGTGTCCAGCGATGCTTACCTCTCCTCTCCTTCCACAAGGAAGCAGAGATCACTTTTTGCCGGTCCCCTAGCTCGATTACAGTGTTGCCTGTCTTTTCCGCGTCCAGCTTGATTCTTTACTGCGCATGCGTGCACATGCGCCTTAGGTTTACAAAAAGGCGCGGGCGGGGGGTGGAAGGTCAAACGGTGAACCAAGTATTACGTTTTCGGTATTCGTCATTCGTTATAATTTGACCCTTGTCGGCCACCGTATTAACCCTATATATTGCACTTTGGTTACATCATACTGCGCAGTGCGCGCGGGTTCTGCGTCAGCAGAAAGGGTGGGACAGGGGGAGGTGGGTGAGGACACCCACAGGATGACAGCCGAGAGTGCTGACTATTGCATGTTCGTTATGAGTGGGCGTGGTTAAGGTCACGAGTCTGCTTACGAAGGCTAGTTGGGTTCACAGCTTGGACAGAAATGGAGATACGGTGCGTTAAGGGCATGTGTAGGCTAAAAGTGGTGTATCCTATATCATTGCTGAGCACAGCGAAGCGCAGTGAAGCTTGCATGGTATAAATCGTGAAGGCTTGGTAATCGTGACGTAAGGGTAGCGAGGCCTAGATGTTACCTTGTATTCCCGGCCCCGTATGTAATGTCAATCCCCCCCCCCCCCGGCGCCCCCGTAAGTCCTATAGGCGAACAGGATCTCCATGCCTGCGCTGAGCAGGCTGTCAGCGTGTGATCTTGATTCTAGTAAAAGCGGGCGAGTTCGGCGAGAATAATTTATTCATCGCTTATGATCTCGACGTAGATAGTAATATTGAACAAGCGAACGAGCTCGGCATCCAGATCGAATCAAGTATAAGTAGCTGCATCACTCAGCAGTTTCTACAGACTCGTCTTATGCTTCTGTCAGTGACCGTTTTCTAGGTCAAGCAAATTTGCCCACGAAATATGTACTCATGCGGCGAAATTGACGAGCAGCAGGCACCAACGAACTAAACTGCACAAGGCGTTACGAACTAGAGCCAGCAACATACCCTGGGTGCCACTGCCACGTAGCTATGCATGTGCTTCAATGTGGATAGGAACAAACCGTCGTCTCACACATGCACGCTGTATAGTGAACCCTAGGAACACTGTCTCACGTTGGACATGTGGCCAGGTATCTGGGTGTGGTCGGTAGGCGTGCCCATGGATGCTAACTTAAAACGCAGCGCTTGTAGAGAGTATCTAGCAAAAATAAGCACAGGCAAGGCAGCTTTTCCTGTTTTTGCACAGTTTAAAGGTATTTACCACTAATAGAATCAGTGGTGGATTTAGGGGGGGGGGGGGGGGGGGTAAGGGGGGTGCAAATGCACCCCCCTTTGGTGGCTACTAGTGTATTTTTGCGTACATAACTGCACGAGTCCATCAAATGATTATGCAGCAGTGGCATGCAGCAACAACAACCAGGCACAGTTACACACTCACGTATCAGTTCCTTACTGATCTCCAGACGTTTGACTAGGCCTAGAGTTGGTTTGAGATATTCAGTTCGGACTTCCAGCTATTTTACTGAGAATGGCCTGCAACCCCTTGCAAATGCACGGGGTTGCCTTGCCTGTGCTTCAGCAAGTACATGTGTAGTTTGCCAGCTTCAAGCACAATGGAAGCTGTGAGAGAGCTCTGACCAAGCCGAGAGCCACTGTTATGACTAGACCTCTGCGGGTGGGGACCAGAAAGTAGTTTGCCTGGCCTACAGAATGCTTATAAACGGCAGGGATCATTCGAGCAAGTGTGAAGCTTAAGTCCATGTCTACATTTAATACAGTTTGGCTTAGTTGTTGTCCCATCGGGCTCATGTGACAGCAGAAGTGACAGACCCTGCTGCTTTGCATAGTTTGTCCATAGTAGGTTGTGATGGACCATCACCATTACTAACCTGAACCACATGAGCTCTAGCACAGTAAACAGACTAAGCTTCTTTCACCTTGGAGATGTCCTAGAAAGTAAGACCAACACAAGAGCTACATACAACCTAGTCAGTACCATTGCACTGCACTAGTTCCAATCGGTGGATACTTGCTATGGTCAGGTCCATGTCGAAGTGTGATTGCCTGGCAAAAAGTAGCAGCATAAGATCTGCACTGTTGAAATATTGCCCACGAGTCGTGTTGCATACTCATTAGAGATGGTGTGGCAGGGATGTGTCAGGCAGGATGCGTTGGTTGTTGGTCTCATGTCAGCTAGTCACATGGAAGGTTACACCATATGTCAGTGAGGAGAGAGGCATCAGAACCACAGTCAGAGCCAGAGTGAGCTCCCTCTGATGGGAAACAATTTTGGGGACACTACTAGCTAAGGGAGATAGGAAAAAAGGTAAATACTGAGCAATTGTCTCCCACACATAGAAGTTGCATAAATAGTGTTATAACCAGAATAGTGCATCAAAGCATTGGTCTAGAGTTTGCTATTTGTACTTAAAATGTGATCAAAATCACTTCATATTCATAAAAGACAACGGTCTTTATAATATTGTTCATCTAACAGCTTAGTGCATTAAACTTGTGCGTCTCAACATGGTGCATGGTCTTAACTTTATTACTAGTATTTGTATTGCAGGAGGTAACCAATCAGATTCTGTGCTTCATAAACTGTACATGATGCTACTATTATGGCTCCATTAACTAATACTATTCTTATCAATTTTAAAAATGCAAAGTTTTGGAAGTTCAATAGCTCTGTTGTTAGTGAAGCCAAACAAGGGGGAAAAAGCAACATTAACCGTTTGTTCTTTACTAAGTACACATACACTACCTGAAAGCATTGTCCATGTTGACTGCAATAATAAACGCTACCACCCACGGTGAATTGCTTATGATAACATATGTCAACCCACATCCCACAAAGTTGAAAATAACATGATAGCATACTTCTGGTAGTAAAACAAAGCATGTATAGCTAATGCACATACGAATTGTTCAAATTGTTCGCTAGTTGGTAGCAGTAGGTGCAAGCATGAAAGCAGTACAGCTACAGTGTGTTTTGCTTGCATTTCTATTCAGTTTCACAGAGCAGGCTACTGCCCAACGCGATTTCTGTCCTCCTTGGTTCACTCCTGACAACAGATCTAGCACTGGTTGCTCTTGCCGACATGCTGGTTCACATGTCTATTGTGGATCAGACTTCCCATTACTGCATCTTGGTTTCTGTATGACCTACAACAGTTCAGTGAGACTACTGAGTATGGACCTTGTCCATACATTGCACAATACAATTCTACTACTACTTTTAGTGATGTCTGGTATCTTCTGTTACCAAGCAATGCATCCTTACTAAACGAGTTTATGTGTGGGCCACTAAATCGTGAAGGCTATATTTGCCACATATTGACTAGAAAAGCAGGCATCACCCAGTACCTGAGAAGGAAGTACAAAACTTTTGTGCAAGCTATTAAACATACTGGAACAGATGTAGAGGATGAACCATGTATTGACTCCCTGCCAGACCGGCTGATAAGCCCCGAGGAGTACGAACCACTGCTACCCACCACAGATCAACACACTGCTGCTGAGGCCACCGAAGACAAACAGGCAGTCAATGCAGATCAAAGAAGGCTTATTTCAGTGTACACATATAGCTCCTTTAGCTAGTATATAGTTACTTGTAGAATTCTACATTTTAGTTATTCAAACTATTATCAGCTACTGTAGTTCCAATGCAAATGTAGTCATGTGTTTGTCAGTATATCCTTTTTCTGCACATTGCATTGAATAATGCTAACAGAAGTACTAGAAAAGGTAAATTTCAAATCAGTATTAGCTGTGCATGTGTGTACAGGTGCCAGTGTGATGAGTATGTGTTGGGTGTGTAGGTACAGTAAAAATTAGAGTTGTCAATTGTAAAAGGAAGTGAATTGCATGCTTCATCTGAGTTCATATTAATTGACAAAACTTTTATGTAACACAATTTTAGTTAGTCTTTGTGGGTTCAGATGAGCACTCTGAAGTGGAAAAGTTCTAGCTAACCTTACATTTAAAGTAAACAATAACCTGCGTGGCAAGAACAAATCTGCCGCATACATCGTTATATGTACGTTTTTAGAATTAAAAAATGATGGTTACTTTTTGACATACGAAGTGTAAGGAACTGAAATACAAATATGCATAACAACAAAATGTGGTTAATGTATATATACTCGAGCACTTTAGGTCCTCTAACATTTAAGGAAATGCTGTCTGGAGAATGACAGAACTGTGGACTGTTCATTGCATACATAAGTTTACCGAATACAATGCATATTCTTATGAAGAAAAGTTTGTGTTTGTTGCTGTACTTGCAGGATGTAGGCAAACTCAGTAAACTTGTACATGCGATGCACAGTCCACAGTACTTTCATTTACATTGTTATTCTTTGTTGGCTACAAATAGCTACTACCACCCACAGTGACTTAGCTATGTCAACCCAATCACCCACATAAAATTTTCTGCAAATCAAAAGTGAAAAGAGTAAGTTGAACACCAGAATTTTCAATTTAACAATTTGAAACACATGATTCCCTCAACAGTTGGTACTTCCTATTATATAATTCCTGAGGTAAACCCAGGGAAGTATGAACCACTGCTACCCACCACAGAAGAACACACAGCTGCTGAGTTCACAGTAGACAAAGAGCTAGTCAATGAAGACCCAAGAAGATTGATTCCTGTGTACACTTATGGATATATTAGCTAATCATACTACAGCATGGTTACGTTTTAATGAATATACAACACACGAATTTTAAACAATGTAACATGTAATATTGCTAAATAAAGCATCAGTAATCAATGCCTTCACAACACTTCCTTTTTTCAAAGTTTTATTTGTATCCTTCACACTTCCATGTTCATTAGAATTATGGTGATATTCCAAGAAACTGTGTTTTATATTATGACCCAACACCGGAATGCAATGTACTGGAAAGTTTGTAGCAAATGCTAGCTGTGTAATGATATTTATCCTTTTATCAATAATTCTCAGGGTACTGATTCACTACATTTCTAAATCGCAACTATTACACCTCAAACTTATTTTGCCAAATTGCATGGTTGGCATGCGTTTCTTGTTCTAAGGCTAGCTGTGCAATGATAATACATATTTATCCTTTTATCAACATTTTCTCAGGATACTGATTCACTACATTTCTAAATGCAAACCTGAGTACTACTATTTTGCCCACCTCCTCTTCCGCTACAAAAACAGCTGAAAAAATACTTCGGAGCTACATTTGTCTTTATTATGTTGCAGTTACCATGCAGTGCTAGGCATACCGGTACCTTTGAACATGTAAATCATGCAACATGATATACGTAATGTTATCACTTCCCTGTGCATGGAGGACATGGCACAGTCATGATGCAACATGCACCGTATGGCTTACCATATTTTATCAATCAGATGCTGCAAATACTACATTTTGTGCATACTATTCTATTTATTGGAATGTACATGCATATACTGATTTGATGACTTCTTTTGCCTGGTTGTGCCAGCTACCCTCTTTTGATAAACACAGTGAAACAATAGTCTGACAGTAATAATCACACAGTCTGGTTGCATGATGTAAACAAACACACAGTATGCCAAAAAATTATTGTATTTTAACATGTGTATCTATTGAACAAAATTCTAAGCAACAAAAGTCAACGCAGCAAGCTATGAGTATCCAACAATATCACACAGCAATCAGAGTTGTTCAGTGAAAAAGTATAGTATTCAAAATGGTGGTTGCAACAAGTAGGTAAATTTCCATGGACGGTGCTGAAGCAGAGCTACAGACTCCAGGAGTCTCTATTCTACACTTGGACCACAATGAATATTCTGCAAATGGTAGATACCTCCTCACAAATGAGTTATTGTAAACAGCATCCATGCAACAGCCGAGCTCATCTCTGCCTTGTTGCAAGCCACTTCTACAACCACCAGTGCAGTTTTCAGTGGGTGTAGCATCAAACATTGGGAAGTTTTTGAAGCACTCAGACCACACTCTAAGCACCCATGGAGGGTCAGATGATGGAGACCGAAAACTGTTCAAAATGGCTGTAAAGCACAATTCTCTATCCTTAAACAGGCACACTCCTCTTTCAAACACCTCAGCAAACCCAGTAGTTGTGCTGTAGCACACACTGAGAAATTTAGCCAGCGATGGAAGGCAAGCTTCAGAACACAGTGTAGTGCCATGCTCTGGTACGATCATACTAACATCAAGGATGGATGCAACATTAGAGAAATTCAAGGTTTGGAAAGCATCGAGGCATTCAGTTGAAAAGCCACCAATAAGATCTTGCTCTGTTTCATTTGTACAAACTTTCTTGAGAGGAGGACTTGCCTGCTGAGCCAGCAACTTTACAGCTCCACTTGACAGAAGCAACAGAAAAGTTACTGCAAACCTTAGTGCCATTTTAGAACAGTGTTAGTTTTTATCAACATGCAACTGACTTGCAACTGACTTTCCTTTAACATATTTAGTGCGCTGCTTTGCATTTTTATATGGCTTCAATAAGTTAGCAAATAATTTGCATCAGATCCTACAATGCTTGATGTTGAGGTTTTCCCCTATTTAGCATAATATGTAGATAGTTTCAAGAATAAGATTTTACATATATGTCGCTTTTATGTTTGTAGCTTTTTGCTCTGTTTTGTTTTCTACTATTTACTGCATTAGTACACTACATCAAAATGCTTTTACCATTAAGCGTATGTTCTTCATTGCTAAATGTTTTAAGTGGTTTTAAGTACATTACTTTTGGTGTTGTGGAATATACTTTTTGGGTGAAAGAACCACTGTTTGATGTTTAGCTCTGTGTATTAACATGCTTTTTCCATTAAAGGGTGTGTACTTAATTGGTAGATGGTTTCAAATACATTATCATATTGCTTTTGGTGTTGTTGGCTATTCTTTTGTGGGCAAGACAGTTGACATAAGCAATTCACTGTGGGTAGTGGTAGTGGGTAGTAGATCTGATTGTAGCCAAGTCATCAGTAGATCTCCATGACTGCTATGGGGGTTGAATAACACCACAATCACATCCTGAGATGTTACAACAATCTTGTTTGATGAATGTTCTTGCCTGTGTGCATAGTATGTCTTACCTCTGGACTCTCTGAGGGGTGGCAAGATGCACCATTCTAAACTCAGTTTGCATTGCTAACTGAAGCAAACTGCACCACATCAGTTGACTTTTGAGGTGGCAAACATATAGCTGTACCTGTCCAAGAGTGGCAATACTCTGTACAGTACTAGGTCTGTGTAGTTTCAGTTGCAGTGTTGCATATATTATAGAGATGCCAAATTATATTCTGGCTTCATATTTTTACTTTACTTGACAAGTTGATTTCAAGTACCCCTTACAATGATTGACAGACCAAACCACTTTCATCATTGTGTTACTGGAGCTGTTGACATTAACATGGAGACCAAATGAATCAAAGTGGACTACCACACCTCTCATTATGTAGCTTGTGTGTCTTCAGTTGCAGTCTTGATATAATCTCCACTTCACCCATTTTTCTATAGCAACAGGTGGGTATTATTCCATATACAGACATATGATTCTGTTGTGTATACCACAGAAAGTTGCGAAGAGGATGTTTCCTATAAGCTGTTTTGTTTACAGTGTAAATTACCTTGAGCAAGGACACATTTTCAATGTAAACATCATCAACAGCACTAGTATGTAGTACTGTACTGTACACTATATGGACAAGGTCCAGTACTTTCAGTTCTACTCTAGTGGGTTGAGTGGGACCTAGTGCTAGATGTGTGAACCAGGGAGGACAGACATCTTGTTAGGCAGTATATAGTCTGCTCGGTGAAACTGACCAGAAAAATGAGCAACAAAATCTCTACTGCCTTTATACTGCTCAAGCTATATACTAAGTCCTCATACTATTAACTAATACAACATTTTGCTTAGTTGACTTTCCTCAAATTGTTTACCATATTTGGTTGCAAATTGTAGTTACTTACGACAACTTACCGCCAGATGGCTATCCTGCATTTGGATTTTCTTGGATGTTTGTTGTAGAGCAAGTGAGTTGACATAAGCTATGCAGTGTGGGTGGCAGCAGTTGTGATTGTAGCCATCAAAATATCATCACCATGGAACTCCACTGATAGTAACTGCAGTTTTAAGATTGCCTCCCACCCCTCCTCGATCTCCACTGTAAACTTGGGACCCCCTTTCGGTGTTCCTTCAGCACATGTCAATGCCTGCCATTCTAATCTAAAAGGAGCCGAAGCATCAAGGCATCATCAAGGAGACCAAGAGGAAACTGCTACATTTACAAACTGCTACATTTTTGATTATTGCATGACAAGTTAGGGCGTTGGTCTTGAAGATCCACATGATAATTGCAAGAATGAAAAACGTGCATACAGGGTGACCAGGTGTAATCTGATTGATTAAGAAAGGTTGCCAAGTTCTAAACAGTCTGGTGGGCGAGTATGTTAAGGCAAAGACAAGAGTATCACCTCTAGCTACAGCTGTTTAAGCATCTTCTTATGATAGTTATATAATCCACTTCCTCTGCAGTGAGTGCCTTCAGGAGTCAGGTTGCATTGTAACTGCTTATTTATAGTCACGGAAAACTGAGTGAGAAATTAACTGGTTTTGAGCTGAAAGTAATATAGCTATAGCTAAAGTCAATAAATACTTACATCTAGCATTAAAAACTATATGAGACTTTGCAGTTACCACCATAATTATATTTGGACTTTCCCTGCTGGAAATTCTATGTTGTGTACGAATATTAATAGCAACTACTGCTACCCACAATAACTTGGCCAGAAAAGGAGCCCCACTAAGTCAAAAGGATATTGTTTAAGTAAACATCTGGTGGTATGGTACATATCATAAAGAAACTTGCTAATGTACATATACATTAAGCAGTGTTTTCTTTTATATTCTGATACACAAAGCTTTGATAGTATAGGATATCTTCTCACAACATCAGTGATAAAAGCACCGAGAATGCAATGTTATGCAGTAAATTGTAATCTAGAATCTGACAATTAACTTGATGAAAATACTTTAGGGTCGCTTGCTTCAGCTGAAACTGTACTTGTGTTTGCTGCATTGATGTTAGACTAGGTATAGCTTGAAACATAATCATAGTATTACATCATGGAAGCAAAGTGGTCCTTCTTGCTAATTCTGCTGTTTAGTCTCACAGAGCTGACAACTGCCCAACAAGATGTTTGCCCTCCTTGGTTTGTCCCTGACAACAGATCTCGTACTGGATGCTCTTGTCACAGTTCGGATGGAACAGAAGTCAAATGTGGTTCAGACTTCCCATTACTCCATTTTGGCCTCTGTATGACCTACAACAAGTCAACTGAAACTACAGAGTATGGACCTTGTCCATACATTGCACACTACAATACTACTGCCATTGATTATATGAATGTGTTTTATATACAGTTGCCAAGCAATTCATCTTTACTAAACCAATTCATGTGTGGGCCACTAAATCGAGAAGGTGAACTCTGTGGAAAGTGTAAAGATGGCTATGGCACTGCACTATATTCATACACTCTGGAATGCAGAAAGTGCTGGGGCCATGGATATGGATGGGTCCTGTACTGGGCCTTGGAACTCTTTCCAATAACTGTGATGTACTTTTTGGTAGTTATATTCAACATAAGAGCCTCTTCCTCTCCACTTGGTGCCCTTGTGTTCATGAGTCATTTTGTTGTGTACACAATACGACTGAACGTACCCTTGCACATGTACATTGAGAATGAAATAACAGGATTTTCGTATGTGGCTTTGAAAGTGCTTCTAGTACTGTGTGGCATATGGAGCTTAGACTTCTTTCGCTCAGTTATTCCACCATTTTGTGTAAGCAGCAACATGAAGACTGTTCATGCACTTGCACTTGAGTATGTGGTGGCGTTTTATCCTATTTTTCTCATTTTTCTCACATATATATGTATAAAACTACATGACAACAACTTCAGACCAGTTGTTTGTCTATGGAAGCCATTTCACAGGCACTTCACTCACTTCAGAAGAAGATTAGATCCCAAAGCATCAGTAGTCAATGCTTTCACAACATTTCTGGTTCTTTCCTTCTCCAAAATCTTATTTGTATCCTTCACACTGTTGTACCCCTTTTATATTCATTATAACTATGATAATATTCCAACAAAGTTTGTTTTGTATTATGACCCAACAGTAGAGTACCATACACTAGAGTATTTCATATTTGCGGCTATAGCTGGTTGTGTGTTAGCAATATTCATCATTTCTCCAGCGATTCTTCTCATTCTGTACCCCACAAGATTGTTCAGAAAGTGTGTCTCATGTTGTGGATTTCGGAGGTGGCATGCTCTGCACATGTTTATCGAATCATTTCAGGGACAGTACAAGGATGGGACCAATGGTACTCGTGACTTCAGGATGGTTTCTGCATCATTCCTCATCCTCAGGATACTGATACTGGCAACCTTTCTATATCACAGACTTGGGTTTTTAGCCAGAGGATTGCAATGTCTATTACTGGTATGCGCTATGTGTTTTTATGCTGTCGTGCGGCCGTATAAACAAAACTATTTTAATACTGTTGATTTCTTAATCTTAGCTTTGTTGGAGGTGTTGTCATTTGAATTGCTTTCTGCAGCATTCCACACTCCAATAACAATGTTTACTTACTATGGTCTGGTAACAATACTGATGTTAGGTTTTCCACACATGATACTGATATTCTATATCTGCCATGTGTTGGCAAAGAAGGCAGGCATCACTCAATGTGCAAAAAGAAGATACATAACTTTGAAAAGAGCATGTGTGCTGGCTACCAGACACACAAGTGAAGCTGAAGCAGATGTGGAGGCTGAATCTGATATTGACTCTCTGCCAGACCGGCTGATAAACCCAGGAGAGTATGAACCACTGTTACCCACCACAGAAGAACACACAGCTGCCGAGCTCACAGAAGACAAAGTAGGGACAGCCAATGAAGATCCAAGAAGACTGACTCCTGTGTACACTTATGGTTCTATAGTGTAATTGTCTGATAATGGCTAACACTTACATAATTGTGAACATAGTAACTGGATTTCAATATGTGGCAGTGCAAGTTTTACTAGTACTGTGTGACATAGATTCTTTCATCCTGTATAATATTGTAAGCAGTAGCATCAACACTGTTCATGCATTTGCACTTCAGTACTTATTGGGTATTTAACCCATTTCTCGAATTTCATACACATATTATGTATCCATGAACTTCATTTCATTTACATGATTATCTTTCAACTTCATGACAACAAACCAGTTTAGTTTTGCTATGGAAGCCATTTTACAAACATTTTGTTTTGTTTAGGAGAAGATTGGATGTCAGATTGTCAACCACTAATGTTTATTCTCCAAAATCTTAGTTTGCTTCTGTTACGGTGTATTGCATTTGTTACATAAATTTAGATATAGTTCTGGTATTATACCAAAGTTTTATGACCCAACAGTGGAATGCCATGCACTGGAGCATTCCATATTTTGCACCTATAGCTGATTGCATATTGATAATTTTTTATTTTGCATCACACATGATGGTTCGGAAGGTATGTCTCATGTGGTGGATTTTGCAGGTGGCATACTATGCACATGTTTCAGCAAGAACCTTGTTACACCAGTCAGATAAAAAAAACAAAAAAACCTTTCATTAGCTATACAGCTACCATCATCAGTGCACTGAAACTGAACTCAGCTTAAGTAGTATAACACGAAGAAACAGAGGTGGGAAATTTTTTGACAAAATACAGGTGTAAAAGAGTGGGAAAAGGTGGGGGTGGAAAATGTTTTAAAATGAGTTGGTAGAAATGTAGTTTATTTTTTTGCTCATCTTTTTCTCCAGTATCATTTGCCTGCTGTCTTTCTATAAAATGTAGTGACAATCAGTATCCTGAGAATGAGGAATGAAGCAGAAACCATCCTGAAGTCTCGAGTGCCATTGGTTCCATCCTTGAACTGTCCCTGAAATGATTCCAAAAACATGTGTAGAGCATGCCACCTCAGAAATCCACAACATGACACACACCTTCTGAACAATCTTGTAGGGTACAGAATGAGAAAAATCGTTGGAGAATATTACCAGCACACAAATATCACTAACACACAACCAGCTACAGCTGCAAACATGGAATACTCTAGTGTATGACATTCTACTGTTGGGTCATAATACAAAACACAGTAGCTTGGAGTATAATGATTTTAACATGGAAAGTGTACAGTGTAAGTATAAGTGTAGAACAGCAGTGTGAAGGATACAAATACGATTTTGGAGAAGGAAAGAACCAGAAATGTTGTGAAAGCATTGATTATGGATGCTTTGGAGTCCCATCTCCTCCTGAAACGAGCAAACTGTCTGTGAAATGGCTTCCATAGCCAAACAACTGGCCTAAAGTTGTTGTCATGGAGTTTTATACATACATAAGTGAGTAAAATGAGAAAGATAGGATAAAATGCCACTAGTTGCACTGTTGTAGGTCGTACAGTAGCCCAAATGCAGTAATGGAAAGTCTGAACCACACTTAACAGCTCGTTGTGAACTGTGGCATGAACATCCAGTGTAATGTGCAATCGTATATTAACAATACTGTATATTGCTTTTCATGCTACTGTACTGTGCCTCACTATGTTGATTAGTTATCAAAATAGCAGACATATAACCTTCATCCATACCATCACACAACCACACCCTGAGGTGCCGTGCAGTCAACAGTAACAAGTTTCTGTTGGTGGACCTTAAAAGAAATAACCTGACATGAAGTATGAAAACTACATCAGTGCTTTGTGTAAACATGAATGATTATTGATTTTGTTTTGTGCTTGGCAAGATCTATTCCTAGGTTAATTTGTACATATTCAGTTGTTTATGCTGCACTGGTAGCTATACTGGTATTGCTCTATTGAACTATTTAGTCATACGGAACTTTACGTTTTCAATGTAAACATCATTAACAGCACTAGTAGTATTGTATTGTAGTGTACAGTATATAAACAAGGTCCAATTGCAAGTTGAGTAGTTTCAGTTGTACTGTAGTAGGTTGAGTGGCAAGAGCATCTAGTGCTATAGTATATAGATGTGTGAACCAAGGAGGGAAAAGACATCTTGTTGGGCAGTAGTCTGCTCTGTAAAACTGATAAAAAGGATGAGTAAGAAAGTTTATGTTGTCATTGTCTGCTCAAGCTATATTAGTTCATGCAACATTTTGCTTGGTTGACTTTCTTCAAGTATTTACCATAGATGGTCATATAATGCATGATAAACTAGGTGATTGCAGAGTGTACTTTGAAACCACCTTCAACAACTAACCGCCAGATGGTTATCCTGCATTTTGCTTTTCTTGGATGTTTGTTGTAGAGCAAGTGAGTTGACATAAGCCATGCAGTGTGGGTGGCAGCAGTTGTGATTGTAAACATCATCATCATCATCATCATCATCATCATGCAGTTGGGCTCCAGACAAACTTGTTCAGAGACTGAATCTCTTGTTCATTTCTAAATGATAAAAGTAAATACTCATTTGCTATTATTTGTAGATACACTTTAGTTCACATGTGGCCACAGAGGCTTCGTTTAGTTAGCACAATACCAGATTCCTAAAACAGCTATAGGTACTCGTTACTCTGATGCTTAACTCTTATTCTTCCCAGAATGTTGACTTCAGTGGCAACTTCAATCTATCTTTTCTTTTCTGCAGCTTTTCTATTAGACACCTGGTACCCATAGAACAGTTTCAACCTGTTATATTTAATGTTGATTCTTCTCTCTGGGTAAGTACTCTATTGTAACTTGCAATGAAAATTAGCTACGTATGAGATGGGTGATTCCTTGTAGCTCTATCCTTGAAGTGTGGAGAGATTCTATATAGCAACCACTACAACTCAGTTGTGTTTAACGTGCTAGTCCATTTATGTTGACATGGTGCAGCTCAAGAAGCACAAAATTTGGCTCATATAACTTGTAAAGGCAGCCAAATGCTAAAGATGTGAAATGACATGCATTCTACATGTTCTCATTGTAGACCAAAAGATCCTCCTACATACGTTTACAAATACTGTTTCAGTCCCGAGAGTTATTTGCCACTACAGACATGAACTTGAAGACTGTATATGAGTGCAACTGCATTCATAAGAAACTCAAAAATACCAACTACTTTACTACTACTAGGTGATAAGTAAGCTGCTTCTTCAATAGTTGATACTTTCTACTGCAAAAAAAGTTTAAATTGTACAATTTGCAGGTGGTATAATCACTTAATGGAACCGTAAGTATACACAGGAGTCAAACATCTTGGTTCTCCATTGGTGGGTATTCTGTTTTCTGTGGACTCAGCAGCTGTATGTTCTTTCATGGTGGGTAATAGCTGTTCATATTCTCCTGGGTTTATCACCCGGTCTGGCAGAGAGTTGGTATCGGACTCAGCATCCATATTATCTTCAGCTTCACTTATGTGTCTGGTAGCCTGCACACATGCTTTCAGACTTTTATACTTCCTTTTAAGGCATTGAGTGATGCCTGCCTTCTTTGCCAACATATAGCAGATGTAGAATATCAGAGCCATGTGTGGAACACCTAACAACAGTGCTGATCCGAGAGCAGAGTATGTAAAATTTGGTTCTTTTGGAGGGGCATATGCTGCAACAAGAAGTTCAACTGAAAATACCATCAGCAAAGCTAGAATCAAAATATCAACATTATTTCTACAGTTCATTTTGTATGGCTTCACAATAGCATGGAAACAAAGAGCACATAGCAGTACAGCAGTTTGCGGTCCTGCTGAAATCCGCAAAGAATAATCATGAAATGAGGCCAGTATCAGTATCCTGAGGATGAAGAATGATGCAGAAACCATCCTGAAGTCTCGAGTACCATTGGTTCCATCCTTGTACTGTCCCAGGAATGATTCCACAAACATGTACAGAGCATGCCACCTTCGAAATCCACAGCATGAGATGCACTTTCTGAACAGTCTTGTGGGGTACAAAATGAGGATAATTGTTGGAGAAATGATAAAAACTACTAATGCACAACAAGCTAGAGCTGCAATGTGTAATACTCCGTTGTATGGCATTCCACTGTTGGGTTGTAATACAAAACACACTTACTTGGAATATTAAAATTGTAACTAACAGAAAATGTGTACAACAATGTGAAGGATATGAATAAAATCTTGGAGAAGGAGAGAAGCAGAAATGTTGTGAAAGCATTGATTATTGATGCTTTGGGGTCCCATCTCCTCCTGAAGTAGACAAAATGTCTGTGAAATGGTTTCCACAGCCAAACAACTGGCCTGAAGTTGTTGTCATGGAGCTTTATACATACATAAGTGATAAAAATGAGAAAAATTGGGTAAAATGCCACTAGATACTCAAGTGCAAGTCCATGGTAAGTCTTGACGTTGCTGCTTACACAAAATGGTGGAATAACGGAACAAAAGAAGTCTAAGCTCCATATACCACACAGTGTTAGCAGAACTTGAACTGTCACATATGAAAACCCTTTTAGTTCATTCTCAACGTACAGGAGGAGGGCTACATTCAGTCGAAATGTGTACACTATAATCTGACTCATGAACCCAAGGGCACTTAGTGGAGAGGATGTAGCTCTTATGTGGAAAATTACCACCAGAAAGTACAGCACAGTTATCGGAAAGAGTTCTAGAAAATAGTACAAGACCCAACCATAGCCATGTCCCCAGCACTTACTGCATTCCAAAGTGTATGAGTACAGTGCAATGCCATAACCGTCTTTACATTTTCCACACAGTGTGCCTTCTCGATTTAGTGGTCCACACATGAAGTTATTAAGTAAGGACACATTACTCGGCAGCTGAATATAGAAGACATGGTCAACAATAGTAGTATTAGTATTGTAGCGTGTGATGTATGGACAAGGTCCAACTTCAGTACTCTCAGTTGATTTGTTGTAGGTCATACAGTTGCTGAAACGCACTAATGGAAAGTCTGAACCACATTGAACATATCTGTGCACGTCTGGACTGCAAGAGCATCCAGTACTTGAGCTGTTGTCAGGAATGAACCACGGAGGGCAAGCATCTTGCTGGCCAGTAGTCTGCACTGCGAAACTGAACAAGAGGAAGAGCAAGAAAATCTCCATTGCTTTCATTATGCACTAATCTTGCAATTGTAACTCCTGCCCTTGTTCCACTAATGACTGCAAGTTAATCACTTAGTCTAGTTGTCGGACTTTCTTCTATTGCTTGTATCGCATTTTGGTGAAGTCAACTTGTTTATCAGGACCATGTATGTTTTAACCCGTATACTGTAGTGCACTTTGGGTTACATCATACTGCGCAGTGCGCAGAAAAACTGCGCGCTTGCGCGCATGGGTTCTGCGTCAACTGGCAGGCAAGATCATTTGGGTTCTGAGCGGGTGTTTGACAGCAGACCACTGAATGAGTGGGCGCGGTTAAGGTCACGTGTCTGCTTACTAAGGCTGGAAGTGGGTTCAGTTTTGGAGTCACAGCTTGGACAGAAATGGAGATACGGTGCGTTAAAGGCATGTATAGGCTAAATGTGGTCCCAAGAGAAAAAAAATTTAGGGTTTAAGGGATTAATTAAGGTATCCTATATAATCGATAGTCTCTGCGCGCTTGCGCGCGGGTTCTGGGTCAGCAGAAAGGGCAGGACAGGGGGAGGTGGGTGAGGACACCCACAGGATGACAGCCGAGAGTGCTGACTATTGCATGTTCGTTATGAGTGGGCGTGGTTAAGGTCACGAGTCTGCTTACGAAGGCTGGAAGTGGAGTTGGGTTCACAGCTTGGACAGAAATGGAGATACGGTGCGTTAAGGGCATGTGTAGGCTAAAACTGGTGTATTCTATATCATTGCTGAGCACAGCGAAGCGCAGTGAGGCTTGCATGGTAATCGTGAAGGCTTGGTAATCGTGACGTAAGGGTAACGAGGCCTAGAAGTTACCTTGTATTCTCGGCCCCGTACGTAATGTCAAGTGTAAATCGCCTCCGGGGCCCCCGTAAGTCCTATAGGCGAACAGGATCTCCATGCCCGCGCTGAGCAGCCAATCAGCGTGTGATCTTGATTCGAGTAAAAGCGGGCGAGTTCGGCGAGAATGATTTTTTCATCGCTTATGATCTCGACGTAGATAGCAACACTGAACAAGCGAACGAGCTCGGCATCCAACTAGCTACATCACTCAGCAGTTTCTACAGATTCGTCTAAAGTTTCTGTCAGTGACCGTCATCTAGGCCAAGCAAATTTGCCCACGAAATATGTACTCGACGCGGCGAAATTGACGAGCAGCAGCACCAACGAACTAAACTGCACAAGGCGTTACGAACTAGAGCCAGCAACATACACGTAGCTATGCATGTGCTTCAATGAAGATAGGAACAAACCGTCGTCTCACACATGCACGCTGTATAGGAACACTGAAAACGTTGTCTCATGTTGGACATGTGGCCAGGTATCCGGGTGTGGTCGGTAGGCGTGCCCATGGATGCTAACTTAAAACGCAGCGCTTGTAGAGTGTATCTAGCAAAAAGAAGCACAGGCAAGGCAGTTTTTCCTATTTTTGCACAGTTTAAAGGTATTTACCACTAATAGAATGGCCTGCAACCCCTTGGAAATTTGCGCGGTGGTTGCCTTGCCTGTGCTGCAGTAAGTACATGCGTAGTTTGCCAGCTTCAAGCACAGACTGGAGCTGTGAGAGAGCTCTGACTAGACCTCTGCGGGTGGGGACCAGAAACTAGCTTGCCTGGCCTAAAGAATGCCTATAAACGGCAGGAATCATTCAAGCAAGTGTGAAGCTTAAGTCCATGTCTACATTTAATACAGTTTGACTTAGTTGTTGTCCCATCAGGCTCATGTGACAGCAGAAGTGACAGACCCTGCTGCTTTGCATAGTTTGTGTGCTATGATAAAATATTCAGTCAGCAAATTGCTGCTCACCCTATGATGACAAAATATCTCCCTAGTAACCACTGAAGGTTTATCGAAGATGTTTTTTTATTTTTTATTTTTTATTATTATTTTTTTTTATGAAAACAGGTTTATGCAACAGCAAAGGTCACAAGAAGATAGCTACATACATAAGAGACTAATAGCTAATATTAATCTTGGACCCAGTACAGAGACAAAAAAAAGCACTACACAATAGTTATATATATATATAAAGACTTAAAAAAACATTAAAAATGTAAAAAGATGTAGGGATGGCATGCCAAAAAGTAGGCAAACAAGATAGGGATAATGCATGAAAGCAAAGGTCAACATATTGGCAAAGCGCCATCCCTACAGCTTTTTCACACTACAGTTAGACAGTGCATGGGGGTCTTCCTAAAACGTACCACAAGTTCACAACCTTCACTGGCAGTTCATGGCCGTAGCCTTGTTCTCAGGCCACTTCCTCCTCCCACGTGGTCTGGGAAGGAGGCTAGTATGACCTTGGTAGCATTATGTTATACGGAACCTCTTCAACAACTTAAGCAGTTAGTTGGAGTAGACTGCAGACTAGCCTCGTCCCCAGGCCTGTTCGACCTGGGAACGAGGCTAACTGCAGACTTGTGATAGTGTCTTTAAAGTATATGGCATGGTTCTAGCCTCGTCCCCAGGCCCTTTTCTTCTCCCACATGCCGGCTCATAACGAGGCTAATATGATCTAGCAGCATTGCATCAGCTGTAGTGTGAAAAAGATGTAGGGATGGGGCTTTGCCAATATGTTGACCTTTGCTTTCATGCATTATCCCTATCTTGTTTGCCTACTTTTTGGCATGCCATCCCTACATCTTTTTACATTTTTAATGTTTTTTTAAGTCTTGTTTCTGTACTTTTTTGATGTTATTCTCAGTTACAGTTAGACCAAGTGTAACCGCAACACCAGAACTTTTGAAACGGCGTTGACAGTTTAGTAGTGGTTCCAGGTATGTAATAATTATGTGTAATACCGGTATAGCAGCTAGAACCTGATGAAGGGCCAACCACTCTCCCTACCAAACTTTGTGAAACAAATTTCATGATTCAGTTGTCATGACGACTGACCAGCTGCAGCACAGAAAACTATCATACTGACAACTGACCATCCTAGCTTTACAGTTCACTAAAGCTGTGAGTAGGCTATTTTAGTGTATAGCTACAAGTAGGTAGCGCCTTACCTACGTGGTGTTCATAAGCCTTGCCCAATGCCGCGGGGGGAACCTGGGAAAGACCGTACCAGCCACGCGTACTGCCCGCTGGCCATTTCGCTTGTGTACTAGTCTCGCTTCCAGACCAATGACCGTGGTCTTTGGTCTGGGAATGAGACTTCGTGTGCGCATGCGTACAAAATTAGAAAATGGCGTCCTAAGCAACGGACAGCAGCCTCAGAGTGTTGTGAATGGCTTTTGTTGACCAGGGTGAATTTGAAGCTATGAAGTTGCTGAGTGGTTGGGAAGCTGCACGCTGTGATGAGCATTCGTTTCGTGCTAAAATCAAGGTGAGTGCTTGAACCGTTTTCGGGTTATCGTCGTTTGACAAGTGGTCTGAACAAAGAAGAAAGAAAGAATACGAAAAATGGCACTTTTGCTACCGCACACTTTTGCGTTTAGCTGTCTTCCGCGTGGGTTTTGGGCAACTATATGAGTCTTGCTGATCACAAAGGCACTCAAAGAGGAAGCCTGGGCGCTTAAATAAGCTTTTAGTGCGTTTGTGGTGAAGTTATATGGCTTTTGCTTAAGTATTGCATATATTGCGCGTCGGCGCCATCCCTACATAGAGAGTCTACCGACTCTCTGATATATAAATATGTCAATATGAATATGTATAAACACAGACAATTACTTAACAATACAAGAGTCAAGAGTCAGGCGATTCAAACTCTTTGAAAAGCGCATGTTTGAATGATGTCAATGAGCTGATGCAGCTGGTGTCAAAATTTAGAGAGTTCCATAGAGCAGTGGTCGAGGGAAAGTAAGAGTTATTAAAATTGTTTGTTCTTGCAAACGGTACTGACAGCTGGGTGGCGTTAGCATGACGATTGGGATAGTGGGCAATTGCCCTTTCAAAAGGTTTGTTTGGGTAAACAACCCTGCCAGTTATGATGTTAAACAATAAACAGAGCTTTAGGACTTTTCTTCTGTTGGATAAGGTGGGTACGCGGCAGTAGCTGAGAAGAGACTCATAATTTGAGTTCCATGATTTTGAACAAACTCTCACAGCAAACTTCTGTACATCTTCTATCAACTTGACGTCTTTCGCAAGATGAGGGTCCCATACCGCGCAGGCATACTCCATGTGAGGACGAATCAGAGATTTGTATAGTTTCAAAAGTGTTGAGGGGTTCGAGAATTGATAGAATTTTCTGTACAATAGTCCTATTAGCTTTCGAGTTTTCTTGCAAATTGTATTGATGTGGTAGGACCAGGTAAGATCTGTCGAGTTGACTCCAAGGTACTTAAAATGATCTCTTTTGTTGAGAGCTTGTGAATCTCCAACATAGAGTGGGGCATTTGGAAGGGTTGGATGATGTTTTCTAGAGAAGACCATGTAACAGCATTTCAAAATGTTCAAAACAAGGTGATTGTCTGCTATCCAACTGCATACTGATGTAATGTCACCTTGCAACAGAGTGTAGTCTCTAGGATTTCTAATGATTTTATAGAGAGCAAAGATGTTTCTTATGGGTGATTGGGGTTGACATAAGTTATCATAAACAATTCACTGTGGATGGTGTGGATGGTATAGTAGTTGTAATTGTAAACTGTAGCTAACAAAGAATCATCCACAGTGCAACTCCATGATAGCAGCCTATTGTGCAGTGCATGGTCAATATTGTTGCATGAATACCTACTATATAGGGACATCTGTGGTTGTTGTAAGCATGGGTGCATCATCAGTGGATCTTGACACGTGAATACTGACTACTGACTACTGTGCAGTCTTACACGTTCATAGACGTAAATACTCAGTGACCAAATACCATGAGAGCACCTATGTTTATGCAAAAAATGACTCAGTGTTGCATTATAGGACTTGAGCAACACATTGTAGATTACCTATATACTCTAGTGATGCAAAACTAGAACAGGTAGAATTGCATGGAAATCAGATTGTAGAAAACTTGCTATACCAGTCTTACAATGACATATATTTTGTATAATACTAAGCCTGGATGGGGGAGAGGGGCTCCACCATGCAGCTAGAGTCTCACAATGACATAACTAGCCCTGGGGGGCTGACTGTCAATTACCCCAAGTGCACTACAATAGCTATCCTGGAAGATGCAGTCAATGACCTTGGGTGTCTGAACAGAATGTGGATACGATCCAAAGTAGGTTGTGATGGGCTATCACCATTACTAACTTGAACCACATGAGCTCTAGCACAGTAAACAAACTAAGCTTCTTTCACCTTGGAGATGTCCTTGAAAGTAAGACCAACACAAGAGCTACATACAACCTAGTCAGTACCATTGCACTGAACTAGTTCCAATCGGTGGATACTTACTATGGTCAGGTCGAAGTGTGATTGCCTGGCAAAAAATAGCAGCATAAGATCTGCAACATAGAGTGGGGCATTTGGAAGGGTTGGATGATGTTTTCTAGAGAAGACCATGTAACAGCATTTCAAAATGTTCAAAACAAGGTGATTGTCTGCTATCCAACTGCATACTGATGTAATGTCACCTAGCAGCATAAGATCTGCACGGGTCATGTTGCATACTCATTAGAGATGGTGTGGCAGGGATGTGTCGGGCAGGATGTGTTGGTTGTTGGTCTCATGTCAGCTAGTCACATGGAGGGTTACACCATATGTCAGTGAGGAGAGAGGCATCAGAACCACAGTCAGAGCCAGAGTGAGCTCCCCCTGATGGGAATCAATTTTGGAGACACTACTCTAGGGGAGATAGGAAAAAAGGAAAATACTGAGCAATTGTCTACCATTCATAGAAGAGGCATAAATAGTGCTGTACATAACCAGAATAGTGCATCAAATTATTGGTCTAGAGTTTGCTATTTGTACTTAAATTGTGATCAAAATCACTTCATATTCATGAAAGACAACATCTAACAGCTTAGTGCATTAAACTTGTGCGTTTCACCACGGTGCATGGTCTTAACTTTATTACAACTAGTATCACTTTTTCAGTTGCAGGCCACCAAGAAGCCAAGTGTCTCGGGTATTGGCGGAAATCTAATCTTGGTTCAGCTAAGTCAGTTGAAGCCAACATTGAGAAGGCGAGGAAAGCCTTTTTTGCCGCCGGCGCTATTGGTGCCTATCAAGGAACTCTAAACCCTCTCAGTTCAATATCCTTATTCAACACCTGTGTAGTCCCAACCCTTCTCTACGGGTCTGAAAACTGGATCCTTACCGAGCAAACCATTGCAAGACTTGAAACGTTTCAGTCTCAGATGGACAAGAGGATACTCAAGATCCCAAAGCACTATAATGCCAACCTGCTGTCAAGAGTGACTTTGCAGTTACCATCCATGAGAGTTCAAATTCTCATTAGGAAATTGCATTTCCTGGCTCACCTCCTTACCAGCAATGATTACACACTTGGACCAACTACATTTCGGATCCTGGCAATGTGTAATGTGGATGATATCAGCCTTGTCCAACAGTGCCGATGGCTTGAGAGCCACTTTACCCATGACAGTATAACTGACAGATGTCTAAGATATCCTGAGGAAGCTACATCCATCGTTCACAAGGCAGAACTCGATCTCCTCAAAAAGGACAAACATCTTACCGTGACGGAAGCAAGTAAACATCAATCTCTAAAGCACATCCTGAACATTAAGTGCTGGCTGCGTGTGTGGGACAAGGCTTTGGACAGAGGCTGTGCAGCCACAATAGCCATTCAGAAACTGATTCGATACCTAGCCACACCAGTTTTTAACGACAGATGTCAATACTGTACACTAACCTCACCACTCCAAATTTGATGGCCACGGCCCTGCAAAGCGTGGAAGGAAAGGTAACTTAGATACTTTTTCTACATTTACGTACTTTTGACGTTGGTTAATTAGTAATTAGTTTCAAAGTTCATTGCGCCCCGTCATGGGATATGCATGGTATAAACAAACATGAAGGTACACAACTATGCAGAGTGGAATGAAAACAATAAGTTAGAAATAACTTTAGAAAGTCCAAAAACTGAGTCTTCAAAGTTCTCGATGGCTGTGCAAAATATGTTCAGGAGAGTGAATGGGGAGGGACTTTTTTTGTGATCAGATGTTCTGCACAAGTGACATTTGGGTTGATAGACCTGGTCTGGGGGCATGGCCCCCCAGAAAATTTTTGGAATTTAGAGGCTATGAGGTTGCTTCTGAGACCATTTTTGGGCCAAAACGATGCTTCTCGGAGGCTAGACGACAGAGTTTTACATGCATGAGCATCTACCCTTTCTGCCTAGCCTCGTTCCCAGGCCCCGCCAGCTTTCCGTCGCTTATTACACGGCTTTTCCGTACTGCAAGCGACGGAAAGCTGGGCGGGGCCTGGGAACGAGGCTACTTTCTGCCCGTTGCGCCATATAGCACTGCTTGGTTTCGGCTTTCAGATCGTTCGCTAATCTCACAAGCCACACCCTTTGCAGATCGTTCGGTTATAGATGAACGGAAAATTGTTGGAAGACTCGGTCTTTCGCACTGTTCGCAGCCATCTCGAATTATGTTGCAACATGTCACCACGCTGTGTACGTGCCATGGGCGTTTGCCGAGCATTGGCCCTATTTGGCGACACCAAGCAAGCCATGGGTGGAGGAAAAAGTGGTCCGGTTTCAGTCCGGTTGAAACCGGACTAACCGGACCGGTGGCTACGGCCCTTCTTTGTAAAGAAAGTTGTCAACGCTGCTGGTCTTTACCCAGCCAGGTCTTTATTTGTAGTGTGGGTGAGTTCTGTCATAGTGATGTAATTTACTTTACGCATGCGCTAGATATTCATAGACATCGCCAATGCGTGCGCGCGCGTCCTTACGCAGAAAAGTGAGGAGGCAACTGTCTCCTCTGCCTCATTGCTAGCTACGCCCCTGCAGGTGGGCGCGACTCTGTGACGAGTATTTGTTTCGCCCGCCATGTGTACACATCAAGCTGCCACAAGTCTCATGAAACGCTCAGCACGACAGTTCTCTGCCTCCGGTCGATATGGAATGCGTATCGCGATCCAGAGAAATATCCCTTTCGTCAATGGGCGAGCAAAGCAGGTTCCATCGAGCGAGGCAGACTCTATTATTCAGAGAGAGCACTTGCACACGCCATCTTGGCCCTGTCGTCCGTTCAAAGTCAATTTTTTTTTCTATGAAACTTTGCATTAAATAATGCAAAAAACAAACACAAAATCAAACTTATCTGCAGCACGCTCCAGAAAGCAGAACAAAGAGGCATATGGGATTCTATTCTCAGACATGGCCAACCAAGGCTGGACAGTCAACTATGAAACTCTAGAGATAGGCTCCCTAGGACACTACCAAAGGGAGATGCGCCCTCTTTTATCATCAGTATTAGACCTTCCCAAAAAGCCAACACAAGACCTCCTAGACCACTGTGCCAAAGCAGCCATCTCATGCTCTTACCACATTTTCCTTGCAAGGAACTCCCCCAGCTGGTCACCCCCTTCCTTGTTGTCTTTTTGAACCCTGTTTTACAGTCACATTGGTATATATAAGTATAGTGTACATTTTTAACAGTTCATTTCTTGTAAGGGTTCTTGCCATGCCTCACCCTCTATGTACATATACACTTAGAGTGTTGTACGCATGTGGCCGAGAGTTTCTACCCTCTGTATATTTCCTTCCAATTACATGGAATGGTATTTCTCCCCCCAAGGTTACACAAATAGCTGGTAAGCTAATACGGGTGTGTACCCAGTTACGATTTACAAAAACAGTGGTGCAACAAGTGATTTAAAGGAATTGATGGAGTGTGCTGTAAGTGCTTCGTGAGGTAAGTGATTCCAAACAGAGACAGTGCTTGGTACAAAGGATGACTGAAAAGCATTAGTATGTGCACGAGGTTCATGTATTAAAGGTAAGGAGTGACTATGTCTACTTACTTGGGGTACAAATACATTGGTGGGAAGTAGAAGTAACCGTGTATAATTTTATAAAGTGTACAGAGCTTTAAATATAACCTATGATTCTCAAGGGTAGGGAATTGAGACAGGTCAAGAAGGTCCTGGTATCCTAGGTCCCATTGTTTCAAACACATTTTTAAAGCAAACCTTTGAACACTTTCAAGTTTGTTAGTATCTTTAATGAAGTGCGGGTCCCAGATGGGGGCGGCATATTCAAGATGAGGACGAACAAGAACACTGTATAATTCGAGTAAGCTGCGGTTGTTGACATTTCCATAGAATCTCCTGTACAGCAGGCCAATCAGTTTTCTGGCCTTGGCACATATAAAATCAATATGTGAAGACCATGAAAGGTCTGATGAGAGGAGAAGTCCTAAGTACTTGAAGGTCTCTACCTGCTCAAGTGGACTGCTATTCAAGGTAAACTATGCATGTGGTTTGACCGAGTTCCGTTTTCGTGAGATTACCATTGTCTTGCACTTGTTAGGATTGATCAGTGTTAAGTTATTGCAGTCCACCCAACCACTGATGCGATCAATGTCTATTTGCAGGTGGTGAATGTCTTCAATTGATTTTATGGGTTTGTACAGCAGCATGTCATCTGCATAAATATTGAGTGTGCTTCCGTCTGAAAGGAGGACGTCAGAAACATCATCAATGTAGACCAGAAATAGTAGGGGACCCAACACAGAGCCCTGGGGTACACCAGAGAGAACAGGTGTGTCCAGGGATGATTCTCCACCCACAACCACATGTTGCTTCCGGTTAGTTAGATAGCTGGTGATCCAAGAAAGGGCATGAGCATTAAGTCCAAGGTTGGCTAATTTATCCACCAGTGGCCGATGAGGAACCGAGTCAAAGGCCTTTCTGAGATCAGAAAAGATGGAACACACTTCCTGCCCAGCCTCGAGTGCTTGAAACCAATCATGAGTAACAGAGAGGAGAGCTGTAACTGTTGACTTGCCAGACTGGAAACCCCATTGTTTGTTGGATAGTGGGTGGTATTCATTGAGATGTTTGGTGACATACTGGTGAAAATGTCGCTCCAACATTTTGCTTACTACTGAGAGTAAGGAAATGGGTCTGTAGTCAGTAGCTTCACTGGGATTTGCAGATTTAGGAATGGGAACAACAGAAGAAGTTTTCCAGCACTCAGGGAAGCAACCTTGGTGAATGGAGATATTGAAAAGTTTGGTGAGAGATGAAGCAATGCTGTATGCTGTACCTTTAAGCATTTGAGCTGAGATTCCATCAGGCCCATTAGCTTTTGATGGGTCAAGGGACATTATAAGAATAATAACTTCCTCAGCTGTAGCTACAGAGGAGCTCATCTGGGCATGGACTGAAATGCACAGTGTGATTGTCATCATTTACAAATGAGAGAGGAGGAGTGTCTCTGTTGAAGCAGGCTGAGAAACACTCGTTGAGCAGACTGGCCTTCTCTGAGTCAGATTCAGCAGCAGTACCGTGATGGTGGAGTGTTGGGATGATTGACTGTTGTTAGTTGAGGTATTTTACAGCTTTCCAAAATTGTTTTTTGTTTCTAGGATTTAGATTTTTGAAGTAGGATGACTTGGCATTCCGAATCATTTTCACAACTTTGTTGCGTAGTCTCCTGAATTTTTGGAGTATTGTGCAGGCTTAGCAGATCTCCTAGCAGCTTGAAATGCGGCATTTCACATTTTTATGTGTCGAGTAATGTTCTTTTTCAGCCATGGCACATTCCTCCTACGTTTTAGGGACTGTTGTGGAATGCAAGTAGACATGATTTCCATGAACCTGTTGTGCCAGTTGGTGGCAGAGCGGTCAATATCATCTTCATATGGAGGAGGTCATCCCAGTTTGTTTCATCAATCATCTGACATGCTTTTCTGTAGTCTGCATCCTTATACCTCCAAATTGTTCTTGGTGTTACACGTACTTGTTTATCACAGTGCTTCCATTTGAAGAACAGTTCAAGGCCATTGTGATCCGCATTTGCAAGAGGTGGAATTACTGAGCAGTCAAGAAGCTGTGTTTTGCTTGACACAAGAGCCAAATCAATTAGAGAGGCATGCCCATTAGAGTTTATGTGGGTAGGGGAATGTACGACTTGTGAAAGTGAGAAAGACTGGAGTATACTCTGAAGTCTACAAAAATAGGGGTGGTCTTTGTTCATTCATTCTGTAACTCGCCCAATACTGAGCAGACAGAAAACAACAGCAAAAAGCAATACACACACAGAACATAAACAGGAGTTCCCTTTGTGAAATGCACCCTGCTGCTGCAAGCCTGATCTTCGTCACCATAGCTGCCTTGGGCGCTGAGGGGTGTTGACGAAAATTGAGTGGATTGCTGCATCAATGATTGGACAATGGATTTACGTATTTTTTCGCCGTGGACACCCCAAGCCACGTAATAGGCCAACAATACTGGCATCATTGGAATCTACAGGTCCTTACCAACGTAACGGTGCAAGTCTCGTCTTTATGCGTTGTGTGGTACCCGAGATACAACGCCTTCATACGGGCGAAACTCAATTTCTGAAGTACATGAATCAAGAACAATTGTAGACTCCGCCTTAATTTCCATGGCATAACCGAGTATCTGCGTGGCTTAGTCTCCGTGTACGAGCGTCCGATTATCGCTGGTGTCCAATTATTGATGGTTTACTCTACATAACTTGTTTAAATGGTTCATTTACACTAGCAGAATGCGTTGAATTGTGGGGCAAGCCTGAGCAACCAGTGGCGGATGTCTCTAATCGCTGAACTGGAATATGGAATGGAACGGTGGAATATGGAAAGGTGGAATGGAAAATGGAATGGGATGGTCATTGTACACAGTGCAGACCTCTAACTTGTGCAGCTAGCGCTGTTCAGTCAAGGTTGAGCTAGACTCTATGGGCTATAATCTGGGCGTGGCTAGGCGAGACAACCTCTGCAGCTGTACGAGCAGCACGCCTTGGGTCATGTAGAAGTTAGTTTAAAATGGGGTTTTGAGCCTAGAGTTACTCTAGGGGAAACTTTAAATGAGCAAAACCTAGAGTAACTCATGGGGCAATTTTAAACCAGCACAACCTTGCTGCTTGATGTACTCTAGGGGGAATTTTAAACCAATGTAAAGAGTGTAAAAATCCCAGGATATATGCATAACATTGCTACTTATATGGCACAATTTTAAACCACTTCAGGATGAATGGCTTACGAAGGGGCACACTCACACAAATGAACCCTGGTATAATGCACTGCATTGCTACTTATATGGGACAATTTTAAACCACTTCAGGATGAATGGCTTACGAAGGGGCACACTCACACAAATGAACCCTGGTATAATGCACTGCATTGCTACTTATATGGCACAATTTTAAACCACTGGATATTAAAGAAGTCTTACTCAGTCTGTGTGACCTCAAAGGTGAACTTTGTCGTAAATTGGACTCGTAATGTACAGGATGATATGATTATGCAGAATGATATAATTATTCATTGATGCTATACAAATGTTGATCAGTTGCAATATCAAGAAAATCAATAAGGAATTGTACAGGATGATATGATTATGTAGAATGATATAATTATTCATTGATGCTATAAAATGTTGATCAGTTGCAATATCAAGAAAATCAATAAGGAATTGAAAGTGTCCATGCATGGTGATTAAGTTGAGTGTAGCTAATCAATTAGTTCCATGTCCTCATCATCAAACGATGCATCTTCAGTCTTTCCATCACAGGGAAAGTAGAGTCCAAATTTGCCAGTGAGCCCATTATACGAGGATATCACTCCCTCATACCATTCCTCTTTGCCTGACTCACTCTCGAATCTCATTCTTGCACGCTTTCCAAGGATTTCGGGATGGTTATTAGGGATGTATTGTACTGTGCTGTTGTCTACACATACTGCCAGACGCTTGGGGGCATTATCCAACTGAGGTGATTTGTCAGCCCTCTTTCGTGATGTGCTGGGACCTGTCACAAAGTTATCAGAGCGATCAGGTGGGCCAAACTGTGATGACTTGTCAGGAACTGATTTCATTCTCTGCTTCTGCCTTTTCTCAGCTAACATTCTTCTTGCTTCTTCTGTTCTTGATCTGTATGACAAGCCAGCACCTTCTTCTGCTGAAATGTGTTTTAAGCATGCCACCTTGTCCAACTTGTATACTTTGATCATGGCTAATTTTAGGGATTGTGGTACATCACCCTTGCAATCCTTGTTTCTCCTTTCCACGGCATTTGTGGTAGTGGGACACTGTTTCCATATTTTGTCTTCCATCATAGAAAATGATTTTGAGAGCATCTTCAAATGATCGCACCTAGCCCACCACTGTGCCCAGTGTTTTGCAGATGACCAGTCACAGCTTGTATCTACAAACACTGCATCACTGACTGAACAAACTGTAGGTAAAATGTCAAGAAGCTGCTTGACAGAACAAACGCCACACAGTGTTTCAAAACAAGCAACAATACCTAGAGAACTGTCTAATTTTTGAATTTGTGACGAAATCTTCAGAAAGATAAATTTCTCCCTTTTTCTGTCTTTTGATTTAGCCACCTTGTCAGCAACACGTTGACATGAGCGTTGCCAATGCACTTTGCAGCCTTTGAGCAATTTCTCTGCTGTATCCTTGCCAACAGCCATCCTCAGGCCATTGATTTCTGCATCAGACCAGTCTGTGACTACACCCATTAATGTCGATCCAAGTTCAAAATCACCACAACTACTTTTACACTTATCAAATAACTTCTTAAAAGCGAGTCCATATGCAAAAGAGTCTTGTTTGTCTAATCTAAGCCTAGCAACAACCAGCCACTCCATTGTAACCTTGTCAAAGGCTACTACATTGAATATATATGGATAGTCTTTGCAGCTATCATAGGTAATGTCACATTGAATAAAATCAGCCTCACTGGCAACTTTGGTCATGATAGGTGACATGGTAAAAATGAACTTGATTCCATCCTCGAGTCCAAATGCCACTAAGTATGGTCTTCCATGACGTTTGTACTTTTTCAGCTTTTCACTGTCATCTCCACTTATTTCATTGTCTTCTTCATCAATTGTATCAGCTACCTCTTCAAAGTTCATTGGCGACCAGTCCTTATCCATAAGACCCTTTCTTTGCTTTGTCTTCCTTATCTCTTGAGACACCTTCCCTGTGTGACTGCTAGCACCATCAACAGCAGATGGGATAAATCCCAATCCTTTTCCGCAAGCTATCTCTGAAGGTGTTAAAGCTGGATTAGCAGATATTGCATCAGTGATCTTTTCTTTGATGCACTGGGCAATTCTATTGGGAGCATGAATTTCATGATTGTGTAAATTTCCTGCTGGAGCCTTCTGGCATCGAACTATTCCTCCAAACCAACGCCTACTATCTGCACTGCTCTTTGGATACATGTATACAAACACAACAGGGCAGTCATACATTTTCTCGAGGGCAATATTGTGCTCAGGACAGTTTCTTTTGTCACGAATTGGCACAACATGATTACATCCTCCCCGAGGACAGATCTTCACCCCCAAACAAGGTGCAGATCTATAGTATACTTCCTCAGTCTTTCCATGTATTTCAACAGAGATCAAGCGATCTCTATTCAGTTGCCCTTTCAATAGCTGTATATCCTTCCAGATGAAGTGTGGGTCTTCACAACTCTGTGCAAGGCTTGACAGATTTGCTGTGTAAAAAAGTTGCTGAAAGCAAGGTTTAGGTAGTACACCAGGATATTGGTAGTTGCTTTTATTCTCTATATTAAACCAGTTTTCCGATTCAGAAAGAAGCTTTCTAACAGTAGTTAAAATGTTGCTACCCTTTCCAAGTCTCTTCTTCTTAGCTTGTAGGTTCTCCAAAGACACACCACCCTGTGCAGTTGCACTGCTGGTCTCCTTCCCATCTGTACTTTTATCAGGCAACAGCAATGACTCGGACTCAACTAATGCTTCTCTGCCTTTTGGTGTGACATAGTACACACCATTCACAGTATAGAGACCACTACCTTTGATCATGGACTTGAGTTCCAGTTGTACCAATGAGATTACATTGCATTGCCTGATGAATGTCCTCCAAAAGTTCATATCTTTACCTTTATGATTGCCATATGAGAGACAATTCTTATCGAAACCATTTGTCCATGCTATTTTTGACCCTCTGATCCACTCAGCTATTTTAACCTCACCCATGCCTCCAAGATGATCAACAGCATCTATAAGGACCTTTAGCTCTTCTTTGAAATCAGAGTGAATGTGTTCTTCATACATACAAACATCACAACAGTCTTCTGTGTAAGTGGAGGAAGTGCTCTCCTCACCAAACATCTCGAGAAGAAGTTTTCTTCGGCACATCCCTGCAAGATTTGCATTAACAAATCTTAGATAGTATACGCCTGCACCTCTCTTTATTGGACAGATTGTTAAGAATCCAAGCATTTGCATGTGAAATATCTGATCTTCTGTACAAAATTGTTGCACACGCCTGCTGGCCATCACGGCCAGCTCTGCCAAGTTCCTGTGCCCAAGAAAGAATGCTTTCAGGGACACCGCTTCTGATGACATGTCTAATGTCTGGCTTGTCTATGCCCATTCCAAAAGCCTTAGTTGCCACAATTGTTTGTACTTGCCCAGACTTCCATTTGAGGTAGGACTCCTGCCTAGATGGAGCATCCATTTCACCATGATATCCAACTGCTTCAACTCCCACTTGCTGTAGGGCACTCACAATGGGCCCAATGTCAGCAATAAAGTCTGTGTAAACTATTGAAGAACTTGAACCACATATCTCAGAGGCCCTTTTTGCAAACTGTTCGGCATGGTTCAGTGATTTGTCTTCTTTTAGCTCCTCTACATTTAGGGTAACATTTGGGCGATTCATGGACATCTTTTGCACAAATGGGTTTCTAAGCAGAAGCTTTATATCTTCCTCCACAGCTGGAGTTGCTGTAGCTGTCAAACACATTATTGGGATGGATGGAAAATGTGATTTGATATTTCTCAGATCACTGAAAGCAGTGCGAAATTCGCTCCATTCAGTAAACAAGTGAGCCTCATCAATTGCAATGAGTGACAACTGATTGGCACGTACAAGGGTATGCAATTTGGCCTGATTTGCGGGCTTCGTCATCCACTCCGGTGTAACAAAGATAAGTAGTTCTTTACTGTCTGGTTCTAGCGCATGCATTTCAACTTGCTTATCAACCTGTGCAGACCCCACAAGTACGCATGGAATTCCTTTGCTATTCAGTGCATGCACTTGGTCTTGCATTAGACTAATGGTTGGAGTTACTACAATTGCTTTCTTGTTCTGGTAAACCGGGGGAAACTGGAAACAGAGACTTTTACCACTACCAGTAGGATGAATAACAAGTGTATCCCTTCCGTCTAAAGTTGCACTGATTACATTCTTCTGAAATGGTTTAAAAGAAGTCATTCCAAACTTTTCAGCCAACGTAGCGATAAGTGTGGCCTGCTGGAATGACTCTTCCACTGACGGCGAGTTGAAAATATTGTAATCATCCATACCATAATCATCCTGATCTTCTGTACTGTCAATGCCTTGTTGCTTGACCACCTGGAAAATGTAATTGAACACACTTGTCAGGATATGACTATAAAAGCTGGCAACATCAAGGAACATTGGAAATTTGCTGCTGAGTAGATGCATCTTTTGACCCCTGATGAACTCTACAACAATAGGAGTCCATTATTAAGACCTGCTTCCAGTCCATGTTCCAGTCCACAGCCCACAGTCCAGGTCTGGCCATCTTCACAACACCAATGCTAAAAGCCCGCAACCATTCCCCACTTTGATCTCAAGACTCAGGTGGTGCTAACTGAATAATATTTAGGTGACAAACAGCCACAGTAGTCCTGGTGGGGTCCACCAGACACTCAAAGGATGGAAATTGCTAGATTGTGTTAAGGAATAGTTTACTAAAATGGTACCACAGGCGAAGTATTCATGGTGTATATAGTTAGAGTACATCTGTATGCATGTACATAAAGGGTGTAGTCCAGATGCTAATATATCTTCCACACCTCGGCAATGTGGCACGTGGCATGGAAAGTATACAGCTGATAGACCTTGCAAAAATTATCCCAGAACTGTTAATGTGACTGATGATTCATTGATAACACCTGCAGCTACCCAGGATTTGGGGTGATGTCTTTGGGCACTCTGAAAGCTTGATGCGGTTAATATATGACATTATTGTGTTAAACACAGCACAATCTTTTAATATGGGTCTTATGTGACTTTGTGCAACTGTTCACCTTGGTTTGGTGGTGCTTTCTCTTAGGGTGCTTATGCCATTGTTCATTGCAAAGGTGGCATCGTGAAGAATGGCAGTCCACACAGTAGACATCTGCCCTTTCCCCACATGACTCACATTCATCAGAGACATCTCCCTCATCATCTGATTCTGATTGTAGCAGAATCACAGTGTGTGCCACAATATACACCATATTAATTACAATAATTTATACTAACTCTGATGGAGATACCTGTATCAGATCCTGCACCACCAACACCCCTAACCGAGAGATTGATGATACATCCATCCTGCAGTTGATAATGGTTGAGTGGGACATCTGGCCGCAAAAAATGCATTCCATAAGTGAGCATTTGCAAGGATGTCGGGACGCCAGTAATCTTCTCAACCTCTTTGAACAATACTACGCTCAGAACATTGCAACTGTACTTGAGAGTGATCGGTTGCATAACTCCTGACGGACACTTAAGGTTGACATGCACAACTGAGTGACCATCTGGGTTCGTAGATGGAGAAAGTGATTCATCTGACAGTGAACCCATTAGAGTCAATATTCCATCAACATTTCTTCTGTACGTGGCATAGATACCCTGCCTGCATATGGAACACATATCACAATAACTAACAGATCAACAACACCAATGGCATAGTCTTACCATGTGCTGAAGCTCATTACTCTGTTTCTGACCACAGAACAGCATGCTGACACAACTGCAGGGATCCTACAGTGAACAACTTGAGTAGCTAGTAGTGTAACAGTAGTATGACTTTATAGGCAAACCTTGTTCCTCTACATTTTGAAGTCATCTCAATCAAAACTGTTGATATAGGCCTTCCAAGGTCTGTGGAGTGCCTAAGCAGTCCAATCATCGTAAGTAGAACTCCTGCCAGTAGAGTACTTTCAACAGAAAAGTGTCCACGATAGAGAAGGACAGGGTAGGCAGCTGGCACACATAGAATGTTTGCTCTCCCATCACATCCACGAGCTGCTAAGGGGAATGCCTCTAGAGAAGCAGGATCAGGACCACGGTCACCCCCAAGCAAACAGATCAGGATTAGCGCCTTCAACAACTTCATCTTACACAGCTAGGTCGCAGAAATCCCGCCGGCGCCACGTACGCTTAAGGCGCCATTCACACGCAGTCAGCTCCGCCTCCATCCATCTTTGCATACAACGCATGAGCTCCACCCATGCTGGGGTCAAAGGTGAAAGGTAACAGCGAGCCTACCGAGAATTTAGCTGGAGGTACAGTACAGGTTCAGTACGTTACGTAGTGTTGTAACAGTTTAGTAGTGAGGCTAAGTGTGTAGCTAAAACCTTCCTGAAGTGGTCAGCAATACATGTAAAAGTCTGTTGGAGCTTAAGACATCCAGACTGTTGTTTTAGGTGTAAATTTGCCATAATTTATGCACAAGAACAGTTAAAAGCTGAACATGTATAATACTTACTTTCAGGCAAAGGCTGATATCCCAGGGATGAAAAAGACAACTTACCTGCGGTGCAAACAAAAAACTATCTGCGAAGTGACAGGTGGGATTCACAGCTGGGACCTTTTGGTCCACAGTCAAATGCTTTAAACACTTGGCAACAGTGTCACTGCAATCTGATCGAGGTAAATTTTGTGACTATGCCCATAAATCGAGTACGTCCCTTCATAACATAGTGCATTAATCCTGGGTTCATTTGTGTGAGTGTGCCCCTTCGTAAGCCATCCATCCTGAAGTGGTTTAAAATTGTCCCATATAAGTAGCAACATAGTGCATTAATCCTGGGTTCATTTGTGTGAGTGTGCCCCTTCGTAAGCCATCCATCCTGAAGTGGTTTAAAATTGTCCCATATAAGTAGCAATGCAGTGCATTAATCCTGGGTTCATTTGTGTGAGTGTGCCCCTTCGTAAGCCATTCATCCTGAAGTGGTTTAAAATTGTCCCATATAAGTAGCAATGCAGTGCATTAATCCTGGGTTCATTTGTGTGAGTGTGCCCCTTCGTAAGCCATTCATCCTGAAGTGGTTTAAAATTGTCCCATATAAATAGCAATGTAATGCATATATCCTGGGATTTTTACACTCTTTACATTGGTTTAAAATTCCCCCTAGAGTACATCAAGGTTGTGCTGGTTTAAAGTTGTCCCATGAGTTACTCTAGGTTTTGCTCATTTAAAGTTTCCCCTAGAGTAACTCTAGGTTTAAACTCTATTTTTACACTAATTTCTGTACGACCCTTTGGAACACTTACTTTAAAATGAAAACTAAAATCAGATTAATTGCATTTTTACAGAACACACACTGCTGTTTCGTTGCATTTTACATATAGTTTTTTATAACTATATACAGTGGGGACATTGAAGTCAGTCTTCTTGCGTCTTCACTAACGAACACTCGGCTCAGCAGCTGCAGTGCGTAACAGTGGTTTGTACTTCTCTGGATTTATCAGTTGGTCTGGGAGAGATCCAGTATCAGACTCAGCCTCCACATCTGTTTCATGAGTTACATGTCTGGTAGCCAGCATGCAGCTTTTCAAAGTTTTGCACTTTCCTTTTAGGCACTGAGTGACACCTGCGTTTTTCACCAACACATAACACATGTATAAGATCAGAATCATGTGTGGAGCACCTAACAGCAGTACAGTAGCCAGACAATAGTATATGAAGGTTGTTTTAGGCGTGTGGTATGTCGCAGAAAGCAATTCAAATGTTAAAACCTCCAGCAAAGCTAAGATTAGAAAATCAACATTATTCAAATAGTTTCGTCTGTATGGCCGCACAACAGCATAAAAGCAAGCAGCACATACCATTAATGCACATTGTAGTTCTCTAGCTGCAAACCCAAGCCTGTGATTTAGAAATGTTGCCAGTATCAGTATCCTGAGAATGAGGAATGAAGCAGAAACCGTCCTGAAGTCCCAAGTACCATTGGTTCCATCCTTGTACTGTCCCTGAAATGATTCAACGAAGATGTGCAGAGCATGCCATCTGCGAAACCCACAACATGAGACACACCTTCTGAAGAGTCTTGTGGGGTACAGAATGAGAGTAACTGTTGGACAAATAATAAATGCTACCAAAACACAAACTGCTATAGCTGCAAATATGGAATACTCCTGTGTATGGAATTCCACTGTTGGGTCATAGTATAAAACCAACTTTGTTGGGATATCACCATAATTATAGCGAATATAGAAGGGGTAGAGCAGTGTGAAGGATACAAACAAAATTTTTGAGAAAGAGATAACCAGAAACGTTGTGAAGGCATTGACTATTGATGCTTTGGAATCCCATCTCCTCCTGAAGTGAGCAAAATGTCTGTGAAATGGCTTCCATAACCAAACAACAGGTTTAAAATTGTTGTCGTGGAGTTTTATACATGCATAAGTAAATAAAATGAGAAAAAAATGCCACTAGATACTCAAGCGCAAGTGCATGAACAGTCTTGATGTTGCTGCTTACACAAAATGGTGGAATAACAGAATGAAAAAAGTCTAAGCTCCATATGCCACACAATACAAGTAGCACTTTCACTGCAACATACAGAAATCCTGTGATTTCATTCTCGATGTACATGTGCAAGGGTACATTCAGTCGTATTGTATACACAACAAAATGACTCATAAATACAAGGGCACTCAGTGGGGAGGAAGTGGCTCTTATGTGGAAGATCACCACAATGAAGTACATCACAGTTATTGGGAAAAGTTCCAGGAAATAATACAGGACCCATCCATACCCATGTCCCCAGCACTTACTGCATTCCAGAGTGTAAGAGTATAGTGCAATGCCATATCCATCTTTACACTTCCCACACAGTGTGCCTTCTCGATTTAGCGGCCCACACATGATCTCATTAAGTCAAGATGCATTGCTTGGCAGCAGAATATAAAGATTGTCAACAGCAGTAGTTTTATAGTGTCCAATGTATGGACAAAGTCCATATTCTGTAGTCTCATTTGTACTGTTGTATGTCATACAGAGCCCAAAGTGCAATAATGGGAAGTCAGGGCCACACATGACTTCTGTGGTGTGCAAACTTGTGCAAGAGCATCCAGTGCTAGTTTTGTTGTCCAGGATGAACCATGGAGGGCAGACACCTTGTTGGGCAGTAACCCACTGCATGAAACCGAGCAAAAGAATAATCAAGGAGAACCAATCTGCCTCCATAACATACTACTATGACTACCAGACTATACAAATTTAGTCCAGATCTAACACCCTAGCTAGCAACGTTCAACTTTGCAATAGCCAACTCCAAAAAAACATTGCACCTCGCCTTTTACTGTTTGTCATTCATGGCTTGATGTTGTGATAAACTAGATATTCATGCTCAATGATGTTTCTTTACATTCAGAGATTGATGTCATGAATTTAATGTTTTCTAAACCAGCCATTTAAAGCTTGATGTTTTGAATAACTTGTAGTTTGGTTCTAAGTAAAACGCCTTCATATTTGATATGAAACACAAACGTGAATGATTATTCATTTTGTTTTGTTTTAGTTTGTGCTTGGCAAGGTCTATTCCTAGGTTAATCTGTACATATTCAGTTGCTTATGCTGTACTGGTAGCTAAACTAGTATGGCACTACTGAACTATTTAGTCATACGGAACTTTACATTTTCAATGTAAACATCATTAACACCACTAGTAGTATTGTAGTGTAGTGTACAGTATATAAACAAGGTCCAATTGCAAGTTGAGTAGATTCAGTTGTACTGTAGTAGGTTGAGTGGCAAGAGCATCTAGTGCTATAGTATATAGATGTGTGAACCAAGGAGGGAAAAGACATCTTGTTGGGCAGTAGTCTGCTCTGAGAAACTGACGAGTGAGAAAGTTTACGTTGTCCTTATCTGCTCAAGCTGTATACACTGAGTTATGCTCATGCAACATTTTGCTTGGTTGACTTTCTCTAAGTATTTACCATAGATGGTCATATGATGCATGATAAACAAGGTGATTGCAGAGTGTACTTTGAAACCACCTTCAACAACTAGCCGCCAGATGGTTATCCTGTATTTTGCTTTTCTTGGGTGTTTGTTGTAGAACAAGTGAGTTGACATAAGCCATGCAGTGCACTCGGTTGTGTTCAATATGCTAGTCCATTTATGTTGACGTGGTACAGCTCAAGAAGCACAACGTTTGGCTCGTATAACTTGTAAAGGCAGCCAAATGCTAAAGATGTGAAATGGCATGCATTCTACATGTTCTCATTGTAGACCAAAAGATCCTCCTACATACGTTTACGAATACTGTTTCAGTCCTGAGAGTTATTTGGCATTTTTCCCTACAACAGACATGAGTGCAACTGCATTTATAAGAAACTCAAAAATACCAACTGCTTTACTACTAGGCAATAATTCAAAATGATGCTGCTTCTTCAATAGTTGATACTTCTATATACTGCAAAAAAAGTTTAAATTGTACGATTTGCAGGTGGTATAATCACTTAATGGAACCGTAAGTATACACAGGAGTCAAACATCTTGGTTCTCCATTGGTGGGAATTCTGTTTTCTGTGGACTCAGCAGCTGCATGTTCTTTCATGGTGGGTAATAGCTGTTCATATTCTCCTGGGTTTATCACCCGGTCTGGCAGAGAGTTGGTATCAGACTCAGCATCTTCAGCTTGACTTATGTGTCTGGTAGCCTGCACACATGCTTTCAGAGTTTTGTACTTCCTTTCTAGGCATTGAGTGATGCCTGCCTTCTTTGACAACACATAGCAGATGTAGAATATCAGAGTCATGTGTGGAACACTTAACAGTAGTGCTGATCCGAGAGCACAGTGTGTAAAATTTGGTTCTTTTGGATAGGCATATGCTGCAACAAGAAGTTCAACTGAAAATACCATCAGCAAAGCTAGAATCAAAATATCAACATTATTTCTACAGTTCATTTTGTATGGCTTCACAATAGCATGGAAACAAAGAGCACATAGCAGTACTGCGGCTTGTGGTCCTGCTGAAACATACCAAGAAGAAACATGAAATGAGGCCAGTATCAGTATCCTGAGAAGGAGGAATGATGCAGAAACCATTCTGAAGTCTCGAGTACCATTGGTTCCATCCTTGTACTGTCCCAGGAATGATTCCACAAACATGTACAGAGCATGCCACCTTCGAAATCCACAGCACGAGATGCACTTTCTGAACAGCCTTGTGGGGTACAGAATGAGAAGAATTGTTGGAGAAATGATAAAAACTACTAATAACACATTATCTTTTTTATTTTCCCATTCTCTTTTGCAGGAATTTGATCTTGTTTCTGTAAATCTTTAGGATTTTTCTCCATAAATGGCTTGATTTGTTCAAATCTTTAGTGAAGCTGCCTAAATTTAGGCACTTTGGTCAAATTTTAAGTACATAAGGATGCCTAAATTTAGGCAGCCATAATTCATAAGGTCTTCAGTTTCAGCTAATCTATAGCAGTGCCTGCCTAAATTTAGGCAGCCATGCTATGGAGGTAGTCTAAATGGTGCACATAAATAAGCCCTGCCTAAATTTAGGCACCTGTAGTAAAATTTGTGTCTGGATGTGCCTAAATGTAGGCATCTCATCAATTTTGATGCAAAATAATGGAAATCTACAGGCATTTATTGATAAAAGTTTGGATGATGTGCTGCCTAAATTTAGGCAGCGTGCTAAATATTTACAAGATTTTTACTTAACTTTTTGCGCTTTGCTAAAGATTTCACACAAAATATCAAAAACTGCGCAAAAGAGAATGGGACAGTACAAAAAATAATGTGTTTAATACACAACAAGCTAGAGCTGCAAATGTGTAATACTCCGTTGTATGGCATTCCACTGTTGGGTTGTAATACAAAACACACTTACTTGGAATATTGGATTGTAACGAACAAAAAATGTGTACAACAATGTGAAGGATATGAATAAAATCTTGGAGAAGGAGAGAAGCCGAAATGTTGTGAAAGCATTGATTATTGATGCTTTGGGGTCCCATCTCCTCCTGAGGTGAACAAAATGTTTATGAAATGGCTTCCACAGCCAAACAACTGGTCTGAAGTTGTTGTTATGGAGCTTTATACATACATAAGTGATAAAAATGAGAAAAATTGGGTAAAATGCCACTAGATACTCAAGTGCAAGTCCATGGTATGTCTTGACGTTGCTGCTTACACAAAATGGTGGAATAACGGAACGAAAGAAGTCTAAGCTCCATATACCACACAGTATTAACAGAACTTGAACTGTTCCATATGAAAACCCTTTCAGTTCATTCTCAATGTTCAGGAGTAGGGCTACATTCAGTCGAAATGTGTACACCACAATCTGACTCATGAACACAAGGGCACTCAGTGGAGAGGAGGTAGCTCTTATGTGGAAGATCACCACCAGAAAGTACATCACAGTTATCGGAAAGAGTTCCAGGAAATAGTACAGGACCCATCCATAGCCATGGCCCCAGCACTTACTGCATTCCAAAGTGTATGAGTACAGTGCAATGCCATAACCATCTTTACACTTTCCACACAGTGTGCCTTCTCGATTTAGTGGTCCACACATGAACTCATTAAGTAAGGATACATTACTTGGCAGCTGAAAACGTAAGGTATTATCAACAATAGTAGTAGTATTGTAGTGCTGAATGTATGGACAAGGTCCAACTTCAGTAGCCTCATTTTCACTGTTGTAGGTCATACAGTCGCCGAAACGCACTAATGGAAAGTCTGAACCACATTGAACATATCTGTGCACGTCTGGACTGCAAGAGCATCCAGTACTTGAGCTGTTGTCAGGAATGAACCATGGAGGGCAAACATCCTGCTGGCCAGTAGTCTGCACTGCGAAACTGAACAAGAGGAAGAGCAAGAAAATCTCCATTGCTTTCATTATGCACTAGTCGGTGTAATAGTAACTGCCCTTGTTCCATGCACTAATGACTGCAAGTTAATCACTTAGTCTAGTTGTCGGACTTTCTTCTATTATTTCCGACACCCGTATCGCATTTTGATGAAGTCAAGTTGTTTATTGGGCCATGTATGTTAACCCTTTAAACCCTCTATATAGTGCAATTTTGGTTACATCATACTGCAGAAAAGGTAGTTTCTGCGCGCTTGCGCGCGGGTTCTGCGTCGGCAGAAAGGGTGGGATGGGAGGGAGGGGGGGGGGGGGGGGGGGGGGGGTGAGGACACCCGCAGGGTGATAACAGAGAGTGCAGACTATGGCGTGCTCGTTAATGAGTGGGCGTGGTTAAGGCACGGGTCCGCTTACTAAGGCTGGAAGTGGAGTTGGGTTCAGTTTTGTAGTCACAGCTCAGGGGCGGATCCAGAGATTGAAGAAGGGGGGTTCATTTTATGATGGCTGGGGTTATGCGACATTATCGGCTGGTCAGGAACTGTTAAATAGTCTCACTACTTAGCAAGATATGTATATACTGTAATTACCTACCGTTGAAAGAAGTCACCGATCTTATCATGACAGTTTATTTTTCGCGAGGAATCTTTCACATCAGCTCGAGCCAATAGCGAGTGATTCACGTTTCAATGTACTGTAGTCCTACTTCAAACTGTCTTAACTCAAATGAAAGTCTATCCTGTCATAAAGCGTACTATTTACGGTTAGTACTCAGAAATCGAAGGGCTACAGTAAGCGTGGAGGTAGACGAACGAAGCTGGATGGCGGCGCTCGCCGAGAGCACAAGCGATAGCCCTTACACTTATTTAGGCTCTGCCAGCCTATCGCTTCACCCAGAAGCAATAAGCTGAGATTGTCATCTCTCTCTGTAAATAATACTACGCGGCATACCAAATTTTCATGGCCGTCGAGCTAGATATGAAGTATTAGGCATGCGTGGAAAGGGCGCGTTCACAAAGCCCCTCCATCCTTTCTGATCAGTCCCCAGTGTATCCAAGGCACTGCCACATCACTATCTCATGGCAGCTACCACAAAACTGTCTCTCGGAAGCTGCAGTTTTGAGCGTTTTATGTCTGCATAAACTTCTGCGCTTCATCGACGTGCGCTAAGAGCGCGGCAAACCGCCGCGATTTGCGTTGGTTCCGATCGGAAGGGGGGGGGGGGGGGGGGGGGCATGCCCCCCATGCCCCCCCGGATCCGCCCCTGCAGCTTGGACAGAAATGGAGATACGGTATGTTAAAGGCATGTATAGGCTAAAAGTGGTCTCATTGGTATCCAATATCTTCACTGCTGAGCACAGCGAAGTAGTGAGGCTTCCATGGTAATCATGAAGGATTGGTATAATTGTGACGCCAAGGGTAGCGAGGCCTAGAAGTTGCCTTGTATTCTCGGCCCCGTATGTAATGTCAAGTGAAAATCGCCCCCGGGGCCCCCGTAGCTGAGCAGGCTATCAGCATGTGATCTTGATTCTAGTAAAAGCGTGCGAGTTCGGCGAAAATAATTTATTCATCGGGTCTCAATACTTTCACGGGTGGGTCTCAATACTTTCACGTCGTTTCATGCCCCCTCACGTGATATGTGTGGGTGGAGCCTGCATTGCGCATGCGTAGTGTAGTATGGCACTTGTATGGCACTTGTATGACAGTTGGGTGGTACACATTAGACGGAAAAGTGTGCATGGTCATTCGAAGTTGCTTGTGGTCTAATGGTTAGGGCTCAGTATACAGGTTAGGGTTAGGGTTAGGGCTAGGGACAGGAAATGGGTTTTATTCCTTCTTTTTTTTATCTGCTTTAAAAAGTGACGAACACCATGCAATGCCACTTGTGGCGATGTGGCGTAAGTGCGACGTAATGCGGCTTTCACCCTGCACCTGGGTCATGTGACAGGGGACATGAAACGACGTGAAAGTAATGAGACCCTTTATTCATCGCTTACTCGATGCGGCGAAATTAACGAGCAGCAGCACCAACGAACTAAACTGCACAAGGCGTTATGAACTACAGCCAGCAACATACACCGTGCGCCACGTAGCTATGCACATGTACTTCAATGTGGATGGGAACAAACCGTCGTCTCACACATGCACGCGTATAGTGAACCCTAGAAACACTGAAAACGTTGTCTCACGTTGGACATGTGGCCAGGTATCTGGGTGTGGTCGGTAGTCGGTCGGTGTAGAGTGTATCTAGCAAAAAGAAGCACAGGCAAGGCATTTTTTTCCTATTTTTGCACAGTTTTAGGTATTAACCACTAATAGAACGGCCTGGATCTGGCGTTTTTTTTTTGTGCCGACAGACAAAGCCGACGGACGGAAACGACTGATCACTCAAGGTTCTAGGTTCAAGGTTCATCGATAAAGCCCTACAAGGGGCACAGTAGTGTACATATAAAAGACTCAGAATGGCAGGAAAAGCTTCCTAAACTTATACAAAAACTGGATATTACAGTCCGCTATCTGTGTCAATAGTCTAAAGGGGTTCTGTCCAAGCCAATTTCACTGCTGCTTTGCACAGTTTGTGTGCTATGATAAAATATTCAGTCAGCAAATTGCACACACTCAGGCTCATCCCACGATGTCAAAATATCTCTCTAGTAATCTATCCCAGCCACTGAAGGTTTATCAAGGATGTTTGTTATGGGTGATGGGGGCTGACAAAAGCGGCATTGAAGAATCACTGCATGTGCAAATAACAAGGGCTAGACTAACTGCGTGTGAGGTGGGCGTATTTTCGAGAGAAATATCACAACTCTCGAAAATACACCCACCCCCCTCTTTTAGGAGCCACTTAAGTTCATCGCCCATGGGCGTATTTTCGAGAGATTACGGTATTCTCATCTGTAGCAAATGTAAGGACCTTCATGTTAAGATAGCTAATTTGACCACTGTAAAATCCTGTGTCGCTGTAGGTCCAATTCATTGATGGAAAATGTATGGCCCCGTGCAATCACTGTGGACTAGCTCTCTACCTTAGTGCTACCTTAGTGCTTGCACAGTAGATACTTCAGTTTCAAGCTGTGGTGTCAAACTTCAGTAAGTCCTCTCAGGCTGGGAAAGAAATGCTAAGACATTGGGCATGCACATGCACTTTTGTTCGAAGCCAACGATGAATCATTGGATCTCCATGACTGCAGCCTCATGTGAAATGGTGTATTGAAAATAGTATATATTACATGCATCTAGTAAATGATAATATCTATATAATTTGACAACAACTATCTGCAGACCTTCTTGCCAGTGTAATGTGCAATCGTATATTGACAATACTGTTTTTCATGCTACTGTACTGTGCCTCACTATGTACTGATTAGTTCTTATCAAAATAGCAGACATATAACCTTCATCCATAGCACCACACAACCACACCCTGAGGTGCCGTGCAGAGAGAGAGAGAGAGAGAGAGAGAGAGAGAGAGAGAGATAGAGAGAGAGAGAGATAGAGAGATCAAGCGGAAAGAAGACAGGTACCAGGAACTACTGGATACCATTCAGGACGCCGGATACACAGCAAGCCTGGTGACAATAGAAGTGGGGTCACGAGGAATACCCAATCCCACTGGCTTCCTCAAGCTGAAAACAAACCTTGGACTCTCCAGAGCCACACTAGTCAATCTCATGGTTACGGCATCGAGACAGGCCATCACTGGGTCTTTCAAGATATGGTGCATGAGAAACCAAAAGTAGACAACACCTTAAACTCAGTGTTCTAATTATGTTGTATTGTAATCCGTTTGTAATGGTCTATTATTAGTAACAATGTGTATGTAGCTTTATGACCTCTGTGGATAGAGCCAAGTGATTGTGCAGTGCTTTTTGTAGAACACTCAGACAGTATGACCTTGGACATCTCTACCCCTCATTGTGTTGTGTATGTATATTGCATTGCAACTCAATGAAGAGTTTTTCAGTCAGAGAGAGAGAGAGAGAGAGAGAGAGAGAGAGAGAGAGAGAGAGAGAGAGAGAGAGAGAGAGAGAGAGAGAGAGAGAGGTGTGAAGTTTTAATTCAAGTGCTGGTTTTTAGCTCTGACCTACTGTTCCTGCAAACTGCTAGCTGTAACTAGTATAGTAGGTGTCTAAGTTGCTAGATCTGCTCTAGAAGTAGTGCTGCTGCCTACAAGAAAGTCTGGAAACAGTTGCTTTGCTACATCTCAAGATATACCAGCTGGACGTTTTTTCACACCTGGAAATGATGGCTACTCTCCCTGTTCAGAAGTCAAGTGAACTCCTGACAGCCTGCCTTTTCTGTGAGAAGAGCTTCAAAAGACTTGGAAATCACCTGGCCTACTGCAAAGAGAGACAAGGTAGAGACTACTCAGCCTACCTATCAAAGAAGACCCTAGACAAGAGATCTACCTCCAGCAAAAGATCATGCCCAAAGTGCCACAGAATGTTCCTCAGGCTAGATACTCACTTGAAGAACAGTGCAACCTGCAGGAATATCACTCAGCCTCTTGACTCTGGGTTAGTGGCCAGTGTCCCGGATCCACCTACTTCACACCTTCCTTCTTCCCAGCATGCCCCCAGCATAGCTACCCCAGATACTCCTACCACTCCCACTCCCACCCAACAACAGTGTCCAAACACTATCCCTCCTGTTCATCCTGGTCCTCAGCCAAAACCCCTCCTGAAGCTCCCTTCCTCCCAGCAAGAGTGGACAGAGGCAAACACATTCTTCTCTGAAGTGCTTGTTCCTGAAGTTCTTAGAGAGAGCACCCCAGAGTCCAAGAACAGAGTTCTCTGTGAAGGCATCTACGGTTTCTTTGCCCAGAAATACGGTACCAGGAACCCAAGAATACCTAAGCAGCAGAAGAAAAGAGAACGACATGAGAGAGCTCTGAAGAGGGTCAAGCAGCTGAAGAAGGAGGCCAGGAAGGATTTTAGGAGAGCCAAGGAGCAGGGACTCCCAACTGAGAGTATCCAGATGCTTGCACGCACATTTTTCAAGCTAGTACGTGAGCACAGCCACCTGAAGCGAGCCTCCCAATCTGCCCAACAACGCAACCAGGCAAACAAAACCAGGCAGTATTGCCACCGCCACTTTTGGCAGTTTGCAAAGCAGCTACTGGATGACAACTCCACCTCTCAGATTCCTCCACAGTTTTCTGAAAATGAAGCCTTCAGCTTCTTCAGGGAGGTATACCATGCTGATGCCCAGGACTTCTCCCAGCCAGAATGGATGCCATCACCATTACCCCCAGAGGAAGAATTCTGCTGTGAAGATATAACTGCAGTTGAAATCCAAGCAGCAGTCAAGAGGATGAAGTCCTCCTCATCACCATCACCATTCGACCGAATCACATACCTGATCTTTAAAAGATGTCCATCCCTATCCAAAGCCCTGTGTGACCTCTTCAACTCCTGCTGGACCCTATCAGCTGTTCCCTCCCAGTGGAAAGTAGCAGCCATCAAGCTGCTTGGAAAAGGTTCAGCAGAAGATGACCCTACAACCCCTGGCAACTTCCGGCCCATTGCTCTCACCCCATGCATTGGGAAGTTGTTCACCACCATTCTACGCAATAGATGGCTCTCTTACTTGATCCACAATCGCTATCTAGACCCTTCCATTCAGAAGGCATTCATGCCAACCACCCCAGGCTGTGTAGAGCACCATCTGAAACTGGCAGCCATCCTTGCAGAAGCCAAGAAGAAGCATAAGTCACTTGCAGTGTGCTGGCTTGACTTGGCTAATGCTTATGGGAGTGTGCATCATTCACTCATCCAGTTTGCACTCAAACACTACCATGCTCCTCCTCAGTTCTGTCAAGTCCTTGAAGCCCTCTATTCCGGACTTTCTGCCCAAGTTATCACAACAGACTGGACAACTCCTCTCATCCCCCTTCAGATTGGTGTATACCAGGGTGACCCACTGTCAGTAGTCATCTTTAATACAGTGATGAACACCTTAGTTGACACCCTCCAAACCCGCCTAGATCTTGGCTACACTATCAGCGGATCCAACCACCAGGTTAACCTTCTCCAGTATGCAGATGATACCTGCCTGCTATCCAACTCCCCAGCCTCCTGCCAGTATCTGCTCAACATGGTGAATGACTGGCTGCACTGGTCAGGAATGCGAGCCAAAGTTACAAAATGTCACAGCATGGCCTTACAAGGATCTACTGGCAGACTCATTGACCCTAAACTTCATCTAGCGAATGACACCATTCCATATGCTGCCAATGGTCCAGTCAAGTTCCTTGGCATGCAAATCCACATCCCCCATGACACCGCCCATGCCAAAGAGGGCCTGATTAACCGCCTACAGCAGATGCTGGACAGAGTTGATGCATGCCCAGTGACAAGACACCAGAAGCTCCGCTTATACAAGGCTGGTATCTGTCCCCGACTCTCATGGCTCTTGACCATTGAAGAACTCCCCATCACTTGGGTTGAGCGACAGTTAGAAGCGATGGCCACAAGATACTTGAAGAAGTGGGCAGGGCTGGCCAAGTCTGCAAACACTGCTCTGCTCTACCTCCCCCAGAAGAAGGGAGGCATTAACCTCCCCTCTCTTACATCCCTCTACAAGCGCCTCCAGGTGTCCCATCAGAGCCAGCTGCTAATGTCCCGAGACCCTTGTGTACGGTACTTGGCAGAGAAAGGCCTACAGCATGATCTGACGCTCTCTAGAAAGAAGTTCAAAGCCTCTGTGGTGGTCAGAGATGCCCTTGCAGAAGATCCAAGCCGAAACAGGAAGCCATTGGCATCTGCTGCCAAGAGAGCTACCCAGCAGGCAGATGATGCGAGAAGGGAGACTGAGCTGAAGAACCTTGAGAAGCAGGGGCAGATGATGAGAACTGCTAGCCCAGATGGTGCCAGCCTGTGGTCAAAGGCTGTGCAGTCCCTTCCAGCAGAACAGATGAGGTTTGCATTGAATGCTGCTGTCGATACACTGCCCCATAATGCAAACCTACATCTATGGAATAAGAAGGAGAGTGACTGCTGTCCCCTTTGCGGAGAAAGACAGACCCTGATCCACGCACTGAACAACTGTGAAGTAGCCCTGGGTCAGCGCAGGTATAATGAACGCCATGATGAAGTTTTACGAAATATAGCCAATGCCGTTGCAAAGAAGCTACCCCCCACCACCAAGTTCACTGCTGACTTGGAGGCCACCTACCACTTTCCCCTTCACATTGTACCCACCGACTTACGTCCGGACATGGTCTGGTGGGATGACTCTCAGAAGCAGTTATGGCTTGCAGAGCTAACTGTCTGCTTTGAGACATCGTTTGAGGAGGCAAGAGAGAGGAAGGAAGTGAAGTACGGTGAACTTGTGTCAGTAACAGAGAGAGCCGGGTACAATACCACCCTCATAACACTTGAGATGGGCTCACGGGGAATACCACACCTCCCAGGCTTTACCACGCTAGCACACGAGCTAGCCATCTCTCAGCGAGAACTTTCCAGCCTCCTTCACCAATGTTGCCAGGCAGCCATCACCAGCTCACACAAAATTTGGTGTACAAGGAACAGATTGAACTTATGAACTATTTATTTACATGTAAGTCTATACATATTTGGTAGCTATAAGTTATTTCTTGTTTCTGTTATTCATTGCTGCGATGGCCCAATTGTTTGTGCAGTACAGTTGTCATGTACTTAGACATTGGCATTGGACTATGCCATTCCCTCATTGTACCGTGTATGTGGAATTCAATGAAGGTGATATTATGATGAGAGAGAGAGAGAGAGAGAGAGAGAGAGAGAGAGAGAGAGAGAGAGAGAGAGAGAGAGAGAGAGAGAGAAACCCAACTTTCCCCAGCACATTACCCCAACAGACCTGAAGCCAGATGTTGTTTGGTGGAATGATGAGAAGAAGGTGCTCCAGATGCTGGAGCTCACGATCCCCTTTGATACAACAATGGCAGATGCAGCAGAAAGAAAGGAAACTAGATATGAAGAACTTGTACAAAGCGCACGACAAGCCGGTTACACTACTACCCTAACCACCATCGAAGTAGGAGCACGAGGTGTACCACACATGACTGGGTTAAGGACCCTCAAGTACGAGCTGAAACTCTCGTCAACTGAGTTCTCATCCCTGCTCCACCAGGTATCACGAAAGGCAGTTGAAGGTTCATTTGCAATATGGTGCAGCAGAAATAGAACTACAACCTGACATTCTATACAAGACACATAATTATCATTGTATATTGGTATCTCTGCGGTGGCCCATTATTGTATGCAGTACAATCGTTCAGTACTTTGATACTTAGTGATGGAATACCCACCCCCTCATTGTACCTTGCATTCACAAGTTCAATAGAGGTTTAACACGAGAGAGAGAGAGAGAGAGAGAGAGAGAGAGAGAGAGTGAGTGAGTGTGAAAAATTCATTGAAGATCTGGTTTGTTAGCTCTGTCATACTGTCCCTGCTAACTAGTTGTTCCTGCTAGTGTAGTAGCTATTTTTGTGAGTAGATCTGCTCTAGTAGTAGTTCTCCAGCTACTTGGAAAGTTTGGGAACAGTTGCTCTGCTGAAACCTTGAATAATCCACTTGGAAGTTTTTTCACACCAAGACTGATGGCAGAACAGATGGTTGCAAGAGTTCAGAGGGAATGCCCCTTCTGTGGGCAGTTCTTTCAAGGGCTTGGGAACCATCTCCAACACTGCAAGGACAGGCAAGGAAGAGATTACTCCCAGTACCTCTCCAAGAAGACTCTGCAGAAGAAGACTAGAAAGAGAAAAGAACTTTGCCCAAAGTGCCAGAAATCTTTTCTTCGTTTGGACACCCACCTGAAGAACAGTGCCTCCTGCAGGAGTATATCTCCCCCAGCTATCAATTGTGAAACTCTAGAACCTGACAGCTCTGGTCCAACTAGGTCAGAGAACCCTCCAAACCAACCAGATGATGATTTTTCACACTTCCATGATACAATGCCTCAGCACTTACACAATGCTGCCCCCATCTCTGCCATGCCAGGTAGCAGCAGTGACCCACCTCAGTGCAAGGCACCACTAAAGCTCCCATCTTCCAAAGAAGATTGGCAGAAAGCCAATGCCTTCTTCAAGGAGAACTTAGTTCCAACTGTTCTCCAAGCTACCTCAGCTGAAGAGAAAAACTACATCTTGGCTGATGGTATCTACTCCTATTTTTCCAGTCACTATGGGATCAAGCAGAGCTCAACAACTTCCAAGAGGAAAACACCCAGGCATGAGAAACATGACAGAGCTTTGAAGAAGGTAACTGAGCTGAAGAACAAAGCAAGGAAGGACCTCAGACAAGCCAAACGAGAAGGGAAAACAGGGGAAGTCATCCTCTCTCTTGCCAGGAATTTCTTCTCCCTAGTCCGCCAGCAAAGCCAGCTGAAGAAAAAGTCAAGGAAGTCTAGCGAGGCTAGCTCAGCTAAAAAGACCCGACAACACTGCCACAAGAACTTTTGGAGGTTTGCTCGTGAACTCCTCAATGATGATGTAGCCTCCAAGATCAGTCCACAATTCTCAGCAGACGAAGCTTTTCATTTCTTCAGCACTACATACCAGTCAACCCCAGCATCCTTTATGAGACCCAGCTGGATGCCTACACCTCAGCCACCCACCACAGAGTTTGAGACAGACACGATTGTGGCTGAAGAGATTCAAGCAGTGGTCAAACGCACCAAATCTGGCTCTTCCCCCTCCCCTTTTGACCAGGTTCCATACCAAGTGTTCAAAAGATGCCCAGATCTCACAGCAGCCCTCATTGACCTCTTCAACTGTTGCTGGGCCACTAAGACCATTCCTCTAGCATGGAAGACCGCAGGGATCAAACTGCTTGGGAAGAGTTCAGCCATTGACAACCCATCCACCCCCACCAATTTTAGGCCAATTGCACTGACATCATGCATTGGTAAGATTTTCACCTCTATCCTGAAGAACAGGTGGCTCAACTATATGCTTGAGAATGGATATCTAGACCCAAGAGTCCAGAAGGCTTTTATGACAGCTACCCCAGGATGCACAGAACATCATTCGAAACTAGCCTCCATCCTATTCGAAGCCAGAAAGAAACACAAGTCTCTTGCAGTAGCCTGGCTAGACCTAGCCAACGCCTATGGTAGTGTACACCACTCCCTCATCCAATTTTCCATGAAGCACTATCATGCTCCACCTGAGCTGTGTTCCATCTTAGATGCTCTCTACTCAGACTTGTCAGCCACCATTCTAACACAAGAGTGGACAACTCCCAGCATTCCCCTGAAGATCGGTGTGTACCAGGGTGATCCACTCTCAGTAGTGGTGTTCAATACAGTAATCAACTCTCTTGTTGACACCCTACAAACACGAGACGACCTTGGCTATACCCTCTCAGACACGCAAGACAGAATCAACCTCCTGCAATATGCTGACGATACCTGCATTGTTGCTGATGGTCCAGCCACCTGCCAACACTTGTTGACCATGGTTGAGAGATGGCTTGCATGGTCAGGGATGAAAGCCAAGGTACCAAAGTGCTTCTCCCTTGCTCTACAGGGCTCTACAGGACGTACCTTTGACCCCCAACTTACGCTGGAAGGCCAAACACTCCCATTCATGGGAAACCAAACCATCAAGTTTCTTGGTCTCCCCATCAGAATTCCTCATGATCCCACCATGGCCAGAGTCAACCTCAAGGAGTCCCTTGATCGCATGCTCAAGTCAGTAGACCAGTGCCCAGTCACACGAAAGCAGAAACTAAAACTGTACAAACTGGGCGTCTGTCCACGACTGAACTGGCCACTAACCATCCATGAGCTTCCTCTCACATGGATTGAGCGACAGCTAGAGGCAACTGCTACACGCTACCTTAAAAAGTGGGCCGGTCTAGCCAAACCAGCAAACCCCAACCTCCTCTATCTCCCGAAAGAGAGTGGAGGCCTCAGTCTGCCATCTCTATCATCCCTCTACAAGCAGCTCCAAATCTCTCGACAGTGCCAGCTTCTCACATCCTCTGACCCCTGTGTCAGGAGGATAGCTGAGAAAGGTCTTCAGTCTGAGGAACTGGTACAGCGGAAGAAGTTCCGTCCAGCAATCACTGTCCGTAATACCATGCAACAGGACCCATCTCTCTCTAGGAAGGCACTGAGAGTGGCAGCAAAGAGAAGTGTGACAAAAGAAGATGACCATGCACGACTGTCCCAACTCCAGAGTCTCCCAAGACAAGGCCACATGGTTCGATCCTTTCCACCTGATATGCCAGCTGTCTGGGCAGAAGCAGTACAGGGACTCCCAGACGAGCAGTTCAAGTTTGCCCTGAATGCTGCTCATGACACAATTCCCCACAACGCAAACTTGCACCTCTGGAAAAAGAAGGACCATGACACCTGCACCCTCTGTGGGGATGACCACCAAAATCTGGTCCACGTCCTCAACTCCTGCAGGGTGGCAAGAGACTTGAGACGATACAATGAGAGACATGATGCAGTGCTGGCCCTTCTCTATGAAGTGGTCAAAGAACACCTCCCAGACACAACCTCATCAACAGTGGATCTCATCAGCTCAGAGTATTCCTTCCCCTGCCACATTGTAGCCACTGATCTGAGACCAGACATCATCTACTGGGATGAGACAACAAAGAAGGTGTCCCTCATTGAACTAACAGTGTGCTTTGACACTCTGTTTGAAGGTGCCATCAAGCGGAAAGAAGACAGGTACCAGGAACTACTGGATACCATTCAGGACGCCGGATACACAGCAAGCCTGGTGACAATAGAAGTGGGGTCACGAGGAATACCCAATCCCACTGGCTTCCTCAAGCTGAAAACAAACCTTGGACTCTCCAGAGCCACACTAGTCAATCTCATGGTTACGGCATCGAGACAGGCCATCACTGGGTCTTTCAAGATATGGTGCATGAGAAACCAAAAGTAGACAACACCTTAAACTCAGTGTTCTAATTATGTTGTATTGTAATCCGTTTGTAATGGTCTATTATTAGTAACAATGTGTATGTAGCTTTATGACCTCTGTGGATAGAGCCAAGTGATTGTGCAGTGCTTTTTGTAGAACACTCAGACAGTATGACCTTGGACATCTCTACCCCTCATTGTGTTGTGTATGTATATTGCATTGCAACTCAATGAAGAGTTTTTCAGTCAGAGAGAGAGAGAGAGAGAGAGAGAGAGAGAGAGAGAGAGAGAGAGAGAGAGAGAGAGAGAGAGAGAGAGAGAGAGAGAGAGAGAGAGAGAGAGAGAGAGAGAGAGAGAGAGAGAGAGAGAGAGAAAGAAGACTTGTGACTTGCGGGTCTGGACATTAGCGATGCTTTCCAGCAAATTTAACAGTCGTGTTGCTCATGAAAGCACCTGATAATGACTGAGAAAGGAGGATGACTAAGGAAATCTTTATGCTTCATTATGCTCTATGTATAATCTTGTAACTGCTGAGTGGACCACAACTAATCACTACAAGTTAGTCATGCAACAGTCTAGTCGGCTTTTGTACATTACTTAAGACACTAGTATTGCATTTGTAATGAAGTGAACATGCTTATTGCTTACTCTTAATGACTACATATCATAATTCCAGATATTATTGTGCTCTCAAATCTTAATGATTTCATGCACATAACATCATAATTATGTACCTAGTAGCCAGATGTTAATCTGCCCTCATGTTTGTTTTTGCCTTAGTGGGATGTTTGTTGTGGGCAAGTGAGGTTGACATTAGTTATAAGTAAGCAAATCACTGTGGGTGGTAGTAGTTGCGATTGTAGCCAACAACGAATTATCAGCAGTAGATCTCCATGACTGTAGCCTCTTGTAAAATGGCATATTGACAATAATACTAAATTCTCATGCAACTAGAAACATTAGTAAAAGATTACATCTTAATTCTTGAGAAGAATTATCTGTAGGGCTTCTTGCCAGTGTAATGTGCAATTGTATATTGACAATACTGTATATTTCCTTTCATGCCACTCTAATTACTGTGCCTCACTATGTTGATTAGTTTTCATCAACATACAGCACTTAGTCTAGCTGACTTTTGTTTAACACAGCTACGTGTTTGTACCTAATTGCAGGATGTTTTCAGAAATGTACTTATGTCATACATAACTGCTATTTGCTGTCTTCATAATGCATTTTCCGTGCAACTAACTTGTTTTGTCCATTGTACTGTGACTGTATACTTGTACTCTAAAATAACAGATTTTTGTGCATCAGATTCTGCAAAGAAAACACTACTGTATGCACTACTTTGGCTCTGTGGGATATTTTGCGGGCTGACTGGGTTGACTTAAGCAATTCACCGTGGGTGGTAGTAATAGTGGTTGCATGTAGCCAACAAACCACCTTCAGTGAATTCCCATGACAGTATGAGTCCAAGTTGCTCTGTCAAGTGGTTCTAAAATTATGTTTATATATCACCCTTGTTTCAGTGGTAACAGGTGGGTATTATTTTCCATATAGTGACAGGAAGTTGTAGATTCTGTTCCACATACCCACAGCAAGTTGTAAAATGATGTTTCCTATAAGCTACCTTGTTTACAGTGTAAACTACTTTGCATGTTTACTAATAACATACCTTGTTTACAGTGAAAACTACCATGTGTGTTTAGTAATCACAACAAGGACCAATCAGAGTGGAGAATATACAGATAAACTACAGTACACAGGGATTTATGGTCCATAAACAACCCTCGCACTTGGGCTGCGCCCTCGGGCTCGGGTGGTTTATGGCAACTTCAATACTGTACACCCCGGGGAGTGTTGGAGTGAAGAAGCATGACCAGTATTTCCTTCGATTGCAATCGGAATCTATACATCTCCAAGGATGGCAGTCATCATTATCAGACTCATCTGTCACATCTGTCTCAGCTTTATTTGTGTTTCTGATAGCCTGTATACAAAATTCCATATTGAGTGACACCTGCCTTCTTTGCCAACACATAGAAGATGTAGAATATCCCAATCATGATTGTGTGAAACACCTGCAAACAGAGTGACCCCAGAACATAATATGTGAATGCGGGTATTTCAGGAAATTAACTTTTTGTACCCTAATTTTTTTTACCACTTGCTCTTAATGACCATGTATGGTTTCAAGATATTGTCATGATGATGTACCTAATATACAGATGTTTATATAGCTGTCATGATATTGTATTTTACCTTAGTGGGATGGTTGTTGTGGACAAGTAGGTTGGCATGTTATTGTAAGCAATTTACTGTGGGTGGTAGTAGTTGCGATTGTAGCCAACAACGAATCTTCATCAGTGGATCTCCATGACAGCAGCAATGGTGCATTTACAAAGGGTGCTGCATAGACACACATAACAATTTTGTTGTGTACTATGGCATGCCAACATTTCCTTCACCACTTATATTCGGCCAGTCAGTTGTGTACCTATCTAAATTTAGTCAACTAGGTGTATTATCCCAGTTGTAGCCAGAGTAGCTAATTGGCCTATTTGGAAGTATATAAAACCTCATCCCAAATAGCCCAATACAAGCCAGCACCATGCAGCATTCTGGTCCCGTTGAACCAGGGAGTCAACACTCTTGAGACCCATGGGTATGCCAGCCTGACCCTTATCAATGGCCAAATAATCAAGTCTAGATGGTAGCTTAATAATGATGCGCATGCAATCAGTGGAGGGTAATGCATACCACCTTTTCAAGATGGACCATGGAACAGTAAATTGTACATCTAGGAAAAAGTGTTAAATATATAGCAGTCTGGCTAGGCCTGGGGGACGAGGCTATCTCCACAACTGCCAAGGAGCATGAGACAGGCTTCTATGTTTAGATACATAGCAGGCCAGTGTTGATCAGGCCACAAATCACAAGGTTACAGACAATCAGCACCTCCTGGAAGGATAATTATGCTAGCCTAGCATCTGAAGTGGGTAGCTATTAATGTTCAGTCTCTTCATACAAGAAGGGCTGCTTATTCCTAGTTATCTAATAAATGTGATGTGACCCATGGGTTATAATGTGCTTTGGTGACGACCTCTCATACAGATATCACTCCCAACAATGAACATCCTGGAGAGTTACAGGGACGTGGTGCTGAGAGTCAAGGTAATGTTTGTCACCACACATGGTGTGTTTGTATAGGTTCATTGCCAATCCTAATATTTCATTACCAAATGTAACATTTCCAATTTCAAAATTTCCATTCCGATCGTTATCAAATTGATGATTTCTAAATGTGACGTTACCAATCCAAGCATTTCCAATTCCAACATTTCCAATCTGACCATTAGTGATCCGAACATTTCTAATTCCAACATTTCCAATCTGACCATTAGTGATCCGAACATTTCTAATTCCAACATTTCCAATCTGACCATTACCAATCCTCACCCGTCACATAGCAATGAAGTCTCCAAGTACTATTTGAGATATCCATGTATTCCTACAGAATCTATCAGTCAACAGGAGGTTGCACTGCCCCTCCAGCAGTCCAGCAGTCAACAGGGGGTTGCACTGCCCCTCCAGCAGTCCAGCAGTCAACAGGGGGTTGCACTGCCCCTCCAGCCATCCAGCAGTCAACAGGGGGTTGCACTGCCCCTCCAGCAGTCCAGCAGTCAACAGGAGGGGTTGCTTCACCAGTGACATCAGGTGTGTAGAGTAATGGTGCAATTTATTTTTATTTGTAATTAACTTCGTGAATTTATATTATATATTGCAGGAAGCAACAGGCCTCACTTCCAGCCTCTGTTTATGAAGGTGACTGAATCAAAATATTCAAAAAAGTTCTCATTTCGTACTAGTCTTACCCAGGATGAATGAGGAAGATCCAGAAACAATGTTCTCCACTCGAGACAAAGTGCTTGACAACCCTCAGCGGGTATCCTTGTTTGAGCAGAACCCCTGTCATTTGGGCTTTACGTTCACTGGAGTCATGGAAGATAAAAGCTTAAAAGCAACCATGTTGTCTGCCACTTTTACAGATTGATGTGCTCTCAAAACTGTAGGATTTGATGATATTGTTGAGTTGGTGGGGGATGTCAATACAGAAAGTGGTGATTTCACCTATAGAAAGCCTGAAATTGGTATGGTTAATTCATTTCTAGCTTAAAGTGGCTTTAAGAAATTATTTGAGCTTGTGTAGGAAGCAAGTTTGGTGTGTGGTCAGGTGCATATGCATCTCCACTTGATCGTGTTGTGGTGATGGTATGTGTGGCAACTGGAGGCTACCACTCCCTTACCACCTACCAGTGGAAAAAGGATGGGGAAAACTTGGAAAGTGAGACGTTTCCTGTCATTTATACTCAAGATAAAGGGAAATATACCTGTCAGATGACAACTGCAGAAAGTGGACTGGTTGAGGAACATTCCTTCAGAGTTGAGAGTATGTATATGTATATACATCTTACATAAGTTTGAGTAGTCTATCATAACTGTCATTACTTTGGTACACAGGAATCACAGAAGGGGATGTCATCAGTGTTCATAAGGTTGCCTCACTTGCTTCTGGCAACACTAGCACTAGTGGTAAGTTATACATGTAGCAGCTAGTTTCAGGTAAATTATTGCTCATCGTGTATACATGCAGCAGCTAATTGCTGAAATTACCATTGTGTTGCATGCCATCGCAGATCTCACCTGTCCACTTGAGGAGGCATTAGTTTCAGGTAAATTATCGCTTCAATTTCATTGTGTATACACACATGCAGCATTTGTATAATTCCACAGGCACTACTAACATCATGTTGCTCGATATAATTGGGCAAGGTAGTTTTGGAGTGGTGCATCGGGCAATTTGGAGAGGGTCAATGGTAGCAGTGAAGGTTATTGCTTTGCCCAGCAGTGCAGACATGAAATTAGCCACTCAAGAATTTAGAGTATGGCAGTAAGTTGCATATATTTTATAGTAGTTGAAAGTGTATTTGCTAATAGACAAAAAATCTTTCTATGATGACAGCAAACTGAAAAGCTATGCTGTTTGGAATTGCCAACAATTTTACACTCTTGTGCATAGTTGGCATGTACCTCAGACTAATGAACTTGACTAATAAACAGTTCCTTGGTGTATGAGTTGTGGTATAGATCCCCCACCATGTATATAGGTGCATACAACACCCACACATCCTTTCACTGCTGGGAATTATAGAGGAGAGTATGATCATCACAAATCTAGTTCTGGGCCCCAATCTGCATGACCTGGTCTTCAGCAACCATTATGGGAAGGTAAGACATTTCTCATGAATAGATTGCAACATGCACTAAGTAATGTTTATATTTCTTCAGGGGAGAGCGGTTGTTTTACTCATGCAAGACCACCCCTAGTTAGAGATACAACTGTTGTATAACCTGTTACCTAGGCAGCACACTGTAGAAGAAAACATTCATATCTGCTGCGTAAGTAGTAGGATGTAACACCTATGAATGAATCTTGTAATTTTGTAATTTGTAATAATTTCTGCAGCTTGCAGTCACAAGAAAACTTATGATTGCTATCTAGATTGCCCAAGCCATATTGTTTTTACACACTGCAACACCTCCCCTCGCTCAACTGGACATCAAACCAGCAAACATCCTGGTAATACGTCTTGCAGCATAATTGTACTATAATTCCAGTGGTCAACTTGTGACATTTCCAGATCCATAATTGTAATTACATACCCCCTCACCCACCCCAATTTTTTTTTCCAAACCTTTATTGTAGGTCAATTTTCGTGAGCAACATGCATATTTAGGTGATTTTGGTTTGGCCAAGATCATGACCAACACAATGACAGTGGGCACAAAGACAATGTTGGCAGGAACCCCAGGATTTCAGAGTCCAGAGCAGTTGAAAGTCGAATCTGTTGGCATACCAAGCGATGTCTATGCATTTGGAGGTGTCCTTGCAGTCCTGTTTGGGGAGCAGCCACTTTGGGCAGGATTGAATCCCTACCAAATTATGTACAGAGTGACCATGGCAAACGAAACCCCACCTGTGAAGCACATCACACCCATCGAGATGCAGCATGTGTGTGATGCATGTTTCACCACTTCACAGCCCACAATCGACTACATTCTGAAGCAGCTGTTGAACATATTTCATCACTAACACTTACACTACTTTTAGTATCTTATCCCTCTCGAGTCATCATTCCATCTCTCATACATATACAGCCAGCCCACTCACTGCTAAATAGGGGCAAGAGAAACCATACTCCACACTGATTGTCACCTTTCTGGGCATATATCATTAACAATCATTTCACAGTGCTTTGTGATATCAAACTTCATTGAACTGGTTTTACTGCTATGTAAACTGATACATTACTCAGCTCATGCATGTTCAAAGAGAGTTACAATGTCAATCATGCAGTATACTATCCAATCTCCTCTCCAATGGTGGTAACCAACTTCACATAGAAATCCAGTGCCTTACTGATGTTACTAGGGAACACAAGGTGATGCTCCTCAACAACTATCTTTGCAAGTTCAAGGAACTCAAGTGATGCTGGAGGATCAAGACATGTAGCATACTCTTCAGCTTCAGCCAAATCACGCAAGTCAACTGGGCACAGATAATCTTGGGTTCCTAAGAAACATTAGCAAGGATGCATTACAAATCATCATGCCAAAAGCTAGGTTACCAAAATTTACTTAATATTTGTGGCATGAAGTAGAGCTGATCTGGAGGACCACCGGGAGCTGCTGAACACCTGCCTGGATTAATCTTATGGGTATTCCATTCATGTGCAACTTGATCCAGTTCTTTTTGAATGATATGCATAAAACTGAACCTCAGACAATCCCTAAAGATTTTAATTATAGAATGTCAGGATTAAAATTTAATTTAACAAAAACTTACACATGAACAACATTTGTCTCATCAAAGAGGCCACAGTGCTGCATACCCTTTAAAAGTAAGCAAAGGTTTATGTTACTACATATTATATGCAACACTCAAAGTCACAAAGTATAATACCTGAAAGAGATCAATCCACCACTGAGCATTCCACCTTTTCAGCTGGCCCCACCAAGCTTCGATATGCTTGAAAGAATAGAATAGTCATATTAAAGTGTATGAATGATTTTGTGTGTGAAGGATACAAATTATACCTGGTTTGAAATTGATTTGCCGTAACGAAAACTGCAAAACAGTCCAGATGATCACGTCTCAGGAATGGTTAAATAAATGCTAATCTGGTATTATCAGTTCCACAATCAGTACGTAGAACACGGGGTGTTCCTGTCAAAGAATTCATCACTGTTGGTCACTAAATATTCACAGTGCTGAATATGGCTGTATAGCCTATCCAGTACATGCAACTAGATGCACACAAGTAGTGCCATAATCAGTAAACCACCTTTGAACTGTTGGACACATTCAAGGTAGTGCCATGCCACAACCGCAGGATCATTGTTGGATATACCAACATTAAGCCATAGTATCTGCCGAGAGTAACTAAAATGAAAGTTTTGATATCAAAATCAAGAACATGATTTACCCAAGCATCAAGTTACCAAGAACTTACCCATCTATACACCCATGCACTGCAAATCCATATGGTTTGAGTTTATCATATCCATCACAATGCCAAACATAGTTGGGTCCCTACAGACAGTAGAAATGCTGCTGAAGGGTCAACTGTAATGTACTATTCAGTCCTTGTGTTCTACATGGCTACCTATATGTACAGGGTTCTATAAATTTTGAGTTTGGAGGTGGGGGAAGCTGTAACGTGTTCTCCAAGGAAGTCTGCTGGCATGCCCTCCAAGGCAAATTTTTGTTTTTAGGTCCTCCAAGATTGATTCTGAGGCATTCTAACAGGTAAAATCACCTTCTGAAGCTGCATTTTGCACTCGTTTTTCCCCATAAATAGTCCAGAAGTATATGTAGTATTCAAACGAATCTTATACTATGAATGACAGTAAATCAAAATGTTTTATATTCTAAGAACTCTACACTGCAATTGTCAAAAATTTGGGGGGAGAAGCTTCCCTGCCCCATTCCCCCACCCCCCCAACCTGTACATTAAGCCCTGTGAACATTTAACCTTGTTGCGGTATTTTCTTCTGCATAGTCGGTGTTGCTTTCTCCGCATTGAATCCTCAGGGTCAATGCTACGCAATGTTCTCATCACCATATCCCTATAAATAAATGTAAAAACATGCACACATTGGTTGATATTTTGTTCAGGATATGAAGGAAGGTACGTAAGATTTAGAACACTTTATGCGTTTTAAATTTAGTGCACAAGGATGATGCAATAACTACCGGTCGAGGTCACACGATGCAGGTGCATGAGCTGCAGGTACATAACCTCAACTGTTATTGCATCATCCTAGTGCACTAATTAAGTTGCATGAAGCCCTACCTAAGAGTGTTCTAAATGTTTTAGTGCTGTCACGTTACCTTCAGCCAATCAGATATATGTTGTCAAATTTTCAAGCAGTCAAGGGAGTCATTTCTATGTGAGTGGCTCAAAAAGTCGTTTCTATGTAAAAGCAGTTGTATGTCGTGTTATCACTAGTTTTGGTGAGCAAGAAGGTAGACATAACATAATTAGGGCCTTTTTTTACTGACAACACAGTGGCCTAATGCTGGTGGATTTGTGTCTGGAGAGCATGGGTTTCCACTCAAATTGATATCCTCGTTGTTGTCGATGCTAGTGGACTTGCTTTACAGGTTGGGGAAGCTGGCAGAAGCATCACAGAAGTCCAAAAAGAAGTCAACATGTAAGTGCACGCTTCTTAAGTACTTTCCATGTTCGTGTTTTTCATGTACTTGCTTCTGTGCTGTTTTAAGCCCCTCTGTGAAGTGATAAATTTCTAATGCTCCCTTCAGCTTGCAGTTACGTAGTTACAGTGGTTGATTCTCTGATACACCTACCTTTATTAGCTCCGTGATTTCTTGGTCGGTTGCTGCACTCTGAGGACCTCTTCTACGTAGGCCGAGCTGCTTCAAAATTCTCTTTAACTGATGAAGTGATAGGCACATCCTGTGCACAAAGTATAGGAAACAAAGAATAACTTTGTACTAGTAGCCATCCCTAAAGTAGTCATGAACAAGTTCTTCACATTCTCTTCCATACAGAAGTGCAGTTGGGGTAAGAACTGCAGCACAAACATCGTGACAAATCAGAAAGCTCACAACGAATAGTCCTAGTTGTATCCCAGCCATAGTCACATTATGTTGTCGGGTGCGAAGCTCATGCAAGCGGCACTGCGCATGCGCAAAAATGATACGCAGATAGGAAATGTACAGATTGGAAATGTGGAAATGTCCATATTGGAAATGTCTATATTGGAAAATGTCCATATTGGAAATGTCCAGATTGGAAATGTCTATATTGGAAATGTCAAGATTGTAAACACGGAGATTGGCAGAATGGAATGGCCCTTCTCGGTCACCGTACTGGTGGAGGAGTCAGTACACTATACAGTAGAAGTGTGCACATCACTGGAAACAGTTCCTTCGCTGTCAACAAGGTAGGATTTAAGAAAGCTTAAGATAAACTTCTGGATCTGTGGCACTGGTGCACCCAGTGGTAATGTGGTTCAACTGCATGGATGGAGGAGAATATGTAGATGGAAGTAACCGGAACTTTAATGGAATGTCACAATTAGAAATAACATTGACTAACTATGTGGAGTGTTCTATTCACAATACATTTTAGCATAAATGGATATGAAAAAAAATGCTGTTGCATGTATGGCGGAGGGACCTTCATAGTAAGAACACAGTGACTTTGGTAGCAAAACCTTTGATCACAAATCTCCGAATCATATGGATGGATAAATAAAAGTACACAAGATTGACAAAGTTTGCACCAAACTATAAATGAAAATTTCAACCCACCCACAGTCTGACCACATCATCAACACACCCACAGTCTGACCACATCATCAACACACACACAGTCTGACCACATCATCAACACACACACAGTCTGACCACATCATCAACACACCCACAGTCTGACCACATCATCAACACACACACAGAACAAGTGAAAACTTTATCTGTGAATTTATCCTGGGACCACTTCAATTCTACAAGCCAAAACTCACATTTGGCCCCAGAACAGCAATTTGGGTATGTTGAATTTAACACATCTTCACTGAAACCAACTAAAACTGAGTCCAGTTTCAGAAAATCCAACTCACCTCCAACAAAACTATAGGTATGCTTTTTTTCCACTCACTTCTAGGCTAGGGAGCTGTGTCTACAAATCTGCTCCCTGTCATTGCCCCTAAAAGTTGAGCTAAGTTACACACATTCCTACTAGCACAAAAATGGACCTAGCATGGTATATCATGTTGGTCCCAATGATGATTACTAATCAGTGTAAATTTGATCATAATCAGAAAGGTAGTAGCTATGTGGTTGACCATTGCCAATTAAAAAACTGAGTTCATCACTAGTATGATATTGCAACGTAAATTGTTCTTGAGCCTTTTCTATGACAGGATACAAGCTTTGAATCTTGATTTTAAAAGTGGGACCCCTTGTAGTAGAAGCCAAGAGGCATGCTACTAGTAATGAGTTCATAGCTACTCAAAAAGGAAATAGATCTACACACCAACTTTGGCCACTTTTGCATCAACCTTCCTGGGAAAAGAATGTGAAGAACTATACCCAGGAAGGACTTATGGAATAGTCATAAATGAGGTGGATCGTACATGCATCTTCAGAGTACAACTGCAAGTACATGATGAGATTCATAGTGGAAATGATTAGGTATACTGCTACTCTCTTCTGCTTTGAATCACATTAAAAGTTAATGTTATTATGCAGGAATAGTGCAAAATAGGGTTTGTATAATTCTTCACCCTACCTGGTTGTAGATGCTATGGGGGGTGATATTGCCAAAACTTTTGGGGGGAAGGTCAGTCTACATTTTTCTACTTATTACGAACGATAATTTCTATATCCAAATAAGCTGAATACATTTGGCATTTGAATATGTTGACAGTGTCCTTCAACCTGCAAGGAACGGTGTGCATTATATATCAATGGAAGTTTCTAATAAGGTCCATTCAGTGGCGTATAGCATCCCATTTACCTACCGAAAGCAATTCCAAATTTGAAAGGATATCCTGTTTGAAAGGATATCCTGTTTGAAAGGATATCCTGTTTGAAAGGATATCCTGTTTGAAAGTGGGTGTTGCACAATATCATGTGTAGCTAAACCACATGAGCCAAGTTGGTAAGCCTCACTGCAACTGTGGGTATCTTCATGGGTAAGATTGGTAAGCCTCTAGGAAAATTCCTGCACTTAAAAAGGCCATTTCAAGTAGCTACATGAAGCATGCTAACATCTAGTAGCTCTTAAAAAGCCCCTCTGGATAAATGGGAGCCTGTTTTCTGTTCCTTGGGCACATGCTACTTCTTGGCAGGTCTATTTCCTGCTCTTGAAAACCAATTGTGGGTACTATGGGACAGATAGGTAAGCCAACTTCCTGCTCTTAAAAAAGCCACTGTGGGTAAATGGGAAAGATTGGCAAGTTTCTAGAATATTCACTGGACACTGGACACTGTGCAATAAGGTGACCTGTGTTGATTGCTTACTGTACTCAGAGCTCCAACAAGCTTGATTCGAAAGAAGACTGATGGAATTAAAGGTTGGCCGGTAGCAATTTACAGTGTGGTTTTTAGTTGCTACTAGCTACTGCTGAAATAATGTTTATAACTACAAAACCTCTGTTTTTCTGCAGCCATTTCAGAACATGATGGCTCAGTCTCCATCCTATATTGTGCTTGTGGCAGCACTACTCCTTGGCACCCTCTCCTACTGCTGTGCTGAAAATGTGTACTGTGTCACACCCACTACTGCTACCTCATGTTCATCCTGCCCACACAATTCAACCCACTGTGCCACAATCTCTGAGTATGCACAAGAAGCTGAACTGTATTTTACCTCTGACACCACTGTGGTGTTCTTGCCAGGTGACCATACTCTTGATGTGAATATCACTGTTTCTAATGTAGCCAGCCTGACCATGTTCGGAGAGTCTTTCCAAGGCAAAACTGCAACAATTGTTTGCAATGGGTCAGTTGGCCTTAGTTTCACAAGTGTGGTGGACTTCAAAGTCCTTTCTCTAGCTTTTTCAACTTGCCGCAGGAAAAGTGATATTCTTCATGCTTGTAACTACGCCCTGCTTTTACAATCTACACAACATGCAGAGTTTGGAAACTGTTCCTTTCATGACAATCTCGGCACTGCACTGGTAGTGAATAATACCACAGCTACACTAGAAGGAAACATATTCACACATAACCACTGTAAATCTACTGCCTGTGTAGGAGGTGCTATCACAGCTCTCAGTAGCAACATAACACTTACTGTTAATACAATGTCTTTCTTAGCAAAGTATGTTAATGGTAATGCATTAGACAATACTGTGGAGCATAGTTTAAATGCAACCAACAGCTTTATCAACAACTCAGCATGGTTGGGTGGTGCAATCTTCACATCACACAATACCGTACTTACCTTGAATGGGACAAACAACTTCATCAACAATTCAGCAACTAGTGGTGCCGCAATCTACACATCAGACAATACAATAACTAGCTTCAATGGGATTAACAACTTTATCAACAACTCAGTACGTGGTGGTGGTGGTGCCATCTGTGCAGAACACAGTACTGTAGTTAGCTTCACTGGAACCAACAATTTCATCGATAACTTCTCAGTTGGTGGTAGTGGTGGTGTAATCTACACATCAGACAATGTTGTATTTACCTTCAATGGAACCAACAACTTTATCAACAACTCAGCAATCTGGGGTGGTGCAATCTGTGCATTAAACAATACTGTACTTACCTTAAATGGAACCAACAACTTCATCAACAACTCAGCCGACAATGGTGGAGCTATCTGTGCAGATTCCAACAGTACACTGATATTTAATAGAACCGTCAACTTTAGCAACAACCAAGCGGAGACACTGTATGAATTCGATACCTATGGAGGTGGCATGTATATTGGCTTCAATTCCACATTCTCTGTTTTACCCAACACAACAGTGTATTGGGAGAACAATCATGCAACTTTAGGAGGAGCGATTTATGTCCATGATGCTAGCCCCATTAGTTACTGTACTAGGGTTACTAAGTATGTACCGAAAGAGGAATGCTTCTTTCAACTTCCTGGTCAGAATCTGTCCAATGATATTGATGTCCAACTTCTTTTCAAGAACAACTCTGCTAATGCTGCAGGAAGTGTGTTATATGGTGGTGCAATAGATAACTGCAAGCTCAATGATCTGGACTCATACAGCTCCGGTGAAGTGTTTGACATGATAGTCCACATTGAAGATGATAACACAGCTTCATACATTTCCTCCAACCCAATTGTGATATGCCCATGTGAACACAATCGTCCAAAATGCAATTTGTCTTGGTATAATTTTCCTTACACAGTGTACCCTGGTGAAATGTTTCATGTTTCCGTGGTTGCAGCTGGGCAAAGAGACGGAACAGTTCCTAGTGGAGTGGTACATGTAAAAGAACAGTTCCCACGTACTACTATACTACGTTCTCAATACCTGCAACAAGCAAACAACACTTGCACCACACTGAACTACACCATATTCACACTGCATCCGAGTGCAGCCATAGAGCTGCAACCAGAAGGTAGCCCATGTTCAAAATTTGGTGACTATGCACTAAAAATTATAGTGAACTTAAATCAGGTCTGCCCACCTGGATTTAACATTTCTGAATCAACACAGTCATGTGTCTGTGAGTCAAGACTTGCACACTATATATCAGAGTCTGAATGCAGTATAAAAAATGGATTGGGACAAATAACACGCAATGCACACCAACAGGTTTGGGTTGGATATGATAACCAGTCACATGAACTGATCCTACACCCACTGTGCCCCATTGACTACTGTGTTACTGATAAGGTGGTCTTCCCCCTCACCAACACAGACATGCAGTGTGCACATAACAGGTCAGGCCTCTTGTGCGGAGCTTGCAAAGATGGTTACAGTCTGGTACTAGGCACATCTCAATGCAAAAGGTGCACCAACAGCCATGTCTTCTTGCTCGTCCCATTTGCAGTGATGGGAGTAGCACTGGTCTTTTTGCTCCTTGTCTGCAAACTGACAGTGGCAACAGGAACACTCAGTGGCCTAGTGTTCTATGCCAACATTGTTGGAGTGAATCGTACCATCTTTCTACCAGTGGAATCTACTGATGCTTTCTCAGTTTTCATTGCATGGCTAAACCTTGACTTTGGAATTGAGACATGTTTCTACAATGGAATGGATGCATACAGCAAAACATGGCTGCAGTTTGTGTTTCCAGTGTACATGTGGGTGATAGTAGGACTGCTGATTCTCATCAGCCATTTCTCACAGAGGTTTGCAAATCTGCTTGGCAACAACCCAGTTTCTGCATTTGCAACACTCATTCTTCTTTCATATACTAAGATCCTTCGCACCTTGATTGCAGCAATTCATATCACTTATCTTGAATATCCAACACACGACAGTATGGTGTGGCTGTATGATGCAAACATTGGCTATCTCAGTGGCAAACACATTCCACTCTTTATAGTGGCAGTGCTTGTCTTCCTCTTTCTCTTCCTTCCTTACACCCTTTTGCTCCTGTTTAATCAGTGGCTGCTGGCCATATCACACCTGAGACTCTTCTCATGGGTTAACAGGCTGAAACCATTTATGGATTCGTACCATGCTCCCTACAAAGCAAAACATCGCTACTGGCCCGGACTACTGCTAATCCTTCGCTTTGTTCTTCTACTTGTGTTTGCTTTGAATCCTCAGCAAGACCCCAGTACTAATCTGCTAGTAATTCTAGTAGGGACTGGCATTATTCAGATGTGGGCTTGGGTCAGTGGTGGGGTGTTTAGGAAATGGTATCTAGATGCCCTGGAAGGTTCGTTTGCTCTGAACTTGATCATCCTAGCTGCTTCTACAATGTATGCCTATCATGTCACTCACTCAGAAAGAGTTCAGCTTGCAATCGGGTACACCTCTGCCTCCATAGCACTAGCCACATTCATTGGAATTCTTCTCTTTCAGCTGGCAAATGTGACTGGAATTACTCCGTACCTTAAAAGAAAATGTGCAGCATTGAAAGCAAGAATCCAAAACCTACATCAAGCTGAATTTGAGGTAACGTCTCCTACTGACTTGCTCCCAGATCGATTGGTAAACCCAGGGGAGTATGAATGGCCATTTCACACTCCACAAGGACACACCATTGTTGAGTCAACAGATGAATTAACAGATGAAGCTCAAGAAAGGCTGACTCCTGTGTACACTTACGGTTCCATTAACTAGTTTTGTAACATCACATTTGATGACACACAGGGACTTCACAAACAAATGTGCAGTATTTTTGTCATTTTCTGTACCTGAACATATAGCTATATTTACTTGCTATTGTTACAAGTATTGATACTGTTCTTACTCAAAATGAAGTCAGTTTTGTTTAGATTTATTTTTTGGTCAACAAAAATGCTGTTGCTTCTGTAACTGAGCTGCATGTTGGTAAGGCAAATAGCTAACATTCTAATCTTGTAGTAATTCTTTCTGTCAACCAGTATGAATTTTAAATCCATCAGTCTTGCCCTCATTCTTGACTGGTAGCATATAATATCTTGATCATAGCAGTGAAATTTGCTTGGTCTTTTTAACCCTTGTGTAAAGCTTTAACCCTGTCCTTCATGAACTCCTATTACCTTGAAATGGCTGTTCTGCTACTTATTCAAATACAGCAATCTGTTGTTTCAAAGGTGTACAATGTTCAACCAGCCTGTGATCTGTGGTCCTGTGCTTAATGTGTGTGAGGGCTAGGTGTGGTCCTTTTGTTTGTACAAGTCAGGACCCAGGCTTATTGGCGGTACATATTTTGGCCAACATCACATGAACGCATTTATAGCACACATTACTTGGCAAGTGACTATAGAAAATGTAGTCACTGGCAGGTTTGTAGTGTGAACACCGTCAACCATGCCCATTTTGGCCATCTTGGATGCATGGTTGTCAAGTGCAGTTCTGAAGTTCCATTACTGCTTTTTGGCAACTGCATGATCTAACACAGTTCAACAGAGACCACATTATTTACCTTGTACATACATTTTGTGTGCATGCTGTGAACACTATGTAATACTTCAAACATTGATTTTGGTGACCATCTCGGTTGCATGCCAGAAGCGTACATGACACATTTGAAGTTCAAGGGATGCTTCCAGACAGTTGGATTCAAAGTATGTCTTTCCTTCCTGAAGACCTATAAATCAGCATTGTGGTAGAGAATTGCTCTCATTTCCTTTTTCCTCCTACTGTCTGGCGCCCTGGAAGATTGCCTTGGTTGCATGTTGACAGTAAACACACTGGAATGTGACCAAAGAGGTACACAGGTCTTCTAGAAAAACCATGCATTCATCTCTACCATAACAATGCAACCAAGGCAACTTTCCATGGCCAGATGTGCAAGAGGAAAGAGGAAAGACTAATTTACCTAAAGGAAGAAACTAAACCAAATTTCAATCCCAACTGTTGAACTTCATGATGTGCCATGTGCACTACTGGTATGCAACTGAGGTTATCAAGACATAGTTGAATTAACGCAAATGTTGTGATGGACTTGCCGGAAAACGTCGATGGAACTTCAGAACTGCACTTGACAACTGAGCCAGTATGTTCATGGTGATAGCATCTGGTGTTAGATCTGCTGTCAGGGACAAACCAGGAAGAGCAGACAGTTTGTTGGGCAGTACCTGGCTAGCTTGATGCTTGTGACTAACAATCCTCACTTATGCAGACCTACTTTACCTCCACCACAATAAATTACCACCAACGTACTTGGCATATAAAGATGTTAATTTAACTAAAGACCTAACTGAACACTAAAGCTGATTGGTAATCAAACAGTGGCTACCCTGCATGGCTGAAGACAAGCTCTGGTAATGACCGGCTCATGCATACTAGCTAGCTAACCTTGTTAAGCTGCCTTGTAAAACCACTTTCTCTTCAGCTTGTCTGCAAATTGTAAAGAAGATATTATCATTTGGACTATACCACGAATCTCATTATCTCATCAAAATCATTTTGCTCACTAAAAATGTCAGTTTATATGTAATGTTAGTCTTGGATTGGTACCATATTAAGTTTGCTACATAGAGGTTTTCACATCTAAAATTTATGAGTACATAGTCCAGATGACAATGCCCTTTTTACATTCACTCTAACTTACTAGAGTGGTCAAAGAATACACATTACTAGTTAATGCCTGTCTTTATAAACAATCTACCACAGATTTGAACTCATGCAGCAGATGGTCCTTACAGCATGAAAGTTTGGGTAATACAAGTGTTGCATACATTCTGTAAAGGATCATTACACAACTATGTACAGTGCCTATAACACTACCGTTTATATGTACAGTCACACCTACGTATGCAACAAGAAGTAAAAACCTAGCAAAGTATCCCACACTATATATGTAGCCCGTCCATGCATCCTGCAGTCTTATTTGAACATTGTGTATTCTTTGACCATAATGACACACGTACTTCATGTGTCTGTAGCTATGTGTGAAGTCCACATACGGTATAGAATACAGCAGCAGCTGTTTACGTATAACCTTCAGATCCCATCCTCTGAACTGTCATGTGCATGGAATGCTTCATGCAGATTTCTGCAGTTAATACATGACTACTGGCATGGAATATGACTGTCATCTTCATAACCTCCCTCTTCCTCAGTAACTGTACATACAGTAGCTGGTAGTGTTTACGTGTCAGTGTACAGTTTTTTGGAAACAGGTTTACTTGCACTCACCGTTTCAGAAGTCTCAAAGTTTCAAACTGAGATAGATTAAATTACACATTAGGTTCTAGCTGCTAATAATTACTCGCAAATTTCAGCATAATATCAGATTGCAGACAAATTTACACAGTCACATGCCTAGTGCTTTCTATGTAAATTAAGGCAAGGTTTCATCTGTGCTGGTTCAGGTTACATTCGAATAAGGTAAAACAACTGAGTTACTCATGGTAAGTTATCTTATCTTAGTGCTTTCTTGTTCAGGTCAATGCTTTCTATATCCAAATAAGGTAAGGGGACTTTTGAATGAGTTGCTTGTATACTAATTCAGTTTCGATTAAGCTAAGGGGACTATTAATAGGTCATTCCCCAATTTCGTACTGCTTCAGCTTAAAGGAAAAAGGATGAGTCAATTGTACTTTGTAAGGTTAGTACCATCTTTAATAAGGTAAGTGGACTAGGTAGTTTTCATACTGCTTCAGCTTAGTGCTATGCCAACAGTAGCTACTAGTCAGAGGATTCATCTTCATTGGGCGAGCCTGTACAAGCAGCGCACTAACAATTTACTATTTGTCATGGCACACAAACCATGCCTAACAGCAGAATTTGTCTCTGTCTGCTGTTACATGAGCGTTAAAAGCAAAACTTGATAACGCATTAGTAACTAAGTCCTCACCAGAGCAAGATGCTCTTCCTCCTTCCCTTTTTTCTTATATGCTCTTGCCAGTGACAGCTAGGTCTCACAGACCAGGCTACAAAGGCATGGATTAAGCTTCAAGCTGAGATCATGAGCTGACTCTCCTGCATTTATGAGTGCCGTTCATGCACTCTGGCTCGCCCCAACTAATGCATATAGACTGTGTACTTAGCTACAGGTTAATGGAAGATGACTGTGATGTACTTTATTGTGGTGATCTCCCTCTCTTCAGTCAGTGCACTTGTGTTCTTTTGTACCGTAAGCAGCAACATCAAGGTTTTTATATGGAAGCATTTGAATTTGAGAATTTTTTATCCCATCTGTCTCACATATGCAAACATTTCATCTACTTCAGAAAGAGATGGGACTCCAAAGCACTGTTTTTGCATTTCTGCCTCACTCTTTCTTTGACCACAACTACTACCACCCACAGTGACTGCCACAAACCATATCTTACAAAGCCAAAAAGAAAAACAATATGATTTAGACAAACATCCGGCAATAAGGTATAATAAACATGTTGATGCACATTGCCATTATGTTTCTCAGTTCAATTGAAGAAACTGAAATGTGCACAACACAGTTATTACATTAAGCCATACATGGTCAGCTTATACACCATATAAAATACCATGTGATGTAATGTATGCATGAAATGATGCTTATTTACAAGCCTTACATGGTCATAGTACAGCCTGTCAATGAGCTGATTGAACAGAAACTATATAGATTGGTTGTTTTAACCACAGAGTGGTTACCCTGCATGGGTTCTTTTGGCTAATTGTTAACAACTAGTCTAAGAGAGGTACTTCACTTGTGGTTCCCTCCACTTACTCCAGAACAAGGAAAAGAGGAGGAAACAAAGAAACTGGTCATCTTATACAATTAGGGTGTGGTATCAAGTAAACCATTTAGCCAGGGTAACCACTCTGCAGTTAACAACCGATCAATTTTAGTGTAGTAAATAGTAAGCTATTTTTCAGACCCAGACTATATAAGTGCATGTTGCGTAAGTAAGCAGTAAGGGCCAGTATCTACAACATTAGAATTCAACAGCATGAAACCAATAGAGATTGTCTTGTTCCTCATTCTGATCAACACAGAACAGACTACTGCCCAACGAGATGTCTGCCCTCCCTGGTTGATTCTTGACAATGGATCCAGCACTGGATGCTCTTGCCATCGATCATACCCAGCTGTCAAGTGTGGTTCAGACTCTCCATTACTCCAATTTGGCTTTTGTATGACTTATGACAACTCAACAGAAACTACAGAATATGGACCTTGTCCATACATTGCGCACTACAACACTACTTCAGTTGACTATGTCTTCTATCTTCATTTGCCAAGCAATGTGTCTCTAGTAAATGAGTTCATGTGTGGGCCACTAAATCGAGAAGGACCACTGTGTGGAAAGTGTAAAGATGGCTACGGCATTGCACTATACTCATACACTCTGGAATGCAGTAAGTGCTGGGGACATGGTTATGGATGGGCCTTGCACTATTTCCTGGAGCTCTTTCCAATAACTGTGATGTACTTTCTGGTGGTGATTTTCCACATAAGGGCCACTTCCTCCCCACTTAGTGCCCTCATGTTCATGAGTCAGATTATAGTGTACACTATTCACTTGAATACACCCTTGCACATGTACATTGAGAACAATGTTACAGGATTTTCATATGTAGCAGTTCAAGTGCTGCTAGTACTGTGTAGTATATGGAGCTTAGACTTCTTTCGTTCTGTTATTCCACCCTTTTGTGTAAGCAGCAACATCAAGACTGTTCATGCACTCGCTCTTGAGTATATAGTAGCATTTTATCCCATTATTTTCTCGTTTTACTCACGTATGTATGTATAAAACTTCATGACAACAACTTCAGGCCAGTCGTTTGGCTATGGAAGCCATTTCACCGACATTTTGCACACTTTAGGAGGAGATGGGACTCCAAAGCATCAACAATTAATGCTTTCACAACATTTCTGCTTCTCTCATTCTCGAAAATTTTATTTGTTTCTTTCACATTGTTGTACACCTTCCATGTTCAGTATAATTAAGCTGATATTTCAGACAAGTGTGTTTTGTACTATGACCCAACTCTAGAATGCCATGCACTTGAATATTCCATACTTGCAACTATAGCTGTCTGTGTGTTGGTAATATTCATCTTTTTTCCAACCATTCTTCTCATCGTGTACCCTACAAGACTGTTCAGAAGGTGTGTCTCATGTTGTGGATTTCGGAGGTGGCATGCTCTGCACATGTTTGTGCAATCATTTTAGGGACAGTACAAGGATGGAACCAATGGTACTCATGACTTCAGGATGGTTTCTGCTTCATTCCTTGTTCTCAGGATATTAACTATGACTTCATTTCTGATCACAGTTACGTAATGGTTTTTCACTATCAGTCACTTGGGATTTCAGCAGCACTGCAATGTATTTTATTCATAGGTGCTTCTGGCTTCTATGCTGTTATGAAGCCATACAAAGTGAACTATAAAAATAATATTGATTATTTGGCTCTAATGTTGCTGGAAATATTTTCATTTGAAGTACTTTTTACGGCATACCACACTGCAACAGTCTTTACGTACTATGTTCTGGCAACAGCACTGTTGTTAGGTGTTCCACACATGATACTAATATTCTACATCTGCTATATGTTAGCAATGAAGGTAAACATCACTCACTGCATAAAAATGGAATCCAAAAATATGAAAAGAGCATGTATGCAGGCTACCACACCTATAAGTCAAGCTAAAGCAGATGTGGAGACTGAGTCTGATACTGGCTCCCTACCAGACTGACTGGTCAACCCAGGAGAGTATAAATCAGTGCTACCCACCACAGAGGAACACACAGCTGCTGAGCCACAGAAAATGAAGAGCCAGTCAATGAAGATCCCAAAAGACTGATTTCAGTGTACACATATGGTTCCATTAGCTAGATGTCTGTGAATTACAAAAACATTAATGTACTGTAACAATACTGCACGTTTGTTGAGCATGGTCATAATAATTGTTTTTGTACTCCTAGATTAACAAAAGCATGAATGGACATAGTGAACTAGTAAGTTGCCATATTGCACTCATTACTAACTTTCTCAATATGCACAGCTTACATGTACCAGTATATACTTGTTCAACAAATCAAATTTTGTAATAAAGGTCGTCACAAGGATGCTACTTCAGTTAAAATGCAGCTTACTGAAACACCCAGCTCATGCAAACATTGACATGAATCTTCTGTATAGCACAAGGTGAACTAGGGAGGTAACATATTGTACCAGTGGTGCCATATTGTACCAGTGGTGATATATTGTAACAGTGGTGACATATTGTACCAGTGGTACCAGTTTTGACATGGTACCAGTGGTGACATATTGTACCAGTGGTACCAGTTGTGACATATTGTGCCAGTGGTATCAGTGGTGACATATTGTACCAGTGGTGACATATTGTACCAGTGGTACCAGTTGTGACATATTGTGCCAGTGGTATCAGTGGTGACATATTGTATCAGTGGTGACATATTGTACCAGTGGTACCAGTGGTAACATATTGTACCAGTGGTACCAGTGGTGACATATTGTACCAGTGGTACCAGTGGTGACATATTGTACCAGTGGTACCAGTGGTGACATATTGTACCAGTGGTATCAGTGGTGATATATTGTGCCAGTGGTATCAGTGGTGACATATTGTATCAGTGGTGCCAGTGGTGACATATTGTACCAGTGGTACCAGCGGTGACATATTGTACCAGTGGTACCAGCGGTGACATATTGTACCAGTGGTACCAGTGGTGACATATTGTACCAGTGGTACCAGTGGTGACATATTGTACCAGTGGTAACGGTGGTGATATATTGTGCCAGTGGTATCAGTGGTGACATATTGTATCAATGGTGACATATTGTATCAGTGGTGACATATTGTACCAGTGGTACCACTGGTGACATATTGTACCAGTGGTGGTGATATATTGTACCAGTGGTGACATATTGTACTAGTGGTAACATGCCAGTACCAATCTGTATGCTATAGGATAGAATGTCACTGTACTTTATACACCAAACATTAACTCAAACCCTACATTTACTATCTCTGGCTAAATACCATATACTGTATTTACTCTTAACATAAAGTGGTACACCTACTTCGAATCAACTACCTATTATCTTGCATAATAAAGGCTAAACTGGTTACCAAACTGGTGCACCTTACTAGTACCTTCAGGTACTTTACTGACATACCTGGGTTAGTACTGTCCATTATGGTATTTGTAAAGTCAAACTACTTCCAACACTTATGACAGCATGTGACCACTTTGCTTAGTAAATGTAGTGTTGCATACTAGTAAATTCAAATGAAGAAGCTCAGAATATTACAAAGATAAAGCATCATTCAGCTGGTATAAACTAAAGGTAATGAATCTTGAAGTGTTAGTGGTGTTGCTTTTTCTTTTGTTTTGCAGCAGAATCAGGCACAGTTTTTGTCAGGTGTCTTGTTTCCTTGAGGTTTCTTCTTGTTACTGTGTTCAGTTGCATTGCAGCATGTCCATGATACATTCCACGTATTGGTTGTGCTGGCTGGGAGGTTTTGGTATGTTTGCGGACTTGCTGCAGATTTGAGAATGTCATCATCTTCATGGGTGGCAGAGAAGTGGTGCTACCCTTTGTAGGTGATCCCGAACTCACCGTGTGTAGCTCTTTGCGTGACTTTTTTCCTTTTCCTTTTTGCTTTATAGAAGGAGGCGGTATAAATGCAACCTGGTATGGAGTTCTGTAACTGGCGCCTGGATTGAAAATAGGCATGTTTCTTGGGTCAATGTAGTTTGGAGGAATCATAGAAACTGGCGCAACTGGAACAAACTGTACTCTATTATGCTTTTTGCGGTTTTTCTTTTGCTTTTTTGTTTCCGACCTGGTATCTTCATGTTCATCCTCTTCATCTTCCTCAGCAATTATTGGTAAATCCTGGTCTCGGGGAGTTGGTGTGCATTCATCACTGTCGTCATTGATAGCTTCTCCAGTAATCTTGACTCGAAAAGGGCTGCCAGGAACATGAATATCAGACCACCTGATTGTAACAAGATATTCACCTGGCTTCCGTGGGTCATATCGGGCTTGTAATGTTCGCACATCTCGTTGATCGGTAGGTTTGATCTCAATCTTGAAGGCATCTTTCACTCCATGTAGGCGAACTTTCAGAGTGCCAGCACCAGCATCTCTTGTCTCAATAATGAAGGTGCTTGCTTGACCCACAAACCCATCTTCCAAACCAGGGCCAAAAGCTCTGCACTTGCTAGCATCTGCTCCCGGAAAGATCTTGAGGAGAAAAGGGCTGCCAGGAATGTGTCTTCCAGACCACTTCACACTCACCCTATACTTGCCATGTCGGACCGGGTCAAGCTTGACATCATGTATCCCAGCTGTGTCACCCTTTGCAATAAAAACCCGAGCTTGAGCACCTTGGGGGCCTACTGCCTTTACTGTAAGCTGCCCTCTTCCAGCCTCGGCAGTGTCAACTGTAAAGTCTATGGGCTTACCAATGGTGAGGATAGCATCTGGATCCAATGCTGGTCCATACATTCGACACATTTCTGCTTTTGGACCAGGTTGTGTAGTTAGCCTGAAAGGACTGCCTGGAATATGTTGCCCTCCAGCTAGAATGGTGATCAGGTATGCGCCTTGTATTTGTGTCATGTAGGCAACATTGTAGGTGCCATTTTTGTTGTCTCTTATTCGAACCTTACACTCCACCTCGTTCACTACTCCTGCCACCCTAATCTGAAGCGTACCGTCTTCAAGCAGATTGGATTGCTTTGCTAAGACCATAAATTGTGATGGCACTCCTGTCAGAGATTCCTGCAGCCCTGTGCCACTTGCACTGCAGATGTTGGAGTCAAAGCCCATGACAGCTGCTAGGAAAGGGCTGTGTGGGATGTGGTATGATCCATACGTGATCGAGATCTCATGAGTGCCAATCTCCCATGGAGTGAATTGCACTGCGTACGTTTTGTCATCAGTTGTGCGGATTTCTGCAGAGTACTTGGCACTGGGACCAATAGCTTTGACTGTTGGTTTTATACCTTCACTTGCATCTGACACTATGATTTTGAACCGAAATGGATTGCCAACAATGCCTGTTTTTCTGTCTACCAAGTCTCCAATGACTTGACACTTGGAGGGATCGCAAACTACCACTCGAAATGGGCTACCAGGGATGTGGCTATCATGGAATTTTATTCCAACGAGAAATTCACCACACTTTAGTGGTGTGACTGCAAGGAGCTGCAGTCCGTCACTGTTGAGAGGATGCGAGGTTGATCGAAATATTTTCTCGGTTTGTTTCTCTGTACATTGAAACTCTGCTTCTCCAACTCCAGCATCCTTTGTATTGATCCGAAATTCATGTGGTTCACCAAACTTGAGATACTTTGGAACTGAACCAAGAAGTTTGCACCTGGAAGGATCTGCAACCTTGACAGTGAAGGGACTTCCTTGGACTAACTTATTGATGCAGGCAACCTCAATACTGTACACCCCGGGGAGTGTTGGAGTGAAAGAAGCATGACCATTATTTCCTTCGATTGTCTTGAATGTAAACGGAATCTGTACATCACCAAGGATGGCAGTCATCTGAAGGATCTCCAAGGGAAGTCCTTGAGACTGGACACTGAAGCTGGTATGATCAAAAGTGCGGTACACACTTTCCTCAGGCATTGATGAAACACGGTACAGTCGGTTGTCTACGATCATGTACGTAATTGTGAGATGTGTGAGTTCTTCACCATTCCAGAACACATGGAGGACAGGGTTGCCAGCTTTGCTTGGAGTATACTCGAGTGTTGCAGTGCTGTCAGAAAATGTTGAGACCTTTGCTTGTATTGGAAGATCTTTGTCATACTTTAAGTGTGCATTGATGAAACCTTGACCTGCACTCTTGGTATTGAGTTTTAACTTGATAGGAGTATTGACTTGAACCAGTCGTTCATGATGTTCAAAGTCAATTATCTTCACCAGAGCTGAGTCGGTTACTTTGACTGAAAATGGGCTCTCGGGTATTTGGATATCTGACCATGTGATATCAAAGTTTACTGTCCCAGGTTCTTCAGGTGTGTAGGTCAGTGTGACAATACCAGGCAGTTTCTCACGTAGCGAAAACTTCACTTTCTTTCCATCCTCATAGAAGGCATCAATGTACAATCTGCCTGGGCCAGCCTGGGTTGTGTCGATTTCAAAGTGTGTTTGCTTTCCAGCTGTTGCTTTGAGAATTCCTGGTCCTGAGACCAAAATTTCTTCGGGTAGGGCTTTGAGCTGACCATTTCGGATCCTGAGGATGTAGGTTATCACCTTCAGCTCCTCAATTTCAGCATTTGTTAGCTCTGCTGCAGTGAAGTTTGGCTGGATCCCCAGCCTCTTCTTTGCAATGCTAAAAACCTTGTTTACGTTTTCAGCTGGCATTTCTTTTTGGAGCGTTGTCCAATCAGGGAATGTGCCTGGAAAGCAGGCATCAATGAGAGCTGCAAATGCCCTTCCATCTAGCCAGTCGGTTGTGAGATTGTGGATGCTCATGCTTGGGATCATTCTTCTGACCCACTTGAGAAGCCGAATTTGTGCAGGATCACAGAAGTAGGAGAGGTACGTCATGACACTGAGATCATCAATATTTGGGTTTGACAAATATTCTGGGGCAATCAACGCAGGGATTTTGATGTGGTTTCGAGCTATTTGAATAGCAAGAGTACAGTTGTTTTTGCGTTTTGTAGGGTCTAGTGTGGACACATCTGGGCCCACTCCTGGTTTCACCTCATTGATGACGGCCATGAGACATCTGTGGGATAAATTAGCAATGATCTGAACAATGGAGCTAGCTAATCAAGCTGTTTGGTATCACGCACTGGCATATGTTTTGAGTCAATCTAAAAATCTTATACTGGTACTGCAGCTCCATGTCTCTCATTAATGTTGCCCTGATGGCTATGTTGAATTCATTAATGTTGCTGTTAACCTTGCATATTGTCTTCTTACCTTCCATCGTTCCAGTCTGTGGTAAGGTTGGTTATGTTCCATGTAGGTAATAGTGCCTGCAGCCACTGGATCATCACTGCCTTTGTTGAGACTTCAGTACCTGTATTGAGAGAGAAACCCATGGACATGTATGCCAGCACCCTCATTAGTACTCTGACGTGACCACATCTGTGTAGCATAGCCTCGTTCCCAGGTTCTGGGAACGAGGCTATGTGCAGCAATATGTACTAGGTATACGCATGCGCATCATGTGCCTCACGCCGAGGACATGGAAAGTTGTCGAAATGGCGAAGCGCGGTCGAGATGATTCAGCTTCAGTACCTCTGCTCTGTAGTCTCCCTACTGCTCTCCTCCACCTATCCCGTTCACGGGTCAGGGAACGAAGTGAATCGCTCAGGTACTGTTGCACAAGTCGTCTCCTGTCACTGTTACGTATATTGTCCCTGGGATCATTCCAACCAGTTTATGCAAGCTCACCTTTGTTGTGTAGTCTCCCTACTACGATGCCGTGCTGATCCTGTTCACAGGCCGTCAGCGAGCTCAAGTGCACCAAGAGGGGCACGTGCCGGAGGGTTCGTAAACTATACGTAAACTCGTATACTTCAGTCGTAAACCCGTTACGGACAGACATACACACATACAAGCACAACCTCAGACTAAGACCCCATAAGCGCCCGCCACGCCCGCACGATTATGCACCTCACGCTAAGGCATTCGGCAATAAATACTACATTTGTTGAAAATTCAATGCATAAAAACTGTCTTAGTTCACTAACCTCTTTACTAGGCATTGATTTCTGCATTATGTGCTAGAACCAATCAAGTAGTGACTATAACTATCAAGGGGTGTAGCATGATGCAAATTGATTTATAGTGTTTTTGTGAAGTATGATTATAAAGTAGGTGGGAGGTATAGAGTGTATTCATGAACACTATTGTGCAATTGAGAACACCTCCCTTCAATTTCATAGCCATTTTGTGGAAAGCTTCAAAGGAAACCTGTCAGTGTCCATGTAAGACAGCAATGACAATAGGCAATGATGCATGGAAACCGCATACTACTGTCTAAGTAGTTGCAGTAATAATCTACAGCCTAGTAGTTTGTATTTATAGGAGCATCAAAGATGTGTTTGTGTTAACTGACACATGCCAGTTACTTACCGTTGTTGTTCCTCTAAAACAGAATTGCATATATGCCCATGTGTACATACAAATGTACGCTAGACTCTAAAGATGCCAATTTCGTAGCAAGGTGTTAGTGCTACAGTGCTTTCCGAACAGTTTGCTTTAATTATTCATTTGCATCTCCTACTTTGATACGAAAACAAGTTATGTGTGTCTATTTCATTTCAATTACCACCTTATAATATGCAGCAATAGCAGTACTGTACATTTCAATGGTGTAAGTTACATGGAACTGCATAGCTTCTATGTATGTAACTTTACACCTCCTCTGGTAGTAATGCTTGTAGCTATGTATACACTAAAAATGCAGAGGTTAGTGTCAACAACACTTATTGGCAACAGAACATGAATTTCAACATTTGTAGCAAATTCACAACATTACAGTGTAGATTATAAACGTGACTACACCATGACATTTCATGCAACTTTGTATGTAATCACCCCAGTTCTCAACAAATCACATTTACAAAAATTCAGAATTCAGGTGCATGCTTCCCTGAAATATATAATTATGCGCTACTGATGACAAGTTACTGATGATAATTTACCTTTCATTCGGAGCTGGTACTTCTGGATCAGAGTCCAGACAAGTCCTAAAATCAGTTTGAGGTCTCCCTGGTACACATTCTGGCTCCCTATGAGAAATGGAGTGCACCATTATGCTACAGCGTACTCTATTTTCCATAACACGTATTTAAGTATACATGATTACATGTATCTGTTACGTATTACTGATCAGTATATAGTCTGTATGACCATGGTTGTGCTACCTATTGGCACTGTGGAAGCATCAGTTGATCATTTCAGACTGCTGTACATACTTACCAATCCCAATGAGTTTGATGCCTTCATTTCTCATGTGTGTAAACGCCAGGTCAAGATTCACCATTTTGTGTGCAGTGACCTTTGGTGCTTTCTCGTACCCTCTGATCTTCTTGTTTGTAAGGTTTTCCAGCAGTTTGATTAGCAACGTACCATCCCTCAAATCAACACTGAGGTCACTGACAGCTGGACCGGAGAAGCTGGCCTTGGAGCCTCTTAATCGATCATTGAACCAATTGGTGAACGTCAGTTCCTGTCAGAAGAATTGTAAATCACGATACTATTATTGTTTACATTGCGTATATGCATATAAAAGGTACCAAAACCTTGGCATACAATCTTGTAATCTTTATAGCTTTAACTGTGATATCCACACCTGCGCCCACAAGCATAATTACCTGCACTCTCATCCAGTCGTGAGAGTACATATCGTGATGCGATTCAGTGGCAAAGAGGTCGATGTCGCTGAACGAGTGCGAATTGCCCCACGTTGGAAGAGCTGGGGCACTCCATACTGCCGTCAAGCTTGTCGCACTGCCAGTGCTGGCCATCGAAGAGTAGCGCTGGATGGATATCTGGGCACGTTGGGCAAAGGATGCGATTGTTCAAACAAAAATGGGTGGGGCTCTCATCCGTGCGTACAACTCTAGCGGACACGCCCATATTTTTGGTGCAACGTTATTCATACCAACACAACACTTTATTAATAATAATATCTACTGTCTCAGACAGTTACGTTTCGTTGAGAACAGTGCGGTTTAATGTTTGAACAGCTTTCCTTGTACTTGAGTACGATAGGGCAAAAGACTGATCTCAAAGACAAGTTATATTCAAACTGCACAAGCATGCAAAAACCATGTACATACTTACGTCATGTTGATATTTGGTACAGTTGTACCACACCACACTGCTCTGCTGAGAATGTGTACTGTATCACACCAACTGTCACCCAGTGCTCATCCTGCCCTCACAAATTAGACCAATGTCTGAGTATGCTCACATGGCTCAAATGTATTTTAGCCTAACACCACTATGGTTTTCTTGCCAGGTGACCACATTCCTCATGTGCATATCACAGTTGCCAATGTAGCTAGACTGACCAAGCGCAGAGAGTCTTCCACAATCAACATAGCAAAATTGTTTGCAGTAGCTTGAGCTTACAAGTATGAAGGAGTTCATATTCCTTCGCTTTTACATATTGCACCAAGAGTCATGGCACACTTCCAGTCAGTAAACATGCCTTACTTTTGCACTCTACATTGAGTTAGTTAACTGGTTCCTTCATGACAACATTGGCACTGCACTTATGGTGGTCAACATGCAACACTGTTAGGTAGCTACTCTAGCAGGAAAACTGAATTCACAAAGACCCACTGTCAATCATGTATTGGAGGAGGTTGTATTCTTGCTTTCAGTATTTAATCTAAAGTTCACTAGGATAAAAAAAAAAAAGGTTCTTTGAAAATATTGCACACGTTACACACCATCGGACTGGTGGTGCAATCTGTGCATTTGTAATGATGCAGGGGTTCCTTACATTTTAAAATACCTTACTTATAGTATCAGTACAACATGAGACGAAGGGCATCAGTACAACATGAGACGGAGGGTATCAGTACAACATGAGACGGAGGGTATCAGTACAACATGAGACGAAGGGCATCAGTACAACATGAGACAGAGGGTATCAGTACAACATGAGACAGAGGGTATCAGTACAACATGAGACGGAGGGTATCAGTACAACATGAGACGAAGGGCACTCAGCATAGTAAGTTACAACACTCAACCAACAACATGATATAAGGGCTAAAAAACCTCACAAGTCCCACTACTAAATTAATAACATTGCATAACAGTCAGTAATGGCATGACACATCACAAAATACTACAATGGAACCAATAACTTTGTCAGCAGCTCAGCAGATTAAAAACCCTGGCTGGTATCATAAAGATTCTCCATTAAAACTACCTCTGGAAGCTACAATCTCTGTGACCTAGCCCTTTGCACTACGCATGCAAACTCACTTAAAACTCAACAGAATGTTTGTAGTCTGTCTAAAGGACGATGAAAACATTCCTCCTGTGAGAGAATATGAACAGATCTGATCCCTGGTGGTGTTGTATGAGATAAACTCATCAGGTTCCGCCATGTGATAGTTCTGTGTGAGTACATCACCTCAGCATGGCTGTTCCATACATATGGTACATGTTATAGTGGTCGGTCTATTAAAGGCGGGTATTCCTCTTTGTCTAGGAGGACTTTCAGAGCAGGGTTAACACTGTAGCTGTAAAGGAAACCCTTGGAGACCACCGAGCCACTTTTTTTGATCAACCAATGTGAGTCCTGATGTGATAGAAACATTGTATAACGATTATTGCACACAACCATATAGGAACGATCAAAAACATATAATTACAATGTGTTCCCATGTCTATCTATACAATACATGGTGTATTAAAATATTTGAATGCGATTGTTCCAACAGTCACAGATATACAGAAATCCATCCTGGTCAATGGTAATTCCACATGGGAGACTCAGTTCTCCTTCTTCACTTCCCTCCTTGCCAAAGGAAGTGATGAATGCTCCAGATGTATAAAACACTGATACACAATGATTCCCTGTATCAACAACATACACATAGTTGTGGTCCACATGGATACCCTCTGGGCTGGATAGTTCACCTGGTCCACTGCCACGCCTTCCAAACGGTCTCAGAAATGTTCCATTCTGTGAAAACACTTGCACACGACAATTATAGCAGTCTGCAACATACACATCACCAGCAGGGTCAAAGTTCAAACCAATGGGATGCCTGAATTCACCCTCACCATTTCCCTCTTTGCCAAAGAAACGGATAAATTTCAGATTAGTGTCAAACACTTGTATCCTGTTATTTTTTCTGTCACACACAAATAACTTTTTGTCTTTACTGAGTGCAATACCTTGAGGATCGTAAAACTGTCCTGTTCTGCCACCCTTACCACCAACTAACTTCACTAACTTTCCATCAGAGTTAAACTTGGACAACCTATGTGCACCAGTTACATAAATGCTACCATCATCAGGAACAGCAATTCCCATTGGCTCCAGCTTATACCAATTGCTACCTGATTTAATGGATGTGGTGTCAATGCTCCTTATCATCTGACCATCTCTACTAATGAAGGAGATTTTATGGTATTCACTGACAACCAGTTCTCCACTGCCAGTGGTGGCTATCATCTGTGGACCATTAAGTCCTGTGATAACTCTGAGTGGCTTGCCCAGTAGATCGGGTGCTTGTCTGACATGCACAATAAATGGGCTACCGTGCACAGGTACATCATTCACTCTCACACGTAACGTGTGTTGACCTCGTGTGCAACACTGGTATGAAACTTAGTATGTGTCTGAGTTCTTGTGTGCTACATGGGCGAGAGTGATGGAACCATCCACACTGGACTTCAGCTCTGCAGTGACCTGCTTTTCTGTGGCACAGGGATCTCCAGCTCTGTCCATCAGGTGCACCTCAAATTGTGCCAGTTGGCCTGTTTCAGCCAGCTTCAAGCCCTGTCCAGTTGCTAAGCACTGTTGGAGGTTAGACTGTTGGAGGTGGGAGAAAGAACAGTTTCACATTGTGTTGCACAACGACAATATTTACACAAAATTCAGAATGGACATATTTTATGTATTAACAAAATTATTCAATTCCTCCAAACAGGTATGAACAATGACATCTGCACAACTACTGTACACAGTGAATATGTAGGCGTATGTAGGCATTTGTAGGCAGAAATATGTAGGCATTCCTCTTATATTCTTATCTGTATGCTAACGAATACAATGTCAGTACAACCACATGTTTTGACTTTGGCCTGACATATGATTAAGAGAGAATAAGTTCAAGCACTTTCAACTCTTGACACATAGACTGACATAGTGGTCTACCTGTAATACACTACATTTCTTCTCCCACAGTTCTGCTACCAGTCTCTTGAGGAACTCCATTTGTCGGTAGATAGCCTCTAGTTGTCTATCCCCCTCCTGCTTTTCACCTTCAACTTTCACCAACTTGGCTTTCAGCTCTGAAGTCTCTACCATCCACCTGTGTATTGCCTCCTCCTCCTCCTCCTCCTCCTGTTGCTTCTCCAACTGGGAGTTGCCTACCCCATGCAGTTGAGCCTGCAGTGTTTGTAGTTCTCCTGTGAGAAGTACAATCTCTCTGTCCTTGTCAGCAATAGTTTGCTTGAGGTTCTCCATTTCAGACCCTGCTACAGAAATAGACTCCTCCTCAACCGCTGACAGTTGATCCTTGAAAAGAAATATTATGAATTTCTATTTGACTGTTTATATACTTGGTATAATTTACAGTGCTATATTGCCATGGCAATGTTTTATACTGCAATTCTACAACATTATTTACATGTGAGAAGCCTTTGCTTAGTCCCCCTTGGTTTAAAAAAAAATGTTTTCACAGTAAATACGCGAAGGTGTTGCACTTATAACACAGCATCTATACACAGTATATGAAAAATGTGATGGCTGCTAACATGAAACTCCACTTTGCAAGAATTTCCTTTAGTAATAGTTGTACCATGGACTTTTAGGGTGTATGGGATTTGTACCCTGAGTGCAGATTAATGTATTCACAAGGGCAAATTAAGGACTGCGGACCCAAGGACCGGGGACCCGAGGACCCAGGGTCTTCACTGTGTTGGACTGCATCTGTTATGGCAGAAATACAACTACAGCAAACAACACTATTTCACATTATCACTTCTTTGCTCCTCAGAGTAGTCCCTTATCTGTCTTGCAAAGCCAGACTTAGACACTTAAAGCAAGAGAGAGTCTGCTTTCACAGTAGACTGATATGCAAATTAATATGCACTTGACCTTTGACCCCACAACCTGGGTGCATTTCTTTTGTAACAGCTAAGTGCATTGGCCCCACAGAAGCCTATGGTATAGCTGACTTGTATCATAATTAGTTTTGGCAGTTTTGACAAAGAAACAAGCCTAGTTGTTGTACCCACTGGTACATGGACTGTACCCTCTGGTACATGGATTGTACACTCTGGTACATGGACTGTACCCTCCGGTACATGGGTTGTACCCTCTGGTACATGGATTGTACCCTCTGGTACATGGATTGTACCCTCCGGTACATGGATTGTACCCTCTGGCACATGGGTTGTACCCTCCGGTACATGGATTGTACCCTCTGGTACGTGGATTGTATAGGATGACAATCTAGTCACTTTTGATTTACCTTAATTTCTTTAAGAAGATCTCCTTTGGAGCTCGCTGCAGCAGTGGACTGTATCAGCAACATCTCAACCAGCTTTCTCTGCCAATTTACACTGTCCTCCAACTTATCCCTTTCCCTCTCCAGTTCCTGCACTCTTGCAGACTTTTTCACAAATTCCATGGTCACCCTATGCAGCTTCTCTCTCAAACTACGGGCCTCTTCCTTTGCACACCTCACCTCCTTCTCCACCTCTCTCAACTGCTCTTGCATCCATCTCACTTCTTCGTCTTTGCTTATCAAGACCTCCCTCAACTCTCTTCCCTCCTCTCCTGCCCCTTCCACTCTATCCCTCAGCAGTCCATGCAACTGTTCCAGAAACCTCAGTTCTCTCTGCCTCAACTGTAGTTGTCTCCCCACCTCATTGTTCTTCTCCAGCAGCATCTTCACCCTTGCAAAAGCAGCAGCTGCCTGGTGTCGAGCGTGAATCCGATGATTGCTGGAAACCACTCTCAACTTCGTTGCCTGATCCAAGAGGTTGGTTATTTCACTCAATTGTTGCTCATCTGCCTCCACCATATAGTGCAGCTGCTGAACACGATCAAGCAGCTGTGACTGTAGGGAAGACATTTTCTGCACAGGAGAAGGTGACAAACAGAGCATAAGACATAGGTCAAAGTCCTGCTGAAAGACTTTATGTAGAACTTAGGAGGCAAAATTCTTAGCTTTGGTCTCAAGTATTTTGTAGCATGAGCTGAAAATTGGGAAGTGTTCATACTTACAGCCAAAACACAATGCAACTTTACAACTTAACAATAGAAGCCTATGAGATAGGCCATGGCCTGAAGATGGGGCTAAACAACAACTGATACAACATTTGAATTATCACTACCTCTCTCACAACAGGAAACTGCTGTAATTCTTCGCTCTCAACAGCAGATGGGACTGGCACTCCTATACATGTGGAAAACATTACACATGTAATCAACCACACCTCTAAAGAGATGAAAGTCCGAACACATGCAAGGATCTATCAATTGATAGTCTGTGTAGGACTGACTCACCATACTTCACTGCTACTTTCTGAGCGAGGGCTCTCATCCTTATCCCCACCAGTGCCCTGACCACTGCACACCAAGAAACCTGTGTGGTCTGCCTCAGCCATGTCACCAGCATCTCAGTTTTGCAGTCATCAGTCTTCTCCCTGTGGTCTGCCCTGATCTTCATCAGCTCAGAGGGAGAGATGTCCAGGTAGACCCCCAGCTGGAACCAACTGACGACATCATGCAGCTCTGTGATGAGATCTTTTATGGTCACTGCAGCTGAAGTAAGATGAATAACAAATCTGTAGTTCTGACCCATTGATACCTTTTTTCTGCATCAGTGAACAATTCATTCCCAAAGCCTGTATTCTCACATGACAGTTGCTAATGTTGTGGAAAGTCTAGTCACGTTGTTTGATGTCTGAAATCTTATAGGAGGCAGTATGACTATGTTCAATGGTACAGACAAGAGGCAGGAAACTGAACTAACCAAAGTGACACAACAAAGCAGTTGCTGTAAGGAAGTTCTTAATTGATACTTCCCTATATGCATGGCATTTGTTGATAGTCAGGTATAATAATTGTAAAGTTGTAGGGTATTGTAAAGTTATAGGGTTGTATTTAGAGTACTATAGTGCCAGATACCACAAACTACTTACAGGGCCCACGCTCAATGAATTTCAGCAGTCTTTTCAACAGTTGGATTGTGCTATAAACTCTCTATACCACACATGTTGCTTCATGATCCTAACGCACCTTGATCAAGTGTCTTTTGGAGACCTGTTCTGTATCCCCGAAAGAGGGACCAGTAGTCGAACATCTCACTCTCCTTGAAGAGACTCATGCAGGCAGAGTAGTTCTCCAGGGTCACTTCCATCACTCGGGCATCCTTCACCACTGCATCAGGGATCACCAGAACCAGTTGGAGCTTAACATGGGTGGGAAGGTTTGGAAACAGGGACCGCAGGTTCTGCTGGGCAATGTCTCTGTGGAGGATAAATTTCCTCAGGTTGAACTCCGAAGAAAAGTAGACTGGGAACAGTGGCACTTGCTCACAGCAGACATCACCAACGTGAGAAATCCCATGCATTTTCACCACTTCTTTCAGGGAAGCTCAAATGGAGTGGAGGGTGAGGCTCAGGTTGGGGTAGCGGCAGCTGAGTGACAGTTCACCCCCACTAGAATAATCAAATTGAGCCGGCTGACCATTGACAGTGACTGATGTCCTAAGCAAGAAGAAGCAGCTGTAGTAAGTGGTGTGAGGGGTGAGGCGAAGCTGGCTTGGGAGGATCTGAGAAAGGGACAGAGGCTTCTCAGAAGACATGGCTAGCTTGTGTGAGCAAATGTGCTTTCCACAGTGATACAGTGATTCAGTTTATGTCGAAATGACAGTGGTCAGTCGTTTCGGGATCATTACTACAGTCCATGGACCTGCCAAATGTAGACAGCATTTCGTATTTATGTGATAAATCTAGCTCTTCAAAGTCTTCTTTCGCGCGTGCGGGGAGAAAACAACTGAGGAGCAAATAGCCACGAGGCTAATCCACGATACCACGGTAAAATTGAGAACTATAGTAGACAACTGCCTAACGATACCAAAGGTGCTCACCAGACATAATGCGCTATTTGTAGTCCCTAGATGTTCCGATGTCATGTGAATATGGGGACCCCCGATTTTGGGGACCCATAACTATATACATTTCGGAACCCCTTCCCCAAAGATATGGGGACCCCTACGTATATCCATCTTTCTGTTGTGCTAGATATAGCTATGGCTGCGCTGAACTGCAAAAATAATGTGAAAGTCAACACATCTATGTCATCACCATGTAATAGTTTATGCATGGTCACTTGACTTTGGCTGTGCAAAACTACACTGCTTGTGACTCTGGCGCTCCCATAACAACGGCCATAAATATGGCCACGGAACTACATCGATCACAATGCATGCTTATTATTGTACCAAAGTACATTGCTCATGACTCTGGTGGAGCCATAACTAAAATAAAACCATAGGCGCCGGAAGAACTTTTAAAGGTCAGAATGGCCACGAGACTACAGGAAGCGTAACCCACTTCTTCCATTCGTAACCTGTTAACATTACAATTAAGGCGTGTACTTTTTACCTCAGTGTCACTTCCTGTCTTCTTTTCTTGGCTGCAGGTAGCTAAGTGTCAAGCGTTCTCTGGCTCGCTCCAAAATGCACGTGCCCCCCCCCACCCCCCAGCCTCAAGGTTTGGGGGGCACATGCTCCCCCGGCCCCCTCGCAACTTCTACAATGTTTGGTCTGTTGAACTTCAGGTTCAGTTTAGTCACCTTCTTCCACAGCTTGGTGGACTTCACTTGCTGGAAGATGTGGTAGGTAAGCCATCATTCCCCAGTCTTCTACCAGTTACGTAAATACAAATCAAATGCTCGTGCTGCAAGTTGTTGTAGAAAACTGCTTTATATAGAGGGGAAGAGAAGCTGAAATACGTTCGTGCATTCTTTGAGGCTTGTATAATCCATGTATACACACAATAACAAATGAGTATGTCACCATGGCAGCAAAATAACTATGAATCAAGTTAAAGTTAATAACAACAATGAATAATCATAATTATGGTCAGTAGAAAACACCACAACAAGCCACACTCACATAGCTAGGTGAGAATTTAAAATTAAGTTATGTGTGCACCTGAAGTATAATCCATGGATACATGCACCCAAACGATGGTATTGTTGCTATGACAACAGAAAGGACCCTGATTGAAAGGCAATCACTACTATACAGTCACAAAAGTATGTATTATGACGTTGAAGCTCAGTAGAAATACCGCTATGTGCCACACTCACTTTTATATGATTGCAAGTTCAGCAAGCTCCATAGTTAGGTTGTGGCAGGTCGTCAAGCAGAGATTCGCGGAGTCTACTAAAGTCTGCAACTATCATTCTGGGATTGTCTACAGGTTCATTCACAGCTTGTACAATGTTTGGTCTGTTGAACTTCAGGTTCAGTTTAGGCACCTTCTCCCACAGCTTGGTGTGCCTCAATTGCTGACAGATGTGGTAGGTGAGGATACCAATGAATGTAGCAAATGCTATGGAGACAGAGATGGTCCAGGTATACCCAAATATAAGCTGATTTCCTCTGAAGAGTTTGACACAGTAAGTGACAGTAGTTAGAATGATCAGGTTAAGAGCAAATGAACCTTCCAGAACATTTACATACCTGTTTGTGTAGACCCCACCACTGATCCACAGCCACAAGAAAAGATTCCCCGCTCCTACGAGAATTGCTAGCAGGGTTGCATTGAGGTCTTCCTGGATATTGAAGGCAAACACTAGAAGAATTACAAAGCGAAGCACAAGCAACAGTCCAGGCCAGTAGCGATGCTTTGCTTTGTAGGGAGCATGGTATGAATCCATGAAAGCTTTCAGCCTAGTACTGTTGACCCATGAGAAGAGCCTCAAATGTGACATGGCCTGCAGCCACTGACCAAAGAGAAGCAGGAGAGTGTAAGGAAGAAAGAGGAGGAGGAAGAAAAGCACTGCTACAGCCACACCATTCTGTTGTATGTTGGATATTCAAGGTAGGTGACATAAAATACAGCAATCAACGTGCGAAGGATCTTTGTATATGAGAGGAGGATGAGTGTTGCCAAGACAGAAACTGGGTTGGTACCTAGCAGGTTTGCAAATCTGCGTGAGTAATTGCTAATAAAGACCATCAGTCCTACTATCACCCAAATATACACTGGAAAGACAAACTGCAGCCATGTTTTGCTGTAGGCATCCATTCCATTGTAGAAACATGTTTCAATACCAGTGTCAAGGTTTAGCCATGCAATGAAAACTGAGAAAGCATCAGTAGATTCCACTGGTAGAATGATGGTACGAATGACTCTAACAGTATTGGCATAAAACACAAGGCCACTGAGTGTTCCTGTTGCCACTGTCAGTTTGCAGACAAGGAGCAAGAAGACCAGTGCTACTCCCATCAGAGCAAAAGGTATGAGAAAGGCAAGATGGCTGTTGGTGCACTGCTTGCAACGAGATGTTCCTAGCACCAGACTAAAATTTCTTTTGCAAGCTCCACATGAGAGGCCTGCCCTGTTGTATGCACACTGAACATCTGTATTGTTGAGAGGAAAGACCACCGTGTGAGAGACACAGTAGTCAAAGGGGCAGAGTGGGTGGAGAATTAGTTCATCAGATTGACTATCATACCCAACCCAACACTGTTGGTCTGACTTGTGTATTATTTGTCCTATTCCATTTGTTATAAAGCATTCAAGTTTATATTGTGCAAGTCTTTGTTCACAGACACAGGATTTTTTGACTCAGAAATGTTACGTCCAGGTGGGCAGGTCCGATTTAAGTCCACTACAATAAGTAGTGTAAATGTGTCACCAAAAAAATCATAATTTGAACATGGGGTACCTTCTGCTTGCAACCTTATGGTCACACTCTGAGACAGTGAAAACACAGTGTAGTTCAGTTTGGTGCAGGCGTTGTTTGCTAATTGTTGGAGGTATTCAGAATTTTGAAGAGTAGTACCTGGGTAGACAGTATCGTCTATTGTACTTATCACTTTGCTAGGAACTGTTCCACCTCTTTGTCCAACTGCACCCACAGAGACGTGAAATGTTTCACCAGGATACACTGTGTATGGAGAACTGTACCATGGATATGGATAACTACAGTTTGGATAGTCAAGTTCACAATTGCATATTTGAAGTGGATCAGAGGAAATGTTGGAAATTGTGTTGTCATTACTATCATTGTTGTGGACTATCGTGTCAAACACTTTACCAGAGTTATGTGACTCCAGGCCATGAGTGAGTTTGCAGTTATCTATTGCACCGCCATATAACACACTTCCTGCAATATCAGCAGAGTTGTTCTTGAAAACAAGTTGGACATCAATATCATTGGACAGATTCTGGCCAGGGAGTTGAAAGAAGCATTCTTGTTTTGGTACAAGTGTAGCAAATGGTGTACAGTAACTCATGGGGCTGGCATCCTCAACCTAGGTAGCTCCTCCTACAGTTGCATGATTGTTCTCCCAATACACAGTCGTGTTGGGTAAAATGGAGAATGTGCAATTTAGTCCCATAACTGCTCCTCCGCCAATTGTACGTCTATTCACATCCACTCTACCTATGCATACATTGTTAGTAAAGTTAGTTGTTCCATTGAATGTCAGTTTACCGTTAAACATATAGATAGCTCCCCCCCCACCAACTGCTGAGTTGTTGATGAAGTTGTTAGTTCCATTGAAGCTAAGTACAACGTTGCTAGTGATACATAAAAATGTGAAGAATGCACCACCTTGACCTGCTGAGTTGTTGATGAAGTTGTTGATTCCATCGAAGCTAATTACAGTATTGTCATATGTACAGATCGCACCACCACCAGTACCACTCTTGTCCAAACCAGGATAGCCTGCTGAGTTGTTGATAAAGTTGCTGATTCCACTGAATCTAAGTACAGTATTGTTTGATGTGTAGATTGCACCACCATAATTATCAGCTAAGTTGTTGGTAAAGTTGTTGGTTCCATTGAAGTTAAGTACAGTATTGTCTGATGCATAGATGGCTGCACCAGAGTAGGCTAAGTTGTCAATGAAGTTGTTGACTCCATCGAAGCTAACTACAGTATTGTCATATGTAAGGACTGCACCACCATTACCACTTCCTGAGTTGTTGATAAAGGTGTTGGTTCCACTGAAGCTAAGTACAGTATTGTCTAATGCATAGATGGTACCACCATCACAACCAAGCTGTCCAATTAATCCTGCATTATTATTGAGGAAGGTTGTGTTCCCAGTGAATGTTAGGTTGCTAGCAAAAGCTGTAATACCTACTCCAGCTATGATGTAAGCTCCTCCTCTAATGCTACCACAGAGCAAATAGTTATGTGTGAACTCAGTGTTTCCTGTCAGAGTAATATTGGTGTTATTCACTACAAGTGCACTGCCAATGTTGTCATGGAAGGAACAGTTAACTAGTTCAGCATTATGTGTAGAGTGCAAAAGCAGGGTCACATTGGCAATAGCTACAGGCAAACCAGGTAGTGTAATAGCATATTTCCTGCTGCAAGATGTAAAAGATAAGGAATATATTTTGAAGTCCACCATACATGAAAAGCTGAGGCCGACCAGCCCATCGCAAACAACTGTTGCTATGTTGCCTGAGGAAGACTCTCCATGCATCGTCAGCCTGGCTACATTGGCAACTGTGATATTCGTATCAAGAGCATGGTTACCTGGCAAGAACACCATAGTGGTGTTGGAGGTAAAATACAGTTCAGCTTCTTGTGCATAAACAGAGAGAGTGGTACAGTGGGTTGAATTGTGGGGGCAGGATGAACATGAGGTGGCAGTGGGTGTGACACAGTACACACTCTCAGCAGAGCAGTAGGAGAGGGTGTTAATGAACCGTGCTGCCACAAGAACAATGAATAGTGTGGACTGAGCCATCATGTGTTGGGGTATCTGCAAAAAAACAAGTTTAAAAAGAATTTGTATTTATACCCAAATTCTGAGGGTGATTGTAAGTGAAACCATGAGAATGGCAAACATCATGCACACAATGAAAAACACTATGGAAATGTGTACACTTATCTAGATATGCTACAAGTATAAAATCTCGGAGTGTGAGCTTGTGGCTACTATAGCTTCCAAGGTCTACATAGCTACTTTCTGGGCTGTGAGTATCCAAAATGCATAACTCACTGACCACCCAGCACTTCAAAATTGCAAAGTACGTATAATTATTGCTTTAAATATCCTGCTTTAGCTGGAAATGAGGACATATTTTATGGTGAAATACAGGAAAGTGAAAACCCAGCAGTCGCCATCAATTGAACCAAGTGTTCCTGACTTGAGCTGCCAGCGCTCTAGCAATGAGCTATATACAACAACTGGACAACCACCAGTCCTCACAATCATCTACATGCATGTACTGCACAGATACAGTTGGTACTGGATGTTTCCTAGTTTCCACGCACAGCCATTCTTCTCCGGCCATTATAATAATAGTCAAAGATTCACTGGCAATACAAAGCATTCTTGTAACTAGTCGCTATGAGTTACAAAGGCATTCATGTCAGGAATTGGACATCTCAAACATAGTATGGTTGTGACTGGAGAATTGGATTTGGAAATCGGCTAGGAAATGCAGGCATTGAATTATTCAACTTTGCTGTAGCTCTACAATGTACACTATAATCTAAGTCCCTACTATAGCTACTATAGTGCAGACTCTTACACAAAATGAATGTACCTTCAGGATCTGTGAACCGACAGTAGATGGTCTCTCTAGGTTCAAGTCCAATAGAGTAGAGCAATAAAGCAAATTCAGGTATATACTGCATGCCACAGTGTTCTTGACCATCAAGTGTGTGAGTTCAGAGATAGCCTCAGATTTATATGTGGCAGTTGCAATCAGGTGACTTCCTGGATGCAAGATTGGCTGTAGCTACTTATGTAAACATGATAGAGTTAACACCACACAATGACTGTGAGTGAACTATGAGTGCTACATGATCACTATGATGTCACCTGACAGGTATTCTGAGGTTAGTGGGAGATGCCCCTCAGTATGTCTACGGCAGCCCATGGAAGGTATGGGGCACCACATGAATTCTGTGAATTCTGTCACCTGCTGTTAATTAGGAGGGGATGCCCCTCAGGACTGCAAAAATAGGTCATCATTGCTCTCATTAAGTGTTTCCATGGCAACATGGCCATTATAAGCTGCTGCTTAAATTAATCCAACCCAAAAACAACCACTGAAGGTTGATACAGATACCATAATCTCTCAAATCTAGGCCCACAGTTGAAAAATAATAATAAATCCCTCTTTAATGACCACTGTTTGATGCTGTAGCTAGTACATGCTGGCTACATTAAACAAGAAGCATTAAAGAAGTAGTGCTATGAAAGAGGTGGGACTTGGAAGTAATACACCATGCATTACCAGTAGCTGTACCTAGAAAGATGATGTTTACATTAGTTAAAATCAGTTTCGTGAACTGAAGGTTGTGATACACATGTGATAACTAAGGAGAAATCTACTGGTGGCCATTTTAACAGCACTCAACACTCAATACAATGGCCTGAGGACCATCATACAGTACCACTAGGTATGTTGCTTATTATAATGCTGTGTGTCCAATTCCAGTGATAGTGGTATGGTACATGCATGTCCAAGTGTTCCTGTCAGTTTGCAGACAAAAAGCAACTACTGTTGATACTTATTTTTAGCTATCCTATATGTATCACAAGACCTTCTTTAGGGACTGAGTAAGACAATGCAACATGAAAACAATCAGTGATGTACTTTGTACTGTGAACAATACTACTCTTGTCTTGTCAACACCAGTTGTAATTGCTGCATGTGTGGCATTGTGCTAGTTCCAACTGCTGCAGAAATATCAAACCATGTGACTGCACTGACTGGTACTACATAGTATGAAGTCAGAGCCATGTTGTAGTATTATACTTGCTATGTAGCCTTGTTCCCAGCAGCTTTTGTTATATAGAGTTTACAAAACAAAAACACTAAAAACAAACAAACAAAAAAACAAACGGAGAGGAGCCTGGTTACCATTCTGACTGACCACAGCTCTGACTGACTACCACTCTGACTGTCCACTGCTCTGACTGACCACAGCTCTGACTGACCACAGCTCTGACTGGCCCCTGCTCTGACTGACCATAGTTCTGACTGGCCACGGCTCTGACTTGCCATGGCTCTGACTGGCCACCACTCCGACAGGCCCTCAATTGCTGTAACTGGCTCTTGCTCAGACTGACCACCACCCTGACTGGCCCTCGCTCAGACTGACCACCATCCTGACTGGTGACCACTCTGACTGGCCTCCACTCTGACTGCCCACCACTCCGACTGCCACCGCTCTGACTGACCACCCTGACTGGCTCCAATTCTAATTGGCCCCCGTTATGACTCCCCCAATTTCCCCCCAAAAGATGTGTACCTTAAACAATGGGATCCAGAAGAACGGAATTCTAAATCATGATTTCGTGTGAACCCCAAGGGGCTTTCTTCCTCTAATTGTGTGTGTGTTGGGGAGCAAGAGTCTGGCCAGTAAGCACTCACCACAATGCAGTGATGGAGTCCTTACAGCTCCCCAAGTCTCAGCAGCTCGATAGTCTCAGCAGCCATACATGTTCAGTTCAAAACATGTAACATTGAAGGAATCAATATAATGAGAATGTTTTCATGTGACACAAAATAGAGCCTTGAAAACACATACCCCAATGTAGTGATGGAGCCCTCCTCTCGGTGGTGCAACCTCAAGTGTACTAGTGTCTAACTAACCATGCATGTGGTGATATGCAATGAAAGGCAGGCCTAGATGCTACACAGACTCACCGACTGCATGTACACACGTGATACAGATACGTTAACTAACTACTCAACTTTCACAGTGCTAAATGCAGTACACAAGCTATAGAGACAATGTTGTGGTTGGCTCCTGGAGTGATAGTGGTATGAAACACTGTAGATGCACTGTTGGTGCAATTGATGAGTGCCTGGTAGCTGAGCTGGAAGACTGTGGTCTCACTCCAAGGACTTTGCTTTGAGTATTTCCATATATACAAGACACTGTCATGCTGAATGTATACATACTGTCCATCTGTAGTCGGCCAGTGGCTGACATGAGAAATATTTCATGAGAACTATTTATTGTGTTGCATCATAGCACTTAGTAACCAAACTAAGACCAGAGCTTTAGGAACTAGGCATGGTAATGTAAGAGAAAAGCAAAAGATGTTCATCAAAATCATCCCTAGTACGTACCTTGGTAGCTATCTAGTAGCCTTGCATCCAAGCTGTTTTGCACGTGTTGAAATGAGGCTATAGAGGTATCCAGTTATTGAAAGACCAGATCTAGACTTCTTTTGGGACTCTTAAGCATCAATCTAAAGCCAGAGGCAAAGGCAAAGCTATTGCACAAGACCAAGATGGGATCTTTTAGGGACTACTCCAGACAATGCAACATGAAAGTAATCAGGAATGTATGTGCACTGTGAACAATACTAGTCTTAAGTAATCAACACTATAGTTACTACATATTTGGTATTGTGCATGGTTCCAATAGTTATGGAAATACCAAACCATGTGACTGGTACAATGCTCACCATGTAGTGTGAACTCCACTTCAACATACAAGCTTCTCCCCAACTTTTTGTCACACACAGTCAGATTAGTGTACAACTGACTAAATACATTCCACTAAATGGTATCGCTAACATGTGAAGAATACTGTGGTCATACTATTCCAGACAGTGACAATAACCCACCAGACCTGAATTGATGATATGTGGCAAAATAGAGAAAGGAAAAAGATGGCAGTTGCCAGACCAGGCCACCAGTGCTCTAGCACCAAGCTATGACGGATGGTGGCTGTGGCTCAGAAGGTAGAGCACTGGTGGTTCAAGCCAGGAGCTCAAGGTTTGATTTCACTTTCAACTAATATCAAACACTTCTTTACTTCCAGCTAAGGCTAGATGTCGAGATTTAGCTACTCAATAACCTTCTGATCAACAGTGGTATAATGTTCATCAAAATCTCCTTCGCCTGGCCACAGTTGCAGAAACCACCTCCTGTCAGCCTAGTCTAACAACAGTACACACTACAAGCTACAAAGTGCCACCATTCTTATAATGTTGTTTACAATGTCAATCATCTTGCCTAGACTCGTCCAGATTGAAATTTTCGTGGTTTTTATTTTCGCGAAACGAATGTGTGACGCTCTGACTACACCCCTACAGTTGATGGCCACGCCCCACATGCGAACCGAAGAAACAACATTGAAGGACGAAGCGAAGAAGCAAGCTTGTACAACAATGGCCTAGTCTTCTTTTTGTGTGGAGGCCTTCGCAATTACGAAAGCATCAGGACTGCCCCCGTGGGCGAGAAACGGGCTTGTTGAAAAAGAAAACCGGGTTCAGCACTGTTGATCTCGACTTCCACAACTCCGGAGCATCTCTTACGGGTTCGTTGGCATTTTGTACAGTAGCAGGCTGATTCTTCTTTACAGCGACCACTTAGAGGGCAGACAGACCCACACGGGTACAAGTTCGTATTGACCATAGATAATAGAGCATCTATGGTATTGACTTACGCACAAAATGACGTCATCAATTTCCATCTTAGTGCTGTTTCTATTTTCGCGGTAGTCTCGTGCCCAGACCCCACCCTCTCTGGGCACGAGACTATTTTCGCGGATGCAAGTAGTCTGCCCATGAAAATGGCGAAAATTTGCACCCAGCGAAAATTTCTCGCTGTACGGTATCACTCTCCCAAACTCGTAATATTACAATACTTGAAGGATATGGCACAGTCTCCATTACCCTAGCCTCGTTCCCAGGCTCTCCCCTCGCCCCGACGAAAAATAAAAACGGAGGGTCTGGTATCGATTCGCACGTGATAGCAAAAGGGAAGAACGTGAGAACTTCTTTGCTTCTCTAGACCTTCACAACACTGACCGCCGGAAACTTTTTCGTACCATCCGACAGAAGAATGGCCACCAAACGGTCCCCACCACTCAGCTAGTCTCTAGCCTGGGAACGAGGCTACCATTATATAGGGACACTTTCATATCTCTTTTACCATGCACTAACACGATAATTATATATGTACATCAGTATTACTGTAAAAAAAAAAAATAGGTAGTTTGGACCCATTATATACTTAAATTGCATCATTGGACACTCTACACCAAGGAAAAGTCCTGATTTGACTTTCCAGAACAGTAGTAAATTTCATGAGAGAAGTATACACTTCAAATTGGAAGCTAAAATAAGCAGTATGGGACTCCACTTTGTACCAATAAGAGGTGGGAATTGAGAACCAAAGTGAGTCAAAACAACTTTTCGCATCCACCCACACCGGAGTTACTCATACATATTATGTAATAGAGAGCAATGTTTCATTGGTGTGACGTGCATACATTTCAAGTGGGTACGTAGTAGCTCATGGATAGTCTCATTTCCAGGCCACTCCCAGATTTTATCTCGCATCTGATGGAGAAATATCCAGTGTGTTGCCTGGGAACAAGGCTAACTCTCGGACTGCCTGAATAATTATTGTAACAGCATGTGGTCAGTAAACAAAGTTTGTATACCACCGTTCAGTGCTGTGTAAACAGTTTATGAAACAGCCTCATATTCGAATATCACCGCCATATCAGTGTCAAATCTTTCAACCCAGTCCCCTAAAATTTGAAATGATATTGTGGAAAAGTGACAGAGGTGAGCAAAGACAAGATGTTGCTATGTACTAAAGTTGATATCCTTTTCTCAGCTTGAATTGTAAGCAAGTGCATCATACAGTCTCTTCCAAAAATACTTCTGGCATCGTTGTTGGTTGTCTTTGTATCTTGGGTAGTCCAGGTAGTACAGCTGTGCCATAAAGGTTGGGACTTCACAGGACTGATAGAGGATAGGGATCAAGATGTGCTTCTTGGCACCTGCATGGTAATGAGAAACCATAAACATGAAATATAATATGTTGGTCTGTGCAGAAACAGAGAGATATAAAGACACTAACATAACTATGCAGATCTTTAAAGTAACCCAGCAGCACTCAGCTAGAATGGTAGCTTGTAGATACATAGTTTGGGACTCACTTAAGTATCACAGCATTGCATGTGACAAACCAAGGTCAGTATAACTCATTTTGGTCACTTCAGTTTCTTACCCTTTTCCACATGATTGGACAATTTCATTAGCAAAGTATTCTCCCATGACATTTACTGTGAAGCCAAATCAAGTTCTTAGTCTGTTTGGAATCTTAAGAGGTAGTAGGACTCCACTGTGTTTAAGAATGCAGACAAACAAAAGAAAACTGAGGTAATCAAATTGAGTCAGAACAATCTTTCCTTTTACACAGGAGTTTCAATACAATTTCTGCTACTTTTACAGTAGGTTTGAGTACACTAAATGGCCTTACAGCCAGCTAAGTAGAGCAAAGAGCATTGAATCACAGCACAGAATACACATTGCAAATAGTAATGTAAGAGTAAGTGGAATCTACAGTGGAATGCCTCTGGGACTGACACCATTGGGCTGTTGAGTACAACATGGCTGCGCTTTCAGAGTTTTTCCTTTCTCTACAGTGGTGAGAAAGGGTAAGCAGAGGCTATCACTATGAGTAACATTGCTCATCTTATGTAAAGTTATTAATTCCAGCAGTGATGATGGACAATCTTGTGCAAAATGTTGATCGAGTGTCCACTAGATCAAGATTATTTAGATACAATCGAGAGTGCAAGAAGTGTCCATTAAATGGAATAGTAGGGCATCCACTTCTTAGAAGTTGCTTTAGTGCTGAATTGAATTGAATGACAGTCAGCTTTTCTTTTAAATGTCTTATCATGCTGAAATCACTTCTTCAAAGGCTAGGTTCGAAAAATTGACTATTTCAAGTTTTTCACTCCACTTTAAGTTCACAGCTGAATACATTCTGGAATGTTGTCCCACAAGTAGACGCATTCCTCTCTCAATCTGACAGTAGGGTTACTGTTCTGAAAGATAGGTCTGCTCTCAGGGCTTTCTTTTGCTTGAAGTGGCACTACAGCGTTTTTCCGAATCATTGCATCAAAAGAAAGCGCCAAGCATAGAGTGTTTTTCTGTCCCTAATTCAATTTGCGGTCCAGCAAGTGCTTGGGTATGACTTTGTTCCTATAACACATGCTTGGCACACATCTGCAATGCTAGTGTTACTTAAACTAAGAGCAAGTAATGGCTGATGGTTCAGACGAGAATAGCATACCTCCTCCATGCCAGAAGTATGGCATGCAGGTATTGCTTATCCTACCTGGCCCCAGTCTCTCACTGTGTGGTCTACCAACACTCAGTCACTGGCAATTTTTGATCCCGTTGACCTAACAGTGACAGCGTCCATTAGCAACACTGCCACTGCTGGAGATTGTAGGAGCAGCTCAAGGAAGCACAAAGAAGACCACATGCCCCTGAGTTCTGATAGTGCTGGAGATTGTAAGAGCAGCTCAAGGAAGCACAAAGAAGACCGCATGCCCCTGAGTTCTGATAGTGCTGGAGATTGTAGGAGCAGCTCAAGGAAGCTAAAGGAAGACCGCATGCCCCTGAGTTCTGATAGTGCTGGAGATTGTAGGAGCAGCTCAAGGAAGCTAAAGGAAGACCGCATGCCCCTGAGTTCTGATAGTGCTGGGGATTGTAGGAGCAGCTCAAGAAGCTAAAGGAAGACCGCATGCCCCTGAGTTCTGATAGTGCTGGAGATTGTAAGAGCAGCTCAAGGAAGCACAAAGAAGACCGCATGCCCCTGAGTTCTGACAGTGCTAGTGATTGTAAGAGCAGCTCAAGGAAGCACAAAGAAGACCGCATGCCCCTGAGTTCTGACAGTGCTGGAGATTGTAAGAGCAGCTCAAGGAAGCTAAAGGAAGACCCCACCTATTCTTACCTGGTGAAGATTATTCCACCTAACAATAAGAAAAGAGCCACTGTACATGAGATGTATGATGTAGAGAGATGCTCTTAAAGCCCAGATCATAGTGACAAAGTTGTGCACCCTATGGGCAGTTTTCAAATAGGATACTTTGAGGGCCGGGGTAGTGCTAAGCACTGGATCTCAAGTGATTGAGACCTGAATAAGATGTATTCCCTATTTGAATCTGGTTCACGTATCACTCTCTGGTGTGACGGAAGTGATGAAAAAGAAAACCAGTTCCCTGCGAAGAAGAAGCGGATTAAAGGATCTGAGAAACCCAAGAAGACTGAAAAGTCAGGTAGTAGGAGAGATGCTGCTGAGAAGGAATTGTGCAATAAATATTAGCCGTTTAGTGGTACCATTGGCTCAGGGATATGAGAATTCCACTAGCACTGAGCTTTGGTTACATTCATCATATGATCAGTTGCTGCTTCAATAATAGCTTAGTTCCCAGTGCCCAGTGGAGAAGAAAAAGAAGCACCTCGTGTCCACTGTTTGCCCATGTGCATAAATTTGCAAGTGAACACCAGGTGCTTATGCTTTTCCCCCACTGGACAGTACTCCAAAGTCAAAAGCTGGAGTGTGTTCCAAAATTGCATGTGGTAGGAATTGGCAATATTATGTGTCTCTCAGTGTCTTCCACAAGCCGTTGGGAATGTGGGACGTTCTGTGCGATGAGATTTATTTATGATGAATTTCATTCATTCAAGAGTGAGCACACTTAGCCTTGTTCCAGGATGTTGTGGAAAGACTAATACACACCGTTTGTGTGCATGTGTAAAGTCACTGGTGTTATCCTTTCTCACACTGAGTACTTCCTGGTTATTGGTAGGCATCTATCAGATCGGAGTGATCAACTCACTAATGGTGGTGAAACTTAAGGAACCTACTCGTTTTCTATAAATTCTGAAGAAATTGTACATGTATTCTTCTCCTATACACAAAACACTTGGAACAAGGCTAGGGCATAGCAAGTCATTTCAGTCTATCTGGATAGTGTCATAGTAGTGCTCTGACATACTGTGCTAACCCTTGTTAGGTGCATTCTGCATGCTTGTAAGTGCATCATATTCACTGTTAAGAATTTAATGGTTTTGGTGCTTCTTAGCCCCATTCCCAGGCCTGCACAGCTTTCCATTGTTTGCAGTACGTAAAGGTGGGGAGAGCCTTTCCTCACGTGCGCATTACATGTATATAATTGGAGAGAATGTGGAGATTATAGAAGGCTGTGTTGCATGTGTGCTGAGCTGCCTCTAGTTTTGACTGAGGGTGCAGTATAAAGCCTACAATTAATGCACATCACAGCAGTGATGGTACAGTTAGGCATTCATCTTCTTGTGTGGAGATATAAGTATATGTTTATGCAAACAGGGTGCCAGTACAGTATACGTAAGACCACCTACCATGGAAGGATAACTAATATTTAGCTTGTAACCTAGGCAACACCACTGTGTAGGATACATTTGAGCAAATACTTATGGTTTATGTAATTTCTCATTTTAGGACGCAATTCATCTGATGCACAGTGTGCTAGTCAATGAAAGCATCATGTGTGCGACAAAGCTGTCTGGAAGATCTGGAACGACTGAAGAAACTTTTGGAAGAAGGAATACTGTCTGAGCAATAGTTTTCCGAAGAAAAAGAGCAGATTCTTTGTACCCTTAAAAACTTAGCTAAGGTACTCAAGCCAACAAACATACAACGTAGCATTTCCTCTCATTTTACAGCATGAACATATCCACCATGGCACCTGCTCTATTGTCATATCATCAGAAATACTTGATCTGGATCTTTGGATGAAAGTGTTGTTGACAATTTAAACATAGCCTGCATGAGTGATGCAAAGATTCGGAAAAACCCTGTAATATTCTCGTGTGAATCATTGAAAAAATTGGTTTCCCAAGTAACCTCAGAGCAGCTTTACCTAGGTGGCATGCCCCCAGATCCCTGAGCTGCTATGTACTTACGCATGCACTGCTATGGTCTCACCACTTGGAAACTTTTCTGCTGGTCACTAAAATGTTCAGCCAGGAGCTTGGAATAAGATGCATCTTCCATTATGAGCCTGGGAACAAGACTATGAGAGGCGTGTCTCCCATTGTGAGCCTGGGAACAAGACTATGAGGGGCGTGTCTCCCATTGTGAGCCTGGGAACAAGACTATGAGGGGCGTGTCTCCCATTGTGAGCCTGGGAACAAGACTATGAGGGGCGTGTCTCCCATTGTGAGCCTGGGAACAAGACTATGAGAGGCGTGTCTCCCATTGTGAGCCTGGGAACAAGACTGAAGGGCGTGTCTCCCATTGTGAGCCTGGAAACAAGACTGAAGGGCGTGTCTCCCATCTGGGAACAAGACTGAGGGGCGTGTCTCCCATTATGAGCCTGGAAACAAGACTGAGGGGCGTGTCTCCCATTATGAGCCTGGGAACAAGACTGAGGGGCATGTCTCCCATTATGAGCCTGGGAACAAGACTGAGGGCGTGTCTCCCATTATGATCCTGGAAACAAGACTATGAGGGGTGTGTCTCCACAAGAATGTACGAGGTTAGTGAGCTGCTGACTAAAGCCATGTGAGTTTTGCTTTTGCATGTGTGCGAACAAGAGATGACACCTAAATGTACATTTAGATGGCTGCTACTTTGTGTACAGGAGAAATCCCGAGCTGCCTAGACACCGATCCAGAGTTCTAGTTTCAGCCTTTTCAACATGCATGCAGTGTTGGTTCAAACTCTGTGTGACTATCTTGGACACGTGACAGAGCAGTCGGTTAACACCCAGTGCAGGAGGGATCACTACTGGCGAGCGGAGCTCTATAGAGCTAGTTGAAACATCTAAAATGTATATTTATACATAATACTTACTAGTTGCTACCTAGTGTGGTATACGTTACGATACTGTGCACTGACACTAATGACTGTGTAATATCCTGTGATGTAAAATTACGTATGTATGTGTGGTAGTATTTAAGGTGTATGCATTTATGTATTTGTTCAGTTCCCTCTGTCGTTGGATTCTCATGAGCTCTATAATAAGTTGTCTATACTAAGTATCGTCAACCACGACATGGTGGCAGCGCCAGGATTGTAAGATGGCAAACCTGATTCCAGTAGCAACCCCGGAGCAATTCGACTTCAAGAGGCCAGACCAATGGCTCAGATGGAAGCACCAATTTGAGCAGTTCCTGACTGCCTCTGGGTGAGTGATGAAAGAAAAGTTAGTACACTTCTCTACTGTCTCGGTCCAGATGCCGACGATGTACTTACCTCGACCAATATCGGGGACGACAGAAAGAAGTACTCGAAAGTCATCGAGAAGTTCGATGCTCACTTCAGGGTCTGACGCAACATGATCTTTGAACGTGCTCGATTCAACAAGCGTGACCAATTAGAGAGTGAGTCAGCTGAGGAATACATAACAGTCTTGTACAGTCTAGTCGAGATGTGCGGAGTATGGGGACATGAAAGACGAAATGCTACGAGACAGACTGGTCGTAGGCATTCGCAACACAAAGGTGTCAGAGACTCTTCAAATGCAAGCTGACCTTACCCTTGAGGAAGCTAAAAAGACAATCCGGCAGAAAGAAGCCGTGAGGGGGCACACTCAGCAGGTGCATACGACAGACCACAAGTGTGTTGAAGAGGTCAGGAACCCGAAGCCACAAAGGAGTAAGAATGCCCATAGTCAGCACAACCGCTATGCCCACAGAGATGCCAGAGATAAGAGGGGAGGTACTAGAGTACAAATGAACCACAACTGTGGTAGATGCGGGCAGATAAAACACAGGCCTGGAGACAGATGGTCCAGCCAAACAAGCAATTTGCAGAAAATGCAATAAGCTCTGCACATGAAGTAGAAGCAGAAGACCCAGCCTTCTTAGGGGCATTAATCAACAACAGCGATATTAGTTGGACTAGCAATCTGAGGATAGCTGGGAGAAGAATCCAGTTTAAGCTAGACACGGGAGCCAAGGTAACCACGATTTCCGAGACTACTTACTACAAGTTGGAATCCCTGCAAGGACTAGCAGGCCAGTCGTTAACCGTACTTGGACAGTTCACGAGAAGGGTCTCATACGCCAAGAGATCCAGCAAGGAGATCATTTTTGTGGTGCGTGGCCTAAAGAACAATCTGCTTGGATTGCCTGCCATCCATAACTTGCATCTCATCAAGCAAGTCCATTCAACCACCACAACGACCACCCCTATTCGAGAGCGATTCGCAACAGTGTTTGAAGGACCCGGTACGTTGGGAGAACAGTACAGAATCCAGCTCAAAGACGATGCTGTTCCATATTCGTTGGACACTCCTTGGAATGTGCCTCTACCACTTCGTGACAAAGTACGACAGGAGCTGGAGCAAATGGACTCCATGGGCGTGATCTCAAAGATGGACACACCCACTCCCTGGTGCGCGGGTATGGTGGTGGTGCCGAAGAAGTCGGGTGAGGTGAGAATTTGTGTAGACTTAAAACCATTGAACGAGACTGTCTTAAGACCATACCCTCAGTCGACGAGACTTTAGGCAAACTTGCCGGGGCCACTGTATTCACTAAGCTAGATGCAAACAGTGGGTTTTGGCAAATCCCGTTATCAGAAGATTCCTGCCCATTAACCACATTTTAACATCCTTTGGGAGATTCTGCTTCAATAAGTTGCCTTTTGGCATATCTAGTTCCCCTGAGCTATTTCAAAAGCGTATGAGTAAACTATTGGAGGGCCTAGAGGGTGTTGTGTGTCATATGGATGATGTGTTGGTGGTGGGGAGAGATCAAGAGCAGCACGACACGAGACAAACCAAGGTGTTTGAACGAATCGAGTCAGCAGAACTGACACTAAATGCGAGCAGAACTGACACTAAATGCCGCTAAATGCGAGTTCAGCAAAGCATCTGTGAAATTTCTTGGTCACTGCGTTAGCAAGGATGTGGTCCGAGCAGACCCTGAGAAAACAGCAGCAATATGCAGGATGGAACCACCTCGCTCCCCAAGAGACCTCAGAAGGTCTATGGGGATGGTAAACCAAATGGACAAACTTTCCCCTAACATAGCTGAGATTGGCAAACCACTTCGCGAACTCCTTAGTACGAAGAGAGCGTGGTTGTGGGGCTCAGAACAAGAACGGGCCTTTAATGAGCTGAAACAGGAGCTAACGCGACCGACAGTGTTGGCTTTGTACAATCCAGCAGCCAGGTCTAAAGTATCTGCAGACGCTTCATCTTTCGGCTTGGGAGCTGTTTTGCTGCAGGAGAGCAGTGCAGATGAATGGAGGCTGGTAGTGTACGCTTCCCGTTCCCTTTTGGAGACCGAGAGATGCTATGCACAAATAGAAAAAGAAGCGTTAGTGGTGACCTGGAGTTGTGAAAAGTTCTCGGACTATGTTCTCGGGAGTAGGTTTGAGATTGAGACGGACCAGAAACCTCTTGTACCTATTCTCAGTAGCAAGCATTTGAATGACTTGCCACCGAGAGTACTCCGATTTAGACTGAGGATGGCCAAAATCGATTACAGTATCAGTCACGTGCCGGAAATGCACCGCAATATTGGTATGGTGGCCAGGAGTGATGCACCAGATTACTCAACTTGTGCAGAATTGCAGAGTATGTGCTAAAGAGAGCAGACAAGAAAAGGAACTGTTGATGACGTCAGAATTGCCGAAGTATCCTTGGCAGGTCGTGGGTACAGATCTTTTCAAACTTAACACGTCAAACTATCTACTAGTGGTAGACTATTTTTCAAGGTACCCAGAGGTGCTCCAGTTGACATCGACCATATCAGTGAGTGTCATATCTGCTCTGAAGTCTGTGTCTCGAGACATGGGATCCCCAAGATTGTCCGGAGTGATAACGGACCACAATACTCTTCAGCAGAATTCATGAGTTTTGCAAGCTCATATGGCTTTCAGCACTTGACAAGTAGCCCGAAATTCCCGCAGAGTAATGGGCAGGCTGAGCGATCAGTTCAGATGGTTAAGAATCTGCTAAAGAAGTCAGACGACCTGCATACATCTCTATTGAGTTACCGAGCGACTCCGTTGTCTTGGTGTGATCTTAGTCCAGCGGAATTGAGCAGGGGAAGAAGGCTTCGAACCTCAGTCCCTCAGACAGACAAGATGCTAATACCACAATGGTCTTATCTGAAAACCTTCAGAGAACTGGACAGGAATCAGAAAGTGAAACAGAAAGAGAACTTCGATTTGAGACATCGTGCAAAAGATCTGCCAGCTATACCTGATGATACAGAGGTTTGGATCACACACAGACAGTGGGCCAGTGTCAGGAAGAGTGATCTCACCCGCAGGACGACCACGGTCGTAGGTTGTAGAAACTCTGTCTGGTCAAATTGAACGCAATTGAAGTCAGTTGACTGTCGCACCGAGAGAGAACTCAGAAACGAATCACCTGCCAGAGACTGAAACTGAAATCTCTCGCAGAATCATGACGAGGTCGAGAACTGATACTGCCATAAACCCTCCAGACCGACTTTAAGGGGGAGCTGTGGCATACATTACGATACTGTGCACTGACACTAATGACTGTGTGATATCCTATGATGTAAAATTACGTATGTATGTGTGGTAGTATTTAAGGTGTATGCATTTATGTATTTGTTCAGTTCCTTCTGTCGTTGGATTCTCATGAGCTCTATAATAAGTTGTCTATACTAAGTATCGTCAACCACGACACCTAGCTTAGCTTCGAGTATCTACATGTAGTTACTAGATAGCTTTTTCTTGAGTACATAGTTGACTCGCACGCCTTCGCTGGTATCTGGCAAAGCAAAGCCATGCGATGTTGGCCAACACTGGATGACAGACACTTTGGGTTGGTGCACACCACAGTAAGTTATACTCGGCCAGAACTTACGATGTTAGTAGACACTTGGTAGCCACCACAAACCGTTGAGTACACACAAGACACGTTCATCTAACAGTTCCACAGTGGCGTCTAAGAAAGTTGCACAGAGTTTGAACTACCACTGTTGAAAAGGCCGATGCTTGAACTCTGAATCGGTGTCTAAGCAGCTTAGGATTTCCCCTGTACACGAAAAGGCAATGGTTTGGATGTAGGCTACGTTCCCGTATATAGCAATGGAGAATTCACCCCAGCAAGCCTTCCGAGGCACCCCAGACGTGACGTCACGGATTCCATACATATTTTGATGTTAGTGGGGACATTGAGGGGCTTCTGGTAGGAGTAGCAATACATACTTGGACTGTTGAGTATGATAACGTTGCGTTTTTAGACCTCTCTATTGCTGTACGATGACGAGAAAGGCTAGTACAATGAGCGACTGCGCTAATATAATGTCCGGTCCTTGAATCCAGTGATGGTGGCGGATAATCCGCATCATCGAGTAAATTTTGTGCACTTTGAAAGTTGTTACAAAAGTGATGCTTACATAACATTCCTTGTAAAAATCATATTCAAGTGTGGAATATTGAGATTCATTCCACGGGAACTGACCAATAGGATTATAGAATGATACTATAGTGTAAATAAATCTCAAGATTGAACCTCAACTTATAAAATGTCCCAAAGTAAGCTTACTTGGGGATGCATGAAGAGCATGGTGGGCCTCATATCTGCACCAAGATGATTCAATGTAGTGTGGTGAAAGGATTACAACTGTCTTGCGACATCCCTTCTTTATCATCTCTGCAATCTGCTCTGAATACACCTTGCCTGCCACCAACCCTAATCAAACAAAAATGGAGGTAAGTGAATTACCTGTAGTGCTAACATTTTAAGGATCCAAATAGCCTTTCTTGGAAATTGTGTTGAAAGGAGTTTCCAAAATTCAGTTTCCAAACTGTACACTATGCACACATTCAAAATTCACAACATTAAAGAGTTGAGAAATTGTGAAAAGCTTGCACTACACGCAATGCAGACAACAGTTACTACGTACACCATCCTCACTATCCCAGCACAGTAGGCAACAACAAGTTTGTTATGCAAACTATCACACCCGTGTCATTGCACAGGAGTGCTTCATGATTGAGTTAGCATGTCAGATCGATAATTTTCACAACTCTTTTCCAGATCTATAAATTTAATAACAACTTTTGCCAAACTGACCTTCGCTAGGGACGAATACACATAGGTTGGCCTGTGTGATGAGCCTCTGCCTGACCTCCTCAGCAAATTCCTCATCTTCTTGAGCAAAAGAGAGAAACACATCATACTTTTGTCTCCGGATGTACTGCAGGGCACGTTCGAGCTTCTCTTTTCCATCATTGTCAGGTGATTTGGGCTGTTTAACAGAATCTACAAATGGATGAGAAGAATCAGAAACTAAAGTGGATATTACAAGCCAGGCCCTCTCTTTGAGTTACCACTATAGGACTATCTCGTGAGATGCTTTATCATCGTAGGGCAAGCCTGAGTAAGCAGCACACTGCTGGTTTCACATCATTTATGTTAGCGCAAAGTGACCTCGCATCGAGTACATACAAACAGTGCATGCAGCTATTTGTCCATCCAGCTGCAGGGGAGCTACTATGGCTGCACAGGAGATGGACTAAGCTTCACAATCAGATAATAGGCTGAATCCCTACTGTGTATGAGCATCGTTCATGCATGACCTCACCTGACAGTTTCATGGTGACACAGCCTACATTGGCTGTCTTGGTACATAGTTGAGGTAGCTTACAGAAAGCAGAAGTAAGTTGGCATGCGTCCTTCAACTTGAGCAATCTTTGCTCCTGGTCTATTTCATGCCAACGCTACAGTAGTAGTCTTTCACTCTTGCTCTCGGCTGCATGTGGATATCTAAATGTTTGAATGTGCTTATTTGAAATTTATTGTTAAGTGGTCGGTCCAAACAAGCATAGCTAGATATATACATACATGCATGCACAATGCAGTCATCTAGTGTGTGGCTTGCTTAGGCTCTCCCCAACAACCAGGGGGGGGTGTTTATATTCATTTAGTGATCCACTCACCAACACTCATCTTTTGCATATTCTCAGTGATGAGTTCATCATCTCTGGACTGTGAGCACAAGTGGGAGGAGTCTAGTGAATTACAGCTGGTATAGGAGTGGTCCGAGTCTGCTACAGAAGAAAGACCAATGTCGTGAAGATAGCATAAGAGCTCACAAATGGTAAAGTCAAGAGGTATCGAATGTCACTATGCATGCTAACCTGTGCATACGAGTGTATGCATCCATGTATTATAATCAACCTAGTACTAGGTATACGCATGCACAGTGTAAGCCTCATGCACATAAGGCGTATATATAAGCATGGTCAAAGACTGAGGTCAGAGCTGGAGCATGTTGAGGCATGAACAAAAGGGTGGCAAAGCACACTGTTGAGAATTTGCAGACATTAGCGAGTGTTGCAGCCTTCACCTAGCACCAAAATGGTGTGGCATAGCAACTTCACTATCTCCGTCTTTTTGCTTCACTCTGCCTGCCTCTTTGCTTTTGCATACTTAATGTTGCAAGGAGTTGACTTCACACTGCTGGCCCTAGTTTTGTGCCCAGACCCCTCTGGTTGGAAAAAACAGTCTAGTAAACCAAGTTGAATTTTTTGGGCTAGTGTACACTCTTGTAACAGTGCAACCTAGCAACCTTCAAAACATTTTGTGCCAAACCCAATCAAAAAGGGTGCAATCAACCAAGTAGAGATTAAGAAAATTTACTGTAATAAGTGGGTGCTCTTCACTTTTTGGAAACAAGCCCTAGAAATTCGACTTTGTTCACCAGCCTTCTTTTTTGTCGGGAGGCACACATGATCCGGACATGAGACTATGCTGGCCCCTTGGACTCCACTTTTTGAGCTTCTGTTTCTCTCTCCATTGCTTTGTTGACCCCGACATAAAACAATGAGACCACTAGTGCCGCTGCAGCACAGGGGACAATAAACTTACGTAACTTGGGTAAACAAATTAGATTCCCAAGCATGACAGATGCATGTTTGTGCATAATTATGTAAGCCATGCCAACTAAGAACAGACGCTACAAGATTATTAGTAGCATTGCACTAAGGCACTTGGCAGCAAGCACGTAAACACAAGTACACACACTTACACAATTTTAACATATGTTATGCATTACAGTCAGCACTAGCTTAGCAAACATAAACAAACCTTTGTCTTCCTCAAATGATGATACGAGTCCACTGTCACAGCTAGAAATACTTTCTCTTGTACGTATACGTAGTAGCTCACGCCTGGTACCTGAGAACGTGAGATCAATACAGGTACATCAACACATTTCATATGACAGGCCTACAAAGTAATTCACCATGTGTGAAAGGTATGTCTTTGTTCTGGAAGGGAAATTCCTAGCTTCTTTCACAGGCCTTCTCACCATCCTGTTTTTGATTGCCTTCAAGCAGACAGAGGGGAGTCCCCAGCTGAAAGAACAAGCTCGAAGCTTTTGCTTGTAGTGTATGCCCAAGAGCAAGGTTTCTGAATGAGTGTGCACAACATGCATTCTTTCAGTCGGAGGGCTCTTCCTTTCCTCTGTCTACCTACCTACCTGTCTAGACATTGACATTCACCCTCCATTTTTGCATGGAGTAAGCAAAACTGGATGGGGGGAAGGCTTGGGAATGAGACCAAGCTACGCCCAGGAGTATACTTGCTAACTGTACGGTACGCCGTCTGCAGCTTCTTTTTTTTTGGGCCTAAATAAGTACCCTACATGCCTATATAGGTTCTTTGTTCTTGTTACAGACGGCGTGCCATATAAATGGCCCACGTACAACTTACACGTCATTATTATTGTCTGCTTGTAGAAGTATGCCTGCTGCAGTGTGTGCATGAGCACTAGCAGGGAAGCCAACATTATACACCTTTTGTCACCTGTACTATTGTGCTTTTTTTCATCCATGTGCTTGCTTAGTGGCTCAAAGGCCTTCTATACTTCTATACCTGTGCTACATAAATGTGTGGCATACCAATGGTACATGAACACACAAGTATTAGGTTCTTGGTAACTCCAGGTAAAACAGTGTAGCGCTATTCTAAGTCCAAATTTAGCTAGTTTATGCTGTCGGCGTGTGACGTCAGATCCACTGTATTCAGACTATGCTAGACATCAGAGGCACTGCATCTCAGATATAGCATTTGTGATGTCAGGATATGCATCCTGACTCAGTCATAGCTTAGTATGGCTAACATGGCACTAAGTGGTACAGTAATCCACCCACGTAACATGCCACAAGTGAGTTATAATAGTTCGACCTCACCCTGTAACATTCATGCAATGGCTTTGCTTATTGTTTTATTATGACTTAGAATGATTCAACTTCCTGTTACACAAGTGACCTACCATGGTTTGAATTTTAATTGTTATGCTTAATGATATGTTATGGCTGGCTGTCCACCACATGTTTTCATTCCACTTGGAGAGCACTTACTGCTTCAAATGCTTAGTAAACAAAAGCCGAACCCACAACACTTGTTGCACCACCCAATTCACTCCAACTCAAGTCTATATCCAGAGACGCATGCATATGTACCTTTTGCTTTCTTGAGTATCTCCACAGCCTCCATACAGTCTAGCTGCTCTACAAGACCAATCAGCTTGTCTAAGGTAGCCTCTGCACCTACAGAGGCAGTCATAATGCATTTAAAATTGGATCCTGCATCAGTGTGTGTGCTACTACAAGGATGGGTGAAGTGAGCACAACAACCACTGGGTATTTAGTACTTAGAGAGTAGGGGGAGGAGCCTTTAACACAAACTATCTGATAGCAGGCTGTCTACATGGCTCCCAAGTACATCATCTCATACAGTACTGACTGCTGTCGAAACAGTCTTCACCAAATATGGTACATATGATGCAAAGTCGCTTAGGGCAATACAGTCAGTAAAAGCATGAAAGCATGTGTTATATTTCTCCTCTAAAGTTAGGTAGCCTCGTACCCAGGCCGTTTCTAGGAAAACAACCTGGCAACTTCCTCAAGTTCAAACTGCATCCGGATTATACTAAACCAGTATAAGCCATGAATATTGGATAACACGTGATATTTGAACACAGCCAAGCATTGTTGACAGTGCTGTTGCCAGCTAGACTTGTTACACAAGCATATATTGGATGGTTTCTGTCTTATATGTTAGACGCACCACTTGCAGTACTGGACTCGCTCTCGCTCACCAATGTCAATCTGCCTGACTGACAGTAGTACTAATAAGTATCAAACTGCTATTTTCGAACAAATTCTTGCTTATAAAGCAACCATTTTGTCCGCAGGTACTGTAGTAGTTGTACACAAGTCAGCAGGAGTTTGAACAAAAAGGTCATTCGCTCCAAGAGCTAGTGGGATTATACTGTGATGCATTTATGATGCAAAAGAATTCAACAACTGTCAAATTTGATTGGTACTGCCAACTGTAGGGCAGAGGAAGTGGACGGTTTGAACCCACGTAAGTTACCAGGCCTTTTTTCTTTTTTACTTTTATGAACAGCCTTGGTACAAGACTACAGTTAGGCTAAACACCACCACTTTTAGGAGTATCCATATTAGAGAGCATTCATTGTACTTGGTTCGGAGCTTTGCTTTGGATGGCTTCCAGTACTACCCCCATCTCCCCACCTCCCCACCTCCCTACCTCCTCATCTCCCCACCTCCCACCTCCCACCCTAAATCTCCTCAAGGCCATTCTTTATCATGGTAACAAGAGATAGTACCATGCAACAAAGGGAGAGGAAGGGGCTTTCCCCAGCGTATAGTTCACCAACTCACCCAGGTTTCTCTCCCATTCCTCCAGCAGTGACTGTGTGGGGCTAGACTTTTGTCTCAAGATCATGACCATCGTATATGAGAACCCCATACAGTCGACCAGACCACGCCAGTCGTTACCTCGAGGTGACTCATTGTCCAGAATGAGAGAGAGATCCTGCCTTGCAAGGTAGCCCAACTCATCGGACAACTTACTCATGATAATACTGACGAGAGAGATAGAAAGAGGGGAGATAAGGAAGGGATTACATGTACTTCCTGTCAGTTTTCATCCACTTATTCAGCTTACAGTTGCTCATGCTCAGACCAAACCGGCTTCATAATTTGAAAGCAAGTGTGTGGAGACAGGACAGAGAGAGATAGGTGCTACACAGCTCTAATTGATCTACCTCAATCCCAATCTCAGGTTATAAAACACATTTATGGGTATCCTGTTCCCCAATCTACATGTAACCATTCAAATGCTGCATAACACAACCCAATTCTGCAAGAGCAATTCTCTCGGGCACATACTGCAAGAAGTACATCAGTGTCCACTTACAAGAATGTGTAAGCTGAAGCAGCTGTCTACCCTCACAACTTTCCCATTTGTGATCAGTTTGGACTACAGCATTGATTCTTGTGTGTAAGATAAGGCTAGGAATTGTTTACGTTGCTAACCACAGGAAGTTTAGTGACCTATCTTTATAGTATCTATGGGCCTAGGGCAAGTTTGTTATGGGAACCAAAGACTGGCACTGACAAGGTTTTGTTAGTTAGCAGAAAGCATCTAGCAGTGTATACCCAACACTCAGAGTAAGAGGAAGCTGAGTAAAGACTCTGCAAAACCACGAAACTGACGGTCTGTAGTATGTGAACTCCAAAACCTGAAACTGAATCTCTGTTCACACAAAACGTGATAAACTTCAACACCAATGATAATGACAATAAACTGCTTTCAGATTTTGTAGGATTCTCCACACCTCCAGACATCGGTAGTCATTAGTATACAGAACAGACAGACATGTTCTGTGTTAAGACCTTCCATTGTCAGATGAGGAAAGAAGTATACTGGTAGTAAATTACATGTAAATTAAATGTACGTATCCTGCCTGCAATGACGAGACTGCGCTGCCAGAACCACATCATCTGTGACATTACCAGATGGCTCCACACTCATGATGTTTTGAGTATATATACAAGTGGTGTTTGAAACCATCAGTGCCACCAGCAATGAAGAGAAAATACCATTTTACTTTAAAATCCTTCAATCCCCACCTTCCAGTAGACAAAATCTCTGGGTGTAGTGTGTTTTAAGTAAAAAAACAACAACTTACAGTTACCCAGTCAAAATTCATAAACTACAACCCTACTACTATATACCTACTGGAGATCAACCAAAGACAAGACAATCTGAATATCAACCATCTCTACTCCAACTTTCATGATGAATTGAATAAGTATATCTAAGATGTGGTGTTTCTGACACAACTGATTTAGCTTGGTATAGTGAATGTGGTATGAAGCAGTACTTTAATCCACCCACTCAACATGTCACAAATCGGAATCCTGCCTGCAAGAACTATAAATAACTAGATAACAGCGGCATTAAGGCACACACAGCCAAGGTAGTCTTGCCAGAAACACTTTCCACAAGTGAAGATCGAGAAAGGCTACCACCTAGGTAGCAGTTTCAATTGGTGCAGCACTGCAGGGTACTTACTGCCTGACTTTCCTTTTATGGTATACTGTCTCTATGATGCCTAGCTTATGGATGATCAAGACACTCCGTGCACGGTGAACTACAGCTCACACGTCCTGCCTTAGTTGTCACTTGCAGTGATAACCTGGGTAAAAGAGACTGTGTGACAAACGCTAGGGTGAGAAGGCTCCTCTGTATAAATTGAGGAAGGACGTCGTCATTTAGCAAACAACAGAGATGTCAAATTAGAGACTCATATCCTTAAGCTTGCAGCCTAGACTCTCCTGAAAGTCTGGCCCACATGGATTATCATCCCATCCTCAAGGGGTAGCCACATGTGTCCCCTCTTGAAGCACTTGCGACTGGGATCAAAATTGAATCAAGCGATTGTCCTTTTTAAGACCCAATCAAGGGCTCAAGGTGGGCTTTGAACAGCAAACGTCAACAGATCAACAATGAATGGCTGCCAATTTGACTATTGAGCCACTGTAGATGATTTGAACAAAACTTCTGCAAATCACAAAAATCTTGATCCCAGTCGCAAACTCTTCAACAGGCGACATACAGTGACTACCCCTTGATCCAGCTACAGTGCCAGAGTGCTAACACATTCGACGTAGGTCCATATTAAAGATGAGATTGGGAGGAATAAAGTCGAGGGTAAACTTCACGACAGCGGATTTTGTGGGGGGACATAAATTATATATAATGTTATGTTTCATCTCTACGCCCTGTCTCATTCTATGTCCAGTCCATGCTACTTATACTAATAATGTAGCTTAGCTAACTATACAGAAACCACGTGTGCACAACTTACAAAGTGAAGCCGGCCTCACCGTCGACTATTCATCCGGAACAGAACAAAGGGCGGATTCTGACGCTCCTATAACCACTCAGAATGGGAATGGAAATAGGAAACGCGGAAACGGGAAATGGAAACGACGACGAAAGGAGGAAGTACCGGTATCTTGGAAAAGGTTTATATGAGCTGAAAAGTTCAAGTGGAAAGCTTCTCAAGAAGAAGTACAACATTGCTCGACTGAAGGTAATTCATCTCATTACTCACTACTAGTATTATAACTATAGTATGAATACATGAAGGTGTTTTCTGGTATACATCACTATACTGTATGCATCATTCAGGTGTATGCACAATGAGATAGGCCAGATGAGAAGAAGGCAGAGCAAGCTGCAAAGGAGCAACTTGAAAAGGAGAAACCTGGAGAGAAAAAAGTTGCAGAGGAGCCACCTAGGAAAAAGAGAAGGGTTCAGAAGTTTCCATCACTTACTGCATGCTCAGATGAAGGAAGACATTCAAAAAGGAAAGTAGCTTACAGATTCACATATACATCTTGCCCAGAGCCTGCTGAGAGTCCAGTTTCCCCATATCAATGGTCTGCAATGTACTTTGCTCTCAGAGAATGATGCACAACAGCGTGATGCCCTTCAGATTCATTTTGTAGCGGGCAACCATTAGGTTTCATCCAGCTCTTTTGGACAGCAAGTCACTGTTTACGACAGCAAATACAGTGGCAAACTGCACCCTTCACTGACTCACTAGCTTGCTCGCATGCATTTACAGATCTTACAAACAGACGAAGATGGTGATCTAATGCTGGAGATCAATGTCCCCACTGTCCAACAGCAGTTTGGAAGCTGTGACTGTGGACTGTTTGCGATAGCATTCACACTTCATTTGGCCATGGGGGGATGATCCTCAGCACATTCTCTTCGAGCAGTCCCAGATGAGATCTCATCTTCTCAAGTGCTTCCAAAAGAAGAAGATGGAACCATTTCCACACAAGAAGGTCGCTTCTATCCGAAACGAGTCTTCCCATATGTGACATTAGAACTTTTTTGTATATGTCACATGCCGGAGACTTACGGTGATATGGTAGAATGTGAGGAATGTGGAGAGTGGATTCACTTGAAGTGCATGGGACTTACAAAAGCACCTACAGAAGATGAACTGTGGTTTTGTAACAAATGTGTTCTTTAATTAATATTCTAATATTGTTGTTCTTTACTTGTACACACTATTGCATAAGCATATTTTACTCTTGCATATATACAACTTGTTAATTAGTTCTTACATGTCTTTTCCAATTGCGTATAGAACACAAACCTTAGGGGTCCCTAAATCACTGAAGGATCCCCATATCACCAGAGTTCTGGGGACCCCAGGGCCCCATATCCCTAGTGATATGCCCCCCCCCCCCATCTCCATATCACTAGGGATATGGGGTCCGGGGTCCCCAAATTGGGGGGTCCCCATTTCACGCAGACACCTGCCGTACCATTGCTGCCGGCCCTGCAAAGAAGGATTTTAGCAGAGTGCTGTAGTGTCAAGTAGCTGTGAATGGTGAGTAATGAAAGCAAGTTTGTGTCTAGAAGCAGCAGAAAGGCCACAGTGGCCAAGACTGTAATTTCGTTGGGTTGACCCAGGTCTCATGCTCACATGCCAAGCCTAGTAGGTGACCGTGCCCCGGTACCTCGAGTGCTGGGCTGGGTTTTAAAGTAAAATTTATTGTTGGTGCTACACTGAAGTAGTACACTAGTAGTAGAGTGCTGAACAGTGGTTGTGTGTGGAACAGAGCCGTGAGTTGTTTACCGACATAAAGGGAGAGGTGGGGCCAATGAGGTTTCGTAACGCACGTTAAATGAGTGCGCAGGTGACAAAGGGAGATAGAGATAGTGATAGGAGTTTGAGTTTGAGTTTGTGTGTATGTGTACATGGGTGCTTGTAGAAGAGTAGCAGCAGCAAGTATCTTGATTTCTGTTCCCCAAATTCCACTATGATCCATGGATATATAGGCAGTATTCTTTGACTTAAATTCCACCTGACTTTGGCACCTCTGCTGTATGTGTATTTTTGAATTAGCATAGACAAACCCAAGCAGTCTCGTTCTTATCCGGTAGTGGTACTTTTCTGTCCCAAGCAATGCTTTGGATAATGAATGAAAGAGACAGTTGCCATCAGGAACTGTAGTAGTGATCATTCTTCCACTGTGCTTAAATGTGCAAACATGAGTGGTATATTCTGGGGACCCTTGGGGATCAAAAACCATGCCTTTGTGAGGGTCATAAACTAATGACTTGTCAAGAAATGCCTCTGTTAGAGCTGCATATAGTTCTGGTGTGGTTCGTAGTGGGACAAAGTTAAATAATAATGGTAGTGGTGTTGGTACCTGTGAATTGCCCTTCTGTTCTCCTTCCTGTGCATTGCCGTTCTGTTCTCCTTCCTGTGCATTGCTGTTCTGTTCTCCTTCCTGTGCATTGCCGTTCTGTTCTCCTTCCTGTGCATTGCTGTTCTGTTCTCCTTCCTGTGCATTGCCGTTCTGTTCTCCTTCCTGTGCATTGCTGTTCTGTTCTCCTTCCTGTGCATTGCTGTTCTGTTCTCCTTCCTGTGCATTGCCCTTCTGTTCTCCTTCCTGTGTGTTGCCCTCCATTCTTTATCCTGTGTGTTGCCTGTCTGTTTTCTTTCCTGTGTGTTGCCTATGTTTTATCCTTGATTTGTCATCCCAGTGCACACTCTGCGAATACATTTCTGCTTCTTTTTTCCTTGTCCGCCAAACTTCTTCATATCTTTGCAGTTTGTGCATGATCCACAGTCTTTTCTGTTGCATCCGTAACATTCCATGCACCCCCTCTTCCTTGTTTTTGTTTTCCAGAGATCTGAAATTGTGAAGTTAGATGAATAGTCAAACGTCATATATCACTGTCATTTCTATAGTAATAGGTGCATGGGTCATGTAACTACGGAAAGTTGTAGATTGTTTCATATGTAGTTTACAGTGCAAATTACTGATGGGAAAATGTAGCACTTATTGCATGGTAGCCATGGCATTTTTGATTAAAATAGCAAACACTTGTCCTTGGATTATGCCCCTGGACTTAAGTAGTTATTGACCATAAATCGCAGGCTATGACTATGTAACATACATGTAGGGACTTGCACTGTACTGTTGATTCTCTGTCCAGTAGACGGAGTAGGATCCAAGGATGTGGTAGTACTCACTTGACTGTACTTTTTCACTACCAGGTATTTGCAGAGAAGATGTCACAAACAAAAGTATCAGACATTATGTCATATACACTATACATTTTACCTTTCTTAGGTTTTGTGCCTTTCTTCCAACCCTGTTTCTGAATTTCTCCGTTAGAAGGTAGTGGTAATGACAATACTTTGTGAAGACTTTTCTTGTCTGGAAAGTTTTAGCTTTTTACATGTGTATGGTCGGAGAAGAATGCCATCCTCATGAGGAAGTATAGCTCTGAAATCATTCATCAGATGTTGTAGTTTGTCATTGAGATCTGACAGAGCATCATGATATTCATCTGTGCAATTGTATGTTAGGGAGCTAAGGCTTTTCAAAATTATTCGGACTTCTTGAGCTAGTGCTCTGAGAGTGGTGCTTTCACTGTGAACAAAAAAATTACACATGCTAAGTCTGTTGTACTACGAGCCTTTCTGGGAATTTCATCAAGGGTAGTACTTATAGAGAGGGGTCTGTTTCCAGATCAGCACTTGCACATCATCTGCTGGGAGTTGCTGTTCTGATTTGATGTAACTGGTGATTGATTGGTTGTCTAGTGACAAATAAGGGGACTGTAGGTGGCTAGTCGGTAGTTTTTCCTAGCCCCACCCTGGATGATGTCAGAATATGGCAAAAAAGTGCTTGCATGGTAGGTGGTATGTTTGCCAGTCTTTGCATGAACATGTTGGTTCACTGGACTCACCTCCGAAATCCCCTGTTTGCTTTCCCTTGTTGCTTTTCACTTCAAACTTTCCAGGGTTCATTTGTGTTATGTCTGATTGAGAAATTTGTTACTTGAGGCTTGTCTGTGCAGACAGTGTAAAATAGCGCGACCTTGTAGATATGTGGGCACCACTGTTGGATTGTATGATCTGTAAATATCTGATTGCTTGAAGTTTTTGAAGACATATCTATAGTGGAGTGCTGGAAGAAATTGATTAGTGATGCTGCTGATTATATGGGACAGGGTCATATGTCTTTACTTGGGAAGGTATACATATAGTTGAGAAGTCGGTTGCCTCAGCACCATTGTTTGTCTCCACAGCAGCATGGTAGACACTGTCCCTATAAGCTCTTGCCCACTTCTGTGATATATAGATATAGTGGAAAGGTGTAGTGATGGGTGGTCCACAGGTTATACCCGATACCAGAATAATTAATGCTACTGATACTATTATACATAAAATTTGATATGACTCCAAAGTTCATGTCCACATTTGCCAGGCAAATGCATGAGACTAGTCTGTTGAGTGGCCAAAAGAATTGGTCTAGCTCAATGGACTAGAATGAGGTAATATGGAATCTGGGAGACGAAACTCCATAGAGTTTCCCTATTCTCATATCTCGGACTCCACCATCGCATTGGGATAATGTTCTGGTAAACCAAGTGGAATTTATTGAGCTCCAGATAACTGTAATGCCCTCTTGGCTTTAGCTATGTTGTTCTTGATGTCATCTACACAAGGTTAGTCATTGGGATCTGGCACATTCCCAGCACACATGTAGTGATCCACATGATGTTTTAGCAGTCGTTGCACTTCAACAGGTTCAACTATTCCAATTGACACTAGTTTATGAACCTTTCCAATGAGTTCTGGGTGAACTCTTTTTGCAAAACCCATGACTCGTTGGATGGCACTTATGGTGTGCCTTTTCAGTAGGCAGACTGATGAAATATTTGTGTACAACCTCTGTTGTTTCATTAGAAAAAAGGGCTTTTTGCAGTGCCTTGAGATTGTTTTCTCAGAGCATTCTTGCCTGGTTCTGAGAGGATGTAGTTATTTGCACACGGTACTGGGGTGAAGACCACAACCTATATGTGTGCAAGGCATCCTTTCTTTCTTGTCCCCTGCAGGAACACTCTACCACTTGTGTGTGATTTGGACGTGTAGTACTGGACACCGTACTGGCAGTGGAGTATTTGTTTTCTCCAAGGCTGAAGGGGGTGTTCTCAAACTGGATTGTGTGACTACCAACTGTGTGCTTCCAGTAAAGTTTTGGACATTTCTGTCGCGATTGTATACAAAAAAATAGCAGTGATTTATTTCAAGCTATTATATGATCATGTATTAGCACTTACCATTGGTTTTTCCTGGGTTGATCCATTGATGTAGTCATTGTTCTCCTTCTCACTTTCTTGTGGACTAGAGTGGGCCAGAGAAGCGCACATAATTACGTAATGAGTATGCTGACCGCGAAGATCACGTGAGCACATCAGACAGCGCGTGCCCACAGGGCATAGCCTCGTACCCAGGCCGTTAATTAGGAAAAACGGCCTGGCAACTTACCCGGGTTCAAACTGTATACGGATGTGACGTGAAAAAGATTACAGCTGCACCCATACAAGCCATGAATATTGGATAATGCATGTGATATTTAATCGTAGCCACGTGACTGTTCGTAATTGTGCAAGCGCGTTGTTGTTGCCAGTAGACTCGTTACAGGCTTATATTGGATAGTTACTGTCTTACTTGTCATCTGTAGACGAACTGCTTGCAGTAGACTCGCTCTTGCTCACCGATGTCGATGTGTCCGACTGACAGTAAGTACTAAACTAGTACCTGACACTGCTACTCTCGAACTGGTCCTTTTTTATAAAGAATCCGTTTTGTCCGCAGGCACTGTAGTTGTTGCACACAAGTCAACGGAAGGAGTTCGAACAAAAGCGTCATTCCAAGCGCTAGCGGTACCACGGGACGGGTATATTAATACTGTGATGCATTTATGACGCAATTAAAATTCTGTACAACTGTCATGTGAAGCGTTCTGAAATCTGATTGGTACTGACAACTCCAGTGCAGCGGAAGTCAACAGTTTGAACTCGGAGAAGTTGCCAGGCCGTTTTTCCTAATTAACGGCCTGGGTACGAGGCTACACAGGGCACTGTGTAATCGCGGTATGTTTAGATCTTAACCCTCTCTCTACTAAATTTTAACTTGCTGGAATTCTGATACTGGCATGTATTGGCATGCATTCAGAGAGTAGACAGCATATCAAGGAAAAGAAGATGTAAGCAGTGTGGTAAATGTAGTCAGGGCGGAAGGTATGTTTGTGGCAGTGCGTGTATGTTGTGTGTGGGGGTGGGGGGTGGGGGGTGCGGCGAGCGCGAGGCGCAGATGCTCAGTTATTAACATGCTCCAGACCTGACAGTCAGACCTAACCCATGTCAAAGTCAGAGAGAAAGAAAGGTGACGGAAAAGAAAGAGGGAGAAAAATGACAGTGACTCAGGGAGGGACTCAAACCCGTGGCCTGCCATGCTCTAACCAACTGAGCTATCGAGTCACTGGGCAACTCAGTGGTTGAGTTCGAGTACTTAAGGCTGAGCTGCCAGGGATCCAGCCGAAGCGGATACCAAGCTGGCATGTACTGGCATGCATTCAGAGAGTAGAAGCATATCAAGGTAAAGGAGAACATGTAAGCTGTGTGGTAAAGTAGTCAGGGCGGAAGGTATGTTTGTGGCAGTGCATGTGTGTGTGTGTGTGTGTGGGGGGGGGGGGGGGGGGGGGGGCTACATCTCAGAGATAGCCCTCCATGACCAACAGAGAGCTGGGTGGGGGGCTGGGAACAAGACTAATTTGAGCATGACTGGCATACTTGTGTAACATGGTCTTGGGCTTGCAGTATGAAGCTGGTTGTGTATGGAAGTGACACATTCAGTGAGAATGCAGCACATCATGCAGGTAAGCAGTAGAAGTAATCGTGGAGAAAGTACCATATTCCATGATTGCATACATAGCTACCTCACAATGCATGCAGTAACTGCCCACTGCCATCGGTGGGTTTGCTATGGTATGCTAACAAATTATGCACACAAATATTTGTGACCTTGATGTGGTCATGCCCGACTTTTGCTGTCCAAGCAAATACAAATTCAAGCATCAAGCCTATCAGGTGGTCACACTGTATTAACCTCTTTCTATATAAATTATAGAGATCTAGCTCTGAGTAGTCTCGTGTAGCTACACTCGAGAAAGTCTAGATACGCGAGACTAAGCTCTGAGCTGTAGGACTACTCGAATATTAGCCGCGGCTTGTATTCGAGAGCGGCGACTATTTCGTTCAGCACGTCCGGAGGTGCGGCGACGATTCGAGAGCGGCGTCTGATCGAGCAAATACGGTAGTCAGTGCAGCTCAGAGCTAGACAGAGACCAGACACTCAGCAGACGGGGAATCTGGACCGCGACACTACATACCCTCCTCCACAGCTGCCACTAACATACCTTTCGCCCTGGCTACTTTACCACACTGCTTACTTGTTCTCCCTTACCTGCCTACTCCCCGAATGCATGCCACTGCATGTCAGTACAAAGTCAAATTACGTAGAGAGAGGGTTAAGGTACTAGTAAGATGATTCATGCATCATCGTGGGGCGAGCCTGAGCGAGCAATGCATTGCCGATTTAATGGTTTGCCATGGCACACAAACCATGCACTGTTAGTAACAGCAGGATTCGTCACTGCATGTCTGCTGTTCCATGAGCGTGGTAAGGAATACTGGCTTCATGTAGCCAAGCAGTATAGCTCTCACTAGATATAGATGATCATACATGCTGACAAATTGCAGCCATTTATCCAGTCAAGGAAGCTACTACGGCTACACACACGCTTGGACTAAACTTTACACTGAAGTTATGAGCTCAGTGAATCTCTTCGAGTGTCGATTATGCAAACTCAACTACTGTGCGTAATTTTTACCGTCTGTGAGCAGCCTGCCCTTGTCTGTCCTGGTCCGAAGTGGCCACGCGTGCGTTAACTTGAGTCGTCTTCGCTCCGGGTTTCTTTCACGCCGACGTTGCGCTCTGGCAGCAGACTGGACACGAGACTATCCGAGGACGTTTAGTCTTCGTGAAATATTCAAATGCGCTCATTTAAAATTTACGGTATATGGCCGCAAGCAAACAAACAAGCAAGCAAGCAAGCATACACACGCACGTGCGCAATGCAGTCACGCTAGTGTGGGGCTCGCTCAGGCTCGCCCCAATAAACATCCACAAGCGCGGGTGGTACGGGGAATTCCCAAGTGTAGTTTTATGACGTAACCTGGTGGAGCTAAGACAATCCCGTGTCAAGATCGTCCTGTGTCGACAGCGCAGTTCAAGCGATAAGCGGTGGAGTTGGAAGGCCTGTGAAAACGGTTAGGGTTAGGGTTAGCACTGTGAATGCCCATAGTACTATGTGCCAACCAACAGCTGGGATCCTCAAAGCAAACCTTAGGCGGGGAGTGGTCCACGGGTTGGCAATTCAAAGGGACCGAAACCGGTAGTCATGCGGTGACCGGAAAGGGTACCCCCCTGAAGAGCCGTGTTTTTTTGAGCATATCATAACTCACTTTGCCATGAATGCCCCACCCATTTAAGCCTTAAATGCCCCATCATTATGTTTTAACTTCACACTTTATGTATGTGTGGAAATTTTCACATAGTGAACATCGATGCGCCAGCGGTGTTGGTGCTCCCTCACTCGACACACAATGGCTGGGAGAGCACAACTCACGTCTTTTGCCATATAAAGGCAGCTATATGCACACGTCACATGTCATAGTTCATAACCACGATAGTATCTCCCGCCTGAGATTCTGTCCTAGGGCAGAAGCTCCTACCCCAGGGCAAGAGGTCCCCATTTGGCCCTAGGATATTTCCTTCGGCGGAGTGCCTGTCCTAGGGTGTTTCCTCCGGCGGAGCCCCTGTCTTCGGGCATTTCCTCCGGCAGAGCACTTGTATCTAGGCCAAAGGTATAGGTTATATACATCTAGTTTTTAACTGTTGTAACTTGTTGTTTAGGGAATGACAACCATCAGTAAGATACTAAACATTTGCAGTGACTACCAATTTAACAAAAGCTAGTTAGGTAAAGCAAAGTCTTCTCTCCTGCTTTACCACAACCATGCAGTCGCTTGTCGGAGTCCCCGAGATACCTGTCCTCCTCAACCATGTCGCTGGCTAGAGGTGTGACCAGCAAGACTATGCTATATGTAAACTTTTTTCCGCTAGTTGTAAACTTTTCTCCGCGCAAACTAAAACGTTGAGTGGGGCCTGGGAAGGACGCTGTACAAAGCGTGTATAGTTACTTCAAGTAGTTCATCTTTGGCTTTCATGCCCCTGCTTCCTGATACTGTGGATTTGCATCACACTGCGTTGGATTGCTGCAATGTAGCCATCATAGAAGCTTGACTATAAGTGGTGCAATTGCAGGCTCTTTTTGTCGTATAACGAGTAGACAGCCCACTTCCCATTACCCGGAGATTTTACGTGGAGTTTCCCTCTTAGTGTAACAAGTCATGGGGGGAGGCCATATCCTTAGACCGCTGGCTCCGGGGGCGAAAATATCACACGGATACTATGACACCGTCATAGTATCTGACAACTGGAAAATTCTCTCCGTCTGGAGCGAACCTTTGCTGAGTGGTTTGTCTGACTGTAAATGTTCAAGAGCATCTTGCGAATAACCACAGTAGCTGTCAGGTATTGTGACGGCAGCATTCTGTAAGACCTGAGCAGAATGTATAAAGGATTGTGAGGGCTGGTGGTTACTCACTTTAGTTCAATGTACACTCAGGACGAAGTTTGAATTATAGTGGTCAGGTACCACCACCTGTATGTCAACCCTCTGTCCACCTGACATCATTGACTGCACAGGCCTTCGACTCCATACATACATACTGTAGGTGGTGAAAAGCCTGGGAATGAGGCAATTTGTCAACCTCCAGCTGAGCTACTGCTGCTGTAAGCTCACCTCCCCAATGAGTCCTCATTGTTTATACCATTTACGTTAGTGTTTACTTCATTGCAAACACTACTGCTGCTCATCGCTATCCTCATACTCATCTGTAGTACATGGTGTTGTCTGTGTACTAAGGACCTTTCTAGACTGACACCTCTGTGTACCGTGTAGCTAGCTGTTGGTAGGGTATCCTTTACATCTCAAAATGGGTGTTCTTAAAAATGTCTACTGCAGACTCCACTGCTACAGTTTAACAGTAGGTTCTTCCTACCAAATTATCTGATGAACCCAACGCCTCTTACAGAGTGTAGACCATCAAAAGACGGCTGTTTCTTTCAGTCTGATCACTACTGCAGCCTGGAGCAACACAAATATTCATCACTGCACTTACGGAAAGCCAGAGACTCTTCAAATAGCAACGTTGTCCTTGAGTATTAATTAATTAACTACTGAATTGTATTTTCTAGAGGTCTTGTTTGAGTCACACCTTTTTTCACCTGTATTCCCGTTTGTGCTGCGAGTTAGCCTCGGAAACTTGAACCACAGCTTCTTCCACATGTCCTTTACAAGTTCATGACTTTGACCACACCCACTCATTAGCGAGCGTTCAATAGTCAGGGCCCTCCGACCAGAGAGCGCTCCTCCGAACTGAAAGCTGCCTAAAATGTCGGAAATGGAGCTCCTACAAGGCAAAAGGAGTGGTTTTCTAGGCCTGTTTGTGCAAGAAAGCAGAATGGCCCACCTGGCATTGGCCAGGGCCTTTCTACAGCCAGCTGCAATAGCCGCCATGCACTGTCACCCGGAGGGTGACACCCACCCACCTCCCCTCGTCCCACCCTCAAAACGGATTGCGCCAACTGATAACATGCGGCCGAATTTTGATGACGACTATAGTCGTCATTCGTAGTTAAAGGGTTAAAACACTTCACGATCGTGACAATACTCTAATTAGAGCCCTCCCCTCGTGATCGTACATCTTTTACGAATAACTGCCATTCCGACACTTCATGGACAGTGTAATATTAACAGTGGGTACTAATAATATTATTGCTAATTGCATAAGACAGCCAGAAGGAAGCTGGCCTAACCATGATCTTGCAGATAGCTAGCAACCACTTAGTAAACATCTGATGATCTAAAATGGTACATACCATAGTGCCCCGGGCAATCGCCGATGGGCGCTCGCAGCTCAAGCAACTAAAAAAAAATGGGGGTGGGCGGTTACCCGGAGGAGGTGCTTGAAAAGTCCAACTATCCCCGTGCAAGCGCCCACCCCGTAATCGAAGTTGACAGGCGCTACTGAATTGACCTGCATCGTAGCTTTACCCGTGCTTCGTTTTATAGCCACCCGAGGCCAGCACGGCAGTAGAGAAAGCTGTATCCTGCAAGAAACGGGCCAACCCGAAGTCTCGTGGCCAGGGCTTTGCAGCGTTCGTCGCTTGCAGTACGCGAATTTCGTACTGCAAGCGAAGGACGCTGCGGACGAGGCTTCGACCGGTGTGTGCAAACCTTGCTGCCGGACTGTATTGGCGCCTGAAACTCATCGGAATGATCGCAGCTACGAGCTCAAACTGTCAACTTTCGAGTCACCACGCAAGAATTTTGCGTGGTGGGCGGTTACCCGGAGGACCTTGAAAAACCACAGAACTGTCAAAAGCGAAGGGTAGGCGCTTGCGCGAGGATGGGCGCTTGCCCGGGACAATATGGTAGTTGTTTTCAGCAGTTTTTTGAGCAACTACTATCAGAGTGTCGGTAGACTATGTGGGGATGGCGCAGACGCTCAATATATGCAATACAGCAAAAGGCGCATAAGTTCACCACAAATACGCTAAAAGCTCATTTAAGCGCCCAGCCTTCATCTTTGGATGCTTTTATGATCAGCAAGGCTCATATAGTTGCCCAAAGGTTCGCGGAAGACAGCTGAACGCAAGTGTGGGGCAGCGAAAGTGCCATTTTTGTCTTTGTTCAGACCACTATGTTCAACAATGATATCGCGAAAACGGTTTAAATACTCACCGTACTTTTAGCACGTAAGTGATGCTTATCACAGCGCGGAGCGGCACTCAGAGTCTTCATAGCGTCACCTTTGTCAATAAAGCTACCATTGCATAGGACGCCATTTTCTAATTCTGTGCGCATGCGCCCAAGTAGTCTCGTTCCCAAACCAAAGACCACGGTCATTGGTGTGGGTGCGAAACTGGTGCTCATGCGAACATGCTCAGAACCATAATTAAAACTGTCAATACTGTTTCACGTTCAGGGGTTGTGGTTACACAGATGAAATATTCATCTTAGGCTTATAGGTCCAACTGCAACTGAGATTAACGTCAAAAAAGTACAGAAACAAGAAAATAAAAACATTGAAAATGTAGAAAGATGTAGGGATGGCACACCAAAAAGTATGCAAACAAGGTAGGGATGATATAAAAGTTAAGGTAGACAAAGCCCTATCCCTACATCTTTATACACTATGAGTTTCTCTAGTGTGAAAAAGATACAGGGATGAGAAAAAGGAATGATGCAGGTTACCTGATCAAGTTACACTTTGACGCCGATTGTTGATCTTGACCACACCCTAGTATCACGTTCATATCATTTGACTGTATGCAAGATGAAATGTTGAACAGAAAGTGGCACATGGAACGGTGCAAGTTCAGTTGCTGATGTCTAAGTACTCAAGGAAAGTGTCAGGACTGTTGAAATGGTTCAAAAGGACAGAGCCACACCAGACAAGACTGAACTGGTGTATGATCTTGCATGTTGATGAGATAGACAAGCTTGACCTAACAGCTGTGGATACTGAATTTGTTTGTAGAAATTCTAGCCGTCAGTGTATTTTTGGAAATTTTGCATAGTTTCACTTCATTCTGTGACCATTTTCATTTTAACTATTGCCTCAAAAGGAACTCATGGGAGAATCATTCTCGGACCACCAATTTATAAAAAGCATTTTCCTGGGGGAGCATGCCCCCTGACCGCCCTACATGCATTGATACCCAAGCCGAGTCAAAAAGTTGTCATGAATACTAGTTTTGTGGCTTCTTGAAAAAAGCTTTACCCTCAAGGGAGGAAGCAAACATCAGTTTATCAATCGTGAATAGCAAGGCACACCACCTGCTTTATATACTCGCGCGTTACGCGCGTGTTATTAGTCCAAAGCTCAGCGCTCAATACGTAGCAACGATTTTATATGTAGGCATAATGAGCAGGTGACGTCACATAAGCGTGAAAATCCTGCTGGGGCTGCTGTGAGGGGTGAGGGTGGTGTACCTGGTGAGAGGGATCTTGTTGGGTTTCATTTCTGGGGTAAGTGCACCGTGCCATTATCAAATATCCAGTCAGATTGGACGTCCAAGCTTCTTCTGGCTTGTGTACTAACTTATTTATTTATATAACTGGATCCTATTTATTTTATTTTGCATCTTGGGATGTAATGAAGGCATATCAAAATCACAACTGAAAAACAAGAGTGAAATGCATGATGTCAGGATTAGACTGAAAATTTACTACAGTATCCTTTCTGCACAATAGGTCACAAAGTCCACTCAAGTGAAATCTCATCAACATTGAACTTGCAGCCTAATCACCTTTTCGAAACACTATGGCATTGAAGTATGGTGGGTTGTCTTAAATAGATAAGAGAGTGTCATGCATGCTGTTTACGTATAGACTCCCTCTCTGTGTGCATGGATATCCCTGAAATTTAGACATTGCTCATGTGGTCTGGGATGGACATTTGGCTTTGAAATGCAGACTTAGCTACAGACTTCTGGACTTACCATCACTTACTACAAGGTGAAAAATGGAATTTCCTATCTGTCATGTGTTCATGAAATATGACATTTCCTTGACTGTTTTCCTCCAATCCTGTAGAGGATAGAGCCAAATTTCATACATATCCAACATTTGGCTCTATGTTCTACAGGATTGGTGGAGAACAGTCAATGAAATATCAAATTTCATTAACACAGGGCAGATAGGAAATTTCATTTGTTACCCTGTGTACCTTACAAATGCTCTGCCTTGTTCTTTGTCATCTGACAGTGCACATGCCACTGTTATCAAAGGGTCATTCCGTGTCTAATCAACACAAAAAGTACCTGACCCTCACAGATTTTGATGTAACTTGGTTCTTACATAGTGTCTGTTGAGACATTCACCCATAGTCAGTTTCAGTGTTATATGTTGTATGGCTTCAGAGTTAGAGCTAGCCAAAAGTCAATTTTTCGCCAAATTTCGGCTTACCCCATTGTACTTAACCAACCATAACTTTGAGAATGATTCACTTTATTACCTACAATTTGCACCACTTGTAGCTCATAAAATTCCCTTTCATTAGGTATAATTATCAAGTATATCCCATAAAGGTTGGGTCAATGGTCATCACTAGTGTACTTTGACCTTTGCTCTCTCTATTTTGATTCAGATCAGGGCCTTCTCTTTAAGTGCAGTAAAATTGGTTTTGGGACTGCCATGGGATTCGGAGATACTTGTTAGAAGCAGTTAGGGGAGATATGCAAGTAATCAACCCTATACCTACCTAGGCTTGTGGCGATTATGCCAGCACAATTTCCAGAATAATAGGGAAGCAGGCATTATGCGGGAATAAACGGTGGAAAACGGGGGAATAATGCCACATTGCATGGCTTTTCTAAATATCGCCCACTACATGTAACAGGATGGCAGAGTCTAGCAGTGCTGAGACTAGCACTAGTTGTAATTTTAGTGGTAGCAGTCACAGTACAAATTTCATTGCCTACACAAGGGACGTAGAATCTGATTCTGAGGCAAACTTGAGTGAAGCTGGCCCGAGCTCACGAGTAGTCTCTTTGTTGGATTGTCTAAAGTCTCCCACATTATGTGGAATAATGACTTTTTTGAAAGAATAATTGGAAAAAATCTAAAGAATTATCGGAACACTTTTTAGGAAGTGCGGAATAGAATAATGGGCAAAATTTTGAGCACAATTGCCTCAAGTCAATACCTACCTGATAGGGGTGCATTTTGGTTAGCATGACCTTTGTAAACATGACATGACAAAGTAGACATGATTATGTGGCCAATGCATGATGACCAAGTGGTAGTTGCCATGGTTACAAGGTAATTTATTGTGATTTCCCTCTAGTATGCAGCTTTTGTGAAATGTTAAACAGAAACAACAAAAAAGACACGTGTCTCAAACTCATCTACAGTAACTACTGTAAAATTGGTGTTTCAGTAAAATCTGCATTGGTGTTTCACTATAATTATGTAGGTAAGAGGATTGCTGATGTTGCTATTCCAAGTCTAAGTGATGGTACAACAGTGTATGTGGAGTATACTACCCCATCGATAGGAAGGATCAGTATTAATCTTGTCCAGGATGAGCAGAATGTTCCACTCCAGGTTGATGTTCGTTACCATTGGTTTGAAAAAGTGAAGGTATTGGTTCTAAATTCTTTGAAGAATGGTGTATGGCAGACAGAGGAACATCCAACAGGTTTTCCTTTTAACAGTGGCTACCTTACTACTGTCAAGATTGTGCCCAGCTCCGAAGCATCAGCGTACAAGATCTATGCCAATGGGAAACACATCGCTGATTTTGTGTATCGCAGTGGTGGTACTCCAGACTTAGTGACAAGTCTTCTTGTCATAAGTGATGAAGTCTCTCAACCTGTCCAGGCCACCCACCTCATGGTGATCTAACTTAGTGAACGTAGTTGGACGTATGAAGCATTAACATTTGATTAGTGCTGTAAAATAATTGTAAGTGGAAATTTTGAAGCAGCATCTTCCTAGCCACATAGGTAACAGTTAGCCTCGTTCCCAGTCCTCCACCACAGCTATCGTCGCTTGCAGTACGAATAACGCGCAGGAGGCCCAGGGGGGGTCGGACAAGGTTCGAATTGCACGTGATTTAATTTTACATTCTTGAAATTCCAATTGATCGCGAATACGTGTACTTAGTAGTACACGAGCGACATGGGGTTGGCAGCTGCTGCGTATTTTACCCCCAAGTCTTCGCGCCCGCTGTATGGCTCGTATTCAGACTAGACGATGAACGAGATGATGGTGTGTTGCCTTCCAGCCTTTCTGCTTTTGCCAGTAACCCCTTCAGTTTGGTCCAGGCCTAGACTTGGATGTGACAGTAAGTATGAGACCACCTACAGTAGCCTCGAACCCAGGCTTTCCACCCCGATTTTTGTCTCGCAGCTCTGAATCTCCAAGCTGCAAGACAAAATCCCGGACGGAAAGCCTGGGTTCGAGGCTACGTACAGCTGAAAAAAAGTTGTCAAAATCGGTACACGAGACAAGTTCTGGAGGGGTCGATGGGATTCCTTCAGTAGCTTCAACGCTGCTACTATCACCGAGTCGCTTGATGCTGCTGCTTACACTTCCAGAAGAGCTGGTTGTTGATCCCCCAGTCTCTTCCTCGCACCAGTCCCACTAGCCATGATAACGCCCGGGCGCAGCAGGGCGCAGTAAAATTTCTACCAGTATATAGCTTGTACTTCGCACACAACTTCGAAACAGTTCGAAATACACAACTATTTGATGCGACTACGTGTTTCTTTTCTCTATGCAAACGCCGTAGTGAAATAAATGCAACATCAGCAATAATTCCTGCACGTGATCTTGTCCGACCCCCCCCGCAGGAGGCCTGGTAAAAATTATCACGTGATGTATGCCACTGGTACGTCACACATGCTAGTTAGTAAATTTTATAGCCTCGTACCCAGGCGAACGATGTCTTGGGAACGAGACTGGAATTATTATGCAGCAGTAGCCACGATATCGATCGATAGCGTATGGAAAGAAATAAAATATGTAAAGCGCGAAGAACGAAGAGCAAGCTAGTGTTATAGCGACTTCAAAACCAACCTCTGGAACCGTTAGCAACAGCTGGTCGCGCTCCAGGTTCGTCATACAACTTCTAGCGCTCTGCAACCGTCAACTTGTTTCCATTCGAGCGTCCTTTTCCTCACGTTCTGTTCTTATTCGTCTTCGTCTAAACATGAAATTCGTTGGATAAACGTCCCGCACGAGCTCCAGTCCGTCCAAGTCGGCTTTGTGCAGTTACCTCGTGACGTAGCGAAAAATATTAAAGTTATGTTATTACGTCAGTGGCATACATCACGTGATAATTTTTACCAGGCCTCCTGCGCGTTATTCGAACTGCAAGCGACGATAGCTGTGGTGGAGGACTGGGAACGAGGCTAGGTAACAGTCACTTGATGTTTTATTGTACATTGATGTTCTACTATGTAGATTGTAATGGACTGGAATGACATACTGATATCTATAGCTTCATTTGAAGGATATATTGTGCATGGGCAGAAAAAGAGAGCATATGCAGTCTTATAACACCATAAAGCTAATGTGAGGCAGTTGATTGTCACTGACTATGCTCCAGCAGATAAAGTGATGAGTTGTAACAGAAAGTTACTGAAATTTTTGCTGTTTTTTTTCAGTGGAATAATAGGGTGGAGTGAATAAATAATGTGGAATTATTGCAGGACATGCAGAATTGAAAATAAGCAAATTTATATAAAAATGAAAAAAAAAAAAAAAAAAAGAAGGAGGGATGGCATACCAAAGGCAAAGTAGGGATAATAAAAAAGGGACAGTAAACATACAAAGCTCCATCCCTACATTCTTTTGCGCACTGTATCATGCACTACAGTGAGTCATTGCACACTTATGATGCAGAAGCCAGTGTTCCTTACAGGTATCACAAATATGTGATAAAGATGTACAAATGGAGCTTTGTAAATGTTTATGCACAAGACCAATTGATGGCAAATGCCTCCTCCCCTAAAGTAGGGGGAGGGGCATATTTGGGGAACTTAAAATAATGGGCTAAAATTTGCTGTCAGCAAGATGCAGCAAGTCCAAGAGCTCAAACATTTCATCATGAGTCAACATGGAAGCAACTGCAGGGGTACTAAGGTATGGGTGGATAACAAAAGTGGAGGGTTCAATAAAATTCTTACGTCATCCAAATTTAAAAGGTAGATATATCTCAGTAGCCTTAATAGCCACGCCCACTTTGTGATCATGTGGCTAAGTGTGACACTATCTTTATATACCGGTATCTAGCACTGCAAAAAATTACTTTACCATGAGTGCAGGTTACTGCAGTTTCAGAGTTCACTGGGTAGTGTAGTAATTGTGCAGCTTGTTATTCGTGTCATCTTTTTAGCTGAGGTTAAGGTGTCTGTTTGTGTATGCTTATGTTGTGGTTACCTTATTGTATTTACACCTCCCTTGCTGTATTTGTGCATGAATGTTCCTTTTGTGTCATGTTAGGCTTTTGTTCTTTGTGCTCAAGGGCCTGCTCTCCGTAAGGTCTCTTTTACTCTTTGTTCTAGCTGCGTATATATTCGGCTGCTGTGTTGTAACTAGAGAGTTGAGTTGAATTCCAGATAAGAATAAGAAGTTACAAGAACGAAGTTAAGGGGATTCGTATCCCCGGCCACCTCAAGATATTACAGGTAGTATCAAGAGTTAATAAACTCTTGGTAGTAGGATTAAAGGAATTCCAAAACAGTGGTGGATCCAGCTATGTGTGTCGGCAGAATTACGAGTTTCGTACCCTGACCATACACATAAGTGACCTGCACTGCGCTACGGTAAAAGCCTACTATTGCCTTTTACGAGCGTGTGTGCAGGGTTCTATAGAGTTTGAGGGGGAAGCTGTACAAAGTGTTGTCTAGGGGGGCTGGGGACATGCCCTCCAAGAAACATTTACGCTTTTACGTCCTCCGAGATTGATTTTGATGCAATCCGAGAGGTAAAATCACGCCTAGAACTGCATTTTTTCTACAAATATTTCAGGTAGTCTTTAAAAATTTTTTTTATTTTGGGGGGGGGTAGCCTCGTCCCCAGCCTCTCTCCTCAAAAACTGGGGGAGGAGAGAGCCTGGTAACATTCGCGAAAAAAGCTGTCGACTTCCGGCGCGTCATCATTCTTGTGATCAACGTAGGACGCTCCCACTTTAGTAATAATTGTCATGTGATTTAATAAGCTGCCGTGCAATATCGGTACGATACCTTTTTTTTTTTGTTTTTTTTTTTTTTATAAAATTTTTGCGTAAGCAATGGGTACAAAATAGCTTAGCTAATATTAATTGTACCCTAGGTATAAGATAATAAAGTTACTTAGTGCATATAATATTGTTTAAGTGAATGTTTAAAAGTTGCAAGGGAAGGAGACCTGGTAGCAGCGCAAGCTATTTACAATTTCGCTCCTCGTCTTCGAGGCATCCGCAGCTGTGTTGAGTTCCATGACGCACTTTGTACGTATAAACTCGGAGCTGCGAAGTATGGTGAGCGAGTCGGTCCCGCAAACCAACTACAGCAAACTTCGATCTTGGACTCTCTGGACTTGTGCCCCTTCCGCACATCCAAAAACGGTTTTTCACCAACCTTCGAGGTGTAGTCTACGCTTATAAGTTCATTTTCGAGTTGACAATTTTTTGCTGAGTGGACAAAATGTCACGTGTACACGTGGTTTCGTTCTGCAATGTGATTGGTACCGCCAGAGCAAGGCGCCGGAAGTCGACAACTTTTCCCGCGGATGTTACCAGGCTCTCTCCTCCCCCCGTTTTTGAGGAGAGAGCCTGGGGACGAGGCTGGGGGGGGGGGGGGGGGGGGGGGAAGCTTCCCCCAAAACCCCTCTAGATAGAACCCTGGTGTGAGCAGTAATAATTGTTTTTTGTTGGCTAACTTACACAGTGGCAGATCTAGAATTCTGAAAAGGGGGGTTCCAGTATGCGATTAAAGCGCGCGTAGGGTAGGGTCAGGGCCATGCCCCCCCAGGAAAATTTAGGATTTCTGACCTTCTGAGATCGTTTCTGGTGTATGCATGGAACCCATGGAACCCCCTCGCCGGCGATACTGCGCCGTTCAAAGATAGCGTCTAAGTTCACATAGCTCCATGAGGTTACGTCATAAAACCTCACATGGGAGTTCCCCGTGCCGCCCGGCGCCCACCGCATAGCTATCTCGGGTCTCATTACATTCACGCTGTTTCATATCCCCTGTCACATGACCCAGGTGCAGGGTGAAAGCCGCATTACGTCGCACTTACACCACATTGCCACAAGTGGCATCGCATAAGGTGTTCGTCACTTTTTAAAGCAGAAAAAAAAAGAAGGAATAAAACCCATTTCCTGGCCCTAGCCCTAACCCTAACCCTAACCTGTATACTGAGCCCTAACCATTACACCACAAGCAATTTCGAAGGACTATGCACACTTTTCCGTCTAATGTGTACCGCTCAACCATCGCACAAGTGCCATACTACACTACGCATGCGCAATGCATGCTCCACCCACACATATCACGTGAGGGGGCATGAAACGACGTGAAAGTATTGAGACCCAATCGCGATAACCCTGTTTCTTAGCAATTTAACTAAAAAACTAGCATGTATTCAGGGAGTATGCAGCATATCAAGGTAAAAGAGACCAAGTAAGCATAATATCAGTAAGATAAAGTAGTCGGGATGAAGGTATATATTCGTGGCAGTTGTTGAGTGGGGATATCGACTGTACAGGACAGAGCTAGCCTCCATAAAACATGCATATAAGACTGAGTACAGCATACTTGGTAAAGATGATCATGTGAGAGTACAGTCAGTCCATGAGGCCTAAATTTGGGCAGTGAAAGCATGTACATGGTAACTTCTTGTCGCACACAAGTCGATCAAGGTTTCAAGTGTTTGTGTGCATAATTTGTTAGTACCATGGCAAACCTGCTGTGTACAGTTAGCTGTGTGCATTGTGAGCTTGCACTCAAACTATCCATGAAATTTCTACCTTCTCCACTGACTACTTATGTTGCTTATACTTGATTCTATTACACTTGATATGCTAAATTCTCACTCAATGATACTGTCTGTGTCACTGCATACACAGCCAGCCTCATAGTACAAGCCCAAGACCGTGTCACACAAGTATACCAATGATTACTTTACCATACTTGTATGTTTGAAATCAGCCTTGTTCCCAAGTTCCCACTCAGCTTTTGTCACAGTACAAGATATTTCGAGGTAGCTATGTCACTGTACAGGACATTTCCAGGTAGCTATGTCACTGTACAGGACATTTTGAGGTAGCTATGTCACAGTACAAGATATTTTGAGGTAGTTATGTTACTGTACAGGATGTTGCAATGTCACTTTACCAGTACCTATGTTGGTGAATATTTCTAGGAATTGTAACATGTAGGCTGTTCCTTGTTTCTGATCACTCTGAGCCCTTCGATTCATGTTGTTGCCATGACAACATTCATCAATGTCTACTTAGGTAGATAGGGGGCAAGGGAATTGAGGTGTTTTCCTTTAGCATCTAGCTATCCAGTGCCTGAATGTTCAGAAATACAAAGCCAAAAGTATGGTCAGTGATCTACACTAAATCACAACTAATAATTGCAGACTACCTTCAGTGATGATTAACAGTGCTTTTTATGTGTGTAAGTATGCATATGTGTGAGCGAGTGTGTATAGAAGGTGAAAAGCACGGCTGTACAGTGGCGTAGGAAGCACGGGTGCTCCGGGTGCTGGCGCACCCATGAACCACTCATAGAATTCTACCCGTTACCGTACCGTGAAGACCCACGACTTTTCTATTAATGCCCATCATCAGGTCAGAGGTCAGTAGGTATCCCACGTGGGTGCAGTATGGCTGTCAAGCAGTCGACGTTGTTTGCATTTGTATCTAGTGAACCATCAACAAGTGGTGTGTCCTCGCAGAAGAAAAATGGTGAGCTTAACGTAATTTAAGTCTCGTTCCTATTATCTGGGTGGCTAGCATCAACAGTGGTGCACCCACTCCAAAACACAACTTCCTACGCCACTGCTGTATCTTTAAAGCAAAAGGGTTCTAGGAAGCAGTGCTGAGCTAGTAACTGAGAATGAGGAGGACAGTACTCAAATTACTGTCACCCACAATTACTGTCAGCGCACTTGATGAAAAGTGTAACAGCAACTCTTGTTTTGTTCAAAAGTGACACAAAAATTCACCTGAGAAGATCTTTTGTTTGGGCAGGGTGGGGCGGAAGGAGAAGAAGTGTGAAACAGTCAGTAGAAATGTGGGCTGTGTTAAATGCATGTGTATGAACATTGTTTACTTGTTTTGTTAACACTGCACACACATGTAGCTAAGCACCATTGCAGCAGGAAGAGCTTCCTCCTAACAACCAGGAACCTCCCCTTTCCCTGAGGTAGGGAGGAAGGCGGAGGGACTGAGGGAAGGAGAGAAGGAGGAAAGGAGGGAAGGAGGGAGTAGGGGGAGGGACAGAAGGAGGAGGGGGAGGGATGGAGGAGTAGGAAGGAGGGAGGAGAAAGGAGGAAGAAGGAACAAGGAGAGATGGAGGAAGGGGATGAGGGAGGAAGAAAAGGAAGTCTCCTTAAGGTGTCAGTTCCATTGCATAATGTGTATGTTCAGAGGACACTGGTCTTCAGGGGAGTACCCTTTCCGGTCATTGCATAACCACGGGTTTCGGTCCCTTTGAACTCCCAACCCGGAGGGAGGAGGAAGGAGGAAGGAGGGAGGAGGAAGGAAGAGGAAGGGGATGAGGGAGGTTGGGAAAAGACAGGGAAGAGAGTGGAAGAACAGAGGGAGAAGGAGGAAGAGAAGGAAGTCTCCTTAAGGTGTTATCTCTATTGTATAATGTGTATGTGTTCAGAGGAGGATTGGAAGGTGGAAATTAGTACATGTATGAATACACAGGCTACGGTGGTTTTCACCTACAAGTCACATTTTCAATTTCTTGGTGAAAGTGCAGTTGGCACACCATTGTCTTATTGTTAATTGTCCAGAATTATAGATCCTGGGACACAACCATTTCAATAATCTGGGGTTTCACTACAAGGGTAACTGTGTGAGCACCCTCAAGTCGTGGGCTCTGTTAACAACTGCCAGCTTCTCACCTTCCTCTACTTCACCTCCTATACATCCTTATGTGCCAGTTTTCTCTGTATGAATGCCTAGGGAAGAAACTAGAGTGTACTTACTTAGTACCTACCTCTTTCTCCCGCTATATCATGACCCATAATCACCATACAAACATCATTTTCTAAAGTGTCAATAGGCTGACATTGTTGTAGGAATTTGTGCTATGTAGCTACAGCAATTTCAGTTCACTCAATGCCACTCCTACACTGCAACTTTGCCAAAGACATTAGCTACATGTTGCCTGCAGCTGCCCAATACCTTGTTGTCTAGCTAGCTGTGACACCTACACACATGTAGCTAAGTTTATATGCAGAACCACTAGCTCCGTATAATAGTGAATCAGAATTATGCTTACCAAGGTTGTATGGGTACTACTTTAATGAGTAAGTTCAACAAACTGCACTTGAGGAATAATATTCCAAGAACAAATTTGTTAGTCTTGTGTCCAGACCCCACCCTCTCTGTAGTAATTGTAAGTACCTAGGATCTTATTTGTAAATTTTTTAGATTGGTTTTGGTCTTCCCAGTGCTTGTACCCAACACCTGTGTATTATGCTTGTTGTATTCAACTATTTCCCTTTGTGTGTGTCATATGTTTAGGGGTTGCTGGTGGCCTATTGGTTAAAGCACTGGACTGCGGATCGAAAGGTCCAGGGTTCCAGTCCCACTAGCAGCAGAGATTTATCTCTCTTCTGGGTGCACTCAGCCCTACCTCAAAAATTGAGTAGAAGGTTTTCCTTCGCATCCTTCGGAGCGGACATTAAGCCGTCGGTCCCGGGGAACCCCTTAAAATTAGCCCAAGTGTGCTATTGGGGATTTCCTCGTTAACTGGGTCATCCCAGGTAAACCATAATAAATAAAAAATGTATAAAATAAAAATAAAAAATAAAAAAATAAAAAAATGTTCTTTTGGCTCCTCATGTTGTTCCTGTCATCTGTGCTACTAGAGACAGTGGTTTACTTTCAGTTTGCATATCCTGTCCTGTGTCTGTATTTAAGCAGCTCTGCTCGTACAGTAGTATGTATATGTGTGTTATGAAGTAATAAAGGCTCAGGAGTAAGCTACACCGGCAACCGAGTCATGTTCAGTAGTGCAGACATGCGGATAGGTGGAGCTAGCAGCGGCACTGAGGCGCTAACCAACAAAGCGTCATGGAGGATCACATAGTGGGCATAACTGGTGATTGCCCAAGATATTACACTCTCGCAAGGAGGTTCACAAGTCACAAGGCTAAAATGTTGTGAGGGGGTGAGTGTAGTATGCATTGTAAACTGTTAACTGAAAACCAACAAGTGAAAGCAATAGCTGTGTGTGTGTGAGCTACATAGTACCTACCTATATTGTGTAAGTATGCATTTAACACCATTTTGCAACTTTCCTTTAATTTGCTGATTGTCAGGGGTGTTCCCAGTCTGATTATCACACAAACATAGTTTCACTGAGGCTGCCACCTTGTTTGCTTTGATGATATCATTCAGGTTCTCCTTCAGAGGAGGTTGGAAGCTAGTTGGGGCAAGCTTGAGCGAGCCCCACACTAGCGAGTCGAACGGTGGAATCTCATATCATGGCGTACGGTAGTACGCCATATGTAGGGATGACCCCGAAAAAAAAAATGGCAGCCACATTAAAAGTACACAAATGACACGCTCGAAATGTCGTCTTCTTCTCCCACTGTAAGTCAGGCTAGCACGATAACGGCTGAAGCTATTACAACAATCCAAACGCTAAAAAACAGCATAAATCACCGGGTATTGCACTCACTACTTATCGTTATCGTAGAACTCGAACTATTTTTCAGTGATTCTCAAGCACTCTGATGTTAATGCTTAGTGCTATACGCCATTTTCCTAGCAGCAGATAATTAAGCGCATGCGCAAACAGTGGATACCAGGCTCTCTTTCTCCCCGCCCACCGAGAGCCTGGGTATGAGGCTACGTGATGACGTAATCGTACGGGCTGCCATTGTGGTAGTCTCGTCCCCAGACACCAAATTTTTCGCGCGCGCGCCCTGCGGCCTTGTCGAAAAATAGGGTCTGGACACGTTCACTGGTAAAACTGGGGCGTAATCATATGAGCGTATCGGCATGTTGTCGCACCAATCAGATTGCTCAGGTAAAGTAAATTGCGTTATTCGTCATCACAAATAGCCAGCTTGCAAATTTTTTGGCGCCAAGCAAACGCTGCTGGTAGCTGATAATGTAATTGACACCTACAATTACCCAATTTACTGACCGCCGTATGTAAACATGCCCCAGTTTTCGTAGTGAAAGTGTCCAGACCCTATTTTTCGACAAGTCCGCAGGGCGCGCGCGAAAAATTTGGTCTGGGGACGAGACTACCATTGAGGCCGAGGGGTCCGCCACGGCGTGCCTCGGCGTACGAGATTTCGAAATCCACTGGATTTCACGTGGATTTCGGATTTCAGAATGGATTTCTGGATTTCAAAGTGGATCTGGATTTTAAGCGGATTTCTGGATTTCAAAGCGGATTTCTGGATTTCATTGAACCGCTATTATTCTGAAGATACAGCTAAAATATACTCATGAACAATCATGAACCACTTTCCTCTCAGCCTATATGCTAACAGAATACAATGTCACAGGCAGTTTACCGCTACATAGCGCATAGGGAGCGTGTTCGTTGTCATACATATTCATACACATACTGCGTGTTCGTTACATACATATTCATACCGTACTGCATGTTCGTCATACATAATACATCTGACAATTGCAATTACATCACCTTGGAAGAATGACCTTTGTACCCGACCGCGAAGATCGGCTGGGTACAAAGGTCATTCATTGTGGTGACGTTCTAAACGTCATAGAAAATCTGTGCACGTGCACGTCCTTGTAGTGTAATTAATGTAAAGTATACGGATATTTGCGGAGTATTTTAATAGAATCCTGAATTGGATTTCCGGATTTTGGAGTGGATTTCCGGATTTCAGAGTGGATTTCTGGATTTCAGAGTGGATTTCTGGATTTCAGAGTGGATTTCTGGATTTCAGAGTGGATTTCTGGATTTCAGATTGGATTTCTGGATTTCACAGTGGATTTCTGGATTTCACAGTGGATTTCTGGATTTCAGTTTGTATTTCTGCCGACGGTGTACGAGATTTCTTTCGTGACGGACCCCTCGATTGAGGCCCATATTGAAATGTGAAATCAACGGCACCCTCGCTTGTTCGGAACGAAAGTTGCTCATGGACACCGCCAGGTGAGCTTTAGATCGCCCGCTATGGCATTTGATGATGGTAAGAGTAGTCTGAGGGGATTCCCAAGGAACCACTCAAATGCTTCACTTATGACGAAGGATTATCAACCGCCTGGCGAGTGAAATTATCGTCGGCACCGCTAGCTGTCGGGAAGTAGTATAGCTTCGGGAACCGCGTACGTGCATGGTTCCACACACCTGTGTGACGCTTTGGCTGTTGTGCTGGCAGTAGCTCTCCTAGTGAGGCCTGGGGACAATTGGCCCTTCCATTGCAAAACAAAAAAGGTTTTTTTTTTTGTTGTTGTTGTTTCTCTGTGCTGCAGTTGTGATTTGCCAATTTCAAGCAAATTAACTGTCGGCTGCTATATACACTCTCTCAGCCCAAATATACACCCCTGACTCAGCAATATATGCCGTCGCAACTGCAGGGAGCTATAGTATATTGCTAAGTGAGGGGTCTATATGCCATATATGACGCCATGCGGCGCCTTTGATCCGCCCACGCACTATAGTGTATAAACCTGACACACTCTCGCAGTACTGTTCGTGCATCTGATATAGCCATGGACACTATGACATGCAGTGTCTGATTGTACCTGGAAGTTAATCATTGATTGCTTGCTTGCTCTGCTTAGAGTTCCAGCAAAAAAAAAAAAAGACTCTAAGTCACATCACTCTACTGTGCTCTTGTAAAGGTCAGTAGAATCTGCACTAGAATATACTAGTAGAGATTGCATGTTTAGTAGATAACATGTATGGCAGCACGTTGTATGCAGCTGTAACAAACACTGAACCCTACAGTGCAGTGTGCTCTCAGATATTTCCGAACGCCTTAGCGTGAGGCACATAATGGTTCGGGCGCGGCGGGCGCTTATGGGGCCTTAGTCTGAGGTTGTGCTTGTATGCAGACAGAGTGAGGCTTCTGAGTTTATATATCAGCAAAATGACGGAGCTAAATCACCACGTAGTGGCACAAACTATACATGAGAATGTGCAATGCAACATGTAGATTCCAGTTCCAGGGTACCTTTTTAGATTTGAACCCTCGAAATCATTTTATGGCAAATAAATATCAATATTTATTTGATGTGTTATAAAATTCTAATAGGTGAGACAATGGTGTACTAATGGACTAATGTCCCCTAACTTTCTGATGTGACTGATTCCTTTGTCTGCTACAATCACAACATGTGTGTGGGTGAATGATAATAATATCAATCCATTGCAAAATGACCCAATATGGTGTGTAGCTAGCAATTAGTTGAACATGTGGAGGCAAAACAATGCAGAAGTTGACTTGAAGACCCAAATTATACTCGTCCTAACCTTCCCCCACCCCCCTATTTACTTTCCTTAAATATAAACACCTGGGGGTTGAAGTATAGATGTATATACAGATGTACCATCATAAATAGCTATATACAAATCTCAGTAGATGTGCAATTCTAGTGCAGTATAGTATATTCTTCAGTTGAATGTAGCCAACTACAGTGGTGTTGGATGATCATAAATAGGTAGCTAGACTTAGTTTGTAGTCACTAATTTAGAGCCATGAATGCAACTTGGTTTTCTCTGCTCCTCCTGCTGCTAAATTTCACTGAGCAGGCTACTGCCCAAGATGTTTGCCCTCCCTGGTTCATCCCTGACAACACATCCAGCACTGGATGCTCTTGTAACAGTTCCACTCCAGAAGTCAAGTGTGGTAAACAGTCTTCACTAATGCATTTTGGCATATGCATGACTTACAACAGTTCAATTGAATTGACAGAATTTGGATGTTGTCCATACATCGCACACTACAATACTACTTCTGATGATACTGACTTGTATATACAGCTGCCTGATAATGTGTCCTTACTAAATGAGTTTATGTGTGGGCCGCTAAACCGTGAAGGTACACTGTGTGGAAAGTGTAGAGATGGTTATGGCATTGCACTATACTCATACACTCTGGAATGCAGTAAGTGCTGGGGACATGGTTATGGATGGGTCTTGTACTATTTCCTGGAACTCTTTCCAATAACTGTGATGTACTTTCTGGTGGTGATCTTCCACATAAGAGCCACCTCCTCCCCACTGAGTGCACTTGTGTTCATGAGTCAGATTATAGTGTACACAGTGCGACTGAATGTACCCTTGCACATGTACATTGAAAACAAAGTAACTGGATTTCCTTATGTGGCATTGAAAGTGTTACTAGTACTGTGTGGTATATGGAGCTTAGACTTCTTTCGCTCAGTTATTCCTCCATTTTGTGTAAGCAACAAAATCAAGACCATTTACGCACTTGCACTTGAGTATCTTGTGGCATTTTATCCCATCTGTCTTATTATAATCACATATTCATTCATAAAACTCCATGACAACAATTTCAAAGCAATTGTTTGGCTGTGGAAGCCATTTCATGGACACTTTGTTCACTTCAGGAGAAAGTGGGACTCAAAAGCATCAATAATCAATGCTTTTACTACTTTTCTATTGCTGTCGTTTTCCAAAATTTTATTTGTATCTATCACCCTGCTACACAGCATCAGTGTTTATCATAATCTTCATCATTATGGCAATCCAAGGTGTGTTTTGTATTATGATCCAACAGTGGAATGCTACACACTGGAGTATTCCATACTTTCAGCTATAGCTGTTTGTGTATTGGTGATATTCATAGTTTGTCCAACAATTCTTCTCATTCTATACCCAACAAGGCTGTTCAGAAGGTGTGTCTCATGTTGTGGATTTCGCAGGTTGCACGCTCTGCACATGTTTGTTGAATCATTTCAGGGACAGTACAAGGATGGAACCAATGGTACTCGTGACTTCAGGATGGTTTCTGCATCATTCCTCATCCTCAGGATACTCTATTTGACCATATTTGTGAATCCCCATCGTTCAAATCCACCTATATCAGTGTATGCATGTATAGCATTTGCTGGTGCTACTGGTTTTTATGCTGTTACAAGACCATATAGATCAAATATCAGAAATAACAGATATTTTGATTCTACTTCTACTGGAGGGGCTGTCGTTTGCATTCTATACTGTAATGTACCAACCAACATCAAAAGCCTCGAGACATGCTATTGTGATATCAACACTATTAATAGGTGTTCCACATGTGGTACTGATACTCTATATCTGCAATACGTTGGCCAAAAAGATAGGACTCGCACAGTGCCTGAAAAAGAAATACGAAATTATGAAAAGATGCATACTACCTGCTAGATGCACTGATGCAGATGTTGAGTCTGAGTCTGATACTGGCTCCCTGCCAGACCGGCTGGTAAACCCACAAGAATATGAACCAGTGCTGCCCACCAGAGGAGAACAAACAGCCGCTGACTCCACAGAAAGCAAAGAACCAGCCAATGAAGATCAAAGAAAGCTGTCTCCTGTATACACATATGGCTCAATTAACTAATACTGCCATAGTAACTTCACTTTTGTTTTGACCTGTAGACTACATCACACTTTTTGAGCTTATGTAGTCTTCACAATTAAGTCTGTAGTAACAAAACATTTTCATACTTGGTAATGACATCTTTGGTACCCTGCTTTTTAAGTTCAAGTCTGTAGTAACACAACTGTGATGTTATGAAACTATATGTGACCAATTATATTGATTTTGTGCCACGAGATCAACTAACATGAAATCAACTCTCATGTGATTAACTCTCACAAAATCAACTTCTAACTGTAACAAGTTTACCTCTAGTCATACCGGTATGTATGAGAAAAGCATGCTCTGTGAAACGAATCAATATGCTAGATATGAGCCATATGATTACAGTCTATATATAGTACCAGGGTTTTATTGTATATACAGATCATAATAAAGTGGGAAGTGTTAATGTTACAAATACAATTATTGAACAACAGAGGAAGGGAAACACAATGTTGATTATTAATGCATTGGTGAACTGGGGGACAATATGCCAGACCAGCTGATTAACAGCACGATAGTTGATTACTTAATTGTTTGTGCAATCAACTTACCTGTCACTGGTTCTATAACCGTGTATAGTAAGGACAATATTAGCAACAAAATGTGAGGTGTCAAAGTGGTATAGCAGAGGTTGTTGAAAATGTGCTATGTAGGTGAGTTTTCACAAGCCAGTTGCAATTTAACAGTAGTCAGTGATTAGCTGATGTGGACTTTTCACTAGGCTAGGCCTTTATCTGACTTGGAACCTCCTCCCATAAGTTGTGAAGTGAGAGTGGATTATTTTTCCTTGTGATTTGGAAAGTGTGTCTGTACAAAATCATAGTAATACAACTAAACACTGTTCTACCCTTCTTCCTTTTGCACTATGCTTGGCATGATTCACATGGGATAGCCATACCCGCCATGCAAATTCAAAGTGGCTGAGCCCCAAAATCCCAATGGTGGCCCCATAATGTTAATAGGGCCCCATTCTAACGGGGGCCCCAAAATTTTATGACACCGGGCATTATATTAGCATTTTCACTCGTCTTGCTACTGTAACCTTTCTCAACATTGTACAGCAATGGAAAGGTTCGAAATGCGGCCTTATTGTGCTCAACAGCCCGAGTAGACATTACTATTATATGCATGCTTGCTTTAGAGAGGGGCTCATGAAGTGTGCAAATTCCCACTTTACATTCTGCCTGGATTAAAGCAGAGTACATACTTGAAAGTCATCTGACTGATTGCTACAGACAGGTTTATATGATCCCCAGTAAACCTGTCTGACAAAGCCAAGGAAGGAGCGTATAGCATACAGTAATACCACTTCTGGTCAGGAAACGGTGTTCTAGAACAAATTAAATAGCAATCACACACTATTGCATATGAACCTAACCTAACTCAAAGCTGCCTTCACAGTTCTAGCAAGTACATCACTGTGAGGCGATAGCACATGGTGCACCACGTATACAATGAGCCAGTCTTAGTAAAAGTTAAGTAAACTCCTTTAAACCCTATAGTGCACTCTTGGATACATCATTCTGGCGCACCGGTTCTGCATCAGCATAAAGGGTGGGACAAGGAGAAACACCCGCAGGGTGCTGTGCACATGCTGCCAGACTGGGCAGTAAAAGGGACATGGATGGCATTGGTTGGGCCAATTCTAGCACTGACTGCATAAATCAGCCAGCTGAAAAACCAAAATTCCAATAAATGTTGCAAATGCTATGGAGACAGAGGTGTACCCAACTACGAGCTGATTTTGTTTTGAGTGATTGACATGGTAGGTTACATGGTAAGTGGCAGCAGCTAAAATGATCAGGTTGAGAGCAAATGAACATTCAAGGGCGTCCAGACACCAGTTCCTGTAGATCCCACCACCAAACCAGGCACATGCCACAAGAAGCCCAGTTGTCACTAGAATTGATAGCAGGTTAATACTGTGCTCCTCCTGAGGATTCAAAGCAAACACCAGAAGAAGAACGAAGCGAAGCACAAGCAACAATCCAGGCCAGTAGCGATGTTTAGCTTTGTAGAGAGCATGGTACGAATCCATGAACGATTTCAGCCTGGTACTGTTGACCCATGAGAAGAGCTTAGATACCTCCGAACAAACTCTAATGAAGCTACATTCCAAACGCACAAAGATAAACATGTCGAAAATATGAAAAAAAGAGGATACAGACAAGAGGTCATAGACAGGAGCATTAAAAAGATTAATTTCTCCGGCAGACAAAAAACGCTAGCAAACAAACCCCACAATGCAGGTGAATGCCTAACTTTCACAACTACGTACTCACCGCATTTACCAACACACCACCTCAGAAGATTGCTTGTTAAACACAGGCACCTCATCAAGAAATCCCCGCTACTTTCCAGACTCTTCCGAAATAGACCCACCATAGCCTTTAGAACCCACAAGAGCATTAGAAAACAGCTTACCCGAGTAAGACTAGAAGACTCAAAGATCGTTTATAAAATTGACCGCGACCTCAATCTCCTTTGTGAACCCCCCGGCTAATCAAAAAATGTAACAATAACTGTCTGACATGTAAAGCCCTCGACACCAAACCATACATTAGGAGCACCTCCAAAAGCACATACCACAATCTTAAAATTAAAAACACCATTAGCTGCAAAACAAGGAATGTCATCTATGTGATAACATGCACTAGATGTAAAACCCAATATACAGGCATGACCACCCAACCCTTACACAATAGATTTAGTACCCACATGTGAGAAATGTTTAGCAAAAGACCACCCAACTGGGTCCAAACTCGCCTGTATAGGCACTTCCAGAAGAAACACCACCTCCCCTCTGATGTCCGAGTCCAGTCAGTAGAATGGAATGATGATCGGAGAAGTCTGAAGAAAAGAGAGAGTGCTTGGATCAAGGCTTTAAGAACAATGGAACCCTGTGGACTAAACATCATCCCATAGCCTTTCTTCACCTACTGCCATTGCTCCCTTTTTATTTTTCCCAACTGTACCCCCTCCAAAATTCATTTTCTAGAATGTACCCCCCTTAGCCTCCGCATTTTGTATTGTAGCTCCTCTAGGCATTTTACATGCTGTACCCTCTAGGCCTTAGTCGCCTTACATAGTTTACAGTAGCGTGCTGTTTCCATGACAAACACGCTATCACTAGATACACGCCGTTGCTAGTTACCACACACGCTGTTACTAAACAAACCCGTATATAAGCGCTGTTTCATTTTCTTGTAATAACCACCCTTGAGAAAGCTCACCACCGATGAGCGAAACGTTGGGCCTCTAAGCAGTGAATAAAGTTTTGCCAAACCCCTCCTATACTGTCCTCATCATAAACCTATACCGCAGCGCCGCAGAGATGACGTCATTTTTGAAACTACTCCACTATACTACTCGCACCCGCACCCTGAGATATGCACTTCGGTCCAGGGAGATCTATACCGAGGGACCGATTACATCCCCGGAGATACTGTCAGAGCCCCCCCAGACGCAGGACGACAGCATCAACAGCATACAAGAGACACCGAACAGCCAATTCAGGCTGGTACTCTCGGTAACCCCGTGCATGCCTCGTATATTAAAGTAGTATAGAATCTGTTAACCATAGCTCTTCCCCCTTACTGTTTAGCCCTACACCCACCTCAAGCCCAGTCCATGCCCCTACCCCTGACTCCCCCCAGAACCAACCACCTCCCCCTCCACTTAGCCCCACTAACAGTCCAACCTCTTTCAACTTAACACTAGCCCCAACATGAAGAACCCGTACCGGGATCCCCTGAATTATTCAGCCCCACCCCCACAAGTAGCACAATCCCAAACAAGTGGCCATCACCACCCCCCCCTCTCCCTCAACGATCCCCACGCATTAGGAAAAGACACAGGCTACATAATTATGAAAGGCTTGTCTCAACAAATGGGAGCTACGATGTGTGTAGCAGTGTTGGCGCTCCCCCACCTGACACCCCAACCTCAGGTGTGATATGGTCTGCAGCCACTGACCAAAGAGCAGCAACAGAGTGTAAGGAAGAAAGAGGAAGACAAGCACTGCCACTAAGAAGAGGGGAATGTGTTTGCCAGTTAAAAAGTTGATATTTGCATCGTATAGCCACACACTTCTGTTGTGTTTTGAATATTCGAGGAAGGTGACGTAAAGTACAGCAATCAATGTACGAAGGATCTTTGTATACGACAGTAGAATGAGTGTTGCCAAGATAGAGACTGGGTTGTTGCCAAGCAGCCTTGCAAATTTCTGTGAAAAATGGCTAACAAGAATCATTAGTCCTACCAGCACCCAAATGTATACCGGAAACACGAACTGCAGCCATGTTTTGCTGTAGGTATCCATTCCATTATAGAAACATGTTTCAATAAAGTTTAGCCATGCAATAAGGAGTGAAAAAAGATTAGTAGATTCCACTGGTAGAAAGGTGGCACGATTAACTCCAACAACGTTAGCATACAACAATAGGCAAACAAAAAACCTGTTGTTCCCTCTCAGGACCACATGACTGTCCACTACCCATACCAACACTATCCTGGAAGGTCCAGTCAATGATCTCAGCTGTCTGAAGTGACTGAAGATATAAATCCAAGTGAAACAATGATGACCATTAACATAGCCTGAGTCATGATCATTACTAATATGAGGCATGCATGATCTGGAACACAAACAACAGCTAAGTGATCTTAGAGATGTGCCTGAAGGAAAGCCCAACCTTGGAGCTGCATACAACTGTAGTTGGTACCGCTGCACTGAAGTTACCTGTCCAGCTTTTCAACTGATGGAACGTTTACATCAAGAGTGTGATCACCTTGCAAGAATACGTAGCAGTGTGAGGTTTGAAGTATTGCCCAGGATGTTTTGCATACTCAGAAAGGGTATAGCAGGGTGTGTAGGACAGAATGCGCTAGTTGATGTTAACGTTAGTCTCACATGGAAAGCTAGGTCAATGGAGGGCCAATTTGGGGGCATCCCGTATAGGAAGACAGAAGGGTCTCAACAGTTTCAACAGTCTACTGTCATGTTCAGTGCATTAGCTATAGCACCCATTATCAATACACAAGAGGCTGCACGCAGTTGTGGAGATCTACTGAATCAGTAGTACTTCTCCGTTGCATGGCTACAATTGCAACTACTGCCACCCACATTGAATTGCTTACAATAACATGAGTCAACCCCACTTGCAAAAAACAAACATCCCACAAAGGCAAAAAAATAACGACATCTGTTAGCTAGGTCTACTATGCTATACGTAAACATCCTTTTTCAGACAAGAAACTCAGTTGTAAACAGGACGCGTTGAAAATATGTACTAGGGTGGCCTATATAGTCCAGATAAAGAACAGAAAGTGCAGTAGTTGTGCAGTAAAGAATACGCTATGTAAAAATAAGAGTAAGCTAGACTATTGCATGTTGATGCTAATTAGTAGTAAGCTTCAGAGTAGAGTTGCATGAAAGCAGCACAGTTCTTCTTGCTGATTCTTCTGTTCAGTTTCGCAGAACAGACTACTGTCCAACGAGATGTCTGTCCTCCCTGGTCCATCCCTGACAGCAGATCTAGCACTGGATGCTCTTGCGGTTCACATAAATATTTCAAGTGTGGTTCAGGCTTTCCACTGCTGTATTTGGGAAACTGTATGACCTACAACAGTGCAACTGAAGTTATAGAAGTTGGACCTTGTCCATACGTAGCACACTACAATACCACTTCTGTTGACTACATTTTCTATATTCAGTTGCAAGGTAATGTGTCTTTACTTAATGAGTCCATGTGTGGGCCACTAAATCGAGAAGGCACACTGTGTGGGAAGTGCAAAGATGGCTATGGCATTGCGCTATATTCACACACCCTTCAATGCAGTAAGTGCTGGGGACATGGTTATGGATGGGTCTTGTACTATTTCCTGGAACTTTTCCCAATAACTGTGATGTACTTTCTGGTGGTGATCTTCCACATAAGAGCCACCTCCTCCCCACTGAGTGCCCTTGTGTTCATGAGTCAGATTATAGTTTACACAACACGACTGAATATACCCTTTCACATGTACATAGCAAATGAAGTAACTGGATTTGCATATGTGGTACTCCAAGTACTACTTATACTGTGTGGCATATGGAGCTTAGATTTTTTTCGGTCTGTTGTTCCACTGTTTTGTGTAAGCAGTAGCATCGAGACTGTTCATGCACTTGCACTTGAGTATCTTGTGGCATTTTATCCCATCTTCCTCATTTTAATCACTTATGTATGTATAAAACTCCATGACAACAATTCTAAACTAGTTGTTTGGCTATGGAAGCCATTTCACAGACATTTTGCTCACTTCAGGAGGAGATGGGACTCAAAAGCATCAATAGTCAATGCTTTCACAACATTTCTGCTTCTCTCCTTCTCCAAAATCTTATTTGTATCTTTCACACTATTGTACACATTCCATGTTCATTGTATTCATGGTCATATTCCAAGAAAGTGTGTTTTGTATTATGACCCAACAGTGGAATGCTATACACAGAAGTATTCCATATTTGCAGCTATAGCTGGCTGTGTGTTGGTCATATTTATCATTTGTCCAACCGTTCTTCTCATTTTGTACCCCACAAGACTGTTCAGAAGGTGTGTCACGTGTTGTAGATTTCGCAGGTGGCATGCTCTGCACATGTTTGTGGAATCATTTCAGGGACAGTACAAGGATGGAACCAATGGTACTCGTGACTTCAGGATGGTTTCTGCATTGTTTCTCATCCTCAGAATACTGATACTGGCCTCATTTCATAATTATTCACTCTGGGTTTTAGCAGGAGAACAATTTGTATTATTGATAGGTGCTGCTTGTTTCTATGCTGTTGTGAGACCATACAAACTTAACTTTGGAAATATTGTTGATGTGGTGATTCTAACTGTAATGGAGGCATTGTCAGCTGCCATGCTTGTTTCAGCATACCACCCTCCAACAAAGGAAACAGCTACATACTATGTTGGTGCAACAGTACTACTGTTACTTGTTCCACACATGGTGCTGACAGTTTACATCTGCTATGTGTTGGCAAAGAAGGCAGGCATCACTGAATGTCTAGTAAGAAAATTCAAAGCTTTAGGAAGTTGTGTGAACAAGGGCACAGTTCAAGCTGAAACCGATGTGGAAGCTGTGTCAAATACTGGTTCCCTGCCAGACCGACTGATAAACCCAGTGGAGTATGAACCACTGCTAGCCACCACTGAAGAATGCACAGCTGCTGAGCCTACAGAAAACAAAGAGCCTATCAATGAAGAACCCAGACAACTGACTCCTGTGTACACTTATGGCTCCATCAACTGATTATAATATTTGTTTCAAAATACTGAATCAGTTAAACTTGCACTTTTCAGTAGTGTGTTTGAACTGTCAACTAGTATATAATGCTGTGAAGTATTTACTTGTGAGGTGTAACTAGATGTCAGTGAACTCAACACCATCCTATATATGGGACAAAAGCTTTACTGGAACTGCATAGAGAGTGTACACTATAAAAAAATCTACATGTACTGTAATGTTTACAGTATACACATGAAACTAAGTGTGGTGGTAACGATAATTCCTGTTGCTGTAATTCTGGCTCCTATTTAGCTAAGATCCAAACTTTTTCTAGAAGTACCTGAGTTGCACTTCCATTGTCATTGCACGTCTCCACTCACATTAATGTGTACAAGCTAAAAATGATTTTATGGCTAAAGCGAAAGTCACCACTGTTGTATCCTTCATCACCTCAAGTGGTTTAACTACATTGTCAGCAAAATTGAGATTCTTCCAGTTCTCACAAAAATAAAGTCTGCATGCAAGCAGAGAATTGAAAACAACTTGATTCACATGACTTGCATACATTTATGCTCTTGGGGCTGTATTGACTAGCACTCATGTGGCAAGCATTGTTACAATCTAGTCTGGTTAACCTGTGAGAGGGTCTGGGCACGAGACTAGTTGCAATCTGACCATGAGAGTAATTTCACTTGGTCTTGGAAAAAGGCCAGCATTCCTACCTTTGCAGCCTCTTTCCCAGGCATACCCCCACTTCCAGGTTTGATCGCTTGCAGTATGTGAAGCAAATAGTATCTTCATACCCAGTTTACACAAGCGCCTGGTACAATAGCCTCGGTCCCAACCATTCATTGTCACCGACAGTATTTGCTAATACACAATTACTTGGGGTGGGCAAAGGCTTGGAAACATGGCTAGGGTAGCAAAGCAAGCGATCAAAAACTGGAGGCGATCGAGGAGAGCTCTGGGCTGCCAGGAACAAAAGCCAACAACACACGAATCTTTCTAGGACTACAACAGCTAAGAGGTTGCATTTCCATTTCTGCTTCCAGTTCTGTTTCCAGTTTCCAGTTTCCATTTCATTTCCATTTCCTGCTTTTCCATATGCCCATGGTATAGAGTGTGGTAGAGTCAAGTAGAGTCAAGTAGAGCCATGGTAGAGTGTGGTAGAGTCAAGTAGAGTTAAGCAGAGCCGAGGTAGAGTGTGGTGTATAATCAAGAAGACTCAAGTAGAGAAAATAGAGTGAAGTAGAGTCAAGTAGAGACATGGCAGAGTCAAGCAGAATCAAGTAGAGTTTATGATACAATGTGATAGAGTCAAGTAGAGCTCCGCTAGACTGTAGTAGATTCAAGTAGAGTCAAGTAGAGCCATGGTAGAGTGTGGTAGAGTCAAGTAGAGTCAAGTAGAGCCATGGTAGAGTGTGGTAGAGTCAAGTAGAGCCAAGGTAGAGTGTGGTATAAGAGTCAAGTAGATAAAATACAGTGAAGTAGAGTCAAGTAGAGCAATAGTAGCATTAACGATGTTCATTAGGTTTCAAAACGGGTGAATTTAATGTATCCCGTAAGTAAAACCCCGGCCGTTCCTCCAGTCTTGTGTAAAGTCCAAAATGGGATCACCCCTACAGCAGCACACTGTGCTGGCTGCGCTGTAGTCTGGCTTTCTCCCTCCTACGTTCTGCTATCCAGTCCATCAGAGGAGCTCGATCGTCGTGTGGTGACCTGTTGTTTGCACGCTGTTTGTCTGTATTGTTGAGAGGAAAGACTACAGTATCATTAACACAGTAATCAAAGGGGCAGTGTGGGTGGAGAATTAGTTCATCAGATTGATCATAGCAAACCCAAAACTGTTGGTTTGAATTGCGTGCTATTTGGCTTACTCCATTCGATATAGTGCAGTTGTTTGTATATTTTGCTAGACCTTGCTCACAGACACATGATTTGTTAGACTTAGAGATGTTGAATCCAGGTGGGCAGGTCTGATTTAGGTTCACTGCAAGTACTGTGTGAATAACATTTGAACATGGACTACCTCCTGCTTGCAACTTTATGAAAACATCCTGATGCAGTGTAGTTGAGTTTAGTACAGGTGTTGCGTGCCTGTTGGAGGCATTGAGAATCTTGAAGATGAGCTCCTGCAGGTTTTTCATTGGCATTTTCAAATCCAGAGTTTAGATAGCTTATACTACTTCTCACTATGCTAGGAAGTGTTCCATTTCATTGTCCAACTGCAACTACAGATAATTGAATTGTTTCACCAGGGTATACTGAGCATGGAAAATCATATATAATACCATACCATTGTTTCATGGATATACTACATTCAGTTTGATGGTTGTTTGTACATAAGCACAAGTAAAATGGGTGAGAGGAGATGTTTGAGGTTTTGTTGTAATCAGTGTCACTGTTGTGGACTATCATGTCAAACACTTTACCAGAGCTGTATGAGTCCAGGCCATGAGTCAGTTTGCAGTTATCTATTGCACCACCATATAACACACTTCCTGCAATATCAGCAAAGTTGTTCTTGAAAACAAGTTGGACATTAATATCATTGGACAGATTCTGCCCAGCAAGTTGAAAGAAGCATTTTTCTTGCGGTACAAGTTGCAACTGTAGTACAGTGACTCATGGAGCTGGCATCACTGACATAGATACCTCCTCCTAATGTTGCATGATTATTCTCCCAGTACACCCTTGTGTTAGGTGAAAAGGAGAAAGCGGATAACTCCATATACACTCCACCTCCACTGGTACTGTATCCACTCATTTTAGCTCTATTGTTAGTAAAGTGAATGGTTCCACTGAACGCCATTGTACTGTTATACTCTGCAAAGATAGCACCACCACGTACTGCATAGTTGTTGAGAAAGGTGCTGCATGGTTCCACTGAGGCTATGTTCAGCATTCTGTGCGTAGATTGCACCACCTGCAATTGCTGCTGAGTTGTTGGTGAAGTTGCTGATTCCACTGAAGCTAAGTACAGCATAGCCCCGTGTAGAAATTGCACCACCATTACCCGAGTCTCCTGAGTTGTTGATAAAGTTGTTGGTTCCACTGAAGCTAAGAGTAGTATTGTCTGATGTGTTGACTGCACCACCATTCCAGTTGGCTGAGTTGTAGATGAAGTTGCTGGTACCATTGAAGCTAATTGAAGCATTGCCTGATGCAGAGATTGCACCACCTTCACCAGCTAAGTTGTTAATAAAGTTGTTGGTTCCACTGAATCTAAGTACAGTATTGTGAATGCAGAGATTGCACTACCAGGACCACGACAACAGATGAATGGTCCATACCATTATCAAGGAAGGTTGTGTTTCCAGTGAATGTTAGGTTGCTACTAAGAGCAGCAATACCACCTCCCTCATAGCCGCAGTTGGTTATGTATGATCTCACTGTTTCCTGTCAGAGTAATATTGGTGTTATTCACTACAAGTGCAGTGCCAAGGTTGTCGTGGAAGGAACAGTCAGCTAGTTCAGCATCTTGTGTAGTTACCAATGTGATAAGTCCCATTTGATTTTCTGCTGCAAAATGTAAAAGCCAAAGAATCTATTTGAGGTCCACCATACTTGTGAAGCTGAGGCCAATTGACCCGTTGCAAACAATTGTTGCTATGTTGCCTGAGGAAGAGTCTCCACACACAGTCAGTCTGGTTACATTGGCAACAGTGATATTCACATCAAGAACATGGTCACCTGCCAAGAACACCATAGTGGTGTTAGAGCTAAAATACAGTTCAGCTTCATGTGCATACTCATGAGTGTGGTGCAGTGGGTTGAATTGTGAGGGCAGGGTGAGCATGAATGGGCAGTTGCATGGTGTGACACAGTACACATTCTCAGCACAGCAGTAGGAGAGGGTGTTCATGAACAGTGCTGCCACAATTAAGAACAACGAATTGAGCCATCAGATGTTGTGTAACAACTGCAGAAGACCAAGTTTAAGAGTTACATAAAGTCATTATGTACAAAATCATCTATTTTATAACACTATAATAGTATTAGGTGGTTTTGCTGCTGCTGTTCAAGTTTCATTCTGCACTAATGCTGTTTTAGTGAAAAGTGCACGTTTTTAATTTACTTAGGTTAACTTTTTGATTCTGAAAATGATTGTGGTTTAGTTTGAATTGCCAGTTTAACAGTTGTTGACTTAGTACTGTTATACTTTGAATTCCAATACCCTGGTCGTGGTGACTTTTGCATAAAAGTACCAACATTTCCTTAAGTTACTCATGCATGGGAAGAAGTTATGAAAGCCTTACCTTGAGTTGACAGTAACTCAAGGTAAGGCTTTCATAATTCTTTCCCATGAGTAACTGAAGGTAAGGCTTTCATAATTCTTTCCCATGAGTAACTCAAGGTAAGGCTTTCATAATTCTTTCCCATGAGTAACTTAAGGTAAGGCTTTCATAATTCTTTCCCATGAGTAACTTAAGGTAAGGCTTTCATAATTCTTTCCCATGAGTAACTCAAGGTAAGGCTTTCATAATTCTTTCCCATGAGTAACTTAAGGTAAGGCTTTCATAATTCTTTCCCATGAGTAACTCAAGGAAATTTTGGTACAGTACAGTTACCATGGAAACCAAGTGTCACTACTCTTAAACTGCAAAGATTTGGACTTAGGTTCAATGGTCCATACCATAGTGCATTATTATCAAGAAAAGTTGTGTTTCCAGTGAATGCTAAGTTGCTATACCGAGAGCAGCAATACCACCACCCTAATACCGTTGGTTATGTATGAACTCACTGTTCCCTGACAAAGTAATATTGGTGTTAGTGCCAAGGTTGTCATGGAACAGCTAACTTCAAGGTTCAGCATGTGTAGAGTGCAAAGGAAGAATCTCCACACTTTTCATAGTGTTTTCATCTGTAACACATTAGTAGCTATTTCACTAAAAACATATCTTTTCTATAACCATGATAACCACTCTGCAAAGTAACCTACATCTTGTGTTTTACTGAACGTGAGGGTTACGGCAAAACTGAGTAGGCAGCTTGTTTCTCCTGTGAGGACCTCCTTTGCAATGTGTCCCACAGCCTCTCTCAGATTCCTGTCAGATTGACTATGTTCTGGAGGACAACAAGGCTTTGGCCCATTTTCCAAGGGTAAACAATCTGTGATCTTGTTTCAGTGTAGACATCCTTCACAATTTGCTATGAGAATGATCATGCTATCATGTAAGTATATATTTCCTCCCTTCTCCATTCCCCTCTTCCTCTCCTAGCTTCCCTTGGATTTCTTTTAGACTATCTCCCTGAGGACCATAGGGCATGTGTGGACCCACATCGGCTTCATAGCTATACTTTTTGGGAAACTATCGAAGTCTCTCACAAGTCTTGCTAACGTTTACAGCTCCTCTACAACTCCAGTAGCAGTCCCTGGTTTCTTTGAGAACTGTTGCATGTGCAGTATCGGCAAAGAACAAAGCATTCCAGCCGTAAAATTATCACCGGTGCGAGTCCGTGAGTCCACAAGTCCGTGAGTCCGCAGTCCGCAGAATACATTAGGCCCAAGTATTGCATGTGGTTTACAGTACTGTTGCTGGATACGCTTGCTAAATGTCATGAAGTTGTCCCACAAATCGTTGTTCATGTAAGATTGTCATGCTTTTGTGGTGCAGGTGATGATGCCTGTAGGATATTTTGTAACTATGATTAGTAGCTGTTACGTGTGTGCAATCAGTTACTGTTGCTTAGTTCCTTTCTCTTTTTGTAGTAGCCATCTTGTGCATTCTGTCTGTGCTGGTTTCTTTATTGATCGACAAACATTATGTAACATAATGTTGACTGTTTGACATTTGAACTTAATAATGATTTGTAGTCCATATAGTGTAGTTTGTAGCTAATGATTTTCATTTATGTATACTGCTAGACTACCTTATAGTGCTGAACTACATTGTGCATCTGTATGCTGCTTATCAGTGAGTGTGTGTCTTGCGACATGGTAGCTCTTTTCACTCTATAGCCTTATCTTCCCATGTTTTCACTGTCACCTTGTACATCATGCACCTCTCTGTCTCTTGTGCTATATCTCACACCACGTATCACCATACATCATGTGTTCTGTTTAGTATATAAGCAGGCACACTTGTTTGCTCTACACACTCTCGCTATTGCTCGCACCTACTAATAATATTTTGTACAGTATATTACTTGAGCTGTATGGTGAGTTGACTTGTGAGCCACGCTACAATCACAATGCCACTCTCTAGTACATAGATAGCAAGGGCGTTGGTATAGCAATGTACTTCATTAGAAAATGTTTCCTATACAAGTGAAGACTAATAAAAGGTGATTCTCGAAGTTGAATGCACAGGTTAAGCATATAAAACCTTAGTTTCTATTATGGTCAGCTTTTTTACTACTAAAGAAATCTTGAAACTCAAGCAAGTACCCATACGTGTCAGTGAATGGTCAAGGTTTGTTAGCTTTGCCTCATGTTCTCACATCCACCCACGTATGAATCTTGCCTTGGGTAGTGGAGTTATATGCCTGCTTGTAGGTGGTTCAGATTTAGTAGTGAGCCTGAGTGTAGCTGTTTATATAAAATTCTGGCGGCATTGTAGTTTCATTTCCAGCTCTGAGATTAGCATCATTGGTGGTCTGAGTGGAAAAGATGAGAGTGGTTGATATTTCAGAGCCCAATCTGTTCAACATGTTGGATAAAGTTGAATAACCATACAACACAAAACATCCATGTCTGGTGAAACTAAATCACCAATGAAATGACTTTTTGAGAGTGGCAATACTGAGCAGTCCTATAAGTACATTCACAGCCCTGTCAGTAGATATCTTCTGCATGTGGTCTACCATAACACTGCTGCATTGGCTCCCAAGAACATCATATCTGTGTAGCATTGACATGTATACACTCTTTTTAGTTATACTGACAAGCCTGTGAAGTAGTCAGTTTAGAGGTATTTCCCAGACCTAAATGAAAGCCAGGTAGTTAGCAGTGTCTTACTTGGCACTGTATTAGTTACAAGTATAGGTACTTCCAATTAATGAAACTGAAAACTGATTTACTTCTCAAAGGAAACAACAAATCAGCTCAGAACAGATGTTAGGCATACAAGTTTCAAGGATCCATGATCTGCAATGGTAGCTGCAATAATAGAAAGTCATTTAGTTACTTGAATCTTCACTTATGATAAATCCAAGCCTCCCTAACAATGATATCAGTAGATGTTTTGCAGTGCATTAAGTGCTTACAACCTGTTTGGATCTACTGTAGTACAGCTGTAGCTAGTGAAGTAATGCAGCCTATAACAATGTGTGAATCTACATGGTACCCTAATGCTACTAGACTGGTTGCACAATTTTCTTTAGGGTAAGAATGGGTCAAGATCAGGATCCAAAGTTCAAAAACATGTGAAACACATGTGAAACACATGTGAAACACACTGTTTTTGTAAACACTATACAACTGAAATGAGTGGCTTTTTCTGATGTGACTCTTGTCTAGAAATTGTTTTTATATGTTTCATTTTGGGAAAACTTACAGTGTTGATAACTTCATGCTCTTGTTTATATACATGTTGCATAACTATACTAAACATATGCACACACATGATATGCTCAAGTGTATGCAGCTTGGTTTGCAGAACTGAAACTGTACAAAGGTAAGGTTCTAACAAAGTAATTTTAGTTCATATTCTCGACAACCATGCCTTCAGTTTTGCTATAGCAAAGAATAAGTCTCTACCGTGTGACAGTGTGCCACCATTCAACTGCTATACTCCGAAACTATAGGTATGTTAAGTGACTATGTCTATAACTTTACTATGTATACACATCAGTAACAACATGCTTCAAGGGACTTGCTACCTTTCTGGGCATAGATGCATCTACCATCTCCACAAACATTGCTTTTGACTACCTTGCTCTTAAAATTTTTGTATGGTAAGTTACAAAATGTATATCTACTAAAGAAAATTCTGATATGAGACCTGGTATTGCCTGAAAGGTAGATCTCATTGGATAATTCTGCACAACATCTGTACAATGTCTAAGCCTGCCTTCTAACAGGATGATGTGGTTGCTTACATAGATACACTTTTGGTAGACCTATTGGTAGCGATATACTAATACTAGCTATGATTTTGTATGAAAGTCCGCGAAAGTAATATTATCTATGGCAATGCTGCTTACTCTGACATGTCTGAAGTTGTTGCGTAGCCACAAAACCACTGAGTAACTCATGCAGAAGTTGGTCTTTTGCAAACCATTAAATTACACCTAATTATATATTATAATCTCTTTTCCCCCATAGTCATCTTGCATGATGATCCACTGCACATCATTTATTGCTCTTGTGATAGTCATTAACACCCTGACTTACTGCTCTGCTGAGAATGTGTACTGTGTCACACCAACTGCCACTTCACGCTCATGCTGCCCTCACAATACATACTGCGCCACACTCTCTGACTATGCCCAAGAAGCTGCACTGTATTTTACCTCCAACACCACTATGGTGTTTTTGCCAGGTGACCATGTTCTTGATAGAAATATCACAGTTGCCAATGTAGCCAACTTGACTATTCGTGGACAGTCACCCATAGCAAGAGTTATTCACAATGGGTCAGTTGGCTTTCGCTTCACAAATACCACAAACTTAAACATTTTGTCCTTAGCTTTTACCTCTTACAACAGGTCCTGGAGTTGTGCTAGTCATCCAACTGGTAACTCTGCCCTGTTCTTGCAATCTACACAGTATGCTAAACTAGTGAATTGTTCCTTCCATGATAATTTGGGTATAGCACTTGCAGTATATCACACCATTATTTCTCTGGCCGAAAACAATGAGTTTGTACATAACCAATGTGAATGTTGGTCATTTAGTAAGATGCGTGGATTAGGATGTGGTATCACTGCTCTCGACAGCACCTTAACATTCACTGGGAACACTACCTTCTTTAAAAATATTCAAACAGGTTCTTGCTATTACTGTGGTGGAGCAATCTGGGCATCAGCTAGCTCACTGCACTTCAATGGAACCAACAACTTTATTGCTAACAGAGCAGAGAGTGGCAATGGTGGTGCAATCCATGTAGAAACCAACATGTCATTGAGCTTTATTGGTTCTAATACTTTCAGTCATAACACAGCAGGTTATGATGGTGGTGCAATTGCCTCATATAAAAATGTTGTATTTACCTTCATTGGGGTCAGCAACTTTATCAACAACTCAGCACAGCGGTTCGGTGGTGCAATTCGTGCAAATTCCAACACATCATTGAATTTCGCCGGTACTAGTATTTTCACCCGTAACTCAGCAGTCTATGATAGTACTCATAACTCAGCAGACTATGGTGATGGTGGTGCAATTGACACATATGAGAATGGTGTACTTACCTTCACTGGAAATAGCAGCTTCAGCAACAATCTTGCAATACAAGGTGGGGCCATTGCTGCATATTTTAACAGCACAGTGACGCTCCATGGAAACATTAGCTTTGCTAACAATACAGGAGAGAGCCATGGAGGAGCAATGTTTCTGTCTATCGATTCTACTCTCTCCATTATGCCTAACACAACTGTGTATTGGGTGAAAAATCATGCAAGTTTAGGAGGAGCCATTTATGTCTATAATGCTATCACTCGGATATACTGCACTCAGATTATCAGATATATACCGAAAGAGGAATGCTTCTTTCAACTACTTGGCCAGACTTACTACAATGGTATTGATATCCAACTTGTTTTCAAAAACAACTCTGCTGATGATGCAGGAAGTGTGTTATATGGTGGTGCAATAGATAACTGCACACTCAGTGGCCTAGACTCAAATAACTCAAAGGATGTTTTTGACAAGTTAACCCACATTGAAGCTGATAACACACCTTCAAACATTTCCTCTGACCCATTTGGCATTTGCCCATGCAACTCGAGCAACCATACAAAGTGTAGTATATCAAAAAACTCTAAACTGGAAATAGAAGTTTACCCTGGTGAAACATTTCAAGTTTCAGTGGTTGCTGTTGGACAGAGAAATGGAACAGTTCCTGCAGCCGTCAGAAGCCGTACTGGCAAAGGCACCAAACTTCTAAGCTCCCAATACATTCAACAAACAAATAAAATGTGCACCTCACTCAACTACACTGTTTTTTCACAGCGGAATGAGTCCCAAATAGAGCTATATGCAGATGGCCCATGTTCAACATTTGGTAATACACTTGTTCTCAAGTTGAATTTAATTCAGAAATGCCCACCTGGATTTAATAAAAAGCAAAATTCATGTGTCTGTGATCAAGCACTTCAACAATATACAAATAAATGCAACATATCTGACAGTATAGGGCAAATATTACGTGAGTCTGATGACAAATTTTGGGTTGGGTATGATCAATGTTATGGACTAACTATTCACCCACACTGCCCCTTTGACTACTGTGCCGACAAAACTGTGGTCTTTCCTCTCAACAACACACTGTCAGATAGGCAGTGTGCGGACGACAGGTCAGGCATCTTGTGTGGAGCTTGTAAGAAAGGTTATAGTCTGGTACTGGGCACTTCTCATTGCAAGCAGTGCACCAACAGCTATCTTGGCCTACTGATTCTTTTTGCAGTGATGGGAGTAGCACTTGTCTTCTTGCTCTTTGTCTGCAAACTGACAGTAGCAACAGGAACACTCAGTGGCCTAGTGTTTTATGCCAACATTGTTGGAGTCAATCGTAACATCTTTCTACCAATGAAATCTCCTGATGCTTCATCAATCTTCATTGCATGGATTAACCTTGACTTTGGGATTGAAACATGTTTCTACAATGAAATGGATGGTTATAGCAATACATGGCTGCAGTTTGTGTTCCCTGTGTACATTTGGGTGCTAGTAGGACTAATCATTTACATGAGCCATGTTTCAAAAACGTTTGCAAACCTTCTGGGTACCAACCCAGTTTCTGTCTTGGCAACACTCATCCTCCTCTCATATACAAAGATCCTTCGCACATTGATTGCTACAGTCTATTTTGCTAACCTCAAATATCCAACATACAACAAAAATGTGTGGCTGCATGATGGAAACATTGACTATATCAGTGGTAAACACATTCCACTCTTCCTAGTGGCAGTGTTTGTCTTCCTCTTTTTCTTTCTTCCTTACACTCTTCTGCTTCTCTTTGGTCAGTGGCTGCAGGCCATATCACACCTGAGGCTCTTCTCGTGGGTCAACAGTGCCAGGGTGAAACCATTTATGGATTCATATCATGCTCCCTATAAAGCAAAGCATCGCTACTGGCCTGGACTGCTGCTCGTTCTTCGCTTTGTTCTCCTTCTAGGATTTGCCTTTAATTGCCAACAAGACCCCAGTATAAATCTGCTAGCAATTCTAGTAGGAGCTGGAATCCTTCACTTATGGGCCTGGATCAGTGGTGGGGTCTACAAGAATTGGTGTCTAGATGCACTGGAAGGCTCATTTGTTCTGAACTTAATTGTGCTAGGTGCTGCCACTTACCATGTCAACCACTCACAAGGAAATCAACTAGCAGTTGGTCACACTTCTGTTCTCATAGCATTTGTAACTTTCATTGTGATCATAGCTTACCACACCTTACAGCAATTAAAGTTCACCAAACTGGGAAAGAATCTGAACAAGAAACTAAATACTAAAAAAGCAGTGAAAGATCTTACAAATGACCCCAGAGAACTTGATCATCTTCGTGAACCTTTGCTTGATGACCTGCCACAGCTTAACCACAGTGAATTCTGAGTTCTACACCACCCTTTGTGTTTCTATAATAGTACTAATATGCTTTTATTAACTTGTTTATGCACTATTATGCCTGCTTCTAGCAAGAGGCATAATAGTGCAGTAGCTTTTGAGCTATTAACACTGCTATCATTTTGTATACTGAGTTGTCACTAGAGGCTTATAACTTATGTCTTTCATTACTGCTGACAATTTTTATCTTTTGTGTAGGCAAGAATTGCCTTATTATTATTATTTATTATTATTATTATTATTCACCCCACAGAAAAGGAGTACAATTAAAAGAGTAGATACCTAACTATGAAGTAGACACATAATGCACAAATAAGTTCAGTTCAGAGGTCTGAAAGCCAGGTACAAACAGTGAGTTATCTCTCAACTCTCTAACCAAATTAACTGAATCTAAAGAGATACTACTATAATCCCGTACAAAACTCTTGCCAAACATAAGGTTATGACCAATGAAATTGCGACAGGAGAGAGATGCAGATTGAAAAACTGTATGTACAAGGAAATTACTGCTACTACAAGCAGACTGATACAACTTACAGAAACGTTGAAAACAAATATTATACACACTTACACAACCAGAAACACAATGAACAATGCCAGTGTGGCTATTAGGGGGATGTGACCAGATACGTCATAAACACTTATTAAGACTCACATCTAAGTGTTTAATTTCACTACAATTAAGAGACCACAAAGCACAGCCATAGAGAGACATACAGTAATTAAGGAGCAGTCTAGTCTGTACAACTGGATCACAAAAGCCAAACCTAAACAGGATACCATTTACTTGCTTACAGAAATCACGAGAGCATCTAAGAATGTCAGCATTATCCATCAAATTACAGGTAAGAACATGATTATGGGTGTATAAATGAGCTTTTAGCATTCTACTTAAGAGTGTAAAACTGTTTCTTTCGAAACTGTAGCTAGTGCGTAATCTTCTTTATGTCATTGGCTTTTGTCTAGCTTTAAACTTGTAACTTCTGGTACTGTCTTATTTAATCATTCACTTGCTATACACAAGAATCACCACACACAAGCATAGTGACATATCTTGCAGTTGGTCACACTTCCGTTTTCATAGCATTCGACAAAAGCCAATGGCATAGATTATGCACTAGCTACAGTTTATAACATCACCATCTAAATAATCGTTAGCTACCTAAACTGCATTATGCAAACACAGCCTCTTTTTCTCAAGTGTGTCTGTATTATGATACCAAGAGTTCATAACTGTTATGAAGTAACTCAGCTCTATTTTTTGCAATCGACACCGTATGCTAAACTATAGTTACTGCTCCTTCCATAATAGCCTTGACATTGCTTGCACAGTATTTATCACCATGCAGTTCACACATAACCAATGTGGATGTGGGTTATTCACTAGCATATGTAGATTAGATTGAACTATTACTGCTCTAGCTCAACAGCATCTTGACATTTACTGAGACACTACTTTCCTCTGAAGGAGCCATAACATGTAGGTGCTGGAGTAATCTTCGCAGTGCAGTAATGTAATGAGCTTTCAACATCTCAGAAAATGCTAATTCAGCAAACAATGCTGGTGATCATGCAGTAGGGTTCCATGATGCAATCTAGGTTGCGAAAAACATTGCATGGTGTCACATGCACTGCATTTACTTTTAATGTGTGCATACACAACATTCATTAACTCTACAAGACACACAACTGAGTGGACTAACCCAAAATCAAAATTATTACTGGAAATTGCACGAATTGCACAAAAATGCAATAAATTACATGCATACCCTATAAACATATGGTCAAGAGATTGAAATTCTTAAGTTTTCTGCAGCTCCTAAAACACGTATTCCCAAGTTAGGGGGGGGGTTAAAGTCAATATTTCTCAGTTAGTCCACTTTACCGTTCAGCCCTTCAACTCATTTAGTCTTTAGTGCAATGATGTGTTGACAATCATATTTCTCAGTTATACTCCAAATCTTTATCAGTCTGTAATCAGCATCTCATGCAGCACCTCCGAAGAGGTACAAATAGTGCATTAGGTATATGTAGCATTATGTAGTTTTGGTCCTGCATGACAGCTGTTAGGTCAGCTTCAAGGTACATACTAGCTGCATGTAGAGACAGCACCACTATCAACCCCAGTTTGTGTCTTAGTATTATGGATTAGGTGAGTGTGGCTCTTCCTTCTTCCCATCAATGTTCTCAGTGAATCTTCTTGCACCTCTTACATAACTATAGCCTCTTAGCAGGGAGAACGAGGCTAACATAACTATCCATGGCATGGCTAACAAGGCTGTTTCCTGGCATATCTATAAGCCACTGAACTTCTGTATTTCTTTGAGAGTGGTGTGACACCCTACCTTTTAATGGCTTATCACAGTACATGCAATCTCATCAGATTTCTCCCACATCCATTTTTGCAGCTGGTCAGATGCATTTATATTTCTACACTGCAAAAACATTGTTATTTCAACCATATTTTGGTCATCTCAGTTGCATGCCTGTTGTGTATGTGACACATAAAGTTCAAGGAATGCTTCCAATTTGAATCCAAGGTGTAAGTTAGTAGCTATCTCCTTTCAGAACATTTCTGGTGAGGTTCGGTGTTTCTTTGATCATATACACATCTGCACTTGGGGGAGTTCTTTGGTTACACAATTGTGGGGGAAATGCACTTCAAAGTTGCAGTAAGGAACTTTCATGCTCTTAATGTAACCAGATGAGGGAAGCACAGATGTTATGAGGGTTGTCAGTGTATTGTGGTTGTAAGATGAACTAGGCAGCTGCCTCTCCAGTTGCCTTATGCAATAAGTCTTCAATATCAAAGCAAACCTCTCATAACCACTGTCTCTTCAGCTTGTCTGCAACCATGGTAACCACTCTGTGGTTAAAACAACCAACTTGTTTTTGCAGTGTATAGCTACTTACTTAGAGTTGGACTTGAGTGAATTTAGTACTCTCTGCTGCCACATCTACGATAAAGAGGAGAAAGCATCATTCTTGTGTTCTTATAAGTCTGAAGGATTCGCCCACTCAAAATACAGTGTGCTCACAGACCAGATGACATGATGGAATCACAGTGATGCGTTGATAACGTACACGTGGATAAAGATTTGTCTTGATGATAACAAGCTTGTTATTATTTTTCAAAGCCCTCTTAGTGCCTAGAGCATGTAGATCAGCTAATATGGCTTTATTGTCTGACTGGAATGGAACACGGCAACAAAATGACTGTTGACTCAGTACAACATGTGAAAGTGGTGGCCCTTCCCTCCTTTACTGTAAACTGACTGTTGTACAACACATCAGAAGGCTGTACCGGGGTATATATATGTGTTGCACTGAAAGAAGCATTTTAGGAGGAACAATTACACTCACAAATTTTACACATGCAACCTTGAAACTGCAAACCGGTAAATAGAGTTATCTACAAATCAATGCTGAGAGCAACCTCAACTAGTTTCTTTATTTGTTATGTACTTCCTACAATCACAACTTATGCACATTTGTACACTTTTCCAGCTGGTGCTGCATCTATGATTTTGAGATGTATTTTATTTGCAGAGTTGAATGATGGCGAAAAAAGACATTGAGATCCAGCCAGGATTCGAACCTGGGTCCTCTGAATTCCGGTCAGATGCTCTTACCAACTGAGCCACTGGAGCTCTGGCATTGGAGCAGAGGATAGATGGCATTTATCCATAGACACTGTTCGATTCTCAGGCTGGATCTTTAGGCTAACTCTAACTCTGCATGGTTAGTACCGAGGTACTTTTGCTGCCACTAGCGAGCTGGGTAAAAGCAGCAGCCACTTTGTATGTGCCGTCAGAACCCCCATTTATAGGAGCCGACCGGAAGCATTTCTCCTTTGGAAGCATTTCTCCTTCCGAAGAAAAGCCATACAAAGTGCTTATGCCAGCCTTAGGCTCAAATATTGAGATGTATTTTATTTGCAGAGTTGAATGATGGCGAAAAAAGACAATGACGTGTGCAAGGTATGGACAAGGTCCATATTCTGTTGTTTCAGCTGTATCATTATAGGTCATACAGAAGCCAATACAAAGTAATAGAAAGTCTGAACCACATTTCACTACAGGAACTGTAGCAAGAGCATCCAGTGCTAGATGTGTTGTCAGGGATGAACCAGGGAGGGCAGTCATTTTGATGGGCAGTAGTCTGCTCTGGGAAACTGAATAGAAGAATGACAAACACAGACCACTTTGTGTCCATGATGACTACACTTATGACTACAAAGCCACTCACAAAAAGCTACAGCAACTATTTGCAGTAGGTAGCGTTGTTGTCTACAATTGACTGCATTCTACAGTGTCAACAAACACCTTATGAAACACAAACAAAGCTGAAGAGCCTGGTAAAATTCTCATACATGGAATGTCACTGGTAGATACCATATAATTGTGCTATGCTTCAGTGTTCACATAGTTTCACTATACCCGTGACTGTATATAGTCTGGAGTTGTTGAGGACCAGATAGTTAATGATTTTAAATTTGAGATCTCTCCCACTCTTCCACAGCAAAACATGCTACGCCCTTGTAGTAACTGTACTACTAATAGTATTTTAAAGAGTATTTTATTCAAGACACAAACCAGCGCAACTGCAACTAAAAATGAAACACTGACTTATATACAAAGGTATGATGTAACTAGACATGCACAGACAGGCTAAGCTACAGGGGGTAACACATGAGCAACACATGAGCGAATACAAAGATGACTAGTACAGAACCCAAAAGGTGATATACAAATAACACCTGACTCACCAAAACATCGCTGAAACATAAAGACACTACAGCCCTCAGACTTGGTCTGTTTACTGCCATAAACCCCTCGCCACCTGTGCTATAACTACTATATATTTTGATTGGTCCTTTGTTGTTATTACTGTAAACACTTCTGTACATATGCAAGTGTTACAGTAACTTCAATATTGTTTACACACAACTGTGTATAAAATCTGTACAATGGTATGGAGTGTAATGTAAACTACAAATAGATGGAGAGGGAATTATGAGCCATAATTTTCCTTGTAGCCCTCAGGGAGGGAAAATGTCGCAGTTAAACCCCACCTGTTGTATAGGCAAAACTATAATAGGTGGGATATATATACATCCACAAAAAGTTCATCTTGATTGTATCTCAGGGCCATGTGTATGGTGTGCAAACCTGGATCAGATTACCTACTGTTTCCATGTAATTTACTGTGGCATGCTGTAGCCTAGTGTGAGTCGTTTTGAACATTGTTCCAGTCAGTAGCCATCTCATGCATTAATTAGGCAGGAAAAGTATTCATTTTACATGGTGACAAAATCTTTACAAGTCAAAAAAGTATCAATACATTAACATTGGGGGTATCAAAAATCAATCTAACAGGGAAGAAGTTTACAAACAGTTCTATCACTACAATGTAGCTAAATGTCAGTTAATCGATCACGGTGATATGACTTGCATGGATCGGTCTTTGACATTCGTCATAATGAAATATCCTTGAGAACCAGGGTCACCATTCCAACCCCGGATGTTGCCTGCTTCATTGTTTTCCATGTATATAAACCAGTTGGGCAACTTTACAGTAGCAAGCGCATATGTTTTAAAAGTTTTACCGTCAATAGTGACTGTACCGATGTCAGTCACCGTCCAGTGACCTTGAGGACCAGGGTCACCTTTGAAGCCCCTGACATTGCCTTTACCATTGTCCTGCATGTACATATACCAGTTTGGCCATTTCTCAGATCCAATGAGGTATGTGTCAAGTGTACCAGGAATTTCGGTAAATAGCTAGTGGCCTTGCGGTCCAGGGTCTCCTTTCCAGCCAACGACATTGCCTATTTCATTGTTCTGCATATAGACAAACCAGTTCTGCCACTTCTCGGGAGCCGTAAGCCAATATAACCCCTCAAATGACATTGTCAAGTGCAGTTAGACAGTGTGCAACACAAGGTTTCAAAAGCAAGATTGAAAGAAGTTAGCGCAGCTATTGACTGGATTGCAGCGAACTGTAACTCAGATACACCTGTGGTACCGGTGACTCAGGGAAACTCACAGCACACACTTTATATGCCAGCAGTTGTTTACAGTAAACAACAGTGATGTCAGTCCCCAGATTTACGCTTATCCACAATCTCTGATGTCTGGTGGTTTGATTCAATATTCTTGTCACTAGGATGCTTCCCAACCGGAATATCAGATGGCTAACAAAATCAAAGAGTGCATAATCAATAGTGACAAAGAGTGAACTGTGCTCCATTCTTAATTTGCTGGACATACCTTCTTGACAAGGAATTTTGAGTTGAGCCACCAGACATTCTTGGGGGGCCTGGATGGCTCGACATAAGGGCATTTTTTATAATCTCTGAGAAGTTAGGAAGTAATGAGTGAATTAGTTAATCCCATCAATGTCACCAACCAAACCTTTATCATGAAACACAGGCCTGTCGCCCCAGGATGGAGAGTCTCAAGAACTTCAGAAGCTATGTGCACATGTACCAGAGTAGGCCATAATATTATTTATGCAACCCAAATGGACTCCTGCTGAGTTTTATGTCAACTTATGAGTTCTGATTCAATGGTACACTTGTAAATCTCTACTGAATACCTTAGGAAGAGCTGTAGAACAGTTGCCTTGCCAAGCAAGCAAAAGTCAGCAGTCGAGGTCAAAGTACAACAGCGGGTTACAGTGTTTAATAAGATGACGTAACCGTTTCAAGCCGGGTACAGGTGTATCCCAGAGGAGGTTGGAAGCTGGTAATTAGTGGTACGCACGGAGGTAGTGAATGACGTAATCATACGGGCTGCCATAGAGGCCCATAGTGAAAGGTGAAATCGATTTACACAAACAGCTCTCGTTTGTTTGGAACGAAACTTGCTCAGTGGATACTGCCAGGTGAGCTCTAGATCGACAGCTATGGCATTTTATGGCGCGCAAAATCTTCCACGGGGATTCCCAAGGAAACACTCAAATACTTCGCGTATCAGGAAGAGCTAGCGGTCGATCTAGAGTTCACCTGGCAGTATCCACTGAGCAAGTTTCGTTCCAAACAAACGAGAGCTGTTTGTGTAAATCGATTTCACCTTTCATTATGGGCCTCTATGGCAGCCCGTATGATTACGTCATTCACGTAGCAATAATTGCTACCTCGCGCGTACCACTAATTACCAGCTTCCAACCTCCTCTGGGTGTATCCCCTTCTCCATGTCACGTCAGCACGAGACAAGGTACTAGGTCACGCCTACGGATCCACCCACCGGATGCGGCCTCGTTCCCAGGCTCACGTGCGTGGGCGGAGAGCCTGGGAACGAGGCTATTACCTAACAGGAATCTTCTCGATAAGATTCGTTTGTTATTATACGACAAGCAAAACGAAATTTTAAAAAGAGTTGAGTGGTCGATGTTTACTAGCGAGGAATGGGGAAGAGTGATGGACAAAACGCGTAGGGAAGGCTCTACTTCCCCTGAGGGAGATAATTGTGCTATTTGTTTGGCAGTTTACTTGCCCAAATTTGAGGCGCAGACAGACTGTGGACACAAATTTTGCAGGCAGTGTATTGTGAATGTGCTGAAGGCATCTCGACCTCAGTGGTTAGCCAAATGTCCTCTTTGTCGTGAGACTATTTCAGCCTTCAACATAACATGTGGTGGGCAGAAACTAGTGGAACTGCCAACAACAATTTTTGGTGGCATATACATACAAGGTGGTACAGAAGGTCTCGCAAGCTACCACTTTGCAGAGCAAGAGAGCTACATATCTTATAGTGCTGCACCAATATTTTGGCGTCTAGATGATGGGTCACCTCCACCAGCAAGAAAACCTTTTACAAACACCTCATATGACATGGAGACACGGACATTTAGAGGCATCATTAACTGGTCTCCTGTCAACTGGGACGGAGACTCAAAATGGATTTATCGAATAGTATTCTCAGAGGACTTCATGACAATTGAGAGTGGTGAGGTCATCGCATATGATGCACAAGGAGAGGAAACAAATGAGGTCCATGTCTACGGACAGCACCTCTTTTATGTGAGAGTATTTGATGTTGAGCAGCTCATCAGTCAATAAGTATACCTCAGTTCTACTGTAGTTCGAAAGCTTCTCTTTGCTAAATAGCCATAGCCATGGGTTTGTGTGTTCACTAGCTACCCATGGTGTAGAGATTGATATCTTGATTTTGTCTTGCACACCATATATACAGTGTAATAGTTGAAGCTAGACTGTCAGTTATGAGTGTTATTGTGGGTAGCACCATCAGCTAGTAGACAAGCTACAATTGGGGAAGCATGGAGGGTACCACCATCAGCTAGTAGACAAGCTACAATTGGGGAAGCATGGAGGGTACCACCATCAGCTAGTAGACAAGCTACAATTGGGGAAGCATGGAGGGAGTTAAAGATGGTGAGGAATCACTTGTGAAAATGTGGGGAATGTTTGCTATAAAGGATATAGTTCAGTCTCCATTACAAATTGGTCTGGTCTATTAAAAGGAGAGGTGATTAGGTAATTTGTTATTATCACACTACTTTACAAGCATTCATCCTTACCAATATAATGCACATCCATGTGGAGAATGGGGGGTATTATTGTAAAACAGTACTTTCACGTTCCTTTACAGCTGCCTCCCTTGGCATGTTACATAATTAATTCAATGTAAAAGTAGATTGGTTGTTTTAACCACAGAGTGGTTACCCTAGTTGCATAGCTTATTTTGGTATCAGAAGCTAATTGTATAAAACAACTAGAGAGGTGTCGTGACTGCTTGGATGCAGGAGGATTCAGACAGTTAGAGGATACCATTTTAGTTCTGACATGGCATGAGGTGCAGGACACAGAACTGCACATGCGCACTAGGTAATATAAAAATGATTACCAACTATGACATCATAATTATACTAGCTATATTAGTTACAACAATAAGACACCACATTCCTTCCCACTTAAAATAAGAGCTACTTACACAACAAAACATACAATCTAAACCTAAGAGTAGTTCAGTTCAGAGTACCTCTGAGGTGGGTGATGAACCCTACGAGGATACCGGCTAGTTTCAGTACGATCTGGTTCACCAGCATTTTCAGTTCCTGATGAACTCGAATCAGTCACTGTGGTAGTAGTGGGAGTCTCTGGTGCATTTTTGTCCTCAATGCGTGACTCTCCTGTGGATCCTTGTGAACCTAGTCCACATGCCTCCACATCGCTCTCGGGAGAAACATTAACACCATTTCGTAACTGATCTATGTGTCGCCTCCACAGTAGTCCCGATTCCAACTGGACTGTGTACGACAGTGGGCCCCTCCGTTCAATCACCACACTGGACATCCATTTTGGACCATTTCCATAGTTTCTGGCCATAACATTGTCTCCCACTGAATACTCTCTCTCTTTAGCACGACGATCATGGTCACATTTCTGTGATAACTGTCTTTCTCCCACTCTGACAGTACTGTCTGGTCTCAGTAGGTCCATTCGAGTGCGAAGCTCTCTTTTTAAGAACAAACTGCTTGGTGTCCTGTTGGTCGTAGCATGGGGTGTACTCCGATAACTCAGGAGAAAATTGACCAATCGGTATGACAGGGGTTTACCACTATTCTCGCTTGCCCATATAGCTTTCTTGAAGGTTTGAACGAACCTCTCAGCCAACCCGTTCGTTGAGGGGTGGTACGGGGTGCTCAGGATATGTTTGATGTGGTTTCCCTTCACGAAATCCTTAAACTCCTCTGAGGTGAACTGCGGACCATTGTCTGAGACGACCTGCTCAGGCAATCCATATGCTGCAAATAGCGCTCGCATAACTTTGATTGTTTTCATTGCCGAAGTTGTCTTCATTTCTACCACCTCTGGCCACTTTGAATGTGCGTCCACCAGCACAAAGAACATACTTCCCTTAAAGGGTCCAGCAAAATCGACATGCACTCTTTGCCATGGCCTCGACGGCCACACCCATGGATGAAGCGGAGCTACTGTTGGGGTACTCTTCACTAACTTGCACATTCTGCAATTCTTGGCAACATTTTCCAGGCACTTGTCCAAACCCGGCCACCACACATAACTCCTCGCAATTGCTTTCATCCTAGCAATGCCTTGGTGCTCTCTATGAAGCTCCGTCAACACCTCATTCTGCAACTTCTTTGGCACAATCACTCGTATGCCCCACAAGACACAGTCACCTTCAACAGAGAGTTCATTTCTCCTGTTCCAGTAGGGCTTGAGACAACCCTTCACCTCTTGGGGCCAACCAGATTTGGTGAAACGTCTAACTTTACTCAGCAGTGGATCCTGTCGAGTGACTTTTCCCAGCTTCTCTGCAGTAACTGGCAATGAATCAAGTTGTGCCACTGTGAAAACATCAACAGGTGGTGTTTCCCTAGCTCCCACTGTAGGAATGGGCAACCTGGAGAGCCCGTCAGCATTTCCATGGTCCTTGGTGCACTTATACTCAATCTGGTACTGATATGCTGACAAAATGATCGCCCATCGTTGTAACCTGGCTGCCGCTAGTGAAGGAATGCCCTTGCGTGGACTCAGTATCGTTGTCAGTGGTTTGTGGTCTGTCACCAAAGTGAAACACCTTCCATATAGATATCGATGAAAATGTCTCACACCATATACCAACGACAACGCTTCCTTTTCCAATTGTGCGTAGTTTCGTTCACTCTTAGACAATGTCCTTGAGGTGAATGCTATTGGTCTTTCGCTTCCATCGGGATATACGTGAGAAACAACAGCTCCTATCCCGTATGATGAGGCATCTGCTGCCATTTTGATTAGCAACTTCGGGTTGTAGTGAGCTAATACTTGAGAAGATACAAGTGCTTCCCTGACTTGCTTAAAAGCATCAGCACATTCAGAAGTCCATCTCCACTGTGCATCATGCTTGAGCAACCGATTCAAGGGGTGAAGTGTCGTGGCCAGATTTGGGACAAACTTCGAATAATAGTTCACTAATCCCAAAAATGACCTCAGCTGTGTTGCACATTTTCTGGTTCAGGTGCCTGCACCATGGCTTCAACCTTGCTGGGCAAGGTGTGCAACCCAGCTGCGTCAACCAGATGTCCAAGGTACTCTACTGAGTTCTGGAAAAATGCACATTTCTCTCGGTTCACCCTCAGTCCACTTGTCTTCAATCTCTTCAGTACTTCATCTAACCTTTCCAAATGCTGTTCGTCTGTAATTCCAGTCACAAGAATATCGTCGATATAACAGATGACCCCATCGATACCCTGGAGGATCATATCCATTGCCCTCTGAAAAATTGCTGGAGCCGACGCCACTCCAAATGGTAACCGTGTATATTGGTACAGTCCCATAGAAGTGTTGATTGTGAGGTACTGGGCTGAACTCTCTTCCAGCTGCATCTGCTGATAGGCTTGTGATAAGTCTATCTTGGTAAAGGCCTTTCCATTGGCCAAGGTTGCGAACAACTCCTCAGGTCTAGGTAGTGGATGCTGATCCACATCAAGGTGTGGATTCACTGTGACCTTATAGTCCCCGCATATCCTCACTTTCCCATCTTTCTTGGGAACTGGTACTATTGGGGCTGCCCAGGAGCTATGGCTAACTTTCTTTAGGATTCCTTTCTCCTCTAGTCGAGCCAATTCTTGTTCAACTGCTCCCTTCAGCGCAAAAGGTACTGGCCGTGGTCTGTGGAACTTGGGAGTGACATTCTCCTTCAGCTTTAGTTCCGCTTTGACTGAGTTCATGGTCCCCAGCTCGTCTCGGAAGACTTCTTTGTAGGTCTCCAATAGCGTGTGCAACCGAGTCTGAGTTGCATCTATCGTGGCCAGCCCAATGGTTCTCCAATCAAGTCGAATGCTTTTCAACCACTCTCGACCCATGATACATGGTCCCTCTCCCTTTGTGACATACAGGGTAAGTCGCTTCTTTTGGTCACCGTACTGGACCATCACCTGCAATTCTCCTCTTACAGGTATCCTCTCTGCGGTGTAAGTTCGCAGCACCACTGTAGTGTTATGAATGGCTGCTTTTGGCAGAACCTGGTTTAGTGTCCGCTCAGAGATAAGTGATACTGCCGCCCCCATGTCCACTTCCATGGTTACAGGCTTTCCATCAAGCTGGAGCTCCACCTGGATCGGGCGGTTAACCGACTTCCCTACAACATAAACTCCAAGATTCTCGTCTGGGTCTTCATCAGGGTTCTGTTCTGTGTCAACCCACTTGGTTCTCTCTTTCCTCCATCCGTTTCCTCTTCTGTCCCCTCTCTGTGGTTGTTTGCACCTCCTCTTGAGATGCCCCCTTTTACCACAATTATGACAGACGGCTTCTTTGAACTTACAGTCGCTGGCTCTATGGTTTGTCCTTCCACAACGGTAGCACGCCTCTTTCCCGGGAGACCGTGACGCTACATTGTGCACTGTTCCGGCTTGCTCCGAACCTTTCAGCTGCTGTGCGTCCTTCGCTGCTGTCTCCAGGCTCTTTGCTATCTCCAGCGCCTTCGAGAAGGTAAGACCTGTCTCCGTCAACAAACGTTTTCTGGTACTCTCATTTTTCAACCCACAGACGAAACGATCCCGCAGGGCCTCCTCCAAATAATCCGTTGTAGCCTCAAACTGACAATGAGCTGTGAGTCTGCGGAGTTCTGCGACATAGTCCCCTATACTCTCTCCTGCCGCTTGGTCCCTGCGGTGAAACCGGTAACGTTCAGCGATCACAATCGGGGCGGGCTCAAAATGAGCCTTCAAGAGATCCGACAACTCCTTAAAACTCTTCTCTTTTGGGGCTTTTGGGGCTGTCAGGCTTCGAAGCAGCCCATACGTTTTGGGTCCGATGTTACTAAGTAAAATCGGCACACGTTTTCCATCCCCTACGTCATTCGCTTCGAAAAACAGTTCAACACGCTCTAGATACGCAGTGATAGGTTCGCTGTCTGCGTCGAACTCCTTCAGTCGACCGTACTGCGCCATCCTCGTCGCCAGTTTTGTCGTGACCGCTTGGATGCAGGAGGATTCAGACAGTTAGAGGATACCATTTTAGTTCTGACATGGCATGAGGTGCAGGACACAGAACTGCACATGCGCACTAGGTAATATAAAAATGATTACCAACTATGACATCATAATTATACTAGCTACAACAATAAGACACCACAAGAGGTACCTCTTTTCCTTATTGCAGAATGAGGAAAGGAAGAGGAAACAACAAGGAAACTGGTTGTCTTATACAATAGGCCTCTAGTACCAAGTAAACCATGCAACCAGGGTAACCATGCAGTTAAACAACCAATCTGTTTTTCAGTGGCATCATTTATACTGCATTCACCTGCACATTGATTATCCTTAACATTCATGGGGAGGCCCCATACTCTTAGTTTGCTCATGAAATAGAGTGTCTGTGCTTGCAGGTGTCCCCTCACACATGTTACCGTCTTTAACAGTGGAACCCTGCTAAATGGACACCCCTCAACAGTGGACACCTACGATATAACAGACAATTCTGAAAGTCTTGACTGTTTCTGGTGGAAATCTTGCTGAAAAGGTTGACAAATGTCCACTAAATTGGGGTCAATATGTATTGTTTGTGTACAATTGAGAGCGCAAAAAATGTCTGTTATATGGAGTAGCGGGGTATCAAACCCTAAATCCAACATCACAGTAAAAGATAGCAAACCACAACACAGTAAAAGCACTGTGGAGGGGGACCTATTCTATGATTATGGTCGGAAGCAATCATAAATATGCCGATCGCGCTCAGAGGTTAAGGGGTGGAGTAGCGAGATGTCCGCTATTCAGGGGGGTTCTAATGTATTGTATCGCTGCTGGAGTTAACAACTTGACATTAGATTAGCGCAGTTACTCCTTGTATTAGCCTCTGCTTAGCCTTCCCTGCCATTGTACAGCAAGGGAAAGCTCTTAAAATATAGCCACGTTGTGCTCACCAGCCCAGTTACAGATACCATGCCTACCAGAAATTATCGGAAACCCCTGAGTTAGGGACACCTCGCAGTCAAGGACAAAATTGTTGGTCCCAATGGTGTCTGCTATAGAGGGGTTCCGCTGTAAACCACATCCCAGTCACATGCTCTGCACATTGATGGCATAGGAGTTTGGAAGGGGTTGGGGGGAAGGGGGCGGAGGGGGCTTGGGGCATGCACCCCCCCCTTGGTTAATTAAAAATTATAAAGGCTGGATTCTTGAATCTGGACTGGACTAGTGGAGTGAACTATGGACCGATATTTGGACTGATGCAGAGCTCCACAACACTATTTTCCACCCAGAATCAGTTATCAAGCTAACTTAGAGCAGTGCTCTTTGTTCATGTTGACATTATGTGAACGTGCTTTTTAGTTGACATCAGGTTATCTACCCAAGACTTGGGTTCTGTGCATGAACTGTTCAAAAGGGCAGAGTGAGCATGAACATGCATGAGTATCTCTTGGTATTTCATTGCAAACCTTTGTCACATATCTCTGAGGACCTAAGTGGATTTCTGTGGGCTGATGGTGAAGCTGAACATCGCAGCAAATGAGCTATACTACTCACAGACCAATCACTACCACCTTCAAGTTCATGTAATAAAAACTGAATGCTGTTGTCTGTTACAGCTACATTACCATAGCCTACAGTGCTCTTAGGAAAAATGTCATGGGACTTCAATGCTGAGCCACACCCATGCACAGTCACTCTGTTGCTGCATTATTGTACACAGTATTTGTTAGATGATCAATAACTTGGCCAAATTAGACGTAGGGTCCTAGACCTACCAACATGGGTCCTAGACCTTGCAATGGTGATCCACTCATGACACTCTGTTGCTGCATGCATATTTTGTCAAATGGTCTAAGATGATTTGGCAATGCCCAGGGATCTTATAAACAATGTACAGTTTCAGCTACTGACATCTGGGTGATCTTCACTCCAGGTCTCTTTCACACTGACGCTGCACTCCGGCAGTAGCCTTTTCACTATCAATTTTGACTGAACTGAAGTACATGTGGACGCTCAATCTTTGTGCAGTATTAAGCATGCTTCTTTATAGCCTATGATAAGTGGCCACAAGCAAGCAAGCAGACAAGCAAGCATACTCATGCACATGTGCAATGCAGTCCCACTAGTGTAGGACTCACTCAGCCTCGGCCCAACTAGACTCCTACACTCCCATCAAGACCCAAGACCTCAGCCTGTCAAACACACTCATATAGACTGCCCAGTTGTCAACAGTGTTTGAAGGTGGTCATGGATCATAGTGTGTGAGCTATTCAGCAATTTAATCTTGCGTAGAATTTGAATAATTACAGTATTCAGCAATTTTGATGCTTGGAATACAATCACATGAATTTTATTAGGCATAGCTACATGTTCTGGTTAGGATGTACCCTTGTGCATCATATTTGTTATGTCTTACATGTTCATAGCAGTGTCTATAAGGGTGCTTCCATGATTTCTATGCCCTCCATCTGCTGTCACCATTTAACAGAAACAAGCTCACAGGTTAGTAACTATACTAATTGCATTGACGTGTTGAAAGTATCCCAACATCATAACATGGAAAATCTGTTAACAAGACAGCTCTATATAGCATGCACCATACATAACGTTATGTGTACATGCCAGATTTATCTTTTTCTTTTGTACATCATTGTGCAGTAACTACACCTCAAGTAGAAAGATATGGTAAGTAAAAAATAGCCTCTGTGATTATGTCAGGTCAAGCTAGCTACATCCTTGAAGTCATAACTCAGGTTAGAAGCGTTACAAAAAACATAAGTGTCTGGTCACTGTAATGTCTTGTGGGTCATGGTTCCCATTGAGGACATGACAAGTGTTCATACCCTGAAGATGCTTTGGATAGTTTATCAGCCTTCATACTTGAACTGTAGATATGTCACTATGTGTACTATGCTTAGGAGATAGGGGCTCACTATTTCCCTATTGAACTTTAGTATGGCTATATAATATTTAATTATGATTATATTACGAGCAAAGTACCGTATTCTACGTATTATCCGCCCATGGTCGGGCCACTTAAGTGTTAGCTGAAAAAGGGGGGGTGGGCGGATAATACGTAGTTTTGGTAAACGCGATGTAGTATCCGCTCACCCAGGAAGTTCAACTACAATATTATTATGTGATCATGTACTTCGTCTTTTGTTGACTGTAAACAAATCATTGAAAAATCAAGCGGAGTATAAACACATACCGTAGAGATCGGGCTGTTAAAATAATTTCGCGGTTGAGACCAACCGCGAAATTTAACACGCGAATAAAAACATTTACGCGGCGATGATCAAAGAATAAGCTTGCGCGCGCACACGTCCACACCTTTCGAGGTAAATGTCCTATCGACAACTACTCCTGACAGCCACAGCGTTATAGCCAGCGATACCTGGTTCTCCAGGTACGCGGTAGCAGACTAATCGCTAGGGAACGCTCCAGGCACTCGTCCATGTTGTAACCGTCAACCGCCCTTTGAACGCGGAAGTAATTTTATTCATGACAGTTTATTAACGCGGAAGTTGTTCCATTTTCAGCGTTATGAACGCGCGAACGGTTGAAGGTCACAAGCGTGCTAACAAGTCTTTGGCTGTGCCAGTGGCTTGATTTGTATAGATAGAGTGCAAATAGGCTGTACTAGTTTGTCTAAATGGCTGATAAGTGCCTAGTAAGCCATTTCTACTTGTTTGAAGCCATTTTGTGCTGACTATGCACCGTAGCTTCGAGCGGTTGGAAACGGTGCCGATTTTCTCACCTGATACCACAGCCCCGACAAAATCAGCGGATTTACAGGTTATTTGAAGCTATTACTCTTACCTGAAGTCAAATATGGAGAACGCTTGCTCCCTGTGGGGGAGAAAAAGCTTCGTGTTTGGCAGCCCTCGGTTCATTGACGATCACCCGCGAATAAGTACCGCCTCTTCCTGTCTTTCTAGACGATGATGTTAGTCAAAAGGTGTGGCCTAGCCTCATTAGCACTTATCATGGAGGGGCCTACCCTCAAATTTCGCTTAGCTTCGCGTGGAAAGCGCACGAACTTGTCGTGAGCATATATATATGTAGGGTTGGGCGGATTATGCTGGCATAATTTTGGGAATAATAGGTACCAGAAAGCATTGAGCATTTATGCGGGAATAATAGGTACATTTTGAGCATAATGTGTCTGTGGTAGACTGGTAGTCTCGTCCTCAGACCGTATCCCAGTCCCAGACCGTGAAGTATCTCGTCCCATGCCCTGTTGGCAAGCGGCGAAGTGAGGGAGAGCAATCGCAGAGTCAGGTGATCTACATGGAACTTTCCATGATGTTAGCGTGGCCACACCCACTCTTGCGGAACGGGGTGTGGCCACGCGAGACTACAATGGTCAATGAACTACCATCCTGTTAGGCTGTTTCAATTTACTTTTTCTGCACAGTGTTAAATAACTATTCAAACATACAAGTTTGCTCCTTCCAGAAATAATGGGCATAGTTTGAGCATAATAAGCAAATTTTGGGCATAATTTTAGGCATAATTGGTACAATTTAGAGCATATTGGAATAGCATAATGGGTAAAAAATGGAGCATAATCCGCCCAACCCTATATATATGGTCGCCGCGATGACCGGAAGTTTAATGTGACCATATACAGTGGCGGATTTAGGGGGGGTAAGGGGGGTGCAAATGCACCCCCCTTTGGCGGCTAGTAATGTATTTTGCGTACATAACTGCACGAGTCCATCAAACGATTATGCAGCAGTGGCATGTAGCAACAACAACCAGGCACAGTTATACACTCACGTATCAGTTCCTTACTGATCTCCAGACGTTTGACTAGGCCTAGAGTTGCTTGGAGACATTCAGTTCGGCCCGAGGGGTCCGCCACGGCGCGCCTCGGCGTACGAGATTTCGAAATCCACTGGATTTCACGTGGACTTCGGATTTCAGAGTGGATTTCTGGATTTCAGTTTGGATTTCTGGATTTCAGTTTGGATTTCTGCCGACAGGTTTCTTCTTGTATGTTCTTGGATATTTTAGTTATAGTTCCCAGCTTAGCAAAAAATTTTAGTTAGTTGTAGTTTTGGTTAACTAAATTTTAAAAAGGCCATACTAAAATGTATTTACTTAAAGTTATAGTTAACTAAAACAACACTGTCGGACAGCGTACGAGATTTCTTTTGTGACGGACCCCTCGGTTCGGCCTTCCAGCTATATTTGTATGAATGCGTTCACGTGACCGAAAGTGGGCGTGGTAACCCAAAAATTTCCGGCGCGCGAAGCGCGCCGATGACTGAACCTCCCTTTCTAAATTTCTAGATCCGCCACTGATATATATATGGTCACCGCGTTCAAAATAATTTCGCGGATGGAACCAGGAGCTTATGAACCGCTACGCGAGAAGGAGCGTCAGACTAGCATACCCATCCTGTATCGAATCACACTTTCAAAACGAGCCTTATATGGATTTTCACTTACTAGTGTTAACGAGCTTTGAGGTTTCTACCATGACTACCATGACTACTATGGATTCTCAAGAGCCCGCCTGCTGTTACAATAGCCACCTGCTTGGCTTCTTAACGAAGTAGGTGCAAACATGCAGCTACCTTATAAGGCGCGTTTTGGAGGCGCCAAATTCGGCAGAGGATGGGACCAACTAATGTATGGTAGTTTGACGCTCCTTCGCGCGCCGCTTCGCGGCGCTCATCAGCTCCTGATGGAACGAACCGCGAAAATTTAACACCACGAAATTCTTTTACGCGAATTATTTTTAGCGTGAAAATTTCCCGATCTACGGTATGATCGACAAACGTAACTGATGGTCTAAGCTGGAATGCCAAAATCGGCAATTCTCAAAGCCATCTACATGTGAAAAATTTGTCACCTACTTGTCTGCTGTCGTTGTCGTTCCCGGTACAGGGAGCAGTCCCGCGGTAAAGGGTGGGCGGATACTATATATAAGTACCCTTCCACATAACTTTTGGCCGAAGAAGGGGTGGGCGGATAATACATAATGGGCGGATAATACGTAGAATACGGTACCCGCACCCCAAGATGCTCATAAGAGGTTAGTGCTGCAGGTTTACCTTGGCTCGAACACTTTAGAGTTCAGTGCTATACGTAGGTAAAATCTTCGTTAGTAGGCTTTAGGAAAAAGCTAAGTTCATTGCTAGGCTTTAGAGATCAGGATTTATTTACCTAAAGTAGAAAGCCTTAGAGTTCAGAGTTTTGTGGCTTCTTAATAAAGCTTTACCCTCAAGGGAGGAGCCAGACATCAGTTTATCAATCGTGAACAGCAAGGCACCCCTTCACCTGCTTTATACTCGCGCATTACGTATTAGCCCGAAGCACGGTAGCGCGCTCAATACACGTAGCAATGATTTTATACCTAGTTATATTATATTACGCGGGTCCTTTAAGTAGCATCTTGGGGTGTAATGAGTAGAAATTTTGTCCGGGGGATTCTTAAGGAATCTGAGTCCTAGCCATACATGTATATGAGCAGAGATTAGCATATTTCCCATGCTAAATTCCATGTGAATGGAAGGATGTAAAGCGATATTACATTTAACCCTTTAGTTTTCTAGTCACATTACTATGTCATTATTTTTTTGTAGGACAAGGAGACTGTGACAGGAGTATGGTTAGTTTGACAGGGTCTGGGTCTGAGACTGTTATGTCTGGTACAGTGTGTGACTTACTATGCTGTACCATCCTGTCCTTGTCTCCATGAGATATATGGGGACAACATGGATTAGCATGCTAGGAGCCACGTACACTGTGGGCTGTACCATGCTGTACCATCCTGTCCCACACTACATGTGATGGACAGTGGGATTAGCATGCTAGGAGTCTGGTACACTGTGGGATACACCATGCTGTACCTTCCCATCCTAAAGTACATGAGCATGAGATGGGCAGTGAGATTAGCATGCTATACACTTATAGGGGTCTGGTACACTATGAATGTACTGTGCTGTACCATCTTATCTTAAGGACATAATAGGACAGTACCCATGCCAAGGCATAGAGCAGGACAATTTGGAACATTTGGGGTTGCTTTGGACATTTGTTGGGAAGGAGGGGAGCCTTCTCTGAGGGCGGTTTCTGGAAACCTTCTAAAAACCCCTCACCCTGCCCTTGATAATGGGTTTTATGTCTTGCTTGGCAAGACGAAGCAGTGATTGTTATAAGTTCATATTTTTGTAAGACATGTACAAAGCAATTTTCATCACGTTTTGGCTGTATGAATTGTAACCATGCATCAAATTAATAAACTGCAGAATATGTACAATTATACTAGACATTCTACAGGTATAGTTTATCTAAATCTACATGTTCAGGCAAATGTTTTGCACTTTAAACTGTATTCTGGCGTTCCATAACTAATCAAGGCTACCAGAGGGCCACTGTGATGGACGCGTTTACATTGCGGTGACACGTATTGTGTACACAATATTCCTTAGCTACTTCAATATTAAAGGTTAATGCATGCATCATATACCTAGAATCTACTCACATGTCTGATTGACTCCAGCATCTTTAGGCAGATGTTTCAGTGTGAAGACTTCAAATAAACTGCCCAGTTTTTGGAAAACATTTTGCTTCTAGCAAATCAAATGTTTAGTGGTTAACCCGATGACACATTTTGGTGTCGTCTGACTTGGGCTGCATGTTATCAGTTAGCGCAATCTGTTTTGAAGATAGGTTTTGCGCTAGCAAAAAAGGTGGGATAGGGGAAGGTGGGCAGGTATATTCAAGACATGCCATGCACGTGGGGGCTGCCATGGCTGGATGTAGAACGGCCTTGGTCGGCACTGGCTGGACCATTTCTCACCTTGTGAGCACAAATGGGCACAGAAATTACTCCTCTCCCCTTTTAGGGGCACCATTTCCAGATCTGCAGGCAGTTTTCAGTCAGGCGGAGCATTCGCTGGTCGGAGAGCCCTAAGTCTCCAGACCCTTCCCTCCGCCTGCCGCATACTGAAAGCGATCGGCGCTGCCAGGAACGGAAAGGGTCTAGACTAGGGGCCCGCACTAAGTTCACAACATCTGGTGCCATGACGTAATTGCAATTAAGACTTACATCACCACAAAAGAATGACCTTTGTACCGAAGAGCTACGAGATAGAGCATGTAACTTGCCAAGTCACTGGACGAGGTCAGTCTACCCCTTAGAAAAGCTAGATTCGGTTGTTTATTTTTAGGTAGAGAAAGGGGACTCTGTAGCTGACTCTGGCATAAAATTTCACCTTGGCAAAATGAAAACAAAAAACCAGTGTGATGTAGTATATGCTTCACACTAATGTTCTTTGCCATTCTAGGAAACTAACACGGCAGACTGGTCAGAATTAAGTTTTTGCGGATGGAAATGATGTGACTTAGCTAGGTGCTGACACTGCTAGCCTCGTTCCCAGGCCACTCCCAGATTTTATCTCGCAGCCGTGGAGAAAAAGGCTAGACACTGCTAGTGTGTAACAATAAACTTTGAAGATTCCAGAAGAGTAATGAGGCACAGACATGCATGGAAACTTTCATATATTAAATGCAAAGATGTGTGGGAAGAAGTTTGTCTTAGTTTTGTTTCAGCCCATTGAGAAAAGCGGATCCTGATGTGTAAAACAATGTATGAATAGCCTTTGAATCTCTGAAACATACCATATTCTTCAAGGACTGAATTAAGTATTATTGTCAAGACTAATTTCATCATATACAAGACCCTTGTAGTGTCAACATTGCTGTATGCACTTGAGTGCTGTATGCCACTAAAGAGACACCTTCAGCAAACTGTCCATTCTGATGCCTCCGAACATTCCTCAGTATCTCCAGACCAACAAGGAGACCTACAGCTAACCTTTCATGTGCTGGGACAGTTTTTGGTAGACACTGAATTGCTATCCAGAAGTGATCAAATGGAGGCTAAAATCATTGGGCTATATAGACAAAATTTCCCGGTCTACGGTACTATAACTGAAGTCACTAGATGTGTATGTGGGGAGTTCCAGTGTTGCTACTGATTTCTTTTTCTGCTACAATCACAACATGTGTGTGGGGGAATGTTTATAATAACAATCCATTGCAAAATGACCCAGTATGGTATGTAGCTAGCAATTAGGTAAACATCTGGAAGTGCAATATAAACAATTGGAGGTTGAAGTAGATATATAGATATTACCACCTTTCATGCGCTGGGACAGTTTTGGGTAGACACTGAATTGCTATCCAGAAGTGATCAAATGGAGGCTAAAATCATTGGGCAATGTAGACGAATCATTTGAAAATTTCCCGATCTACAGTACTAACTGAAGTCACTAGATGTACATGTGGGGAGTTTCCTTGTTGCTATGTGTGTGGGTGAATGTTTATAATAACAATCCAGTGCAAAATTACCCAATGTGGTGTGTAGCTAGTAATTATATGATTAGGTAAACATCCGGAGGCACAATATAAACATTGGAGGTTGAAGTAGATATATAGATGTACCATCTGATGTAGATATATAGCTATATAAATCTCAGTGGATGTGCAGTGCAGTTATCTATGAGTTGAATATAGCTAACTATACAGTGGAGATTGGATGGTCATAGCTAGACACAGTACAAATTTAGAGCCATGAAAGTAAATTGGCCTTCTTCGCTCCTCCTTTTGCTAATTTTCACTGAGCAGGCTACTGCCCGAGATGTTTGCCCTCCCTGGTTCATCCCTGACAACACATCTATCACTGGATGCTCTTGTCACAGTTTCACTCCAGACGTCATGTGTGGTAAACACTTTTCACTAATGCATTTTGGCATATGTATAACTTACAACAGTGCAGTTGAATTGACAGAATTTGGACATTGTCCATACATTGCACACTACAATACTACTTCTGATGATCATGATTTGTATATACAGCTGCCTGATAATGTGTCCTTACTTAATGAGTTCATGTGTGGGCCACTAAATCGAGAAGGTACACTGTGCGGACAGTGCAGAGATGGCTATGGGATCGCACTATACTCATACAGTCTGGAATGCAGTAAGTGTTGGGGACATGGCTATGGATGGCTCTTGTACTATTTCCTGGAACTTTTTCCAATAACTGTGCTGTACTTTCTGGTGGTGATCTTCCACATAAGAGCCACTTCCTCCCCACTGAGTGCCCTTGTGTTCATGAGTCAGATTGTAGTGTACACAATACGACTGAATATAACATTGCATATGTACATTGAGAATAATGTGACCGGATTTCCGTATGTGGCTCTGAAACTGTTACTTGTATTGTGTGGTATATGGAGCTTAGACTTCTTTCGTCCAGTTATTCCACCATTTTGTGTAAGCAGCAACATCAAGGCCATTTATGCACTTGCACTTGAGTATTTAGTGGCATTTTATCCCATCTGTCTTATTATAATCACTTATTCATTCATAAAACTCCATGACAACAACTTCAAAGCGATTGTTTGGCTGTGGAAGCCATTTCATAGACACTTTGTTTACTTCAGGAGAAAGTGGGACTCAAAGGCATCAATCATCAATGCTTTTACTACTTTTCTACTGCTATCTTTTTCCAAAATCTTATTTGTATCCTTCACACTGCTACACAGCATCACTATATATGATAATCATGAGTACAATCCAAGGTGTGTTTTGTATTATGATCCAACAGTGGAATGCTATACACTGGAGTATTCCATACTTTCAGCTATAGCTATTTGTGTGTTAGTGATATTTATCATTTCTCCAACAATTATTCTCATTCTGTACCCGACAAGACTCTTCAGAAGGTGTGTCTCATGTTGTGGGTTTCGAAGATGGCATGCTCTGCACATGTTTGTGGAATCATTTCAGGGAGAGTATAAGGATGGAACCAATGGTACTCGTGATTTCAGGATGCTTTCTGCAACATTCCTCATCCTCAGGATACTCTATCTGACCATATTTGTTAACCCCCATCATTCGAATCCACCTACTTCAGTGTATGCGTGCATAACATTTGCAAGTGCTACTGGCTTCTATGCTCTTACAAGGCCGTATAGATCAAGTGTTAAGAATAACATTGATATTTTGATTCTACTTCTACTGGAGGGGCTATCATTTGCGTTTTATACTGTAATGTACCAACCAACATCATTAACCTCCAGACGTGCTGTTGTAATATCAATACTACTCATAGGTGTTCCACACATGGTACTGATACTCTATATCTGCAATACGTTGGCCAAAAAGATAGGACTCGCACAGTGCCTGAAAAAGAAATACAAAACTTTGAAAATATACATGCTACCTACTAGATGCACTGATGCAGATGTTGAGTCTGAGTCTGATACTGGCTCCCTGCCAGACCGCCTGATTAACCCACAAGAATATGAACCAGTGCTGCCCACCATAGGAGAACACACAGCCACTGACTCCACAGAAAGCGAAGAACCAGCCAATGAAGATCAAAGAAAGCTGTCTCCTGTATACACGTATGGCTCCATTAACTAATACTACCATAGTAACTGCACTTTTCAAAAGCATCAATGTTCAAATGCAATTTGTTTGCATTGTGTGTTCAATGTAGTGTAAATCTTAGTTTTGTTTTGTTTTGACTTATATATCACATTTTTGAGCTAAAATAGTTTTCACTATCAAGTCTGCAGTAACCATACTTTGGTAATGACATATTAGGTTTTTAAGTTCTTGTTTGTTGTAAGAACACCCCTGGAAAGCACCTGCAAATGTTTTTCTTTGCTTTTTAGGTTCAAGTTTGTAGTAACAAAACATTGTTATGAAAATATAATTGGCCAATTGTATCATAACTGTAACAAGTTTAACTCTAGCCATATGAGAAAAGCATGCTCTTTGAAGCGAATAAATGCTGTCAGCTGGTGTGGTATATTGTTTCCCAGTTCACCAACGCATCAATAATCAACATCATGTGGTTCAAAAATTGTGTTTGTAACATTCTTACATTGACACTTTCCACTTCATTGTGATTTGTATATACAATACACCATATAATAAAACAGTCACAATAAATGGTATGGACTATCAACTATGCAGGTTTAGAAGGTGAATGTGAAAGTGGTGCCCTACAGAGTGGTGATTGAAGTTGTTTTTTCTTCACAAAATCTGGAGTATTCTTATACCTTCAATCATGCTGGCATCATTCACCTAGTTGCTAGTGTTGACAGGCTATTCAATGTCACTGACCTGTTGTATAAGTATCATTCTCTTCTGCCTGACTGAGCCAGGCTCCTGTTAGTCTATCAAGCCAGACCCTCTCTCACCCGGGTGAGAGATGGTCTGGCTTGATAGACTAGGCTCCTGTGTGTAGACACATGCATGACAGCCTGGTAACTACCAAGCTGTGTTCAAACTACTTTTCATGAGTCTGCTCTCTCTCTCCCTCTTGCTTCCTCCTTTTGTGTACAATACCATGTTTGGCACCGGGGAGTGGGGAATGAAGAACTAGAACCATAGAGAAAAAGGCAGTAAGACGGTATACAGACCAACTCTTGTGAAGATAGCAAGTAAAAAATATCCTGTCACAAATTGAAATAAAATGTCACCACAAGCCAAACACCTTACATATCACATGCATGAGTCCACTACTAGCCCCATTCCCAGACTTTTCCAGAGGGACAGAGTTTCAGTACCCTGAGATATGTATAGATCATGATAATAATGCAAATGTTAATGGTATTGCATTAACATTTGTTTTCTTTTGGTAGGTACTTTACCACCATTACGTTTATCAGAATGACATCATTGTGTGGTTTCTATGTATTTTTGGGGTTATTTTTGTGGGCAAGTTGGTTGACATAAGTTATCGTAATTTACTGTGGGTATAGTGGTAGTTGTGTTTGTAGCCAATGAAAAATCATCAATGGAACATCACGATAGTGATGCAAGCTCTTGTTTGTGTAGTTTTACATGCTACTATGATATGCTATTGACCCATATTGCATGCAAATATTTTTCTGTCTTTGAAGCAACTTCTGTATATCAGCTATATAGTACATCATTAATATGTGTATGCCACAGTCTGACTTGTGAACATTGAACACAAGCAGGGCACTCAGTGGAGAGGGAGTAGCTCTTATGTGGAAGATCACCACCAGAGAAGAGTTCAAGGAAATAGTACCAGACCAGTTCTAGCTGTATCCCCAGTACACTATACAAAGTGTACCTCTTCATATCCTACACAGTGTGCATCAATTGATGTAACTGTATAATGACAAAATCAGTACAATGAATTTATATTGTGATGAAACAGAATGAAGATAATTTGTTGTCATAGTTCTCTATTTTGTGAAATTGCACAGAAGAATGAGCAAGATACGTGACAATTTTGCTCTCATGACTCTTAGTATACTTGGTTAACTCAGTTCCAAGCCACAGTAAGGTATCTCCTAACATAAACCAGTTGTCCACCGCCTAAGATATCTGCATGCTAACATAAACTAGCTGCTTTTCAACTCAGATATAACTTGCTTCATTACATCATCCAACTAATTAAGCTTGTTTGTCTTCCATAGTGAAAGCTAATTGTGGATACAGCATACCTAGAATCTCACGAGCATACCTCACTAACTCCCACATGTTCACAGAAACGTGTGAGCATGAGGGCTTCAAAATGAAGTGACCAGCTTTTGCAGGCCTAGAAGAAAGCTAGAATAAGTGGTAGGGCCGGCCACTGAAAGTGTGCATAAGCATGCTAAATGTAGGGGTGTCTGAGGGCATACACCCCCAGGAAATTTTTGCAAAATTTGATGCTCTGAGATCACTTCTCAGGCCATTCTGGGCCCAAAACTAGAGCGTATTTACTTGTGGAAAAATATTTAATTACTATAGAAACTTAAACATTGGGGAGATCTGGCAATGGATCTGCAAATCGCGAGCAGCTGGCCATGATAATTCGCTCTCCTTTCAGGCTACACGCATTCGCACCTCGGAGCGCCAAGGTGTGAATGCGTGCCGCCTCGCGTAAATATTCGAACAAGGGCGGGGCTAATTTTTGTAATCCAAAAGTGGTAGCTAGGGCCAAAGCCCTACTGGCCCTACCACTTGCGCCGGCCCTGTTTTGCAAAGCACTTCAATGGTATGCATTTAGCAAGTCAGCTCCAGAGGCCAGGAGACCCTCAATGGTGACTGAGCTAGTGCTTTGATGAACATTCCAAGGACTAGAATCAGAAACACTCAGCGAATTTGTGGGCAATGACTCACTGTAAGCATACATGAGCACTCCTTTGTGGTTACATGCAGAAACATGCACTTAAAAGAGCACCTTTTGGCAGGCTTGTTAGGTGCTCCACCCATGGGCACTCTTTCGTGAGACTACAGTGCAGTATGTAATGGATTATACTGTAAATAAGGTGCTGTCCAAACACGTTGCACAGCCAAACTTGTTTGGATGGCAGTGATTCTCAATGACAGTGATGGTAGTGGAAAACTTACAAATGCTAGGATATTTAAAACGTATCACTAGGCGGCATATGAAATGCTTTTTGGAGGCCAAAAGGGGGATGCCTATTGGCCTGAGTAGGGTAAGGATCAGGGCTGGACAAGGTGGACAGGTTTTACGATGCAGTATATTCCAACTGATCCAACTAATGTTCCTATATTCGTGCTCCCAGGCCTTCCCACTTTCCATAAAAACTGGGCAGTGGGAAGGCCTGCATATAAATGAGAATCACACAATTATGCTAGCCTCATCCTCAGACTCTCCCGTGTGCCCTGACACTCCTGTGTGCCCTGACAAAGCTAATGAAGGAGGGGGCTAGATGAGAGCCTGGGAACAAGGCTACAGTTATGCATTTACTGGTATAAATATTTTAAACACTTCAGTTCTGTATTGAAATCAATTGATGATGAAACAGTAACAACATGAAAGTAATGTGGTTTTCATTTGCACAGGAATTCTCATCCCATTCTATTCCATCTGATGAACTGAAAATGGATGTTTTGTATGCAAGATTGAAGCATGTCATTTAAGTGAACTGATTGGTTCAGGTTCCCCGTTTCACTTAGCGTAGTATCACCAGAATTGCTAGTAGCCACAAATTCCTCAGTCCTTGATGCAATAGCCAGTTGAAGTTGAAAGTTATTAAACAGCATCGTTGCTGTGGTCTTGTTGGCAGTTTAGACTCTTGGTAGTCTAGATTGCCTACAAACCCAAGGTCAGTTTCAATATCTGCCACCAGGCATACTATGCAGTCTTACTCTTTCAACCAGTGGTGTAGCCAGGTCTCAAACAGTTCTAGGGCACAGCATGGGCACACTGCATTTCTGAGAACTAGTGCAGGTGGGTCTGGGGCCATGCTCCACAGGAAAATTTTGAATTTTTAAATCCTCTCAGGTTGGTCCTGAGGCTATTTCTATGCAATTGGCATTACCAGTAATTTCCGTACACACGGCAAACTCACAAACGGTGAAGAGAAGAGTGCATAAAAGAGTGCATAATACTCTAGATACAGATAACTACACTAGCTATAATGTTCGATTTTTGAAGCTTTTTATGGATTTTTGCGCCAGATTCACGATCGACAAAGGTGACAATCGGCGTCAATAATTGACAGGTACACCTGTGCTGATGGGGCATGTGCCCCAGTGTGCCCCACTTTGGCTATGCCACTGCTTTCAACCCCTCACAGAATAAAAGCTTAAGGTAGAACAACCTTGAATCACAAATCTCCGAGTTATGTGGATGGTAAAGTCAAAGTGTACACAAGACTCACAAAATGTTTGGACTAAACTGCTTTCTCTACCTCATAATGGCAACAAAAAAAACTCAATTTTTAGTCCCTCACCTGAAATAAAAATTCGCACCCTCTCCAAGGCTCCACCCCCAGTCTAACCACATCAATGACACACACACAAAACTTTACATATGGATTGTCCTGGGACCACTTCAATTCCAGTCTACAGACCAAAACACACATTTGACCTCAAAAACAGCAATTTGGCTATTTTGGCTTTCAAGAAAAAAATTCGACACACCTCCACTCAAACCAACCAAAACTGAGCCCAGTTTCAGAAAGCTCAACTCACCCTCTACAAAACTAGGTATGATTTTTCCCGCTCAACTCCAGGTGAGGGAGTTATGTCCACAAACCTACTTCCTGTCATTGCCCCTAGAATGGAGCCAGGTTACAAACAAACAAAAAAAAAAGGCGGGGCCTACAAGCCCGAAAAGTCAGTTTTCTACAGTACCTTTGCCAGACAACTGTGTGATGACACCCGTCTTCCTGGATGGCTCTCTGCCTTTCAAGCACACTCACAAACATTCAAGCCCACTCCAGCAAGCTTTACACACACAAATAGCCAACCATCACATTCAATGCACTAGAAAATCTTTCTAGAGGTTTCTTTTTTTTTTTTAAGTGTTGGGGAGGATTTTCAAAGTTCCGCCACACGAATTAAGTGCCGCCAGACCACTACAAAGGGCCGCACACCACATCAAGAGGACACACCCCCTTGTTGATTCCAGCTGCTGTCATGGGAAATGTAAACAAGCCAATGTATTTTAATAGCGCCATCATGGTCACCCAATCTCATTAAGTATTCCGGAATTGGCCCAGTTGGCAATTCAATGTTGTCCTACCATAGTGGAGTGCGGAAGTCAGGGTCTTTTCTGCCAACTCCTAGGACAAATTTTCCCCGTGGTTGCTAAAATGTTATATAGAATAGACTATATAATGTCCCTCCCTGGCAAATCATGACTTAAAACAGAAATTGAATGGTGGCAGATGCTTCCCATTCTTGTTCACATGTACACGGCATTGACATGGCAATCTAAAAAAAAAAGTGTATGTGTATACCTGAAAGAGACTAAAGCAGTTCACTTCTCTGCAATTCCAGCTCTTTTCTATAACATTGGTACGGTCAACCACTTGGATACAGTGGAGAGCTGGCATATGCGGACTCCAAGCATGTATTCGCGTTCACCAGCCTCCTCGTTCCCAGGCTGATCCTGTATGGTTTCTATCCCTGCCATCTGGATAGGATGACGTAGGCAATCAGCAGTGAATATGTTAAGCAGGTACTAAACATGAAGCCATTCTAGGTACTAATGTAATTAGCTGAGTGAACACTGTAGCAAAAGTCTGCCAGAATCATAACAGTGGGTTCATTAACTCTTTAACCACAGTAGGCTATTTAATGAAAGTTTTTTTTAGGCTATGGATACCTTCTTTGGTCCATATTTCCACTTCTACTTGGAGCTAGCACTGGAAACGTGAGCCAAAGCTGCTTTGACACATTCTCTGTGGGTTCATTAGCATAATTACACCCACTCATTAGTGAGCTTTCAATGGTTAGGGCTCTCAGACCAGCGAAAGCTCCTCCTGATTGAAAACTGCCTACAGATCTGGAAATGGTGCCCCTGCAAGGGGAGAGGAGTGGTTTCTGTGTCCATTTGTGCTCACAAGGTGAGAAATGGTCCAGCCAGTGCCAACCAAGACTGTTCTATAGCCAGCAATGGCAGCCACCATGTGCATGGCATGTATTGAATATGTCCACCCACCTCCCCCTATCCCACCTTTTTTGATAGTGCAAAACCTATCTTCAAAACGGATTGCGCCAACTGATAACATGCATGCCGACACCAAAATGTGTCATCAGGATAACCACTAAACATTTGATTTGCTAGAAGCAAAATGTTTTCCAAAAACTGGGCAGTTTATTTGAAGCCCTTCATGCTGAAACAACTGTCCAAAGATTCCGAAGTCAATCAGACATGTGTAGAATTCTAGGTATATGATGCATGCATTTAATATTGAAGTGCAAAACATTTGCCCAAACCTGTAGAAATCAATTAGATAAACTATACCTGTAGTATAACTGCACTTTATTAATTTGATGCATACATGGTTATAGTTCATACAACCAAAACTTTATGAAAATTGCTTTGTATATGTCTTACAAAAATATGAACTTGTAAATTTTCATCTGTCTTGACAAGCAAAACATAAAATCCAATATCAAGGGCAGGGTGAGGTTTTTTTTCGAAGGTTTCCAGAAACTCCCCTCAGAGAAGGCCCCCCTCCTTCCCAACAAATGTCCAAAGCAACCCCAAATGTTCCAAATGGTCCTGTTCTATGCATCGGCATGGGTACTGGCCTATCATGTCCTTAAGATAAGGTAGTATAACACAGTACATTAATTTTCACAGTGTACCAGACCCCAATAAGTGTATAGCATGCTAATCTCACTGCCCATCTCATGCTCATGTACTTTAGGATGGGAAGGTACAGCATGGTGTATCCCACAGTGTACCAGACTCTCAGCATGCTAATCTCACTGTCCATCACATCCTCATGTAATGTGGGACAGGATGGTACAGCATGGTACACACTGTACCTGGCTCCTAGAATGCTAATCCATGTTGTCCCCATGGAGACAAGTACAGGATGGTACAGCATAGTAAGTCACACACTGTACCAGACGTAATGGTCTCAGACCCAGACCCTGTCAAAACCAACTAGATTCCTACTACAGTGCAGTATCTTTGAGACACTGAAGTGCAATATCTCGTAAGGGGTGTGTAGAGGCAATCTTCTTGATGTGTTGCTGCCTCCTGTCCACCTCAGAGAGAGGGGCAAGCGGTTGTTGAGGATTTGGGGTGGGCACTTGCCTAGTGATGATCTGAACTAAGAGCACACCAAGGCTAAAGACATCAAACATATCTGAAATCTCTGGATGAGACACTCTTGGTGGTAAGTACGACGCAGGCTGTGTAACAGAAGACTGGGTATTGAGTAGCTTAGATATTCCAAAGTCAGCCACGTTTGCGGTTGTGCCAACAAGGAGAACATTGTTACTGGTCAAGCGACCATGTACTATCTGCTGTGAGTGAAGGTATGCTAGTACAAAAGTTATATCAAGACAAAGACTGACTTGCAAGTGGACTGGAATGTCGTGTTTTGCTTCTTCAAGAAACTGGATCAGGTTTCTCTCCGTCAGCTTCGCTGACCACCAGGAACATCTAGTTGGAACATCATGCAATTAAAATCATAATTCTGATGACACTGTTCGGATCAATACCTGCATCTTGATCTTCGTTCTCTGAAACTTCAGTAGAACTCCATTCATTGGAATCAGAGTCTTCGTTGTCACCAGTCACACGGGTGCTCACAAGGTTAGCTGTCTGCACTCCTCCAATTTGTTCTACTGACTGATCTCCACCAAGATTCCCAGTAGCTTCACTTCCACCAGCAATTCCAGCTTTGGTACCTGACACACGCCTTCCAACAAGCATGTATATGTAATTATGATATAAACACGTATTGTACAAACTTACCATTCTTACTGGTTTGCTCTTTAGGTCCATACTTCAATTTCTGGCATTGTCGTTTTCTATACAAGAAAGTCTGTGTGAATTGAATGTTGTAATCCAGTACGCATGTACAAAGTAAAAGACTGTTTGGAATCCACTGCTCAATGATGCAGACAAGAGTGAATAGTGAACCAAATCTTCCAGAACATAAACATTTAGTTCAATGTTATACTTATATGCACGGTGCATGTCTTTTGTTAGGCCCTCAGAACTTTGGTTTATCCCTTCACAAGAACAGAATGGAGTAGAATCGATTGTTAAGAGCAGAGTCAATCGTTAAGAGCAGAGTCAATTGTTAAGAGCAGAATCAATTGTTAAGAGCAGAGTCAATTGTTAAGAGCAGAATCAATTGTTAAGAGCAGAATCAATTGTTAAGAGCAGAGTCAATTGTTAAGAGCAGAGTCAATTGTTAAGAGCAGAGTCAATTGTTAAGAGCAGAGTCAATTGTTAAGAGCAGAGTCAATTGTTAAGAGCAGAATCAATTGTTAAGAGCAGAGACAATTGTTAAGAGCAGAATCAATTGTTAAGAGCAGAATCAATTGTTAAGAGCAGAGTCAATTGTTAAGAGCAGAGACAATTGTTAAGAGCAGAGACAATTGTTAAGTATGCCAGCCTGAGTCTGTTACATACAAAATGATAAGTGCCTTGCTTCATACTAAAATTGGAGTGACAAACCGATTACTCTACAAAGGTGTCCATCGGCTATGTTAGTGAATGTGAAGTAGCACAACACAACTCAACTATGAGCAGTAAACAACAAATTCCTCGCCTGCCAGTGACCATAATTGTAAGGCTGTAAACATTTCTGGGGGAGTATGTCCCCAGACCCCCTAGATGCTTTTGTGCTTCGCGTATTGTTACCAGACTGATAAAATCTCCTAGGCCTCCCCCTGCTTTGTTTGCGTACAGCAACTGAGGTTACATCAAACATCACTCTTACTTGCGGTTTATACAGATTCCACAATCCTCCTCTCTAGACAGCTGATACACTTTTTACAGCGGATCTTCTTTTCCTCCTTGGCTTCTTAGGATCATTGGCATCATTGGCATCATCTTGTGGCCTGGCTCACTTTTTACCTTGACCTGTAATCAGCAAGAGAGTGGTACAGCTAAATTCCTCTTGAGTCATCTTAGCACTTCAGTGGAATGTAATCTACTATTATGTATGGTATAGCATATGGGCTTGATCACATTAAAATGATATGTGTATGTATGTTGAGGGGCAAAGATGGTGACACTTGTACATGTGGCAGTTCACTTATACTGTTTCCTCTGCCTGGCACAGTAGTGGGTGTGTCCAGGTTATACCTGGGAGCAGAGGCTGTGGGAACTCCCGACTGGCTAGTACCCATCACAAATGGTTGATTCACTCCCCCTATCCTTCCTTCTCTTCCTGTCATATGAAATGGCTGGTTGCTGCTGAATTCTGGGAGAATGATGCATTTACTTTCAAAGAGTGAACCAACTTGAGTGAGCTAACTGCAAAACACTACAATCTGCTGAGTTACCCATGACCAAAGAAACACTTGAAAACATTCCTGAATCTTCAGTACCCCCACCAAACATTCACAGCTCAGTAAAGATCAGCACAGGTCTACATATCAACCACTACTCTCCCAGGCATCCATCACAGCTTTATAATTTAGTTGATGTTCAGTGGTAAAGTTCAATCAACATCAGTGTGGATCAGTACACATCCTCCCACAAGATCAACTCCCATGAGATCACGTTGATCTCATGGGAGTTGATCTTGTGGGCAAAAATCGTGCAGATCGTGGGCTTCAATTAAGATGCTAAAGAATTGAGCATTTTTGTTCACATAGACACACACACACTAGTCTTACGTAGCCAGACTCTTGCAGGGAGGGAGAGTCTGGTGAACTGCCCATATAAGACTTGTTCCAACACCCACCCCAACTGGGGTTAGGGTTGGGGTTAGTCATAATTGTATCCAGACTGATTGTATCTAGTTTGTTTACCTTGTATCATCTGCAAAAAGGCGTGGCTAAAAAGAGAGTGCTGCTGCACGTTCTGCTTGGCACTCAGCTTCTGTTCTCGATTTTCGAGCTATCAAGTGGTACAGGGTTCACTTATCAGTCACACCCTCATCAAATCCTTGAGCTTTGGAAAGTAAAAGTGAACATGATTGAGGTGTGGTGTGGCTTGACCTTCATCAAGGGGTAGTCACTTATGTCGCCTGTACAAGCATTTGCGACCGTGATCAAGTTTTTTGATCGCTCGATCTTTCCCTTCTCCTCTTGATCGCTTGATTTCCAAGGGTCAAAAATCAAATTGCAGCTGCGCGTTCTTGATTGTTGATTTTTAGTGATTCGGAGGTCACCTTGATCCCTTGATCGGCCCCCCAAAAGGGCTTTGATTCAATTTTGATCTCAGTCGCAAATGCTTCTACACGATAAGTGACTATACCCGTTGCTCTGGTGAGAGAGTGACCCACAACCATGTGACACTCATCTGTGAACATGAATGAGTCTGAGACATAGCTACAAGGGCAATATCATAGCTAGCTACAACAAGCAATTTACTGATCAAGTGAAATCAAAGTGGTAACTTTCCCAGATTGTCCATCATTAGTTTCATTCCCTAGCTGTGTTAGAGGAGAAAAAGCCGCATGCAGTTTGTTCTCATTGCAAAAACATGGACAAAAAGTGGGAGATGGTATTAATTGAAACTGAGGTAATTCATTGAACTAATGAGTGCCCCAGAAGAGAGGGAAATGTGCCACATTCTTCCATATTTCACTAGCTACAACAGATTCTTCGTATTTCCCTACAACAGAGACCTGCCATGACTAGAATTTGTTAATGTTTGGTACCTTGTATAAAGCATGCAATAACTTATATTCCATGAGCACCTCTTACTACATCAAAATAACTGTATGAACCTAGGCTACACTTATTAACTGCAAAAACAAACTACACTGACAATCTGAACATCTCTACGAACTTACTCCAACTGCATTTTAAATGATTCTAGTATTATGGAACTATTGGCGTATCAGGTGACCCCCTCACACACCAGATATTCATCTGCAGATATGCATCAACCTGAAATGGGTTTCTCCCTGGTTTTCTTATGCAATTAGCTGATACCAAAATACACCCCTCAAACACACTATCTCTTCAGCGTATCTGCAATTAGGTCAGGTAACCACTTCACAGTTAAAACAACCCATTTGTTTTTACAGCTAGTAAACAGCGAACTAGTATGTAATTGAGTTCCGGAGTAATTGTTTAACAAAGAACAGAATTTGCAAGTAGTCTCACAAAGTTTATTATGCATAGCGTATAGTATGCAATAATTTCACGGGGAAAAATTTGGTGGCAATCACACAGAGCCTACGCATCTTGTGGTGACTGAACACCTAGTAATTATTTATCGTACTTCAAAAAATCAAACAAGGACGTAGAATACTACAGTGCATACTAGATAAACGGATATTATGTTCTAGAGAAGTTGGTCAAGCGCCATTAACTTATCGCTCTGCTGCAGAGGCTAGAGATGTGATTTTGTCCTTAATGTTCTTCTTCCATGCCTCCAACTCTGAAATCTTTATATCTTTTTTCTGACTTTGTTGTAAAAGTTTCTTGACTTCCATCTCACATGCTTGGATTTGTTCCTCTCTGTCCTGTACTTTTTCTTCTAGTTCTTTTCTCAAAGCCAGCGCTCCTTCTGACTCGTGTAGCTTGCTTGTCATAACTAATAGTGCTTGATGTTGCGTCCCATAAGCAGTTTGAACAGTTGTGATCCTCTGGTCCTTTTCTTTCAGTTGCTGCTGTAATTTTTCCATCTGTTTCTCACTCTCCTGTTTCTCTTTCAGGGCAAGTTCCTCCTTTGACTTCAGCTTTCCTTTCAGCTGCGCAATCTCCCGTTGAGCTAATCCCATCTGCTTCTGACTTTCCTGGCTCTGTTTCAGGATTTGTTTGTCCCTGTCTTGTACTTGTATTGATTTGACTTCTACCTCTTTTTTCAAAGCCAGCACTGTTTGATGCTGTAATCCAAAAGTGAGTTGAATAGATGCAATTTCCTGATCTCTCTCTTTCACTTGCTGCAGTAGTACTTCCTTCTGTTTCTCACCTTCTTGTTTCTGCTTTTGGGTAAACTCCACTTTCGATTTCAACTGTGCTTGTAGCTGCACAATCTCCGGTCGAGCTAGCCCTATTTGTTTTTCACTCTCCTGTTTCTCTTTCAGGGCAAGTTCCTCCTTTGATTTCAGCTTTTCTTTCAGCTGCGCAACCTCCCGTTGTACCTTTTCTCTTTCCTGTTTCAAGCTAGCCACATACTGCGGATGATGCCTAACCACATTGAGTTTGGCTACAACTTTTTTTTACTGTTGGGCGCTCCATTGCAGTATATTTGAGACACTGAAGTGTGATATCTCGTAAGGGGTGTGTAGAGGCAATCTTCTGGATGTGTTGCTGCCTCCGGTCTACCTCAGAGAGAGGAACATGCTGTTGTTGAGGAATGGTTGTTACTATTTGAACTACCCGCCCACCAAGACTGATGACATCAAGCTGCTGTTGCCTAGTACTAGGTGTGGGCATTTCCCTAGTATCAGGTGTTGGTGCTTCTCTAGTAATGATCTGAACTACCAGTACACCAAAGCTAAAGACATCAGATTGCTCAGAAAACTTTGAATGAAATACTCTTGCCTCTGGTGGTAAGTACAAAGCAGGCTGCGTAACAGAAGACTGGGTATCGAGTAGCTTAGATATTCCAAAGTCAGCCACCTTTGCGGTTGTGCCAACAAGGAGAACATTGTTACTGGTCAGGTGACCATGCACTATCTGATGTGAGTGAAGGTACGCTAGTGCAAAAGTTACATCTAGGCAAAGGTTGACTTGCAAATGGATCGGGATGTCGTTCTTTGCTTCATCAAGAAATTGTGTCAGGGTTTTCTCCATCAGCTCCATTACTAGAATCAGACGTCTACTTGGTGGACCGGGACACATGATTTCTTTGTAGTAGGCAACTAGATTGGGATGGATAAGTCCTTGAAGGGTTTCCAGCTTGTGTTTGAAGCTTTCATAGTCTTGCACTGGGTGGTAGAGGTACTTGGCTGCCACTGGTGTACCTTGGTAGCTTGCCTTGTACACAGTACCAAATGAACCATCTCCAAGGTTTTGGTTCAGTTGAACTGTAAGTTCACCTATTTGTTGTTGTTGTTGTTGTTGTTGTTGTTGTTGTTGTTGTTGATCATCTGGTTGGAATATACATTGGTGTATGTACAAGTGCATGCATGACATATTAATGAATCGTTATAATATTGTAGCCAACAAACATAGCAATGTGTGCCTAGCAGCTAGAGTACAGTATAAACTGGTTAATGCCTATTAACCATGCAGTTTCTATGTAACAGTTATATCCCTCCCTGGGGGGTGGTGGGGGATATAACTCTGTTACCTAGGCAACATCACTGTAGAAGAGAGATATGAGCAACATCTTATATGTTGCCTAGGTAACAGGTTATATGGTAGTTTGTATCTAGCTGCCCATGCTTCATTTACCAAAGACAGGTCATCTCAGTAGCCTCAGGTTTATCTCTCACCCTTTGCCATGGTTTAGGGTTATATCCCTCATCTACTCAAAGTTCCAGTAAAACATGAATAATTATAGGTAACAAATGAAATTCATTTTCTACTTGCATGCTTGCAATGGTGGAACTCTGGCTATATTCATATTTTTCAGGTACAGCAGATTACTGCACCTCTGCAACAAGTGTACTATACCGTTTAGCATATAGTGAAGCTATATTCTATGTTGTACGTTTACCTAACTGTGGTATCGTAGAGTTGTGTGCTGTGTTGCAAGATGCTGAAATTTGCTGTTATAGCCCTAGTATTCATGTATTAATGAAACTCTGGAACACAAAAAGGATGTAAAACTTTAAGCCATTGTCTGAGGTGGCATGGTGGCATGGTGCAACTGCATGATGTGACCAACCTTCTAATCATTTAACATGTACACAGTATAATTACCGAGTATATGATATTCAGTCATATGTAAACTTGCCTTTTCTACTGGTTTTATATTCTGGTGCAGGCTTCAGCTCCTGGCATTGTCGCTTTCTGCAGGAAAAGTTTCTGTGCTAATTGGGTGCTATCATATCCATGATATCCCAACAAGAATGCATGATTTTTATTGTGGAGGGATGAAAATGATGTCATGTGCTCTTGATCCTAATTATAGGTATTCATAATGCAAAAACAAAATATTAGCATTCCACTCTATGTATAGCTTGCACTGAAGATTGACTCCTATTATGCTCAGTCATACGACCATAGTAATCACCATGACTGTATATAACAAGTTGTAAGCACGTTCTTGCAGTGGTATACTCATACTTACATGCATCTTCCTTTTTGCTTGCCATCCCCTCCGAACTTGATTTTTTTTCCTTCGCAAGAAGAGAGTCAATTCATGCATAATAATTGAAGTATTGGATACATCAACAGCTAGAGTCAAACTATGAATGAATAGTAATTTACTTCATGTACAGCTACGGGGACAAATAACCTCATTTCAGACATTCCCTACATATTCCTCACTTGCAGTTGTCACAGATTCCACAATCTTCTTTCACTAGACAGCCAGCACACTTTTCACAATATGGTCGCCTTGTCGTCCTTGGCTTTTTAGGATCATTGGCACCATCTTGTGGTTGAGTTCGCTTTGTACCTTGACCTGTATGACAGAGTAGTCTCAATCAGTGTTGAGCCATCGAACATTCATAGTAATCAGTCTTTAAAAAGCCAAAGAGGGTACTGGCAAAAGTATAGCAACACGACCACTTCTCAGTCTTACATGCATGCTTGCTTCTCAACCAACTGGTGACACATGAAGATAGGGATTCATTGCAAAAATTAAAGATGGAATATTAAACCTTGAATCAAGTGTGCTGAAATCCAAGTTTGTAGCTCTGTGCACCAACTATTACGGTCTGTATCTCCGATATATATTTAGTTCTAGATTTGAAATTGCTGCACTTCCATTGCCAGCCCTATTAAATGATATCAGATTAAATGAACAACTTTAATATTACGTTAGCAAAATTAGCTACACAGTCAGTTTCCTGCATCCTTGTAGCAATTCGCCACCTCAGTTGTGTTTTACCTTCCATGTCATCGACGGGTTCCAAAATGGGCGTGGCTCACTAGCCAGAAGGGTCTGGGATCCAAACTGCAATCGCTCGAGGTACAGGTTAGACTTGCGCTTTGTGCTCAGTTACTGGTCTTGCAAGCAGACGGAAAAGTCAAGTGACTCCAGTGCTATGAATGGTGGTTTGCATTCCACCAGCTACACTCCCACATCGTTCTAATTATTGGAAAGTAAAATTGAACCATAGATAGTAGCTTGTATGGCGGAGTTGCGAATGTCTGCCTCATCTACTATCGCACCTGGGAAGGTGGAGGTGTGCTCTGTGTGGAAGGGAGAGAACGAGAGTGACCCAGAACTGGTTGAAAACTACGACACCGACCCCCTGGCGTGAGTGTGAGACATGTTGTGAGACCTTATTATTGATAGCTAATCAAGGGGTAGTCACTTATATGTCGCCTGTAGAAGCGTTTGCGACCGCGATCAAGTTTGTTGATCGGCGAAAAATGTGTTCGATCGCTTGATCGGCCCCTTCCGAGGCTCTTGATCGCTTGATTTTCAAGGGTCAAAGGTCAAATTGCAGCCGCGCGTTCTGATTTTTAGCAGTTCAGAGGTCATGTCATGATAAAAACGGACCCCCGGTGTCATGGGAAAATGGGGACCCCCTAAAATGGGGACCCCGGGTCCCCATTTTAGCGGGAGAATGGGGACCCGGGTCCCCATCTTCCCGGTAAAATGGGGACCCCCAGTGTGGCAGACCATTTTCTGGGAATTGAAGGATCCAATCCAGCTTTGCTCTAGCAATCAACAACTAGATGATGATAAGTCCTGGAAACACAGGTCAGGGTTTTCCACTAGTAGTACTGCTAAAGCAATGACTTCAGTTCAATTAACAAAATTGAAACCACAAATAGCAACTATATAATACATACAAACAGGCAACTATATAATATATACAAACAGCCAACTGTAAGTCTAACCAAGTTCAAAGGTATGTGCTACACTGTGGGCAGACCCAGGAGTCTGGTTCAGTCACAAGCTTCATGCACTTAAAGTGGAACCACTTCTGGCATTGTTCACACTCAATCATCTGAGTGTCATAACTTTCAGGGAGTCCACATACACAGTAAACATGAATGAACACATGCTTCCCCCTACATTTCTGAACAGGCATCTTTGTGGGGGGAAAAGGTGTAAGCTTTTCATTTTCAAAGCATCGTTCAAGGTGTCTTCGGATCTCATCTGCATCAAAGGTCACCAAATGTGGTTCGATCCCCAAGGCAGCGCTGTACGCTGCTGCAATACTGAAGACTCCACAGTCTGTTCCTCCAACTTGCTGCTGAAAAGGAACCATTGTTACAGGTAGCATCCCATCCTTGACGACTGGGCTATAGATCTCTGCCATCTGCTTTTCCAGGCTTGGTGTCAGGCGGCCTGTGTAGACACTGTCATACAGATTCACCACACCACCACTGTAGCTAGTGGCTACCCAGTGGTCACGTTCCACCACATGCAGAATCTGCACAGCTGCAATAAGACACAGTACACTGTTTGTCATTAGCAACATAATTATGACTATATTGATGAATACAAAAATGCTTAAAATTTCCAACATGGGTTGCCACAATTGTTGCGTACATATCACCAAAACCTTACCTTCAGACATGTAGCCACCAGACTCCTGAATTGAAGTAAATAAAGTCTGAGATAGGAGGGTTGATTGGAGACCTTGAAGGTGAGGGAACTGGACAGCCAACAACTTGTTGGCTGCATTCATATGCCTATCACAGAGCTTGCCATTCTTTCTAAGGGCAACCTTGTCTCTCACTGTCAAACCAAGGTTCTTCTTCCACATACGCTCCACATATGTCTGGTGGTGTTGAGTATAAAACAATTGTCATATACATATATAGATATAGGTACATATACACTGTACATAAGTATAGTTATAATGTTTACACGTGTACACAAAACATACCCTTCTCCTTTTTTGTGGAGGACTTTTGGTTGGACTGCTCTGTGGGCTCTTGCATGGACTGCTCTGTGGACTCTTGTTGGGACTGTTGTTTGGACTGCTCGGTGGAACTTCATTCCTTCGTGTGTACACCTTGAGGCGATTGATGTTTGCCTTCTTTTTCACCAGCTTCCCTTCTTTATTCTTGAGTTTATACAGGCCTTTTCCAAGATTTCTATGTATAGTGTATGGACCAAGCCACAGTGGATCCATCTTTCCTCCCTTTCTCTGCTTTTGGTAGGTGTTCTCCAGGAGTACTTCTGTTCCCTCGGGAATCACCTGTGGCTGGTGTTTTCTGTCATACGTTTCTTTTTCCGTCTTTTGTGCAGCGTTGATGTTGGCTTCAACCTCCTTGAATGCTTTCTCTCTTGAAGCCAAAAGAATCTGTATCTTTTGGTCAAGATCTTCATCATCACTCTCCTGATCACATGAGGATGGCAACACCTCACTGTCAATTGGCAGATGCATTTGTTGTTGAAAAAGGAGAAAGTATGGTGAATGCTTGGTAGATGCTTGTCGTGATGCCCTGTAGCCCATGAGGACTACATCAATCTTCTCATCCCAGTCTGTCTGGGAGTCATCTACGAGCTTTGCTAGACACCTCGAAATGGTCTGATTGAAACGCTCGGTGAGTCCGTTGGTCTGTAAGAAGAGTACACATACATACCAGATTAAATTGTAGTATTAAAAACAAGTGAGTCCAAGAGGAGTACACACAAGAACTAGAATCACTATTCATGCTGATCCACTAAATATACAACCAGCAGTAGCATACCTGTGGGTGGTAAGCACTGGTGATCCGATGTTCAGTGTTGGTGATTGCATACAGTGCTGTAGAGAGGTCATTCATGAACTCACGACCCTGATCAGTAATTAGGGTCTCTGGACAACCCATTCTGCACATGACCTAAACATGTGTAGAGTGGCTGAGTAAGTTCATGATTAATTTATCATGCCATGTACTGTCCTAATGTTGTTAGGAAACTTACTGAGAATATGAACTTGGCTATGCCAAGAGCAGTTTTGTCTGGCAGGGGTGCAGCCTCAGCCCATTTCGAGAAATAATCAGTCAGAGTGACAATGTACTTGTTTCCTCGAGGAGTCTCAGGCATTGGTCCAATCAGATCCATTCCTACTTGGCTCCAGACCTTGGGTGGTACTGGAATTGGATGGAGAACCCCAGTAAACACCGAAAAATATGGACCCCCTGGAACTTATGTTTAAGGACTCTGTATGAAATATTCGGACCCTCATAGATGCAAGCAAGTTATCAAGTGTTCACGTCTGGTGAAGACTGATTCAAGGTGCTGCTCAGGCTCACCATACAATCATGAAGGCTAAAACACCTGTCTAACTAAAGCCAGGAAGGTAGCTTCCATTCTGAATACGGTGAATCACTAGTTCATCTTCTCGGCGATCTCCACGCTACCGAATCGGATGCCGACGCTGTTGTAGCCTCTGGCATTGTTGTACAGCTACAGATACCACATCAATTCTTGAAATACTAGGACATCTACTCACAATCGGCACAAGTTAAACAAGCGGCTTTCCAGCTTGGTACGGTGGTACACTTGCACACATGGAAGGGGGAACAATTTTTTCAGGGTAGGTCCAAATATTTCGCGGTTGTTCTGAAATATTGGTTCCAGGGGGGACGTATTTTACGGGGGTCCAAATTTAACGTGACAGCCACCTTGATCCCTTGATTGGCCCCCCAAAAGGGCTCTGATCGCTTGATTCAGCTTTGATCCCAGTCGCAAACGCTTCTACACGGGACATATAAGTGACTACCCCTTGCTAATTGATAACTTGTGGGATAGTTTGGTTCCCAGACCGCCTTTCTCGTCCCGCCCATACAGAAAGGGTCTGGGAACCAAACTACTTGTGGGGTTGATTTGCTGTCCCTGCAAGCTGTCCATGGAGAAAACTGTAAACTCATGTTAAGCGCAATGTGGTTGGCAATTTGGTAGTCACTTTAATGTCACCTGTTGAAGCGTTTGCAACCAGGATCAGGATGGAGTTAAAAAGTGACCAAGGGATCAAGGTGACCTCCAAACTACCCAAATCAATGGATCAACTGAGGAGGCGTGGCTGCCATTTTGTCCTTTGGACCCACCGCAAATTAGGCGACCAAGACCTGGAACGATTCAGCAATCACGCACAATTCATGTCGATCACAAATCTTGCAAATGCTTCAATGGACGGCATGTAAGTGACTACCCCTTGCTGTTGAGGAAGCTAGTAACTAGTGATGTGCTTGAGATAACAAGTGCAACGTGAATGATGTAATCAAACAGGCGAGTGTAATCGATTTCACATTTCACTATGGGCCTCAATGGTGATTACATCATCACTAGCACTAATTGGTATCTGCACATGACTAATTACCAGCTTCCAACCTCCTCGTATCACTGTTCACTAGTATCCTGATCCCTCCCCAGTGATGCTGGGACATGGACAGAAGATGAGGCCTATTGTGTATACCGCAGAAAGTTGGTGCGACTGAGGGACCTCTACGTGGGACAGCTCTCCCACCTTCGTCACATGTTGCAGGAGAAGAGAAGGCATTTGCTGCTTCAGTGGCATGCCGAGGGAGGCAGGAGGGGACAGGGTGCGTACACATGTACATATGGTGCAAGTACATTGTATGTAATGATTGGACAAAGCTACATGGATGCTCTGAGTACAATGCCAGTACTCCCTCCTCTCTTCCCACCTCCTCTCTCTCCCTCCACCACTTCGCTGTCTTCTGTTCTTCTCCCCTTTATTTTTGTTTTTCATCTCACCTTTCCCTCCTCCACCCTTCTCTCTTGTCTTCCTTCTGTCACCCCCTCTCTCCCTCCTCCCCAAGGTTAAATTGGACACACCTCTCACCCTTCACTCTCCCACTCTCCCTAACTTCCTCACCCTCCTCCCCCACTCCTCTTCACTTCCTCTCCCTCCTCCCCACTCCTCTTCACTTCCTCTCCCTCCTCCCCCACTCCTCACTCCCTCCTCCCCACTCCTCTTCATTTCCTCTCCCTCCTCCCCCACTCCTCACTCCCTTCTCCCCCACTCCTCTTCACTTCCTCTCCCTCCTCCCCACTCCTCTTCACTTCCTCTCCCTCCTCCCCCACTCCTCACTCCCTTCTCCCCCACTCCTCTTCACTTCCTCTCCCTCCTCCCCAACTCCTCACTCCCTCCTCCCCACTCCTCTTCACTTCCTCTACCTCCTTCCCCACTCCTCCCCCTCAGACCCTCAGAGCTCTCGAGGAGGTTCACTAAAAGATGCTGCCTATCGCTGCTACCGAAAGAGATCGGGAGAAGAGGGACTTGTAGAAAGAAAGCAGAAACAGCGAAGAATTGAAGCGAGCATTGAACTATTTTCCCGGAGGGAGTCACGCGAGTCTCACAAGGCCCACTACCAGCATCTCCTCAACCTTCACCAGCAGTATAGCACCATGCTGCAGCCACTGTGTGTCAACAATGGCTGTGAAAACAAGTGCTTACCCTTTGCCAGCCGATGTGCCAGACGTATCCTTTGAGCTGACATGGAACGTAGGCGGGTTATGAGTTGCTAAGTATGCATACACCTAGCCCTGTTCCCTAGATGTGTGGGTGGTGAGCTGAGTGAGGGGATGAACACGCCAATTATAAAACATGTTCCTTGCCCCCATCACCACCATACACACACTTACATTAACTCCAAAACATTCTGTCGCCCTCTCCAATTACTATACACACACAAATTCATCACACATGGTAGTTTGCGTAAAACAAAACAAGCAAACAAACAAACAAAAAGCTGTTGTATCTGTGTAGTAATTTCTGTGTATGAAGCACCATATCACCGAACTTCAATTAAAGGTGGAGATTATAATTATACACTGTGTGGATATGTATTGACACATCTACATTTGTATACAGGTTTATACGAGGGTATGGGTATTCGAACAATCTTTCAATGCACATAACCTCATATAACTTAGTTATGAAATGTGCACTCAAAGATAGATTTGACTATTTGTTTGCGAATACCCTCATATAACGTACCTCCACAATCTTTGGCTGAGAGATCGGTTGTTTGACATTCAGACTATATACCTTAAACATATACAGGTTTTAACGATAGTGTTTTTATCACAATACTGGATCCAAGGGCGTAGGAATGGTGGGGGGGGGGGGAGCTACTGGGGAGGCTTGGTACTTGGATAAGTGCCAGTACTCGCCATTTTATGTGCCATGTACTCCTTGTACAGCAACAGGTTGCAAATGAAGCGATTATCATCTTTTGAATCATGCCTGTATCCGATTCCACGTTGGAGAAGACAGCACATCCAAAGGCGAGTTTTTCACTAATTAGTGGGCGTGGTTCTAAAAATTTCACTGGGCACTTTGCGTGTGGTATCTTTTACCAACACTTAGCCCCTCCTACCAGATACCCTTTCCTACGCCACTGACTGGATCAAAACGCACAATAATGTTCATAACTACCACACACGTTCCCTCCTCTTCTTTGACTCTCAACCAAGACATTTGTGACGACCCCAAACAGTTGCTGTACGTCAGGTGCTCATACGTCTACCAATCAGGAACACAGTGTTCCAACCCTGTCCCCCACTACTGGGAGCCGATGCTATGTGGTGGACATTGACAATGTGTCCCCTCCAGACTTCTCTAGTACTGAAGATGATGGTAGTACAGCTGAGGGGGGAGGAGGAGCTAGGGAGAGACAGTCTGACAGAAGCAGGGACGAAGATAGCTTGTTGTCTGCTGAAGGAAGGACGGAAGCAACTGACGAGACAGTCTAGGAGACCCAAGATGCTTGTAGATGAAAGTTTGTACATGAGTTGTCATCTGTTTTCTGTGTGACATAGTGATACTAACTTATCCCTTGCAGTATACAAAACGTTTTTGTATCTTGCAAGCGATCGAAAACCGGAGGCAGGAACGGCCTGGGGATGAGGCGAACCAACCTAGGCCTGGGAATGAGGCAAAACAAAACTAGAATTTGATTGGCTGAGTCAATCGTCCATTTCCAGTATGTAGGTAAATACTTGAGTTGGAGCTCTTCTACGAAGGTTGCTTGGACCATAGATAATAGAGTGCTTGGACATCTTTAGCCTGTTCTCTGACGTCTGCGGTGATGATACCTCCAATTGCATGGTGTGAGGCGACCCCCGTTTCATGAATTCGCTAAGCTACGGTGGCCCTGAAGTCGCCCCTCGCGAACGTTCTGTCCCCCGTTGCCCTTTGCGAACGTTCCCTCGCGACTGCTCCGTACGGCAGATTATCTATGGTGGTGCGTATGTAACTGGTACGCAACAGCTAGGGGGGTCTGGGGGGAAAATTTTGGAATTTAGAGGCTATGAGGTTGCTTCTGAGACCATTTTTGGGCAAAACAATGCTTCTCGGCCGGAGGCCAGACGACAGAGTTTTACATGCATGAACATCAACCCTTTCTGCACGTTGCGGCTTTCCGATCGTTCGCTAATCTCACAAGCCACACCCTTCGCAGATCGGTTGGATTGTTGGAACACTCGGTCTTTCGCACTGTTCGCAGCCATCTCGTATTATGTTGCAACATGTCACCACGCTGTGTGCGTACCATGGGCGTTTGCCGAGCATTGGCCCTATTTGGCGACGCCAAGCAAGCCATGGGTGAGGGAAAAAGTGGTCCGGTTGAAACCGGACTAACCGGACCGGTGGCTACGGCCCTGGACAGTCTAAGTATGACGAAGCTTTGCTGTCATTTGCTGTGCTTTGACATGCTGGGAATCCTTGTTCATTCCGCATGTGGATTGGTAACTAGGGTGTCCAACCTGAAATACGAAAGTGTGCGCATTGGTTCCAAAACAGTGGTTTTCATAAGAGCCAACCCAGGTAAGAAAGAAACCACAGACGGATTGGGTTCGCATGTCATTTCTTTTGGGATCGGTGCACTTTTCCGGAAGTGGTAAATTCCGAAAAATGGCACGTGACCAAAAATTTAAGTTCGCCGTAACCGGTAAAATTATTTCGTTCCTAGACCACTGACCACTGCTAGCGAGGCTACTTTAAACATGGCAGTGAGTTATACATTAGGTCTGTGAGGGTAAGTTTCTTGGGAGATAACTAGGCCCATGGTTTGATATTGGTCACGTACCATTTTGCGGGACTTACCACTTCCGGAAAAGTGCACTGTTTCCGAATAAAATTGACATTCGAACCCGATCCTTCTGTGGTTTTTTTCTTACCTGGGTTAGCTCTTATAAAAACCACTGTTTTGGAATCAATGCGCACATTTTCATATTTCAGGTTGGATACCCTAGGATTGGAGAAAGATCATCCTAGGGTTGACGGTGAGTAGCCACAATGATGACGACTTGTTCCCATACTTGTTTACTGATGTGTGGTTGCATTCTTACCATTAGGAATAATTCAAAGATACTGGATGCAGTACAAAAAGATTGCTAGTACATCTTAAAACAGTTCACAAAGTGTGTTGTGGGTAAGCTAGCAGTACTCAGAGTGCATTGGATTTCAAGTTGGTTAATGTAGGCTCTGCATCATCAGAATGACGTGGCTGAAGAAGCGCCTGAAAGATTTGGAGCTTGTGAGAAGAGGAAGATTAATGCAGTACTCAAGTTTACCTGATGTCCAGCATGCTAGAGTAAGTTAGCAATCATCGGACGACAGGTATATTCGGACACTCAAACGCGGAGGGAAAACTGCGTAAACTTTCGGCGATACCGCAAGACTGTATAGCGGAGGTACACGGTACCTGGTGACGCCCGCTCATTGTTTCCTGTTGGCGCTAGAAGCGATAAAATGGCCGTCAGAAAAACATCAATCTTCGGATAAGTGTATCTATTTTCAGACACTGTTGTTTGTGCCTTCTCTGAAGCTGCTTTTGGAGAGATTTTAGCATTGATACGATGCCCCAAGACCTCCCCAATTCGCAATATATTTTCGTAGCGGTAGCTGCTTTGAACACTCAGGGGCGCAGCTGAACATGGACCAGTCCGATTCGATCAATATAATCGGACGGTGAAATTTGTCATTTCTTGCTGTGTTGTCTCCAAACAAGTTGAAGTCTCCACCATATTAGCATCAGTGGAATCTACAGGCTCTTGGCTACATGCTGGTACTTGTCCGGTGTTTGTGCGTTGGGTAGTTCTCGAGATATTGCACGATATCGTTCGAACTAACCTATTTATACTGCACATAAATCAACCAGCGTACTTTATGGAAAGAAACATGGAATATATTTATATCTCGAGAACTACTCAACGCACAAACATTGAGAGATTACATTGGGGAGGTCTTGGGGCATTGTATCAATGCTAAAATCTCTCCAAAAGCAGCTTCAGAGAAGGCGCAAACAACAGTGTCTGAAAATAGATACACTTATCCGAAGATTGATGTTTTTCGGACGGCCATTTTATCACTTCTAGCGCCAACAGGAAACAATGAGCGGGCGTCATTTATAGTACACCAGGTACCGCGTACCTCCGCTACAGTCTTGCGGTATCGCCGAATGTTTACGCAGTTTTCCCTCCGCGTTTGAGCGTCCGAATATACCTGTCGTCCGATAATTGCTAACTTACTCTACTGAGGTGAACATGTGATGCTCACATGCAGCCATGGCAATGTTAGCAGGGCCAGGGGCGGCGGAGCAGGGGGGGCAGGGGGGGCGAATGCCCCCCCAAAGTACAGATTGGGGGGGCCTTGCCCCCCCAATCCGAAGATGGCTACTGCTACTTGATGTGTAATAATATACAACAGTTACTATCAAAATGCCAGTGTCAACGATGCGTCGTTTCTTACCGTACGGTATCCAGCACAAACCATCGTCGTAGTTAGTCTCGCGTAGCCGCGAGACTAGGTCGTAGTAGGTTTTCCTGTGGGTGTGACTGGATAAGTTTATTTACTTTTAATTAGACAAACACGTGCACTGCCCCCCCTTCAAGCTGTTAGGCGTGGTGATCACTGAACTAGTTTCAGAGTGTAGTACAAAGTAGAAACTGTTCTTGTCCAGGTCGTCAATTCGTCTATAAGATGCCCACCTCATCAGGCCCGCCACGTACGGTCGACTATAGTGACTGAAACGCCTCGTGACGACTGACGTGTATCGTGGCGAACGGAGGTATTACTCTCGCCATGTACTCTAGTCGGACTAGTGGCATTTGGGTACAAATATGGCCTCAGAAGCGATCTCAGAGCACCTAATTTTAAAAATAATTTCTGGGGGGGCATGCCCCCAGACCCCCCTAGCGTGTGCGTGCTTAGCACGCACCATCCTCGCTGCCCCCCCAATCTCAAGTACCTTCCGCCGCCCCTGAGCAGGGCACATACTTAGCTCAAACCCATGCTTTCTGTTCCAGATTTGTTTCAAAGCTTTGTCATTTCAGTTTTTGTCTCATTCATGTCTAGGAAGTTTTTTTATATACTCTAAAGCCAAGGAAGCCAGGAATGCATATAGTGCATGATAACTGTGTTGCAACAATAATTTGCAATGTCAAGTGCCTGAGTTACAAAATACGATTGTTAGAGGTCAAACTTGAGTGTATGCAAGTATACTTATAGTGTTTCTTTTTTAACCAAAAAAAACCTGTTTGTAGGTCATGGAGACTCACCTCTCTAGTGCATGCATGAAAATTGTTTATAGCAATACATTGTAAACTAAAGTGGGATACGTTCTAGGAAATGCACTCAGTAAGTAGCTATGCAAACAGCCAGAAAACATACAAAAATAATGTTGCAGAGGCTTCAGAGTATAAGGGTTATAATACCCACAATAGCCAGAACCAGCACATAGAGAACTAGTGTAGTGGCAGGTTTGGCACTGTCTGGCTCAGTTGGACCAGAAAGATCAAGGTTGCACGAATAGCCAAAGTTATCTGCCGTCTTGAACATCATTTCATGGGTGAACAGAGGAATGAGTGGTACAATGTAATCATTCCTGCGATGTCCCCTGTTTATAATACCTGGGTCAGTTGGGTTTGGGTAGTTTGCAGTACGATTATTTTGCTGCAGCCACTTTTCAAGGATGCAGTCAACCATGGCATGATGATTGATGAAGATTGGATCATTAGCAGATGCAGCCACGTCTCCCATTACTCCTTTTTGACTGTTATTAAAGTTATTATTGAACTCGCCTATTCCTAGTATAAGATGACCCTGTGTGTGTGTGTGTGCATGTGTGTGTGTGTGTGTATGTGTGTGTGTGTGTGTGTGTGTGTGTGTGTGTGTGTGTGTGTGTGTGTGTGTGTGTGTGTGTGTGTGTGTGTGTGTGTGTGTGTGTGTGTGTGTGCAGAGTTGGGGGCTAGTAATTCATAAGGACTCCTTCATCACGTGGACCCAGAGAAACCACTGCATCTTTAACACGGTCCATTGTATTCTCTGGGACTTTTTAAATACCACAACACAGTCTAACCTTGATTATCTGAACTAGCTGGGACCAGGCAAAAATGCTCGGTTATTGTTTTACCGTAATCTCTCGAAAATACACCCATGGGCGATGGACCTAAGTGGCTCCTAAAAGAGGGGGGTGGGCGTATTTTCGAGAGTTATGATATTTCTCTCGAAAATACGCCCACCTCACACGTAGTTAGTGTAGCCCTTGTTATTTGCGCATGCAGTGATTATGCAATGCCTCTTTTGTCATGCGCATGCTTTCGCAATAACAGCAAATGGTGTCTGCCTTCATTTGTTAGTCCCTCCTCTTGCACAGTGCGGCTTCTTCGGCTTCTTCGGTGCTTCTTGCTTAACATACTATGGCATAAATGGGTGGGCGTACTTTCGAGAGTAAATCACCCTTTGCAACAATTTCATTCAAAAAAGGGGGGTGGGCATATTTTCGGAGATTATGGTATATGCATGTGCTGATCATAGGTGTTTGGATAATAGAGGTGTTTAGTTAATCAAAGATAATCAAGGTTGGACTGTATTGTCAAACAAGCCACAATTGAATTACAGAGTATTTCACAACTCACTGTGTTGTGAAGTAGCCTTTGAACATTCTCTGTTGTTCCATCAATAGTTTTGGTATTACAAAGATCTCGACCTCGATCAGTTTCACTGTCACATTGATCAACAACCAGAAAACCTTCCATATAGTTACGAAAACCAGTCGAGAATGCATTGTAATCTGGCATGTCGTACTGTCCCATGCCAACAGCATCCTGCACATCCTGATAGGTTGGCCAGCCTGTGTAGTTGGCTGCACAACGTTCTTTATCTGGGCAGCGTTGTATAGGGCCGGTATCATTTCTTGGATCACAAATGTTTTCTACAGGAGGAAGTACATCCCCACTACCATTGTACCAGCATCTTGTTGGCCAGTCCTCAAACAATCTTCCAGTCACTGCAGATGTTCGACTATCATGTTCACCAAGCCGATCACGTCTGAAGAGTGATCTTCTCTCGTTCGGATCTCTCCAATCCCAGTAATGCACCGTAAAGTTATCATCGTTCAAATGGTACTGCATCTCTTGCTCAAACCAGAGAAGGAAAAGGCGATGCCATGTAGGAAAACCAGTGGCTTCATGAGCATAATCGGGGCCACCATCTGCATGCAAGATAAAGAGCTTGCTAATGCAGCAATTCTATTTCAACAGCAGTGCACTCATGAAGGACACAATACTGGTATGTGTAGCTATTCATCCTCATAGAGATGATCATTCAAATCTATCACAAAATACACCCTCCCATACCACATTCACCAGCCATCCACAAGAAAATGTTTAAAAATCAGATGTGCAGAGATTGCCATTTTGGGGGGTAAAGATACCTTTCCTTCAGTCTTACCTGTTAGCACAAACAGCAGCTAGGGGGATCTGGTTGTATGCACTTCTAGAAAAGTTTTTAAAAATAGATGCTTAGGGTTTACTTCTTACGTAGCTGTTGGCAAGCCTACATCTCCACACAGATAGCGATACTGGTAGCTGATTTTGTGTGACTTACTATGCTGCATGTATGCAGTTGCTGCAGAGTGTGCTGATTGGCTGTAACATCAGAGCCAATATGTCACACAGTAGAACATTCTTAAGCTATATATGTAGCCTTCTGTCCAAAGGAGTGTGCTTAAGATATGATGTGTACATGTGGCTTTTGGTGACTGCAATTATTAGTGATGTACACCAACTTTGGTTTGTGAAAAGTGATTGAACCAAAACCAAACCTGCTATGGCTGTGGTGGAATAAGGCACACTGTCTCTAGATCTATAGTTTGTGTAAAGTTTCTAATGGAGGTCGGTACAATTAGCACTGGCCAAAACAATTGCTGCATGAACAATCAATGCACCACATGCATTCCCTAAGAAAAACTAGATGTTATACGAAGTCACCCACTGCACATGACACAATTTAGCCAAGTCACCCACTATGCAGAACATGTTTCGGCACGCATAAGTATGGGTATAATACTCCCTTTATACTGCATGTCCATTTGCCACCCAATTAATCCTTTATTGTACATACAATCATTGTCTTTGGCTGCATAGTGGTGAAGCCAGACAAACAAGTCGTAGACTGTAAGGGGTACAGTCTGCAGTTCTTCTAGATTAGCAGGTGGTGGAGCAGTGATCACCCTGTAACGAGAAATGAAGTCAAACTTGGCCATTCGCAGCTGATCAGTATAAGTGCTCCACTCCTGATTACTCAAGTCAGAAGTTGATCTTCTTTGACGAATGTACTTTTGATCACAGTTAGGCCCCCGATAACCGAATGCACACTCCCCACAATCATATCCACCATATTTGGAGCTGCTGGTGGTGTTGCACATGCATACTCGAGTGAAGTAAAAGCGTGGCCAATTGTCACGAGGGTCACCAGTACTTTCCATGCCAATGTTAACACATTCACCGCGATTGAGGTTGCTTCCACAGGGACCTGCATCCGATCCAATATTTGGAGTTGGACAACACTCTCTGTTGGTAAAGTTGGCTGCGTTGGCACATGGTGTTGGGATCTGTGCTTTTCCTAATACAGCAACAAGCAGAATGCCAAGGGCTATTGGTAGGAGCCGAACCATACTTTCTAAAGAAAAAAATGTAACTGTAATTTGAAGGTCACGGTCATACAAGTTAGTACATTGCAGAGCTGTAGCATATACAGTATGTGGTATATGACCAGCTCAGCTCATGATATATAATGCCTAAGAGGGTCTGGGGGCATGCACCACACTAACCTGTACTACTTACTATACCAGAGATTAGATAATTATGGCGTACAGTAGTACGCCATATGTAGGGATGACCCCGAAAAAAAAGGCGGCCACATTAAAAGTGCACAAATGACACGCTCGAAATGTCTGCGTTAGAATAGTCAAAGGCCTCCATGAGCCATATCAGGCATTATCGAGTGCTTTCATTAGCAACTGGACCTTCACCTTAGCTGGAGAGCATCGCTGAAGTACCAGACCGGCAAGTCGCTAAAACGGGCAAATCGTCTACATGTATCTTCTTTCTTTCCTTCTTTCTTTCTTTCCTTCACCACGATAGCAAGACAACGACTGAAGCTATTACAACGATTCAAACGCGAAACAACAGCATAAATCACTGGGTATTGTACTCACTACTTATCGTTATCGTAGAACTCGAACTTTTCTGCAGTGATTCTCAAGCACTCCGATGTTAATGCTTAGTGCTATACCGCCATTTTGGTAGAATAACATTATTCATAGAAAGTACGCCCCCGGAAGCTCAACTGAGCACGTGTTCAGGTATAGCTCATCGTGCATCGTGATAAGATGAAGACGACAACAGCCAGGGTCAGATGGTATAACGCAAAACATAGAGAGGGGATGTGTGCATGCTTCCAGGAGAAGTATTATAGGGTATAAGCTTATGTTTTGTTAGAGCTGCTGTAAATGAAAGTGTATGTGAGGATTCCCACACTGAGCACGTGTAGTTTGCAGGTGCAGCAGTTTCTACTTCCGTTACTGAAGCCTTCTGTAACATGATTGGTCAGTTGCTAGTCCTATAACTCACCTAGACACTAGGTACTTGATAGTTAGAACACCAGCTGGTGATTTAGATACTAGCTTGCAATTTAGAACACTAGCTAGCTGGCAACTAAAGAACGCTAACCACCGATATTCAATATTTCATTTACAACAAAAATGTAGATTGTACATCTTTACATACAGTACAAGTGTACGTAGAGTTGATGATAGCATTTTGGCTGGTGTCTTCTTATCCTCTTTTATTGTGTTGTGCCTGGGTCTTCATGATCCCTCCAATGCAGAGAGTACCAGCCTATTGGTAGCTTGGTCCTCAAACTGCTTAGTGCATCTAGTAGCGCTGAGTCAACATCAACAGTGGCTTCATTCCAAAACCACCACACTACAGGAGGCAGCCACAGAAACTGGTAGTTGTTCAGCTCCTCTCACTCCATGTGAACTACTGTTGGGTTCACCAAAAAACTCTCCATAGACTGCGTCCCCACAGTGGTCAGATAGTATAGAGTCGTAAGACACCATTACAGCAACAGTTTGACGGTGAGTACGGTGAGTATCTATAGTCTAAATCTGTTGACACCACAGCATTAGGGTTCTATAGAATTATAAGCCTGTACAAAGCCTCATAAAAAACGTGCACTTTGCACTTGGGTTTTATGAGGCTTTGCTTGGGCTTTTAAACCCCATAGATAAAGAAGTTTGATGTTTGGATCTATATTTTCCACTTGGAAGCATTTGAATTTACGATGATACTTTGTTCTTTGTGAACAACAAAGTTCTATACCTTGGAACGTTACAGATCATGTATCTTCCCCTAAATAAAACAAACAAAAAAAAACAGGAACAAGTCACAAAAAAGTTTTCTGAATGAAAACAAGCACATGTAGGGATGGGAACCCTCAAAAACCAACCAAACTAGATGGGAATGACACCACAATACTTTCCACCATCCCTACATCTTGTGCCATTTTTCCACTATGCACACCACAAAACCTTCTAAAAAGTACATTACCCCTATCCACACCCACTAAATGAACCCGCCACTCAGCACTGCTCACTCCACAGTCTTCCACATAAGACAATCCATATCTACCATGTCCAGCAGTAATAAAATTTCACAACATAACTTACACACTCTAACATGCTATAAAGACCCAGCACTGCTCATGTACTATACAGTTTCTGCATATGCACAAGACAGACCATATCTGCCAGGCCGTCTACAATCACTGGACTGGACTAGTGGACTGGACTGGTGGACTGGACTGGTGGACTGACATTAAAAATCATTTTAATGCTTTCTAATGAGACTCAATCACCTGTAGGGTTGCATGATTCATAGTATTACCCCCAAAACAGCTTTTTTCTTGGACAGACTGACTTTATGCCATAACCACTGCATAACCTGGGCTTCATTTCCAAAAATTGTCAAGGGAGGGGAGGAGCAAAAGTAAACTAACGGTTAGTTAAACATTTGAGGGAGCAACATGCTATGTTGTTGGTCCTCACAGGACAACTGACATTTGGTAGTCTAGATGATGTTTGTACAAAGGAACAAGTATTGCACCGAGCATGCGATCAGATTGCTCATTGCATAAGCTTATATAGACTTAAGTGTTACAATGTACAGTATGGTGTAATGACAACTAAAACATTTACCAAACTCCTAAACCTCATCTGAAGTCCTAGGAACTGAAGTCAGGTTGCAATTGTCTATACTACATTACAGGGGAGAAAGCTATTACACACTGGGTACAAAGACCCTTACAAATACTGTAGGCCTAGTGACTCTGGGACCATGTATGTAGCTAGAAACAAAGCTGCAGGGCTTCCACACAACTCCACAGGTGAGTGAGTGTCATTGGAAACCATAAAAATGATTTTTAGTGTCAGTCCACCAGTCCAGTCCACCAGTCCAGTCCACTAGTCCAGTCCAGTGATTGTAGACGGCCTATCTGCCATGCTCAGTAGCAACTACATTGCAGCTATCCACAACATAACTCAGTCTCCATACACATAAACATGCACTACACACCCAGGACTACCCACCCCACTGCCTTCCACAACCCTCCTATGCACACCACTAACACAAGGCATAGTTGGCAAAACGGCACAAGATGTAGGGATGGTGGAAAGTACGTATTGTGGTGTCATTCCCCATCTAGTTTGGTTGGTTTTTGAGGGTTCCATCCCTACATGTGCTTGTTCTCATTCAGAAAACGTTTTTGTGACTTGTTGATATTGAAAGCAATTAGCTAGTAAGCGGTTGACCACAACATTATCACTAAACTGGTCAGGCTGGTACTATAGATGTTGTACCTGTAACAAGTAAATTAACAATCCACTGACAAAGGCCATGCTGACTCTACACGTGATTTGAGTTATGTTATTTAATTAGGGCAGAAAGTTTACACAAGGTTATGGTTCATTGATTTTCTACTCTGTACAGTTGTACAGCTACCTGCAAAGACCTGTAATGCACCTGACCAGGGTAACCACTGTGTAGTTGAAACAACCAATTAGCTAATCTCCTTTTACAGTGTGAAGATGATAGAAAGTTTTACTTACACAGTTGCAATTTCAAAGTTACAATATGATAGGGATCATTCGGAGAGGTGACTCCAGCTGTTCAGTTTGAGATTATGGACTCTCTGGTTAGGTTGTGTACTAACACCTGAATAAGTTATACCACTGTCTCTACTACCATGGTAACCAGTCTGCAGCTAAAATAACTGTTTTAAGTGCACCAGACCTACTTCCTTCTTGCAGCTTTCAGTATGATGCTGAAAGTGAAAGTTATTGCAACAAAGAAAACATGACAAGTGGCAGAGTTTCCTTTTATGGAGATAGCTACTCATACAACTTCAGCCTCATACTCCTGCAAGTTAATAGGGAGAGGACTGGGGATCCAAGGACCCAAGGACCCAAGGATGGACCTGAGGACCTAGCTGTGTTGCATTTGGCTCTACAAAGCTGGTTATTGTTTTCCAACTTGTTTGGATACATTTGTAGGCCTATTAACTTTAGGGAGATATGGTTCATGAGTTGGTTCGTACATGTTCATTGTATGTTCATACTTGTACCTTTATGCATGCATTGGTTATCAACCATCCACCATCCTATATAAATAATTGCATTGCTCACAACATAACCTCAGCATTTCAATTACCTCCACCATGAATCGCAAGATGCTCCTATTTTACCGTAACCCACACCATGCATGTCAGCCTCTCTATTTTCCATAATTATAAGAAAAGATACGCGGGGCTAGTGACAGAAGTCATCTAATACACACGTGCCACTGGTTCCCAGCATCTGTAAATTATGCCAAATAGGTCCACACAACTACATTCCATGATGTCATTTAAGTAAAAATGCTGGGTATGTATATTCGCTGGCCTCACAAACCTCAAAGCGTCGGGTTTTGGTGTTCCTACATGAGATCTTCGGGCCGGTAAACTGTAACTTGGTCCACCAAATAATTACTGCAAAGTATTTAAAATAACATACTGTAGGAAGTATACCTAGGGCATAGACATTACTCCATTACAAACCAATCCTAATGACAAAAGAAGGATGTGCATAAATAATATACTTAACCTCCACAAAAGCAAGGCTAGAGGGAAGATTATAATTGAACAGTGCAGTTCTGATGCAATGCACGAGCGCTAACTGATGAAGATATGCGACGGCACAGTGTTGACGAGGGCTGGATGTTCTTGGCACACATGCAATGTATGGCCTCACTTAACAAAATTGCAGTAAGAAATTTACCTGATACGAATGCGGTAGTGGTGGCAACTGTACTGGTGATTCGTGGTGAACACTGCACGTTCGTGGTCTGCAACACACAACTCGGCCGTACGGTAGCGGTTAGTATAAGTGTCTGCAAATGCGGTGAACACGATCTTAGTCGGGAATACGGTCTCCTAAATTGGTTGAAGGTTGAAGGTTCAAGGTTCATTTGTGCCCCACCCATATACAGCAGCCAGCGTCACCACCACGTCGGATTAGAGCTCATCTATTATGTCGATGGAATCAGCACAACTGAGTAGGGACGCCACAGACAACGAGCATTATATATGCACCTATTAATTGTATGCTCCCCCTCCTGGGCCAAGGATTAGGGTTAGGGTTAGGGGATTGGATTGTCTGCATGTAAAATGAAGATAGCCATTGTTTACACATACAGTGCAGACTACAGAAGCTTTTCACACAATGAACTAAACACCATGAGGTAGATAGCCATATATTTTATAGAAAATGGGTGTAGGGAAGCGGGTTAGTCCCATCTTGCCTACTCCCATTTCGCCTACTAAAAATCAAATTGTGCCATTTCGCCTACTCAGCCAAAAATAGTTTTTGACACTAAGACAAGCATCCAAGCAACTGAGCTTGCCTTCTCTACAACAGAGGTAAAGGGGTACTTTTTCCACTTCGCCCAAGCCCTGAATCCGACACTTGGGCTTCTTTAATTCATTTCATACACCAGATAGTTGCACTAGCTTTTGTACAACTAGCCTGGAAGCAGCCAACCAGGCAAACGCCCTACCACCAGGCCACATTTTGCAATGAAACAAAGAATATCTCGCCGTCATTCCCCACCATTGCCTGGGAGGGGGGGGAGGCAGGGAGCTCACACCTCCGTCTTTCTGTGTTAGCTGTGGTGTGCTGGTGTCGGGAGCTCACACCTCTGTCTTTCTGTGTTAGCTGTGGTGTGCTGGTGTCGGGAGCTCACACCTCCGTCTTTCTGTGTTAGCTGTGGTGTGCTGGTGTCGGGAGCTCACACCTCCATCTTTCTGTGTTAGCTGTGGTTTCACAGTTCATTCGTGCCTAGAATGAAATTTCAGTATGTCTGAAAAAATTAATGGTCCAGTCTGTGAAACCATTTAAAACTCCAAATGAGTAATAGAATGTCCAAAATGTACCTTTTGGCAATTTATCAATATAATAGTCAGTGAGCAGTTGATGTTGACTCTACACTATATGGGCCCTTATCTGACTTAAAACGTCCTCCCCATTGCATAAGTTAACAATCATAGCAAACTCACACTAATACAACAAGCTAAAACTTGAAATAAGTATATATTTGCACACTCAAATACTGTGTTGTGTAACAGCAAAAAACACTCTGATTGAAAATAAGCATGTGTAACAAACAAGCTGAGAAATGTGTGACAACATGCAGTTACTATGCAAACATGCATGGCAGAAGTTCAATAACAAAGCTTGCTGTAACTTTATTGTATCTTTAACAGGTTAACATCAGTTCATTTGGTGGTATGAAAGCAGCTCGTGAAGATTAAGTTCAGTACGTGTAACAGTTGGAGTACCTTTGGGTTGATGACATATGTTTCCGGGATTGTCATTGTTATTCTTTATGTGGCACTTATTTCCACATTGTAGCTGATTACCACGCTGTATGTACTGCACCTTTGATTTGATTCGGATGTAAATGTGGTAGGTGATGATCCCCACAAAGGTGAAGAATGCTATACCAACTGAGGTGTATGCAACAGCAGCCTGGCTTCCACCAGAAAGGGTTACGTGGTAGGTAGCAACAGCAAGTATACCAAGGTTGAGAATGAACGACAGCTCAAGAGCATTTAGATACCAGCTTTTGTAGACCTTCCCAAGCAATGCAAACCCCACAAAAATTCCAAAGCTAACTGAAGAAATGACAAGAAGGTTAGCACTGCCATCCCCACTAACATTAAAGGCAAAGACAAGAAACAGAGCACAACGAAGGAAAAGCAATAACCCAGTCCAATATCGATGCTTCAGCTTGTAAGGTGCATGGTATGTGTCCAAAATTGCTTTTACTTTGGGATTCCTAATCCAGGTTAAAAGGCAAAGGTGAGACTTGGGTTGTAGCCACTGACCTAATAGAAGAAGCAAAGTGTATGGGAGGAAAAGAAGAATCAAGAAGAGCATTGCTACCAATACAAGAGGGATGTACTTTGCAAAGGAAGCATTTGCATCATGGATCCAAACCACCACATCCTGATCTGGGTAGTAGAGAATGGTGAGCGAGAGTGCAGCTATAATAGTGCGTAGAAGTTTTGCATAAGATAAAAGAAACAGGGTCGCCAGGACAGGAACTGGGCTGGAGCCAAGAAGCTTTGTCACTAGTACAGAGTGGCTACTGATATAAACCAGGAATCCTACTATAACCCAAATATAGACTGGGAACACAAACTCCAGCCATGTCCTGGCATATGCATCCATCCCACTGTAGAAGCAGGTTTGAATGCCGAGATCCTAGGTTTAGCCAGGACAAGAAGATGCTTGCTGCACTGTTTGAAGACTGTGGGAAGAAGATGTGATGGTTTGCCGCAACAATGTTTGCATAGAAGATCAATCCATGGAGAGTTCCTGCTGCTACTGTGAGATGGAGGAGGAAGAGCACGATGACTAGAAGTACACCAGCTAGTGCAAATGGAATGAGCAGAGCCAGGTAATTGTTACTGCACTGCTTGCACTGGGAGCTACCCAGGACAAGACTACGTCCTTCCATGCACCTCCCACACAGTATACCAGAACGGTTATGATTGCATTGTTTTTCAGGATTGTTTAAGTTGATGTATTTGCTCTCACTCGTGCAATAGTCAAGTGGACAGAAACGGTGATGGATAAACCCTTCCATGCTTCCATTGTTATATGATACACCAATCCAGAATACTCTAGTAGCATTTCGCAGTATAGCTTTTCTGTTTATATCACGAGTGTTTGTGTACTGCCAGATTCTGTGGTCACAGATACATTCACCACTAAAGTTGGACTGTTCAAATCCAATTGGGCAACTCTCAAATGTGATGTTCACGGTAAGATCTATTGTATTTCCTGATCTATTGCTGGGTTGAAGCTCCAGTTGGAGGAAAAAGCTCTTTGGTGTTACAGAGTAGTTTCTGCTGGTACAGTTGCTTTGTGTCTCATATGAGATAGTTTCCAACAAAGTCAAATTATGACCCAAACGGACATTGGTGTGAATCAATGTTGGAATTGCTAGGCCAGATTGATCAATAGCAACTACAGATACGACAACCTCTTGTCCTGGGTAGATGCTTCTTGAGGATGTTGTGTTGCTACAGCTCAGTCCACTCATGTTACAGAAGCAAAGTTGTGTAGGGTCAGATGAAATAGAGTAACCCATGTCATCCTTATTTTGTATTTGTAGAACTGACATGCTAAAGAACTCCAGTGCACTTGTGTTTCTATCTGATGACAAGTTACACTTCTCCAGCAAACCACCATAGAGAACACCTCCTCTAATTCTGGCAGAGTTGCTTACAAAAACTAAAGGGGCTGTGTGGAGCTCAAGAGATTGCACTTTCCCAAACGTGTGAAAGAAACACTCACTTCGAAAGGGTATGTGTTGCTGAGAAAGGAACTGGCCTGGTCCAAGTACATCTGCGACATATATTGCACCGCCAAACTCAGTTGCACGATTCTCCTGGAAGTGCACATGTGCTGTTTGAAATAGGCTAAAGTTGGAATAAAGATCAAAATATTGTGCTCCACCTCGACGTGCAGTGTTGTTGAGAAAACTAATGACAGAGATAGTTGAAAGATCATTGCAGACTGACCTGCAGTTGATGCAAGGTGGTGATACCAATGCATGATGGCTGAATCAATGGTGTATAAATGTGAGGTTACTGCTCTCAGTGTGGACTCCACCACCATATTCTGCTGAATTATTCACAAAGGAGCTACCACCTTGAAAGATTAGAGTAGTGAAAGATGTGTGAATTGCAGCACCTTTCCTTCCTGCATAAGTTTAACGTCAATGTAATAGTGACAGCTGGATCGCTTAGTGGCTCACGTATGTTATAAGGCTAGTAGCGATGTATGTCATACTGCAGCGATTTTAGATGCGGCTCATGGTAACGTTCAGCAGCCAGCTCACAACCTCGTCGCTGTATAAACTTGCCGTTCACAGAGCCATTTTTTGGCCTGTGTACGTCATCAGAATACTGACGCTATAGCCCGTGACGTCACTGCCACTTGTAACCACACCCATGGTCTATATAATAGTTAGACGCCGGGACCAAGGGAACTACGCGATTTATAAACCCGAGGGCCCGAGGCTGTAGCGTCCCGAGCGTAGCGAGGGCGCTACTAAGGGCCCGAGGGTTTCTATAAATCGCGTAGTTCCCATCAGTGGTCGAGGCGTCTAACTTATTTAGAGTATAGCAACAGCTATAAATACGACGCAGAGTCACTAAAACGATAAAAACGATGGATTTTGGCGAAACTGTAGTGTTTCAGCTCTCAAACGGTGCAACGAAGAAGTCGAACGACGATATTCACAGTCTCCCGCCGACCAAAGAAGTCGTACGGCGACATTCACGGTCTCCCGCCGACCGCACTCGACGGCACACCACGCCCACGATAGGATTCCGTGAATCACCCCTCCCACTAACGTGCTCACTTTTATCCGAGACACCGCCAGGCCTTGCGCTGCAACGAAGACACAGCTGACCCGCTGCCAAGTGTCTGCCGGCAGTACCCGAAAAACCAGCTACACACTACTACGTTAGGCTGTGGTGCCAACACATACAGAAGAATATTCAGAGGCTGCATCGGTCAACAGACCTACAGCCAAAGAAATTTCTGCACTGGCTAGCTAACCCGCTTAAATTCAGGAACTCGACTGAGTGAGAAAGAAAGACGGTTCAAAGTTCACCTTCAATGGCATGCAGCTGCGTTGTTTATACCTTGTAAATGAGTTAGCTGTACTCTAAAGTATACCATACGTTTCCATGCGTTTTAAGAAGGATTGTATGACTCAAGTCTGTTCAGTTGCCGCTTCATTATTGGCGGTGACTCACTAGGAGGATAACTGGTGAACTCCCGAGCGCCTGAAGTGAGGATTTATTTACGCACATATTTACGCGCGTCCTCTCGCTTACCCGCGCGTTCCGCATTCATCCGCTGGTCCTTCCGGCATGAAAACACGGGGTGTATAGCTGCTACCAAACTCGTTTTGAACAGCGGTGATTCTCAATAACAGTGAGGCTAGTGGATCGATTACAAATAACTAAGTGGTGTACGAAATCTCTTGGAGGCCAGAAGGGGGTTCGAGCGAACCCCTCGAACCCACCCTGCCTACGGGCCTGCCTTTTGTGGGTCACCCATTTGTTCTTGAACAGGAACGTTGCTCTGTTTCTGCTACAAAGGTGAATGAGGCGTGCTAAATAGTAAGTATATGGACTATACAATCGGAGCAGCGTGTGAACTGGTAGCTAAGCTCAAAATTGTGGTAAGGTTAACAACTAGACTACCTATTCTACGGTAGCTAACTTGTAGCTTTGACTTTGATAGATCTGAATCCCACCAGTTGCTTCACAGAACATGTATGGAAGGTGTTAAGGCTGCATATGAGATTTTCGGAAACAAGCACAAAAGGAAAGCTGCATGGCCAAAAATCAAAATGAAAGGAGAAATCAAAAGCGAAATCAAAACAGAAAACTAACGAAACAACCAGTGAGAGCACACTTGCTCATTGCTGATTCAGGTAGTACTGTAGTATATGCTTCACACTAATGTTTTTTGCCATTCTAGGAAAGACTGGTCAGAATTAAGTTTTTGTGGATGGAAATGATGCAACAATCCTGACTTAGCTAGATGCTGACACTGCTAGTATGTAACAATAAATTTTTGAAATTCCAGAAGAGTAATGTGGCACAGACATGCATGAAAACTTTCATATAAATGCAAAGACGTGTGCGAGAAGAAGTTTGCCTTAGTTTTGTTTCAGCCCATTGAGAAGAGCGGATGCTGATGTGTAAAACAAAATCACACAATGTATGAATAGCCTTTGAATCTCTGAAACATACCATATTCTTCAAGGACTGAACTAAGTATTATTAATTTCATCATATACAAGACCCTTGTAGTGTCAACATTGCTGTATGCACTTGAGTGCTGTATGCCACTAAATAGACACCTTCAGCAAACTGTCCATTCTGATGCCTCCGAGCATTCCTCAGTATCTCCAGACCAACAATGAGACCTACAGCTAACCTTTCATGCGCTGGGACAGTTTTGGGTAGACACTGAATTGCTATCCAGAAGTGATCAAATGGAGGCTAAAATCATTGGGCAATGTAGACGAATCATTTGAAAATTTCCCGATCTACAGTACTAACTGAAGTCACTAGATGTACATGTGGGGAGTTTCCTTGTTGCTATGTGTGTGGGTGAATGTTTATAATAACAATCCAGTGCAAAATTACCCAATGTGGTGTGTAGCTAGTAATTATATGATTAGGTAAACATCCGGAGGCACAATATAAACATTGGAGGTTGAAGTAGATATATAGATGTACCATCTGATGTAGATATATAGCTATATAAATCTCAGTGGATGTGCAGTGCAGTATATCTACAGTGGAGATTGGATGATCTTGAATAGGTATAGCTAGACATAGTATGTATAGTAACAAATTTAGAGCCATGAAAGCAAATTGGTCTTCTCTGCTCCTCCTTCTGCTAATTTTCACTGAGCACACTACTGCCCGAGATGTTTGCCCTCCCTGGTTCATCCCTGACAACACATCCAGCACTGGATGCTCTTGTTCCGATTCCACTCCAGAAGTCAAGTGTGGTAAAGACTTTTCACTAATGCATTTTGGCATATGTATAACTTACAACAGTGCAATTGAATTGACAGAATATGGACATTGTCCATACATTGCACACTACAATACTACTTCTGATGATCATGATTTGTATATACAGCTGCCTGATAATGTGTCTTTACTAAATGAGTTTATGTGTGGGCCACTAAATCGAGAAGGCACATTGTGTGGAAAGTGTAAAGAGGGTTATGGCATTGCACTATACTCATACACTCTGGAATGCAGTAAGTGCTGAGGACATGGTTATGGATGGGTCTTGTACTATTTCCTGGAACTGTTCCCAATAACTGTGATGTACTTTCTGGTAGTGATCTTCCACATAAGAGCCACCTCCTCCCCACTGAGTGCCCTTGTGTTTATGAGTCAGGTTGTAGTGTACACAATACGACTGAATGTACCCTTGCACATGTACGTTGAGAACAATGTGACCGGATTTCCGTATGTGGCTCTGAAAGTGCTACTTGTATTGTGTGGTATATGGAGCTTAGACTTCTTTCGTCCAGTTATTCCACCATTTTGTGTAAGCAGCAAAATCAAGACCATTTACGCACTTGCACTTGAGTATCTAGTGGCATTTTATCCCATCTGTCTTATTATAATCACTTATTCATTCATAAAACTCCATGACAACTTCAAAGCAATTGTTTGGCTGTGGAAGCCATTTCATAGACACTTTGCTCGCTTCAGGAGAAAGTGGGACTCAAAGGCATCAATAATCAACGCTTTTACTACTTTTCTACTGCTATCTTTTTCCAAAATCTTATTTGTATCCTTCACACTGCTACACAACATCAGTGTTTATCATAATCTTCATCATCATGGCAATCCAAGGTGTGTTTTGTATTATGATCCAACAGTGGAATGCTACACACTGGAGTATTGCATACTTTCAGCTATAGCTATTTGTGTGTTAGTGATATTTGTCATTTCTCCAACAATTATTCTCATTCTATACCCAACAAGGCTGTTCAGAAGGTGTGTCTCATGCTGTGGATTTCGCAGGTTGCATGCTCTGCACATGTTTGTGGAATCATTTCAGGGACAGTACAAGGATGGAACCAATGGTACTCGTGACTTCAGGACGGTTTCTGCATCTTTCCTCATCCTCAGGATACTCTATCTGACCATGTTTGTTAATCCCCATCGTTCAAATCCACCTACATCAGTGTATGCATGTATAGCATTTGCTGGTGCTACTGGTTTTTATGCTGTTACAAGACCATATAGATCAAATATCAGAAATAACATAGATATTTTGATTCTACTTCTTGTTTGTTGTAAGAACACCCCAGGAAAGCACCTGCAAATGTTTTTCTTTGCTTTTTAGGTTCAAGTTTGTAGTAACAAAACATTGTTATGAAAATACAATTGGCCAATTGTATCATAACTGTAACAAGTTTAACTCTAGCCATATGAGAAAACAATGCTCTTTGAAGCACATAAATATGCCAGTGCTGCTGGTATATCCTGTCACAAATTGAAATGAAAATACAAGTACAGTCCTACAAATACCAAGGGGGTTCACATATCTTCTGACCTATCCTGAGGTACCCATGTCTCCGATGTATGTCCCAGGGCTAAGAATTGAATGTGCATGTCATATTACCTTATCAAATGTCACGACAAGCCTAACACCTTACATATCTCATGCATGAGTCCACTACTAGAGTATGTTTTTAAGTAAAATGAAGATTCCTCACCTTGCATAGGGCATTGCAGCCCTGGAGTCTGTGCAAAGATGTGCTACTAAAGTGTGCGCAAAGATCTGGGAGGGTGTGGACTATACTCTTTATACTCAACCTGACTCAACTCTGTAAGCAAATAGTCACTCGCTGAAACTCTTGTCTTTAACTTTAATAGACTCTGCACAATTACACTTTCCAAGTTCAATCTGCCAGCACCATAAACTATTTTCACTCCTTTTGAACAAAATAACCAATTGAGGCTGATTCATCTACATCTCTTACATCATTTTAAAAAACATAGTATGCTTTTTCACACTAAATAGCACATAAATTTTCCCCTGTTTTTTCTTATGAGTACATGGTCTGTATTAGTACAGCAGATATCCGTGTATCCCATTACATAACTTGAAGTACTACATTGTAGGTTTTATGGAAACAGCTGCATGTGCCAACTTAGTAAGTTGTTAAGCATCTGCTTCCAATATGAGTGCAGGTGAAGAGTTTAGATACAGTGAAGGTTGAGTCAAGTGGCATGCAACAATGTTACACTTACAGGTTACATAACTTGGCTAGCCTCATTCCCAGGCTTCTCTAGAGAGAGAGGTTTTCAGAGATCATGATAATAATGAATGTTATGAGCTTGACCAGGGATTAAACCAATCATATTTGTGTTTCATCAAGTACACAGCAGGATGATTACACCAGCTGAAAGCATTGCCAATTTGCTGTGGGTAACTACCATTACCGACAGCAAATTATGATAACTTACATCAACCCACTTACCCACAAAAATACTCCCAAATAAACAAACCACTGATGTCAGTCAAATTATGGTGGTAAGGGAAAGCAAATGTTAATGCGATAGCTATCCATCAAGTGATGTTTTCTTTTTCAGTATCTAATACATTAAAGCTCAAAGTATTGTCTTTAAGCCATTGACGGTTAATTATACAACCAGTTATAAATAAGTTGATTGCACACAAAATTAAATAATCAACTTGCAATACCAACCTGGGCAATAACTTACATCAACCCACTTACCCACAAAAATATTCCCAAAAATACAAACCACATGATGATGTCATTGGTAATGGCACTTAGCCTCGTTCCCAGGCCCGTTTGAGTGAGAGTGAGTGTGAGAATGTCCTTCAATACAAGAACTGATGAAGCTTTTTGATGCCGAAGATAATACTGAGTGCTTCTCTCTCTGTTTGGGAGTAGTTTCTCTCTGCATCTAAGAGGGTTTTGGAAGAATATGCAATAGGTCTTTCACTCCCATCTTCGTACTTGTGGTAGATCACAACTCCTATTCCCACTCCACTGGCATCACATGCAAGACCAAGCAGAACATCTGGGTTGAAATGGGCAAGTAGCTACTTCCGTTGATGTCAGAGTTTCTTTGATCTTCAGAAAACTCTCCTGACACTCTTCTGACCAATTCCACTAGACATCTTTCTTCAGCAGGTTGTTGAGAGGAGAACTGAGATCAGCCAGGCATCGGATAAAACTTTCCATAGTGATTGACCATACCCAGGAATGATTTCAACTCTGTCTGGTAGGTGGGGGGTTTCACCTTTAGGAGTGCCTCAATTTTCCTCTTTGACGTCTGAATACCTTCTTTGCTGACCACACTGCCCAGGTACTCCACTGAGTCTTGGAAGAAGCAGCATTTGATTATACTGTCTGAGGCTTTGGAACACAGCTTCCAAGTGTTCCAGGTGTTCATCATCATTTCTCCCTGTTACCAAAATGTCGTCTATGTAGCAGACAACTCCAGGTACTTTTGGCAAGATTTGCTCCATTATTTGCTGAAAATGGTGGGAGTGGAGGCAACTCCATAGGGTAGAGCCTTCGGTGAGTGTTTATCACCAGGTACTGTTTGGACTCGTTTTCAAGCTCAATCTGGAGGTAAGCCTCAGAGAGGTCTAATTTTGTGAACTTTTCTCCTCCATTCAATGCCGCAAATAGCTCTTCAGGTCGAGGCAAAGGGTACTGATTTCCCTCTAGGTATGGGTTCACAGAAGCTTTGTAATCCCCACAGAGTCAAATAGCTCCATTTGGCTTGGGAACTGGAACAATGAGGGCAGCCCACTGTGCTGTTTGAATCTTCTCTAAGATTCTGTCAAGGTCTGCTTTCACCTTCTCTTTTAGAGCTAGGGCAATAGACCTTGGCCTGTGGAATTTTGGAATGGCATTTGTCTTGATTTGGAGTTTGGCTTTGATTCACTTACAATGACCCAGCTCATCTTTGAAGAACTCCTGATTCTCTTGCAGAAGGTTTTCCAACCACTTTTGTATCAGTAGGTTCTTTTGGCTTCTACTCCATTTATCTTTGCCAGCTTTGTCCAGGTGAGCGGATCAAAGGCATTGGGTGTGCCAATATCAGGCATATTGTTCACCACCGTGGGCTATTTACTGAAAGTCTGCTTTAACTCAAGTTCCAAAGCTTGCTCCAAGCAGAAGTGGAAATACGAACCAAAGAAGGTATCCATAGCCTAAAATCTTTATTGACACATTCTGTGTGGGTTCATGACCTTAGCCAAACCCACTTATTAACAATCTTTCAATGGTCAGGGCTCTTTGACCAGCAAATGCTCCACCTGACTGAACACTACCTACAGATCAAGAAATGGTGCCCCTACAAGCAGAGAGGGGTGGTTTCTGTGCCCATTTGTGCTAAAAAGGTGAGAAATGGTCCAGCCAGTGCCGACCAAGGCCGTTCTACATCCAGCCAAGGCTGCTGCCATGTGCACGGCATGTCATAACTATGCCCGCCCACCTCCCAAAAACTATCTTCAAAATGGATTATTGCGCCAACTGATACTGAACATGCGGCCAAAGTCAGACAACACCAAAAAGCATCATCGGTGGTTAAAGGGTTAATGAGAGAGCAAAACACCCCATAAAGCAGCGATTTAATGATATTCATGAGAACTCTGGGGACAGGTAAGGTCAGGCTGTCAAGTAGACATACCAAACAGACTTGGCTCTCACCAGTCTTTGCATGGCTGTTAATGAGTTCATGAGCCACAAGTGCGCCCAAATGTAAAGCTAAAGGCAGTTAATGAGATTCATAGCCTTATGATGACATTCATGACACACCAGACACGGGTTACAGAGGCATAAGGCTAAATTCAAGTTTAGCTTGCCAGCTACTTCTAAACTTATGATTCCGTGCCATGAGTTGAATTGGGTTAGTACATGCAGGCCAAGGTTCATAACGGCAATTTGCCTTGTGGGATGTGAGAAAATCTGAAGTGCGGTCATGTAAATCAGAGCAAACCACTCATGGAGTCATGCAAAACTAACAGAAATTGACATTAGTATTTACAGTTCTGAAGGCTAGTGCCAGAGCAATGCAATCAGCCCGGAAGGAGATGGCTTCCTATTTTTCCAGTGTGTTTTGGCATACATGTAAGTTTGCAACCACTTACTTTTTGACAGCTTATTAGCATCACATCACTTGAAAAGCTCTTCAGGCACTGGGTCACCTTTCATTATCATTAGTCACCACGACCTCCAGCACAGAATTGCCCATCAGTTATACTGAATCAAACTGCAGAGGCTCAAAAATCATTGGTCTTTTGTTTTTCGCTGATTTTTTAAAAACCCTCTTCAAATCTCACTGGTGAATTGAATCGGGCTAAACCAAACGTGAAGATCTCATGCTAGACACAAATGGACAAAGAGTCCTTCAGGTTGCTCAAGAGCTTAATTGTCCAGGTCACCAACAACTGGCCAAAAACAGAAGCCTAATCTAACTAATCTATGACATCATCATTTTTGCCAAAGAAATTTGGTTGTTAATGGAACAATTTGGCTACCAATTTGTAGCAGGCAAAAAAAATCCGCAGTAGCAGTGGTGCTCTCCACATTCATATCTAATGGCTACAATTTACAGTTTCTTAATTTTACACAACTATAGTTGTGAAAGATTTATTGCCCTGTACAGTTGCAGAGACAATGATACGACTGCATGAAACATGAGAGAGTGTAGAGAGATCTAGTTGCAACTGCATGAAATCTAATTCAAAAAAAAGAGAGACAAAGGAGACAGAGTTGACCAACAATCTAAACAAAAGGGGTGAAGTTTAGCAATGGAAATGTCCATATTTGTAGGAAGATGCCTGCAGTTCAATATGTGGGTTGAACAGTTGATGGCTAGCTAGCTATCTTGCTTACATGGAAAAGTCTTGAGTTGTGCCACTTTGATTGCTGCACAGGAAAGAGGAGTTTCATTGTTAGAAGAGCATCTGCTAAGAGGTATAGTGATCAACGACTCAATTTCTAGGATGCAGTAGGTGATGTTCCTGGTATCTGCGTAGGATGTCACTGAATAGACTATTGTAGAGCTGCTTTTGCTGTTGTTGTTTTTCAGTTGGTTGGTACCATGCAATTATACACATTTGTGAGTCCATTAGCAACACAATTTCAAGTGTCAAAGTGATGTATAGCTGGTATGTAGGTGAGTTTTCACACGCCAGTTTGCCTGGCAAAACTATGAAGAGATAGTTGGGAGCCTGGAGGGCTTCCCATGTTGCTATATACTATGCAGCCTGGGGTGCAATTATGTCTCCAGGAGAACCCAATGCTAATTGACAACTGTCTAGAAAAAGAACTGTGGTAAGGTATAAGGGTTGACACACAAAACGCTCTTTCCAGATTGACTCAAATACAGGCTAGATTTAAGGGAGTTGGAAATTTGTCCAATACAGCCTATATAGACCCCCTAGCTGCTGCATGCTTACACATGCAGCCTGTGATGTTTTGGCCACACACAACTTCCAATAGCGTGCTACAGCCCCACTTCACTTTGTACTAGGGTTAAAAGTTATCAAACCCACATGATTGTAGATTTTTTTCAATGAATGTTATTTTACATACCATTTTTCAGACATACTGAATTTGATTCTAGGCATGAATGGTAGTTATAGTTCACTCATTACATTGCCAGCAGGCAGAACCTTGCTGATTTAAACACTCTATGAAACTGTGCATGTTCAGGCAACCTATCTATAAACTAGCTACATGAGGAAAAACACCACAATAAAGGCCTTACTTTGACAAAATTGTTATCCGCTGTGGCAACTTATAATATGACCGTCGGTGTAAATTTGGAAGTTTAATTTTAAATTACACACTTAATATGTTTGTGCTAAATATTTTTAGCTACTTCCAGTCTGTGAAACCATTTAAAACTCCAAATGAGTAATAGAATGCATGTCCACCACCATGTACCTTTTGGCAATTTATCAGTAGTCAGTGAGTAGTTGATGTTGACCTTTCACTATGGGGCCTTTATCTGACTTAAAACGTCCTCCGCATAAGTTGTAAAGTGAGAGTGGATTCTCCTTATTTAATTTTGGAAAGTGTGTCTACAAAATCATACCAAACTCACACTAATACAACAAGAAATAAGTATTGCACACTCAAATACTGTGTTGTGTAACAGCAAAAGGACACTCTGATTTAATAAGCATGTGTAACAAACAAGCTGAGAAATGTGTGACAACAGTTACTATGAAAACATGCATGGCAGAACTTTAGCAAGAAAGCATGCTGTAACTTTATTGTATCAGGTTAGCATCAGTTCAATCGATGGTATGAAAGTAAATCGAGTGGAGACCGCAGCTCGTGAAGATTAACTTCAGTACGTGTAACCGATGGAGTAACCCTGGGTTGATGGCATGAGTTTCCTGGATTTTCATTGTTATTGTTTATGTGGCACTTATTTCCACATTGTAACTGATTACCACGCTGTATGTACTGCACCTTTGATTTGATTCGTATGTAGATGTGGTAGGTGATGATCCCAACAAAAGTGAGAAATGCTATACCAACTGAGGTGTACGCAACAGCAGCCTGGCTTCCACCAGAAAGGGTCACATGGTAGGTAGCAGCAGCAAGCATACCAAGGTTGAGAATGAATGACACCTCGAGAGCATTCAAATACCAATTTTTATAGACCTTCCCAAGCAATACAAACCCCACAAAAATGCCCAAGGTAGCTGAAGAAATGACAAGAAGGTTAACGCTGTCATCTTCACTAATATTGAAGGCAAAGACAAGAAACAGAGCACAACGAAGGAAAAGCAACAACCCAATCCAATATCGATGTTTCGGCTTATAAGGAGCATGGTAGGTATCGAGAATTGCTTTTACTTTGAGATTCCTAATCCAGGTTAAAAGGCAAAGGTGTGACTTGGACTGTAGCCACTGACCTAGAAAAAGCAGCAAAGTGTATGGGAGGAAAAGAAGAATCAGGAAGAGCAGTGCTACCAATACAAGAGGGATGTACTTTGCAAAGGAAGCATTTGCATCATGCATCCAAACTACTACACTATTGTGTGGGTAGTGGAGAATGGTGATTGAGAGTGCAGCTATAATAGTGCGTAGAAGCTTTGCATAAGATAAAAGAAAAAGGGTCGCCAGGACAGGAACTGGACTTGAGCCAAGAAGCTTTGTCACTAGTACAGAGTGGTTACTGACATAAACCAGGAATCCTACTATCACCCAAATATAGACAGGGAACACAAACTCCAGCCATGTTTTGGCATATGCATCCATCCCACTATAGAAGCAGGTTTGAATGCCGAGGTCCAGGTTTAGCCAGGATAAGAAGATACTTGCTGGGTTGTTAGAGGACTGTGGGAAGAAGATGTGATGGTTTGCCGCAACCATGTTTGCATAAAAGATCAGTCCATGGAGAGTCCCAGCAGCTACTGTGAGATGGAGGAGGAAGAGCAAGATGACTAGAAGTACACCAGCTACTGCAAATGGAACAAGCAGAGCCAAGTAATTGTTACTGCATTTCTTGCATTGGGAGCTGCCAAGGACAAGACTAAGTCCTTCCATGCACCTCCCACACAGTACACCAGAACGGTTATGATTGCATTGCTTTTCAGGATTGTTCAAGTTGATGTACTTGCTCTCACTGGTGCAATAGTCAAGTGGACAGTAACGGTGATGGATAAACCCTTCTAGGGTTCCATTGCTAAAAGATACACCCAACCAGAATGCTCTAGTAGCATTTCGCAGTATAGCTTTTCTGTCTATATCACAAGTGTTTGTGTACTGCCAGATTCTGTGGTCACAGATACACTCACCACTGAAGTTAGACTGCTCAAATCCAATAGGGCAACTCTCAAATGTGATGTTCACAGTAAGATCTATTGTATTTCCTGATCTATTGCTGGGTTGAAGCTCTAGTTGGATGAAAATGCTCTTTGGTGTTACAGTGTAGTTCCTGCTGGTACAGTTGCTTCCCGTCTCATATGAGATTGTTTCCAACAAAGTCAAATTATGACCCAAACGGACATTGGTGTGAATAAATGTTGGAATTGCTAAACCAGATTGATCAATAGCAACTACAGACACCACAACCTGTTGTCCTGGGTAGATGCTTCTTGACGTTGTTGTGTTGCTACAGCTCAGTCCACTCATGTTACAGAAGCAAACTTGTGTAGGGTCAGATGAAATAGAGTAACCCATGTCATCCTTATTTTGAATTTGTAGAATTGACACGCTAAAGAAATCCAGTGCACTGGTGTTTCTATCTAATGACAAGTTACACTTCTCCAGCAAACCGCCATAGAGAACACTTCCTCTTATTCTAGCAGAGTTGTTCACAAAAACTAGAGGGGCTGTGGGGAGCTCAAGAGATTGTTCTTTCCCAAGTATGTGAAAGAAACACTTGCTTCGGAAGGGTACATGTTGCTGGAAAAGGAACTGGCCTGGTCCAAGTACATCTGCGACATATATTGCACCACCAAACTCAGTTGCACTATTGTCTTGGAAGTGTACACGTGCTGTTTGAAATAGGCTAAAGTTGGAATAAAGATCAAAATATTGTGCTCCACCTCGATGTGCAGTATTGTTGAGAAAACTAATGACAGAGATAGTTGGAAGATCATTGCAGACTGACCTGCAGTTGATGCAAGGTGGTGATACCGATGCATGATGGCTGAATCCATGGTGTATAAATGTGAGGTTACTGCTCTCAGTGTGGACTCCACCACCATATTCTGCTGAATTATTCACAAAGGAGCTACCACCTTGAAAGATTAGAGTAGTGAAAGATGTGTGAATTGCAGCACCTTTCCTTCCTGCAGAGTTGGCTACAAACATATCCCTGCCATTGAATTTCACTAAACAGTTTCTTGCATCAATTCCTCCACCTTCTGCATATGCCCTGTTATTCATGAAGCAGTTACTACCATCACTGTCTACTGTGCTGTCACCAATGTACATCCCCCCACCACTAACTGCTGAGTTTTTCTTGAAGCTTGTTGAGCCATTTAAATGTAGAGAGCTCCATACTACTGTAAAGCCTCCTCCATGATTACTGGCAGAATTATCAGTGAATGTGTTTTCACCAGAGAAGTTCGCAGTACAATTGAATGTATAAAGTCCTCCACCTACCACAGCCTTGTTAAAGTTGAACATGGTTTGTCCAGCAAGGATGAAGCTACTTTGGAATGCAGAGATACCTCCACCAGTGTCTCCAGCTGAATTGCCCTGGTAGTTGCTCAATCCAAGAAGATTGACTGTGCAGTCATCCCTGGTGTAGATTCCTCCTCCATCTCTTGTTGCATGATTCGCAGTTATAAAGCTTATTCCAAGAAACATCAAAGCGCTTCTTGCAGCGTATATACCACCACCAGTATGCTTAGCAAAATTTTGTCTGAATGCACTGGAAATGCTGAATTTGAAGGTACTATTGTCAGCAAAAATTGCACCACCAAACACTGCAATGTTATGTTTGAAATTGCAACTATTTGTCACACTCACATCACTCCATCGTGCATGGATCCCTCCACCAGTTGTTGCTGAGTTAGAATCAAAGATATTGTTACCAGTTAGACTGGTTGTACCAGCATACGTAAAGATTGCTCCTCCCTCATAGCTTGCAGTACACTCCATAAAGTAGTTGGATCCATTCAATGCTAGTATGCTGTTATCCAACCAGATTCCTCCTCCACTGACATGTGCTCTGTTGCCAATGAAAGTGCTTATTCCATTTAAGTTTAAAATACCATTGGCTGTGGCATATATTCCCCCTCCTTCTCCAGCTAAATTGGCAATGAATGTGTTGTTTCCAGCTACAATCAGAGGAGACCTTCTTATGTAGAACCCTCCACCATAATGAGTGGCAACATTCTTTTCAACAGTGTTATGCCCTTCTATGGTAAAAGTGTTATTGTCCAAGTAGATCCCTCCACCTAGTTGAGCTGTGTTATTTCTAACTGTGATATTTCCATTGAAGGTCAGGCTGCTGCCATCTATATATATTCCTCCTCCATCCAGTTGAGCTACATTACCACTGAGCATACCAGTGCCACTGAAGGTGATCTTAGCTTCTTGTGCGTAGATACCTCCACCCCTAAATCCTGCCCAGTTTGCAGTAAAGGTGTTGTCTCCAGGAAAGCTAAGAGAGGCTCTGGGTGCATACAGCCCTCCGCCAAAGTGTATTGCCCTGTTTAACCAGAAGACATTGGCACCACTGAAATTCACTTGGTTTTCTTTAGTGTAGATTGCACCACCAACAATCGCCAAGCAATTTATAAAGGTGCTATTTCCTTCCAAGTTCAGATAGCTATTAACAAAAACACCGCCTCCATTAACAGCTGAATTACTCCTAAACATGGTGTTCCCACTGATGGTCACATTGCAATAGGACCGTGCACAAATTCCTCCACCATCTCTCTCAGCTGAGTTACCACTGAAAGTGGTGTTTCCACTGATGCTCACATTGCTATTAGACTCTGAATAGACTCCTCCACCACTACCACTAGCTTTGTTACCAATGAAAGTGGTGCTTCCATTGATAATTCCATTGCTATCAAAATTTGCATAGATTCCTCCACCATGGCTGCTAACTGAGTTGTCAATGAAAGTGGTGTTTCCACTGATGCCCACACTGCTATTGGCCACAGCAAAGATTCCTCCACCATGCCTAGCTGTGTTATTGATGAAAAAGGTGTTCCCGCTGACATGAATATTGCAAATGGATTCTGCACTGAACTGGCTATGAGGCCATGAACAGACCCCTCCACCATTATTGCTAGCATTGTTACCAATGAAGGTGATGTTTCCACTGATGTTAACACCATTATTGGACCAAGAATAAACTCCTCCACCATTATAAGCTGAGTTGGCAGTGAAAGTGGTGGCTCCACTGATGTTTAAAATGTTATAAGACCATGCACAAATTCCTCCACCATTATAAGCTGAGTTAGTATTAAAAGTGGCGTTTTCACCGATATTCACATTGTTAGTGAATCCTATGAAAACTCCTCCACCACATCCAAAAGCTGAGTTACTATTGAAAGTGGTGCTTCCGCAGATGTTCACAATGCTATAGCCATCTAAACAGATCCCACCACCATAATTTGCTGAGTTATCAATGATAGTGGTGATACCACTGATGTGGGCATTGCTATTTTCTCCAATAAAAATCCCTCCACCATGACCATCTGAGTTACCATAAAATTCTCCAACATCAGTACCACTCACTGAGTTACGAATAAAGGTGGTGTTCCCAGTGATAACTATGTGACTATTGCCCTGTACATAAACTCCTCCACCACCGTCACTAGCTGAGTTGTCAGTGAAAGTCCCACTGATGTACAAATTACTATAAGACTTAGCATAGACTCCTCCACCATTCCTTCCAGCTGAATTATAAATGAATTTAGTGTTCTCACTGAATCCTAAATTGCTATAAGACACTGCAAAGACTCCTCCCCCATCCATTCTAGCTGAGTTACCAATGAACATTCCACTGATGTTCATGTTGCTATTGAATCTTGCATAAACTCCTCCACCATCAATTCCAGCTGAGTTACCAATAAATTTGGTGTTTGCATCAATGTTTACATTGCAACTTGGCCATGCATAGATTCCTCCACCATAATCACTTGCTGAGTTATTAAGGAAAGTCGCGTTCCCACTGATGTTCACATTGCTACTTGTCTCTGCATAGATCCCTCCACCACCATCAGCTGAGTTACCAATGAAACTGCTGCAGCCAGTGAAAGTAAGATTACTTCTTTCAGCAAAAACACCACCTCCAAAGCAAGTGGAGCTCCAATAACAACTTCCATATGAGCATGTCCGACATTCAACGTTGTTTAAGAAGTTGTTGTTTCCTCTCAGGACCACATGACTGTTGACTACTCCAAGTGCACTACCAGTGCTATTCCTGAAGGTACAGTCAATGATCTCAATCATCTGAATTGATTTAAGATACAGTCCATAGTAGGTTTGTAAATGTTTATTGTCAACTTGAACCATACGAGATCTGGAGCACAGTACAAAAGTTAAGCCATCTATTTTTAATAGCCAGATATCCCCAAAGGTGAACCCAACCTTGGAGCTGCAGACAACCGTAGTTGATACTACTGCACTGGTGTTACCAAGGATTTCCAGTCGGTGAATATTTGTTATGGTTACATTCACTTTGACAGTGTGATTACCTGGCAAGAATAGCAGTGTAAGATTTGAATCATTGAAATATTGTCCAGTGTCTTGTGCATATTCAGAGAGGGTGTGGCAAGGGGCTGTAGGGCAGGATGCGTTAGCTGATGCTGGTCTCACGTAGAGGGTTTCTCCATAGTTCAGCAAGGGGAAGGCCAGCAGAACCACAGTCAAGGCCAGGGTGAGCACCCCCTGGTGGGAAGCCATTGTGGGGAAGCTGTTGATGAAGACAGAAAAGAGGTACTGACGGCAATTGTCTCCCACTCATAGTACAGCTAACTTAGCTAGTAGTGTAGCTAGAATATATAGCAAATCAAAGTGACAGTCTAGTTAACAACAGCGTCTGTCATGAACAAATGACCCTGGCAGTCAGAGTAGGAGTATTATTACAAAGGAGAAGCTCTTTGATACAGACACCCTTGGGACCAAAATACATTCCAAATAATGAGGTGTCCATATTTTATGGGGAAGATTTAGTTAAGACTTGTTCAAATGTCCTTATTAGTGTCATTATTAGTGACTGTACATTGCATTGTAACCAGTCTGAGTATCTGCTAAAGTGCCAACCCAAACCATCTGCAATGTTGCAGCAGTTTAAACAGGGCAGAGGATGATAAGGCTAAAAGAGTCACATCATCTCTAAATTGGAGATCTGAGGTGGTGCAATGATCACAGTCTAAGGCTTTGCTAAGCATAGGTACCAGTGTAACTGAATATTTTGTTGTTCAAGTGAGATCCAGGTTACCTGTAGTATATACCATATAGTGGGAAACTTTCGCTGGTGCAAAATTTCGCAGAAATGCCTCCAGACCTACAGCAGAAATGTTCATATTTTCGCGGAACGTGAGTTGTTAAAGCCACTTTTTCGCAACTCTCAGATTGATCGGCAACCGCGAAAATATAAACTGTGATAAAATAAACCAGGCCGGAAATTTGATGACGTCGATGTGATGTATTTGCATGCACACTTCGAGTCGATTCATTTGCACCCAGCGAAAATTTCTCTCCCCTCGCCCTGACGAAAAATAAAAACGGAGGGGGGGAGCCCGGTACCGATTCGCACATGACTGTCACATCGCGGCACGACGACTTGGCACTAACCATTAAATAACCTGAAACGTCGCTCACGTGAAGACCGCGAAGTACTCTCAGCCCAGGAGTTTGTTACTACAACTCGTTTATTGTTGTGTAGCTATGTTGGAACTTTAAAATATGGTTGTGATTTTATTTTGTACGCCAGAGTGTAACGCTAGCCAACTAAAGTCTTTCTTCAGAGCCTCGAAGCAATTTTTTTTCAAAGCGGAACAGTAAATAGGCAAAGCCTTACCTGCACACTGGGTACTTCGCCGTCGCTGCTGTTTGAGTCGTGCCGAGGTCTTACCGACGCAGTCACAGCTCACTTGTTTCAGTAGTAACATTCCAATCACGTGGCTGCATAATTGCGTCACGACTTTTGTAATTATTGCTGTGACGTCGTCGTGCCGCGATATCACGTGCGAATCAGTACCCGGCTCTCCCCCTCCGTTTTTATCTTTCGTCCGGGTGAGGGAGAGCCTGGGAAGGAGGCTATGCCAACCGAGAGTGCTGACTATTGCATGCCCGTTAATGAGTGAGCGTGGTTAAGGTCACGAGTCTGCTTATTAAGCCTGAAAGCGAGGGGTCCGTCACGAAAGAAATCTCGTACACTGTCGGCAGAAATCCAATTGAAATCTAGAAATCCAGTCTGAAATCCAGAAATCCTAACTGAAATCCAGAAATTCACTGTGAAATCCAGAAATCCAATCTGAATCCCTCTAAAATCCGGAAATCCAATCAGGATCCTATTAAAATACTCCGCGAATATCCGTATACTTTAAATTATAACCCAATATAGGCGAAATTGAATGGAATGCAATCAGCCCTAAAACTGGAAATAAATTCACCTTGCGTGAAGGCTACTCTATAAAGCCTTTTTCCAAGCTTTAAAAGCTTCAGCGAAGTCAAAACAAAGCTCTACACTTGAAATGAAACAAGGAATAGAGAAAGGCTCTAGAAAGTTATTTTAAACCCAGGTAAGCTTTTCAGAAGCAATATGTAACTGTTTACAATGAACGCTTACCTACCGCGTTTTGCGGGTAGCGTCTTTGGCTTTTCTCGCTTATAACGAGGTGTAGCTCCAAATATTTATGAAGCTCAAGGGCCGCTGTACCTCTGTAGTTATTGTTGTGCTTCTGCTTATAGGCGTTAGAGAAGAAAACGTGGTGAATACGTCGCTTTTACGATCGAGTGATCGACGACAACCCTCGCTTCTAATGCTCATTATGCTCCGCCCCTTGAGGGGTTCTGGACCAACCCACTTGTATTAGTAGGGGAAGCCCCTACTTAACCACAGACCGGATACAAAGCTTGTAGCTATTCGCCCTGGGCTGTGATAATGCTTAGCCGTAGCCATGACGCCTTTAGGCGTCTTTCTTCATTTAGCGCATATAAATTGTGACGCCTTTAGGCGTCTTTCGCGTATACCACCGGATTTACACATAATCATCACAACTAATGACCTTTGTACCCGACCGATCTTCAGTCGGGTACAAAGGTCATTCTTCCGGGGTGATGTAATTGCAGATGTATTATGTATGACAATGATGTCAACGAACACGCAGTATGCGTATGTATACTTATGTATGACAATTAACGAACATGCAGTATGCGCATATGACAATCAACGAACACACCGTATGGCATGTACATGTATGACAACGAACACGCAGTCTATGCGCAGCGCAGCGGTGAAGTGCCTGTCGGACATTGTATTCTGTTAGCATCTAGGCTGAGAGGAATGTGGTTCATTGATTGTTCATGAGTATATTTTAGCTGTATCTTCAGAATAATAGAGGTTCAAACGAAATCCAGAAATCTGCTTTGAAATCCAGAAATCCGCTTGAAATCCAGAAATCCGCTTGAAATCCAGAAATCCACTTTGAAATCCAGAAATCTACTTTCAAATCCAGAAATCCACTTTGAAATCCAGAAATCCATTCTGAAGTCTAAAATCCACGTGAAATCCAGTAGATTTCAAAATCTTGTACGCCGAGATGCGCCATGGCGGACCTCTCGCCTGAAAGTGCACTTGGGTTCGTTTTTGGAGTAAGTGCTCAGACAGAAATGAAGATATGGTGCATTACAGGCATGTGTATGCCAAAAGTGGTCTCAAGTGAAACTGTTAAAGGGTTTAAAATAACAGCAATTGATGGTACAATGACCAGTTTATGCACACATCAAGCTTTTCTATAACAATTTACACGCTAACTTTTCTCTTGGGGCAAATGATAGCAAGAGACAAAAACAGTTTATCATATATACACACTCAAAAAACATTTGATTGTCCACTCATCCACACATCCCAGTTAGTGTGCACTGCTATGATGATGGGTGGGGGTACTCTGTGATGTAGCTATGTAAGTGGGTTTGGAAACCTTCAACTCACGTGGACTTGCACCTTGTATATAGTGTGGACTTTAGGATACTGATTGAAGTTGCTAATCTTGTAATGTGCAACTTTCCACTTTATATTCCGCCTGGATTAAAACAGAGTATTTGAAAGTCATCTGACTGATGGCTACAGCACTATATGATCCTCACTAAACCTGTCTGATGAAAAAGTGTATAGCATACAGTAATATATATCACTTCAGGAAACTGTGTTCTAGAACAAATTAAATAGTAACCACACATTACGTGCATATGAACCTAATCTAACTCTAATTGCCTTCAGTTCTAGCAAGTATATCCTAGTGCGGTCATGCATAGCACATGGTGCACAATATATAAACTAAGCCAGTCTTATAAACTAAGTAACTTGTGCATTCAGTCCGTGAAGAGTTTGTGGAGGTGGTGGATATTACTGAGGCTTCAGCATTAGTTGGGTGCCACATCCCTAGATAGGCACATCTGACCTGGATTTTCTTCGTGCTCTTGCATGAAGTGATAAAAACTGGAGATGAATACATGTTGAAATTAGGTTATTTCATCACCACCTCTTCTACAGATGGCTATGAGAACTGTGGTAGCTATTCACTATGTGTATAGTTGGCACTAGGATGTGTAAAGAACAGTCAAATTTACCTACAGTAGTTGGGTTAATTTGCATCTGGACATATAATATGCAAATCTGGACATATATTATGCAAAATTCCTACAACTATCTCATTCAGAACTGTGGCAGTGCAGAGGGGAAACTCAGTGTCAAGTGCTGGGAACATTTGGAAATAGAGCATCACCCCATATATTTTGACTTGGTTCCCTTTATGTACATTGCTCCCTTGTTCTTTTGTTTGTGACCATGTTTTGTTGTATATTATACTACCATTTCTGTATTGTTTTATTTATGAGTATTCAACGCATACAAAGGTTATTATTGCTTACACAATGTGTAGTACTGCTTAACGGACACCCCCTCAACAGCGGACACCCACGATATAACGGACAATTCTGAAAGTCCCAACTGCTTCTCAATAGACTTCAATACATTAGAAACCCCTGAATAGCAGACACCCCACTTCTCTGTATAACGGACACTTTTTGTGCTCCCAATTGTACACAAACAATACATAACGACCCCGATTTAGTGGACACTTGTCAACCTTTTCAGGAAGAAAGTCCACCATCACTGCTGGAGTTAACAACTTGGCATTAGATTAGTGCTGTTGCTCATAGTACTAGCCTCTGATCAGCCTTCCCTGCCAGCATACAAGGGAAACCTCTAACGTAGCCAAGTTTTGCTCAACAGCCCAATTATGCATAACACACCTACCGGAAATATACCGGAAACCCCTGTGTTAGGGGCACCTCGCTATAAAGGACAAATAGTTGGTCCCAATGGTGTCCGCAATGGAGGGGTTCCACTGTATCTACTGTTCAAATCTTATTGTCAGCGTATATAGTATTCTCATGCAGTTCTGACTGTCTGCAACGTATAAAAGCAAGTTTGACAGACTACCATGCACAGTCACAGCAGATGTTGGCAGATGGTTCTATTGCTTATAAGCAATACCATACAGCAGCCCTTATATATAAGGGCTGCTGTATGGTATGTTTTCAGGAGCCATGATATGGAATCCATGATAATTTTAAAAAATCTCATAGTTATGATTCATGGATGGGTGACCTTCAAAGGACGTAAAGCAGATACTGTTCAGTCTATTCCTTCTTTTTATAACAATATGAAACTTGAAACACTGCCATTTTGGAACACTCAAGAATGTACTTATTATAGAATAGATGAATAGACGAGGCAGAAACAATCAGTAGCTAAATAGAGCCCAGTCACTTGTGTCAAAAGCAACAGTAGATACTACAATGCTTGTGTGTGAAAAGGGACATTTAACTGATCATAAATGGTTATACAACTTGTCTTTTCTAGAGAAATTTGATGATAAATTGCTGGGCAAAAGTTCCAGTGAAGTATAAATGAATTAGCATATAAGTTAGGTTTTGTTTTAGCATAGATGACCCACATTTTATTTGGCTAATCATAGAAAATGTTTTATAAGTCACATAAATGTATTGCAATCCAGTTGTGTAACCAGTTCTCAAACATTATCATTCATGCCTACATTCAACAATACCCTATATTGAGCCGATCAGTATGACCTACCGTTCAAGATATCTGGACTTGTGCTTTCGAAGCAGTTATTTGTGGCAGTCTGTAAATCTCCAGGTAGAGTAAACAGTCGATCGGCTGTCCTGTTTGTGCGCCTCTATTACCGTATAGCCGGCTAATTTCGCGGGTACAAATTTTCGCGTGAGTTGATCAAAAAGATGCCTCAGCACAAATTTTCGCGAATTAAAGTTTCGCGGTCACAAACGTCGTCATGAATTTCTATTTAGCGCACAACTAACTTGCCAGCAGAGAAGCAAACGTGCGAATGTTACCAATGGAGACTTTTGAAGCAGAAAGCTGCGTTCGAGGCTACCACACATATAGCGCTGTTTGGGTAGCAACAGTTGGAGAGCAACTGCAGTGTGCACAGGAACGTAGAAACGCAACCCGTTTGCAGAGGCAGTATTGAAACGGGAGCGATATTGTAGGACACATTCCCAGGAAGACTTCACGATTGTGCTCTCTCTTCATCAGGAAAGGCGGGAGAATTACCTGCACTGTGACTGGGGGGAGACAGTATTCCGCTGACCTTCCACAAGGAGGCCTGGAGATACCGTGTATTCTACGCTTTGAAGGCGGAGACAAGGAAATAAGTAAAGTGAAAAAAATTCCTCAAGTAGCTGATCACTAGCACTGTATATAGTCATGTTAAATATTGTATGCCTAAATAGTATGGTACATGAATGATGAATATGAATAATAATGTCTTTTATATACAGTTACATCAACAGTTCATTATTCTAGTATTCCAGCTTGTTTAAATCCGTTCACAATGATGTCTGGATGACTACTTAGGTAGTCACAGAGGGAGATAATGTAATACCGTCCCCCCACTTTCTACCTCTGATCACCATGGCTTCATTCTCTCCTTCCGTTCTAATGTTGTATCCAGGAGACCTTCCACCAGCACACGCAGAACTGTATGGTGCTATGCTCAAGCTGACTTTGATCTGGCCTGTGAACTTTTAGCCCATACTGACTGGAATTCTCTATGCACCGAGGCACAGGATGTCAACCAACTCTGGTCAGCGTGGCAGTCCAGGTTCTGCAGTGTCATGGAACAATGTATACCTCAGAAAGTCCTCCCTACTCAAAGGCATCTTCCTTGGCTTAGCCCAGATCTGCTACAAGCAATTCGAAGAAGAAATACTCTCTTCAGAGCTTATAAGCGAACAGGATCTTTCAGTAAACTAGTTGAGTATAGGAGGCTCCGGAATATTCTGGTATCATCTATTAGATATTCCAAGAAAGCATTCCTCAACCGCCTTCATCATGTGGACCCCAAAACATTTTGGAAAATGATAAAATCACTATCTAAGCAGAGCACTAGTGTTCCAACACTCACCTGTGACGATGTTGAATTCACTACTGATTTTGATAAAGCTGACCTGCTGAACAAGCAGTTCTTCAGTAACTTCAACCATTTACACCCATCATTAGACTGCACTGACCCACCCCTTATTTTCACTGACCCTTCTGAGTGTCCTGACTATCTTCTGTGTACCGAGGACCAAGTTTACAACCTCATTGCATCTCTGTACTGTAGCAAGGCTACTGGTACTGATAACATCTCTGCAAGAATGCTAAAAGTTACTGTAACCTGCATAATACCGACCTTGACTAAGATATTCAATTTGTCTATCAAAACTGTTTTTTTAAGTTCTTGAAAAACATGTTCATAGCATTATTTCTGAGCACCTGTTGTTACACTCACCCATTTCGGACCAACAATGGGGCTTTACTGCACGGAAATCTACTACTGCCGCTGTACTGTCCATGACTCATGACTGTACCCAGGCTCTTGACAGAGGCAAGGAAGTTTCTACAGTTTTTTTTTGATATTAGCAAAGCCTTTGACAGTGTTCCCCACCTTCCACTTCTCATGAAATTAGCTGTCATCAATGTTGATCCATATATCAGAAAGTGGGTTCATAGCTATCTATCGTGCAGAGAACAACATGTTGTCAATGGAGCCAAATCACCAGTCTTGCCAGTTGTTTCCGGGGTTCCTCAAGGCTCAGTGCTTGGCCCACTGTTGTTTCTAATTTATATCAATGATGTAACCTGTGTAGTGTCAAATGGAAAGATGGTTGTGTATGCAGACGACATTGCTCTGTACCAAATTATTCAGTCTCCTGAGGACTACCTCCTGGTACAACATGATATTAATGCTGTCTCTGAGTGGATTACTGCCAACTATCTGGCCTTGAACTATCGAAAATGTTGCCATCTACTCTTCTCACGTAAAAGATCTCCTACCCTTCCAGTTGCTCCACTAGAGGTCAATGGGAATTTTGTCAAACAAGTTAATGAATACAAATATCTTGGAGTCATCCTAACCTCAGACATGTCGTGGTCATCTCACATCTCTGCCATCAGCTCTAAAACTAGAAAACTTATTGGGGTCCTTTATCGAAAGTTCTATCTCTATTCAGAACCACATACCCTCCTACGTTTGTACCAGTCATTGATTCGTCCACACCTTGAATATGCTTGTAGTGTTTGGGATCCTCACCTGAAGAAAGACATTGAGAGGCTTGAGGGTGTTCAGAAGTTTGGGTTGAAAGTTTGTCTAAAGCGATGGCGATGTGGATATGAGGAACTCTTGCAACTCGCCAACCTTCCAACATTAGTCACAAGAAGAAAATGTTTAAAACTCTGCCTGTTCTACAACATGGTTAACAGGCTTGCTACATTTCCAAACATTCCCACTGTTTTTAGATCCACTCCCTATGGCAATTCTATTCGGTCTATTAACTCCAGTTCCATGGTACAGCCACGTGCGCATTCAAACTTCTATTCAAATTCATTTTCCCCCTCTTGTACTAGTTTGTGGAATAGTTTACCTTCAGATGTTAGTGCTATCTCTACCTTACCTGTTTTTAAACGTGCTATTGTAAATTTGTTTTAGTTTTGTCTTTTGTCTTTGTAGGTTATCAGTTTATATTAGCTTACTAGCTACTTCTGATGACCTGATATAACAAATTTGTTCAGCATAAAATAAAAAAAAATAAAAATAAAAAAATAAAAATTTTCTTGATCAAGTTGACAGAAAATCTGTTCAGAATACCACTCCTGGAACTTGTGCTTTAGAAAGTCTTTGGCTGCCTTATTGACGCTTATATCCAGTGGTTGCAGCCTATCTGTACAGTTCGGTGGTACCCTGACAATTTTTTATTTATTTATTTATTTTTTTATATTGAACAATGATTGTACGTCAATACATTGCAGGGTCCAATAGCAAAGCTAGTATGAAGGACCTCAAACAAAAAAAAGAGCTAGAATAACAAAATATAAGGAGCAAGTGAAAGCTTCAATAGAGATATAACGTTACTCTTAAACGAACTAACATCATTACATAACACTACTTCATTAGGTAAAGAGTTCCATAGTATCACAGAGCTTACAAAGTAAGAATTGAAAAAGGATACAGTCTTTGCAAAGGGTTGGACTAAGTATTTAGAGTGATAAAGTCTGGGGTTGGGATTGTGATGAAAAGTAAAAAGATCTGGCGGACAAAAAGAATAACCATTTAAAAATTTATAAGTACATAGCAATTTGTGATATGACCGACGACTGGAGAGTGTAGGAAGTTGGAACTGAGAAGTCAAGGTGGAATACTGCTCAGACCAGGATTTAGTTGCAATACGAAGAGCAAACAATTGCACATTCTCTAGGAGGATCTGATCCTTTTTTAAATGAGGATCCCAGACAACTGAGCCATACTCCAGAATGGGTAAAACTTGGGCTTTATACGTGATGGAGTCTGGTGAGCAATGAGGAGAAAAGGTTCTGAACATATACCCTAGAAGCCTTCGGGCTTTGTAGCAGACTGTCTGAATATGCTTTGACCAAGTAAGGTCAGCTGCTAACCAGATGCCCAGATATTTGAAATGATACACTCTCTCAATTTGGGTTCCATCAAGTAGTAGAGTTGGACAATGAGGATGTTGTTTTCCAACAGCAAGTCAGTGCATTTCTCAGTTAGCTGTCCCTTGAATTTGTCAAAGATTGTAAGGGCTGCTTGGTCATTTGGTCGGTGAATGGTATGATGATCTTGGTGATGTAGTCAATCATTGTTGTTTCATTAGACCATGTGGTTGGGAGAGTGCGTAATGTGCCAATCCTCTGGAAAGCAGACTCTGGGATGGCACTGATTTGTTTTTCCCTGATACACAAGTTGCATCCGGAGAAATTCTCCAGTGATTGTGGCTGCAAACACAGCTGTGATTTGCCTTTGTCATTAAGGCCTCCAATTTCCACTTGTTTTCCCCCCTCCTTCTCCACTGTCCATGAGCTTTCACTCAATGGGCTTTCGAACTCTTGGCTGAATTTGCGCATAGCCGCAGTATTTCCCTGTTCTGCAGTGTACTTGCCTACCTTCACTCTCAGTTCATCGCTGATCTTCTTGTACTTAAGGCTTTCTCTTTCTGCCATTCTCGCCGGTGTTTTCCTTCAATACGGCCTCAACCTCTTTGTTCGCCTGACGAATGGCTGGAGGCGTGGGAACAGTAGTTGACAGACCCCCTTTCGGGTCTGGAAATCGATTTAGGGGCTTGAGGAAACGATAGACATCTAAAACTTTGCTTTACAACGACAGACTTCTAAAATGACACTCAGTCTCTTTCACGTGTATGGACAGTCATTCTCAGGCCACAGAGCAACTATTGTTTGCAATGTGTCAGTCAATGGCTTCAGCTTTACAAGTATGGTGGAGCTCAAAATATATTCTTTAGCTCTTAAATCTTGCAGCAGGAACTATAGTACACCTCCAGTTAGAAACTATGCCCTGCTTTTGCACTCAGTATATATGCAATATACTAATTAACATGTCCTTTCATGACACTGCACTTGTAGTGAATAACACCAACCTCACTCTGTGAGTTTACACATAACCACTGTGAGTCTGATTCTTGTGTAGGAAGTGGCATCATAAATCTCTCAGTAGCAACCTTACATTCACTGGAAACACAAGTTAACTGGCATTGCTCGATTCCTTAAAAGGAAGCATGCAGCAATCAGACATGTACATCGAGATGAGGCAGAAGTGGACCCTTCAGATTTACACAGTCTGCTAGATCAGCTGGTGAACCCAGGGGAGCATGGACCATTGCTACACACTCCCCGGGACATTGACTGGGGAGCCAACAGAAGAAGTTTTTAATGAGGCACAGAGAAGGCTATCTCCTGTATATACCTGTGGCTCCACTAATTAGTTGTGTAACTTTTTGCATTTCAAACATGTTAAGTGTTACATTAAGGTGGCACAGTACCCTGGATTTTTAAGGTCAACAAACCTGGAATCCAAGCTGATAGACTTCTTTGTCTTGTTAAAATTTTAGCGCACAGTCCGTTTTGAGAGTCTCAAACCGTTCACGGTCCGTAAAATTGGGGATTTTCCCCATTTCCTGTCGGCATTGCCATCCAATAATCAGTTTATAATTAAGTTAGTTAAGATGTGGCCTGGCGGCACCCTTCATGTGGTGCTCGGAACTTTGAAGATAAGCTTAGATCGACTTACAAAAAAAAAAAAAAAAAAAAAAAAAAAGAGAAGGAGTTTAGTAGAGTGCTGTAGTGTCAGTAGCTGTGAGTAGTGCGTGATGCCTGCTTGTGAAAGCAAGCTTGTGTCTAGAAGCAGCAGAAAGGCCACAGTGGCCAAGACTGTATTTGTTGAGTAGGCCCAGGTCTCGCGGCCGTATGCCTAGTCTAGTTGGTGACCGTGGCCAGGTGCTTCCAGTGCTGGGCTGGGCTTTAACTAGAATACGCAATTTATCGTTTGTGCTACAGTCTGACAGACAAGGGAGCTGAACGGTGGCTGTGTGTGGAACAGAGCCGTGAGTTGTTTAGCGACATAAGGGGGAGAGGTGGGGCTAGTAATGCTTGCTTCCACTCGTGAATGAGCCCCTCCCGTAGACAAGCTGTGAATTTTTCGAAATGTGCATTCATTTTGGTGCAGTCAAAGTTGTCCATTCCAAGAGTAGTGACAAACATGAGTCTAGCCTGACTTTGAGAGTAGCTTTGAACAAAAGCTGGCATAGATTGATTTGAGATACATTGGTGGTTGGGACGCTACCTACAGTGAGCGTGTAGATGCGTCCATCGAGTGGCAATTTTGGGTTCATGAATATATTAATAAGCTACTAAAACCCTTTTTAAAATTAGCCAAAGCAAGATTGCCCTAAACCAAACCCTAACCCTGAAACTAGGAGTAACCCTGGTCCTGACTGTAACCCAAGTTTATGTTTTCGTTAACCTCCGCCGAGGGACGACCGTGCCACCTTAAAACCCTAAGCCTAGCCCTAGCCCTAACCCTAGTTTGCCTTAACCCTAAAATCCCTAACCCTAATCTCATTAACCCGAACCCCCTAACCCTAATTGAGCCTATGAATCTAATTAAAGCCCGACAGAGCTCTACAATCTGTGGTGTTTCCCTCCACCTCATGAATATTAATGAGTTGGCTTTAACTAGACCTCAGCATTACCCATGAACAACCCTGGGTTCAGTCAACTGTCCAATGGGAGGGTTAGAGTATGTTGACTCTCATGAACCTCATTATTGAACTTCTGTTGAAGCATTGGCAGCTTGGCTTGGGGTTGAAAGGAATGGGTAAATGATGTTGAATATTCGTGAGTATGACCTAAGCCATTTGTGGACCCAAACCCGAACAGAACAGGGCTATGAATCTCATTAATCCTCTGTGGATACTTGTGGATGTTGTTAATGTCCGAATTGAGATCAATGAATCTCATTAAAGGCGTGTAATTCCGGGTGGAAGTCAGGCAATCTCTCCCCTCATGCATATTAATAGGTTGAATTTAGCTAGCTCTGTGTGGCACCCCTAGGCAACATTCCGTTCATTGGTCCTCAAGAATATGATTAGTGGTGTCGTGTTTGTTCTGTGGTAGCACTGGATTGGGTTGACTTGACAAATGTGACATGTTGAATAAGTTATGTGTAGCATCTTAAGGTGGCACGGTACCCTGTATTTTCAAGGTCAACAAACCTGGAATCCAAGTTGATAGTCTTCTTTGTCTTGTTAAAATTTTAGCGCACAGTCCGTTTTGGGAGTCTCAAACCGTTCACGGTCCGTAAAATTGGGGATTTTCCCCATTTCCTGTCGGCATTGCCATCCAATAATCAGTTTATAATTAAGTTAGTTAAGATGTGGCCTGGCGGCACCGTTCATGTGGTGCTCGGAACTTTGAAGATAAGCTTAGATCGACTTAAAAAAAAAAATTTTAAAAAATTACAAAATAGAGAAGGAGTTTAGTAGAGTGCTGTAGTGTCAGTAGCTGTGAGTAGTGCGTGATGCCTGCTTGTGAAAGCAAGCTTGTGTCTAGAAGCAGCAGAAAGGCCACAGTGGCCAAGACTGTATTTGTTGAGTAGGCCCAGGTCTCGCGGCCGTATGCCTAGTCTAGTTGGTGACCGTGGCCAGGTGCTTCGAGTGCTGGACTGGGCTTTAACTAGAATACGCAATTTATCGTTTGTGCTACAGTCTGACAGACAAGGGAGCTGAACGGTGGCTGTGTGTGGAACAGAGCCGTGAGTTGTTTAGCGACATAAGGGGGAGAGGTGGGGCTAGTAATGCTTGCTTCCACTCGTGAATGAGCCCCTCCCGTAGACAAGCTGTGAATTTTTCGAAATGTGCATTCATTTTGGTGCAGTCAAAGTTGTCCATTCCAAGAGTAGTGACAAACATGAGTCTAGCCTGACTTTGAGAGTAGCTTTGAACAAAAGCTGGCATAGATTGATTTGAGATACATTGGTGGTTGGGACGCTACCTACAGTGAGCGTGTAGATGCGTCCATCGAGTGGCAATTTTGGGTTCATGAATATATTAATAAGCTACTAAAACCCTTTTTAAAATTAGGCAAAGCAAGATTGCCCTAAACCAAACCCTAACCCTGAAACTAGGAGTAACCCTGGTCCTGACTGTAACCCAAGTTTATGTTTTCGTTAACCTCCGCCGAGGGACGACCGTGCCACCTTAACCTGTGGGATGAGGTGGAGGGAAACACCCCAGATTGTAGAGCTCTGTCGGGCTTTAATTAGATTCATAGGCTCAATTAGGGTTAGGGGGTTCGGGTTAATGAGATTAGGGTTAGGGATTTTAGGGTTAAGGCAAACTAGGGTTAGGGCTAGGGCTAGGCTTAGGGTTTTAAGGTGGCACGGTCGTCCCTCGGCGGAGGTTAACGAAAACATAAACTTGGGTTACAGTCAGGACCAGGGTTACTCCTAGTTTCAGGGTTAGGGTTTGGTTTAGGGCAATCTTGCTTTGCCTAATTTTAAAAAGGGTTTTAGTAGCTTATTAATATATTCATGAACCCAAAATTGCCACTCGATGGACGCATCTACACGCTCACTGTAGGTAGCGTCCCAACCACCAATGTATCTCAAATCAATCTATGCCAGCTTTTGTTCAAAGCTACTCTCAAAGTCAGGCTAGACTCATGTTTGTCACTACTCTTGGAATGGACAACTTTGACTGCACCAAAATGAATGCACATTTCGAAAAATTCACAGCTTGTCTACGGGAGGGGCTCATTCACGAGTGGAAGCAAGCATTACTAGCCCCACCTCTCCCCCTTATGTCGCTAAACAACTCACGGCTCTGTTCCACACACAGCCACCGTTCAGCTCCCTTGTCTGTCAGACTGTAGCACAAAAGATAAATTGCGTATTCTAGTTAAAGCCCAGTCCAGCACTCGAAGCACCTGGCCACGGTCACCAACTAGACTAGGCATACGGCCGCGAGACCTGGGCCTACTCAACAAATACAGTCTTGGCCACTGTGGCCTTTCTGCTGCTTCTAGACACAAGCTTGCTTTCACAAGCAGGCATCACGCACTACTCACAGCTACTGACACTACAGCACTCTACTAAACTCCTTCTCTTTTTTTTTTTTTTTTTTTTTTTTTTTTAAGTCGATCTAAGCTTATCTTCAAAGTTCTGAGCACCACATGAAGGGTGCCGCCAGGCCACATCTTGACTAACTTAATTATAAACTGATTATTGGATGGCAATGCCGACAGGAAATGGGGAAAATCCCCAATTTTACGGACCGTGAACGGTTTGAGACTCCCAAAACGGACTGTGCGCTAAAATTTTAACAAGACAAAGAAGACTATCAACTTGGATTCCAGGTTTGTTGACCTTGAAAATACAGGGTACTGTGCCACCTTAAGATGCTACACATAGCTTATTCAACATGTCACATTTGTCCAGTCAACCCAATCCAGTGCTACCACAGAACAAACACGACACCACTAATCATATTCTTGAGGACCAATGAACGGAATGTTGCCTAGGGGTGCCACACAGAGCTAGCTAAATTCAACCTATTAATATGCATGAGGAGAGAGATTGCCTGACTTCCACCCGGAATTACACGCCTTTAATGAGATTCATTGATCTCAATTCTGACATTAACAACATCCACAAGTATCCACAGAGGGTTAATGAGATTCATAGCCCTGTTCTGTTCGGGTTTGGGTCCACGAAAGGCTTAGGTCATACTCATCAATATTCAACATCATTTACCCATTCCTTTCAACCCCAAGCCAAGCTGCCAATGCTTCAACAGAAGTTCAATAATGAGGTTCATGAGAGTCAACATACTCTAACCCTCCCATTGGACAGTTGACTGAACCCAGGGTTGTTCATGGGTAATGCTGAGGTCTAGTTAAAGCCAACTCATTAATATTCATGAGGTGGAGGGAAACACCACAGATTGTAGAGCTCTGTCGGGCTTTAATTAGATTCATAGGCTCAATTAGGGTTAGGGGGTTCGGGTTAATGAGATTAGGGTTAGGGATTTTAGGGTTAAGGCAAACTAGGGTTAGGGCTAGGGCTAGGCTTAGGGTTTTAAGGTGGCACGGTCGTCCCTCGGCGGAGGTTAACGAAAACATAAACTTGGGTTACAGTCAGGACCAGGGTTACTCCTAGTTTCAGGGTTAGGGTTTGGTTTAGGGCAATCTTGCTTTGGCTAATTTTAAAAAGGGTTTTAGTAGCTTATTAATATATTCATGAACCCAAAATTGCCACTCGATGGACGCATCTACACGCTCACTGTAGGTAGCGTCCCAACCACCAATGTATCTCAAATCAATCTATGCCAGCTTTTGTTCAAAGCTACTCTCAAAGTCAGGCTAGACTCATGTTTGTCACTACTCTTGGAATGGACAACTTTGACTGCACCAAAATGAATGCACATTTCGAAAAATTCACAGCTTGTCTACGGGAGGGGCTCATTCACGAGTGGAAGCAAGCATTACTAGCCCCACCTCTCCCCCTTATGTCGCTAAACAACTCACGGCTCTGTTCCACACACAGCCACCGTTCAGCTCCCTTGTCTGTCAGACTGTAGCACAAACGATAAATTGCGTATTCTAGTTAAAGCCCAGTCCAGCACTCGAAGCACCTGGCCACGGTCACCAACTAGACTAGGCATACGGCCGCGAGACCTGGGCCTACTCAACAAATACAGTCTTGGCCACTGTGGCCTTTCTGCTGCTTCTAGACACAAGCTTGCTTTCACAAGCAGGCACCACGCACTACTCACAGCTACTGACACTACAGCACTCTACTAAACTCCTTCTCTTTTTTTTTATTTTTTTTTTATTTTTTTTTTAAGTCGATCTAAGCTTATCTTCAAAGTTCCGAGCACCACATGAAGGGTGCCGCCAGGCCACATCTTAACTAACTTAATTATAAACTGATTATTGGATGGCAATGCCGACAGGAAATGGGGAAAATTAAGGTGGCACAGTACCCTGGATTTTTAAGGTCAACAAACCTGGAATCCAAGCTGATAAGACTTCTTTGTCTTGTTAAAATTTTAGCGCACAGTCCGTTTTGAGAGTCTCAAACCGTTCACGGTCCGTAAAATTGGGGATTTTCCCCATTTCCTGTCGGCATTGCCATCCAATAATCAGTTTATAATTAAGTTAGTTAAGATGTGGCCTGGCGGCACCCTTCATGTGGTGCTCAGAACTTTGAAGATAAGCTTAGATCGACTTAAAAAAAAAATAAAAAAAAAATAAAAAAATAGAGAAGGAGTTTAGTAGAGTGTTGTAGTGTCAGTAGCTGTGAGTAGTGCGTGATGCCTGCTTGTGAAAGCAAGCTTGTGTCTAGAAGCAGCAGAAAGGCCACAGTGGCCAAGACTGTATTTGTTGAGTAGGCCCAGGTCTCGCGGCCGTATGCCTAGTCTAGTTGGTGACCGTGGCCAGGTGCTTCGAGTGCTGGACTGGGCTTTAACTAGAATACGCAATTTATCGTTTGTGCTACAGTCTGACAGACAAGGGAGCTGAACGGTGGCTGTGTGTGGAACAGAGCCGTGAGTTGTTTAGCGACATAAGGGGGAGAGGTGGGGCTAGTAATGCTTGCTTCCACTCGTGAATGAGCCCCTCCCGTAGACAAGCTGTGAATTTTTCGAAATGTGCATTCATTTTGGTGCAGTCAAAGTTGTCCATTCCAAGAGTAGTGACAAACATGAGTCTAGCCTGACTTTGAGAGTAGCTTTGAACAAAAGCTGGCATAGATTGATTTGAGATACATTGGTGGTTGGGACGCTACCTACAGTGAGCGTGTAGATGCGTCCATCGAGTGGCAATTTTGGGTTCATGAATATATTAATAAGCTACTAAAACCCTTTTTAAAATTAGGCAAAGCAAGATTGCCCTAAACCAAACCCTAACCCTGAAACTAGGAGTAACCCTGGTCCTGACTGTAACCCAAGTTTATGTTTTCGTTAACCTCCGCCGAGGGACGACCGTGCCACCTTAACCTGTGGTATTGTAATTTGCAGTTTGCAGAAGGTACATCACTGCTGCTTATAGAACAGCTTTTTAAATTTAGTATGATCTTAAATTATCATGTACAGTCAATTGTGGCATGCGAATGTTTGACTGTACGTAACACACTCAGCTGTGCTCTGACTATAGGCTCCTAAAACCATAAGTTGCATGCACATCTCTTATGACACCATACAAGTTTAACGTCAATGCAATTAACAATGCGGTTTCAGTATGTGCTGACCAACTTTGTTCATTAAACTAAGATTGTGCAATTCCCTATTATGGATTTTACATATAGGTCATCTCAACAATATGACATGCACATCTCTTATGACACCATACAAGTTTAACGTCAATGCAATACTGACGGCTGGATCGCTTAGTGGCTCACGTACGTTATAAGGCTAATAGCAATGTATGTCATACTGCAGCGATTTTAGATGCGGCTCATGGTAACGTTCAGCAGCCAGCTCACGGGATAGACTAAGTTCACCCGGTACCCGGTTTGAAACCGTTTACGTCATCTTATTAATATTCATAAGAGACTACCGAAGCAAAGACATTCATCACATTTTGTAAGACCAGAGAAAAAAAAAAGGAAGTACTATATACATTCCCCGACCCCAACCCTAACCCTAACCCTAGCCCTAACTCTAACCCTTAACCATTTAGCCAACGAGCCGCTTTAGACGGCCACCATGCAGTATGGTCTAATGTATACGGCAGCGCGACGGATTATAAACATTTAATAAGGTGCACGACGGATTATAAATAGTTATTAAGGTCACGTAACAGGAAACGGTTTCAAACTGGATGAACTTAGTCTATCCCCCAGCTCACAACCTCGTCGCTGTATAAACTTGCCGTTCACAGAGCCATTTTTTGGCCTGCGTACGTCATCAGAATACTGACGCTATAGCCCGTGACGTCACTGCCACTTGTAACCACACCCATGGTCTATAGTATACCGTACGTTTCCAGAAGGATTGTATGACTCAAGTCTGTTCAGTTGCCGCTTCATTTTTGGCGGTGACTCACTAGAAGGATAACTGGTGAACTCCCGAGCGCCTGAAGTGGGGATTAATTTACGCACATATTTACGCGCGTCCTCTCGCTTACCCGCGCGTTCTGCATTCATCCGCTGGTCCTTCCCGCATGAAAAAACGGGGTGCATAGCTGCTACCAAACTCGTTTGAACAGCGGTAACAGCGAGGCTAGTGGACCGATCACAAATAACTTAAAATGTATAGCTAAGTGGTGTATGAAATCTCTTGGAGGCGAAAAAGGGGGTTCTAGCGAACCCCTCGAACCCACCCTGCCTACGGGCCTGCCTTTTGTGGGTCACCCATCTGTACTTGAACAGGAACGTTACTCTGTCTCTGCTACAAAGGTGAATGAGGCGTGCTAAATAGTAAGTATATGGACTCTACAATGAGCAGCGTGTGAACTGGTAGCTAAGCTCTAAATTGTGGTAAGATTAACAACTAGACTACCTATTCTACGGTAGCTAACTTGTAGCTTTGACTTTGATGGATCTGAATCCAACCAGTTGCTTCACAGAACATGTATGGAAGGCGTTAAGGCTGCATATGAGATTTTCGGAAACAAGCACAAAAGGAAAGCTGCATGACCAAATATCAAAATGAAAGGAGAAATCAAAACAGAAAACTAACGAAACAACCAGTGAGAGCACACTTGCTCATTGCTGATTCAGGTAGTACTGTAGTATATGCTTCACACTAATGTTTTTTGCCATTCTAGGAAAGACTGGTCAGAATTAAGTTTTTGTGGATGGAAATGATGTAACAATCCTGACTTAGCTAGGTGCTGACACTGCTAGTGTGTAACAATAAACTTTGGAGATTCCAGAAGTGTATGAATAGCCTTTGAATCTCTGAAACATACCATATTCTTCAAGGTCTGAACTAAGTATTATTAATTTCATCATATACAAGACCCTTGTGGTGTCAACATTGCTGTATGCACTTGAGTGCTGTACCTTCAGCAAACTGTCCATTCTGATGCCTCCGAGCATTCCTCAGTATCTCCAGACCAACAAGGAGACCTACAGCTAACCTTTCATGCGCTGGGACAGTTTTGGGTAGACACTGAATTGCTATCCAGAAGTGATCAAATGGAGGCTAAAATCATTGGGCAATGTAGACGAATCATTTGAAAATTTCCCGATCTACAGTACTAACTGAAGTCACTAGATGTACATGTGGGGAGTTTCCTTGTTGCTATGTGTGTGGGTGAATGTTTATAATAACAATCCAGTGCAAAATTACCCAATGTGGTGTGTAGCTAGTAATTATATGATTAGGTAAACATCCGGAGGCACAATATAAGCATTGGAGGTTGAAGTAGATATATAGATGTACCATCTGATATAGCTATAGCTATATAAATCTCAGTGGATGTGCAGTGCAGTATATCTACAGTGGAGATTGGATGATCTTGAATAGGTATAGCTAGACATAGTATGTATAGTCACAAATTTAGAGCCATGAAAGCAAATTGGCCTTCTCTGCTCCTCCTTCTGCTAATTTTCACTGAGCACACTACTGCCCGAGATGTTTGCCCTCCCTGGTTCATCCCTGACAACACATCCAGCACTGGATGCTCTTGTTCTGATTCCACTCCAGAAGTCAAGTGTGGTAAAGACTTTTCACTAATGCATTTTGGCATATGTATAACTTACAACAGTGCAATTGAATTGACAGAATATGGACATTGTCCATACATCGCACACTACAATACTACTTCTGATGATCATGATTTGTATATACAGCTGCCTGATAATGTGTCTTTACTAAATGAGTTTATGTGTGGGCCACTAAATTGAGAAGGCACATTGTGTGGAAAGTGTAGAGATGGCTATGGCATTGCACTATATTCATACACTCTGGAATGCAGTAAGTGCTGAGGACATGGTTATGGATGGGTCTTGTACTATTTCCTGGAACTCTTCCCAATAACTGTGATGTACTTTCTTGTGGTGATCTTCCACATTAGAGCCACCTCCTCTCCACTGAGTGCCCTTGTGTTCATGAGTCAGATTGTAGTTTACACAATACGACTGAATGTACCCTTGCACATGTACATTGTAACAGGATTTTCATATGTGGCACTGAAAGTGTTACTAGTACTGTGTGGCATATAGAGCTTAGACTTCTTTCGTTCAGTTATTCCACCATTTTGTGTAAGCAGCAACATCAAGGCCATTTATGCACTTGCACTTGAGTATCTAGTGGCATTTTATCCCATCTGTCTTATTGTAATCACTTATTCATTCATAAAATTTCATGACAACAACTTCAAAGCAATTGTTTGGCTGTGGAAGCCATTTCATAGACACTTTGTTTACTTCAGGAGAAAGTGGGACTCAAAGGCATCAATCATCAATGCTTTTACTACTTTTATACTGCTGTCTTTTTCTAAAATCTTATTTGTATCCTTCACACTGCTACACAGCATCAGTGTTTATCATAATCTTCATGATCATGGCAATCCAAGGTGTGTTTTGTATTATGATCCAACAGTGGAATGTTACACACTGGAGTATTGCATACTTTCAGCTATAGCTATTTGTGTGTTAGTGATATTCATCATTTGTCCAACAATTCTTCTCATTCTGTACCCCACAAGACTGTTCAGAAGGTGTGTCTCATGTTGTGGATTTCGGAGATGGCATGCTCTGCACATGTTTGTGGAATCATTTCAGGGAGAGTATAAGGATGGAACCAATGGTACTCGTGACTTCAGGATGCTTTCTGCATCATTCCTTATCCTCAGGATATCCTATCTTTGTTAATCCCCATCATTCGAATCCACCTACTTCAGTGTATGCGTGTATAACATTTGCAAGTGCTACTGGCTTCTATGCTCTTACAGGGCCATATAGATCAAGTGTTAAGAATAACATTGATATTTGCATCCTACTTTTGCTGGAAGGGCTATCATTTGCATTTTATACTGTAATGTACCGACCAACATCATTAACCTCCAGACGTGCTATTGTAATATTAACACTACTCACAAGTGTTCCACATGTGGTACTGATACTCTATATCTGCAATATGTTGGTCAGAAAAATAGGACTCACACAAAGAACCAGGAAATGAAGATCAAAGAAAGCTGTCTCCTGTATACACGTATGGCTCCATTAACTAATACTGCCACAGTAACTTGTGTTTGTTAACTACAATGCAGTGTAAATTTTTGTTTGTGACTTATACATCACATTTTTTGAGCCTATCTAGTTTTCACAATCAAGTCTGCTCAGTAACCATACATTTTCATACTACGGTAATGACATATTAGGTTTTTAAGTTCTTGTTTGTTGTAAGAACACCCCAGGAAAGCACCTGCAAATGTTTTTCTTTGCTTTTTAGGTTCAAGTTTGTAGTAACAAAATATTGTTATGAAAATATAATTGGCCAATTGTATCATAACTGTAACAAGTTTAACTCTAGCCATATGAGAAAACAATGCTCTTTGAAGCACATAAATATGCCAGTGCTGCTGGTATATCCTGTCACAAATTGAAATGAAATTTATAAAATACAAGTACAATCCTACAAGTACCAAGGGGGTTCACATCTCTTCTGACCTATCCTGAGGTAACCATGTCTCCGATGTATGTCCCAGGGCTAAGAATTGAATGTGCATGTCATATTACCTTATCAAATGTCACGACAAGCCTAACACCTTACATATCTCATGCATGAGTCCACTACTAGAGTATGTTTTTAAGCAAAATGAAGATTCCTCACCTTGCATAGGGCATTGCAGCCCTGGAGTCTGTGCAAAGATGTGCTACTAAAGTGTGTGCAAAGATCTGGGAGGGTGTGGACTATACTCTTTATACTCAACCTAACTCAACTCTGTAAGCAAATAGTCACTCACTGAAACTCTTGTCTTTAACTTAAATAGACTCTGCACAATTACACGTTCCAAGTTCAATCTGCCAGCACCATAAACTATTTTCACTCCTTTTGAACAAAATAACCAATTGAGGCTGATTCATCTACATCTCTTACATCATTTAAAAAAACATAGTATGCTTTTTCACACTAAATAGCACATAAATTTTCCCCTGTTTTTTCTTATGAGTACATGGTCTGTATTAGTACAGCAGATATCCGTGTATCCCATTACATAACTTGAAGTACTACATTGTAGGTTTTATGGAAACAGCTGCATGTGCCAACTTAGTAAGTTGTTAAGCATCTGCTTCCAATATGAGTGCAGGTGAAGAGTTTAGATACAGTGAAGGTTGAGTCAAGTGGCATGCAATAATGTTACACTTACAGGTTACATAACTTGGCTAGCCTCATTCCCAGGCTTCTCTAGAGAGAGAGATTTTCAGAGACCATGATAATAATGAATGTTATGAGCTTGACCAGGGATTAAACCAATCATATTTGTGTTTCATCAAGTACACAGCAGGATGATCACACCAGCTGAAAGCATTGTTGACAGTGAAAACACCAATTTGAAAACACCAATTTGCTGTGGGTAACTACCATTACCCACAGCAAATTATGATAACTTACATCAACCCACTTACCCACAAAAATACTCCCAAATATACAAACCACTGATGTCAGTCAAATTATAGTAGTAAGGGAAAGCAAATGTTAATGCAATAGCTATCCATCAAGTGATGTTTTCTTTTTCAGTATCTAATACATTAAAGCTCAAAGTATTGTCTTTAAGCCATTGACGGTTACTTATACAACCAGTTATAAATAAGTTGGTTGCACACAAAATTAAATAATCAACTTGCAATACCAACCTGGGCAATAACTTACATCAATCCACTTACCCACAAAAATATTCCCAAAAATACAAACCACATGATGATGTCATTGGTAATGGCACTTAGCCTCATTCCCAGGCCCGTTTGAGTGAGAGTGAGTGTGAGAATGTCCTTCGATACAAGAACTGATGAAGCTTTTTGATGCCGAAGATAATACTGAGTGCTTCTCTCTCTGTTTGGGAGTATTTTCTCTCTGCATCTGAGAGGGTTTTGGAAGCATATGCAATGGGTCTTTCACTCCCATCTTCGTACTTGTGGTAGATCACAACTCCTTCCCACTCCACTGGCATCACATGCAAGACTAAGCAGAACATCTGGGTTGAAATGGGCAAGTAGCTACTTCCGTTGATGTCAGAGTTTCTTTGATCTTCAGAAAACTCTCCTGACACTCTTCTAACCAATTCCACTATAGACATCTTTCTTCAGCAGGTTGTTGAGAGGAGAACTGAGATCAGCCAGGCATCGGATAAAACTTTCCATAGTGATTGACCATACCCAGGAATGATTTCAACTCTGTCTGGTAGGTGGGGGATTTCACCTTTAGGATTGCCTCAATTTTCCTCTTTGACGTCTGAATACCTTCTTTGCTGACCACACTGCCCAGGTACTCCACTGAGTCTTGGAAGAAGCAGCATTTGGTTCTTTTAATTATACTGTCTGAGGCTTTGGAACACAGCTTCCAAGTGTTCCAGGTGTTCATCATCATTTCTCCCTGTTACCAAAATGTCGTCTATGTAGCAGACAACTCCAGGTACTTTTGGCAAGATTTGCTCCATTATTGCTGAAAATGGTGGGAGTGGAAGCAACTCCATAGGGTAGTCGGTTAAACCGATAGAGCCTTCGGTGAGTGTTTATCACCAGGTACTGTTTGGACTCGTTTTCAAGCTCAATCTGGAGGTAAGCCTCAGAGAGGTCTAATTTTGTGAACTTTTCTCCTCCATTCAATGCCGCAAATAGCTCTTCAGGTCGAGGCAAAGGGTACTGATTTCCCTCTAGGTATGGGTTCACAGAAGCTTTGTAATCCCCACAGAGTAGAATAGCTCCATTTGGCTTGGGAACTGGAAAAATGAGGGCAGCCCACTGCGCTGTTTGAATCTTCTCTAAGATTCTTGTCTGTCAAGGTCTGCTTTCACCTTCTCTTTTAGAGCTAGGGCAATAGACCTTGGCCTGTGGAATTTTGGAATGGCATTTGTCTCAAGTTCCAAAGCTTGCTCCAAGCAGAAGTGGAAATACGAACCAAAGAAGGTATCCATAGCCTAAAAATCACATTCTGTGTGGGTTCATGACCTTAGCCAAACCCACTTATTAACAATCTTTCAATGGTCAGGGCTCTTTGACCAGCAAATGCTCCACCTGACTGAACACTACCTACAGATCGAGAAATGGTGCTCCTACAAGCGGAGAGGAGTGGTTTCTGTGCCCATTTGTGCTAAAAAGGTGAGAAATGGTCCAGCCAGTGCCGACCAAGGCCGTTCTACATCCAGCCAAGGCTGCTGCCATGTGCACGGCATGTCATAACTATGCCCGCCCACCTCCCAAAATGGATTATTGCGCCAACTGATACTGAACATGCGGCCAAAGTCAGACAACACCAAAAAGCATCATCGGTGGTTAAAGGGTTAATGAGAGAGCAAAACACCCCATAAAGCAGCGATTTAATGATATTCATGAGAACTCTGGGACCGGTAAGGTCAGGCTGTCAAGTAGACATACCAAACAGACTTGGCTCTCACCAGTCTTTGCATGGCTGTTAATGAGTTCATGAGCCACAAGTACGCCCAAATGTAAAGTTAAAGGCAGTTAATGAGATTCATAGCCTTATGATGACATTCATGACACACCAGACATGGGTTACAGAGGCCTAAGGCTAAATTCAAGTTTAGCTTGCCAGCTACTCCAAAACTTATGGTTCCAAATTTCAGCTCTTTTACCTACACTTAACAGTGCCATGAGTTGAATTGGATTAGGAATGCAGGCCAAGGTTCATAATTTGCCTTGTGGGATGTGAGAAAATCTGAAGTATGGTCATGTAAATCAGAGCAAACCACTCATGGAGTCATGCAAAACTAACAGAAATTGACATTAATATTTACAGTTCTGAAGGCTAGTGCCAGAGCAATGCAATCAGCCCGGAAGGAGATGGCTTCCTATTTTTCCAGTGTGTTTTGGCATACATGTAAGTTTGCAACCACTTACTTTTTGACAGCTTATTAGCATCACATCACTTGAAAAGCTCTTCAGGCACTGGGTCACCTTTCATCATCATTAGTCACCACGACCTCCAGCACAGAATTGCCCATCAGTTATACTGAATCAAACTGCAGAGGCTCAAAATCATTGGTCTTTTGTTTTTCGCTGATTTTTTAAAAACCCTCCTCAAATCTCACTGGTGAATTGAATCGGGCTAAACCAAACGTGAAGATCTCATGCTAGACACAAATGGACAAAGAGTCCTTCAGGTTGCTCAAGAGCTTAATTGTCCAGGTCACCAACAACTGGCCAAAAACAGAAGCCTAATCTAACTAATCTATGACATCATCATTTTTGCCAAAGAAATTTGGTTGTTAATGGAACAATTTGGCTACCAATTTGTAGCAGGCAAAAAAAAATTCCGCAGTAGCAGTGGTGTTCTCCACATGCATATCTAATGGCTACAATTTACAGTTTCTTAATTTTACAACTATAGTTGTGAAAGATTTATTGCCCTGTACAGTTGCAGAGACAATGATACGACTGCATGAAACATGAGAGAGTGTAGAGAGATCTAGTTGCAACTGCATGAAATCTAATTCAAAAAAAAGAGAGACAAAGAAGACAGAGTTGACCAACAATCTAAACAAAAGGGGTGAAGTTTAGCAATGGAAATGTCCACATTTGTAAGAAGATGCCTGCAGTTCAATATGTGGGTTGAACAGTTGATGGCTAGCTATCTTGCTTACATGGAAAAGTCTTGAGTTGTGCCACTTTGATTGCTGCACAGGAAAGAGGAGTTTCATTGTTTGAAGAGCATCTGCTAAGAGGTATAGTGATCAACGACTCAATTTCTAGGATGCAGTAGGTGATGTTCCTGGTATCTGTGTATGATGTCACTGAATAGACTATTGTAGAGCTGCTTTTGCTGTTGTTGTTTTTCAGTTGGTTGGTACCATGCAATTATACACATTTGTGAGTCCATTAGCAACACAATTTCAAGTGTCAAAGTGATGTATAGCTGGTATGTAGGTGAGTTTTCACACGCCAGTTTGCCTGGCAAAACTATGAAGAGATAGTTGGGAGCCTGGAGGGCTTCCCATGTTGCTATATACTATGCAGCCTGGGGTGCAATTATGTCTCCAGGAGAACCCAATGCTTGTCTAGAAAAAGAACTGTGGTAAGGTATAAGGGTTGCCACACTAAACACTCTTTGCAGATTGACTCAAATACAGCTAGATTTAAGGGAGTTGGAAATTTGTCCAATACAGCCTATATAGACCCCCTAGCTGCTGCATGCTTACACATGCAGCCACACACAACTTCCAATAGCGTGCTACAGCCCCACTTCACTTTGTACTTGGGTTAAAAGTTATCAAACCCACATGTAGATTTTTTTCAATGAATGTTATTTTACATACCATTTTTCAGACATACTGAATTTGATTCTAGGCATGAATGGTAGTTATAGTTCACTCATTACATTGCCAGCAGGCAGAACCTTGCTGATTTAAACACTCTATGAAACTGTGCATGTTCAGGCAACCTATCTATAATTTTAGCTAAACTAGCTACATGAGCAAAAACACCACAATAAGGGCGACAAAAAATATGACAGTCGGTGTAAATTTGGAACTTTAATTTTAAATTACACACTTAACATGTTTAATATTTTTAGCTACTTCCAGTCTGTGAAACCATTTAAAACTCAAAATGATATTCACTCCTCATAGTTTATTTTTATGGGCACAAGTACCATATTAGTGTACCGGTACTTTCACTATTCTTGTGGCTTTGCATTATGTATAAAGTTTCATAGAAAAATAAATAAATAAAAAAATGAGTAATAGAATGTCCACCACCATGTACATTTTGGCAATTTATCAGTAGTCAGTGAGTAGTTGATGTTGACCTTACACTATGGGCCTTTATCTGACTTAAAACTTCCTCCCCATAAGTTGTAAAGTGAGAGTGGATTCTCCTTATTTAATTTTGGAAAGTGTGTCTACAAAATCATAGCAAACTCACACTAATACAACAAGCTAAAACTTGAAATAAGTATTACATACTCAAATACTGTGTTGTGTAACAGCAAAAGGACACTCTGATTTAATAAGCATGTGTAACAAACAACCTGAGAAATGTGTGACAACAGATACTATGAAGACATGCATGGCAGAACTTTAGCAAGAAAGCGTGCTGTAACTTTATTGTATCTTTAACAGGTTAGCATCAGTTCAATCGATGGTATGAAAGTAAATCGAGTGGAGACCGCAGCTCGTGAAGATTAACTTCAGTACGTGTAACCGATGGAGTAACCCTGGGTTGATGGCATGAGTTTCCTGGATTTTCATTGTTATTGTTTATGTGGCACTTATTTCCACATTGTAACTGATTACCACGCTGTATGTACTGCACCTTTGATTTGATTCGTATGTAGATGTGGTAGGTGATGATCCCCACAAAGGTGAGGAATGCTATGCCAACTGAGGTGTATGCAACAGCAGCCTGGCTTCCACCAGACTGGTTCACATGGTAGGTAGCAGCAGCAAGCATACCAAGGTTGAGAATGAATGACACCTCGAGAGCATTCAAATACCAATTTTTATAGACCTTCCCAAGCAATACAAACCCCACAAAAATGCCCAAGGTAGCTGAAGAAATGACAAGAAGGTTAACACTGTCATCTCCACTAATATTGAAGGCAAAGACAAGAAACAAAGCACAGCGAAGGAAAAGCAACAACCCAATCCAATATCGATGTTTCGGCTTATAAGGTGCATGGTAGGTATCGAGAATTGCTTTTACTTTGAGATTCCTAATCCAGGTTAAAAGGCAAAGGTGTGACTTGGACTGTAGCCACTGACCTAGAAAAAGCAGCAAAGTGTATGGGAGGAAAAGAAGAATCAAGAAGAGCAGTGCTACCAATACAAGAGGGATGTACTTTGCAAAGGAAGCATTTGCATCATGCATCCAAACTACTACACTATTGTGTGGGTAGTGGAGAATGGTGATTGAGAGTGCAGCTATAATAGTGCGTAGAAGTTTTGCATAAGATAAAAGAAAAAGGGTCGCCAGGACAGGAACTGGACTTGAGCCAAGAAGCTTTGTCACTAGTACAGAGTGGTTACTGACATAAACCAGGAATCCTACTATCACCCAAATATAGACAGGGAACACAAACTCCAGCCATGTTTTGGCATATGCATCCATCCCACTATAGAAGCAGGTTTGAATGCCGAGGTCCAGGTTTAGCCAGGATAAGAAGATACTTGCTGGGTTGTTAGAGGACTGTGGGAAGAAGATGTGATGGTTTGCCGCAACCATGTTTGCATAAAAGATCAGTCCGTGGAGAGTCCCAGCAGCTACTGTGAGATGGAGGAGGAAGAGCAAGATGACTAGAAGTACACCAGCTACTGCAAATGGAACAAGCAGAGCCAAGTAATTGTTACTGCATTTCTTGCATTGGGAGCTGCCAAGGACAAGACTAAGTCCTTCCATGCACCTCCCACACAGTACACCAGAACGGTTATGATTGCATTGCTTTTCAGGATTGTTCAAGTTGATGTACTTGCTCTCACTGGTGCAATAGTCAAGTGGACAGTAACGGTGATGGATAAACCCTTCTAGGGTTCCATTGCTAAAAGATACACCCAACCAGAATGCTCTAGTAGCATTTCGCAGTATAGCTTTTCTGTCTATATCACAAGTGTTTGTGTACTGCCAGATTCTGTGGTCACAGATACACTCACCACTGAAGTTAGACTGCTCAAATCCAATAGGGCAATTCTCAAATGTGATGTTCACAGTAAGATCTATTGTATTTCCTGATCTATTGCTGGGTTGAAGCTCTAGTTGGATGAAAATGCTCTTTGGTGTTACAGTGTAGTTCCTGCTGGTACAGTTGCTTCCCGTCTCATATGAGATTGTTTCCAACAAAGTCAAATTATGACCCAAACGGACATTGGTGTGAATAAATGTTGGAATTGCTAAACCAGATTGATCAATAGCAACTACAGACACCACAACCTGTTGTCCTGGGTAGATGCTTCTTGACGTTGTTGTGTTGCTACAGCTCAGTCCACTCATGTTACAGAAGCAAACTTGTGTAGGGTCAGATGAAATAGAGTAACCCATGTCATCCTTATTTTGAATTTGTAGAATTGACACGCTAAAGAACTCCAGTGCACTGGTGTTTCTATCTAACGACAAGTTACACTTCTCCAGCAAACCGCCATAGAGAACACTTCCTCTTATTCTAGCAGAGTTGTTCACAAAAACTAGAGGGGCTGTGGGGAGCTCAAGAGATTGCACTTTCCCAAGTATGTGAAAGAAACACTTGCTTCGGAAGGGTACATGTTGCTGGAAAAGGAGCTGGCCTGGTCCAAGTACATCTGCGACATATATTGCACCACCAAACTCAGTTGCACTATTGTCTTGGAAGTGTACACGTGCTGTTTGGAATAGGCTAAAGTTGGAATAAAGATCAAAATATTGTGCTCCACCTCGATTTGCAGTGTTGTTGAGAAAACTAATGACAGAGATAGTTGAAAGATCATTGCAGACTGACCTGCAGTTGATGCAAGGTGGTGATACCAATGCATGATGGCTGAATCCATGGTGTATAAATGTGAGGTTACTGCTCTCAGTGTGGACTCCACCACCATATTCTGCTGAATTATTCACAAAGGAGCTACCACCTTGAAAGATTAGAGTAGTGAAAGATGTGTGAATTGCAGCACCTTTCCTTCCTGCAGAGTTGGCTACAAACATATCCCTGCCATTGAATTTCACTAAACAGTTTCTTGCATCAATTCCTCCACCTTCTGCATATGCCTTGTTATTCATGAAGCAGTTACTACCATCACTGTCTACTGTGCTGTCACCAATGTACATCCCCCCACCACTAACTGCTGAGTTTTTCTTGAAGCTTGTTGAGCCATTTAAATGTAGACAGCTCCATACTACTGTAAAGCCTCCTCCATGATTACTGGCAGAATTATCAGTGAATGTGTTTTCACCAGAGAAGTTCGCAGTACAATTGAATGTATAAAGTCCTCCACCTACCACAGCCTTGTTAAAGTTGAACATGGTTTGTCCAGCAAGGATGAAGCTACTTTGGAATGCAGAGATACCTCCACCAGTGTCTCCAGCTGAATTGCCCTGGTAGTTGCTCAATCCAAGAAGATTGACTGTGCAGTCATCCCTGGTGTAGATTCCTCCTCCATCTCTTGTTGCATGATTTGCAGTTATAAAGCTTATTCCAAGAAACATCAAAGCGCTTCTTGCAGCGTATATACCACCACCAGTATGCTTAGCAAAATTTTGTCTGAATGCACTGGAAATGCTGAATTTGAAGGTACTATTGTCAGCAAAAATTGCACCACCAAACACTGCAATGTTATGTTTGAAATTGCAACTATTTGTCACACTCACATCACTCCATCGTGCATGGATCCCTCCACCAGTTGTTGCTGAGTTAGAATCAAAGATATTGTTACCAGTTAGACTGGTTGTACCAGCATACGTAAAGATTGCTCCTCCCTCATAGCTTGCAGTACACTCCATAAAGTAGTTGGATCCATTCAATGCTAGTATGCTGTTATCCAACCAGATTCCTCCTCCACTGACATGTGCTCTGTTGCCAATGAAAGTGCTTATTCCATTTAAGTTTAAAATACCATTGGCTGTGGCATATATTCCCCCTCCTTCTCCAGCTAAATTGGCAATGAACGTGTTGTTTCCAGCTACAATCAGAGGAGACCTTCTTATGTAGAACCCTCCACCATAATGAGTGGCAACATTCTTTTCAACAGTGTTATGCCCTTCTATGGTAAAAGTGTTATTGTCCAAGTAGATCCCTCCACCTAGTTGAGCTGTGTTATTTCTAACTGTGATATTTCCATTGAAGGTCAGGCTGCTGCCATCTATATATATTCCTCCTCCATCCAGTTGAGCTACATTACCACTGAGCATACCAGTGCCATTGAAGGTGATCTTAGCTTCTTGTGCGTAGATACCTCCACCCCTAAATCCTGCCCAGTTTGCAGTAAAGGTGTTGTCTCCAGGAAAGCTAAGAGAGGCTCTGGGTGCATACAGCCCTCCGCCAAAGTGTATTGCCCTGTTTAACCAGAAGACATTGGCACCACTGAAATTCACTTGGTTTTCTTTAGTGTAGATTGCACCACCAACAATCGCCAAGCAATTTATAAAGGTGCTATTTCCTTCCAAGTTCAGATAGCTATTAACAAAAACACCGCCTCCATTAACAGCTGAATTACTCCTAAACATGGTGTTCCCACTGATGGTCACATTGCAATAGGACCGTGCACAAATTCCTCCACCATCTCTCTCAGCTGAGTTACCACTGAAAGTGGTGTTTCCACTGATGATCACATTGCTATTAGACTCTGAATAGACTCCTCCACCACTACCACTAGCTTTGTTACCAATGAAAGTGGTGCTTCCATTGATAATTCCATTGCTATCAAAATTTGCATAGATTCCTCCACCATGCCTGCTAACTGAGTTGTCAATGAAAGTGGTGTTTCCACTGATGTCCACACTGCTATTGGCCACAGCAAAGATTCCTCCACCATGCCTAGCTGAGTTATTGATGAAAAAGGTGTTCCCGCTGACATGAATATTGCAAATGGATTCTGCACTGAACTGGCTATGAGGCCATGAACAGACCCCTCCACCATTATTGCTAGCATTGTTACCAATGAAGGTGATGTTTCCACTGATGTTAACACCATTATTGGACCAAGAATAAACTCCTCCACCATTATAAGCTGAGTTGGCAGTGAAAGTGGTGGCTCCACTGATGTTTAAAATGTTATAAGACCATGCACAAATTCCTCCACCATTATAAGCTGAGTTAGTATTAAAAGTGGCGTTTTCACCGATATTCACATTGTTAGTGAATCCTATGAAAACTCCTCCACCACATCCAAAAGCTGAGTTACTATTGAAAGTGGTGCTTCCGCAGATGTTCACAATGCTATAGCCATCTAAACAGATCCCACCACCATAATTTGCTGAGTTATCAATGATAGTGGTGATACCACTGATGTGGGCATTGCTATTTTCTCCAATAAAAATCCCTCCACCATGACCATCTGAGTCACCATAAAATTCTCCAACATCAGTACCACTCACTGAGTTACGAATAAAGGTGGTGTTCCCAGTGATAAGTATGTGACTATTGCCCTGTACATAAACTCCTCCACCACCGTCACTAGCTGAGTTGTCAGTGAAAGTCCCACTGATGTACAAATTACTATAAGACTTAGCATAGACTCCTCCACCATTCCTTCCAGCTGAATTATAAATGAATTTAGTGTTCTCACTGAATCCTAAATTGCTATAAGACACTGCAAAGACTCCTCCCCCATCCATTCTAGCTGAGTTACCAATGAACATTCCACTGATGTTCATGTTGCTATTGAATCTTGCATAAACTCCTCCACCATCAATTCCAGCTGAGTTACCAATAAATTTGGTGTTTGCATCAATGTTTACATTGCAACTTGGCCATGCATAGATTCCTCCACCATAATCACTTGCTGAGTTATTAAGGAAAGTCGCGTTCCCACTGATGTTCACATTGCTACTGGTCTGTGCATAGATTCCTCCACCACCATCAGCTGAGTTACCGATGAAACTGCTGCTGCCAGTGAAAGTAAGATTACTTCTTTCAGCAAAAACACCACCTCCAAAGCAAGTGGGGCTCCAAGAACACCTTCCATATGAGCACGTCCAACAATCAAGATTATTATTATTGTGTAAGAAGTTGTTGTTTCCTCTCAGAAGCACATGACTGTTGACCACTCCAAGTGCACTACCAGTGCTATTCTTGAAGGTACAGTCGACAATCTCAATCATCTGAATTGATTTAAGATACAGTCCATAGTAGGTTAGTAAATGTTTATTGTCAGCTTGAACCATACGAGATCTGGAGCACAGTACAAAAGTTAAGCCATTCATCTTTAATAGCCTGATATCCCCAAAGGTGAACCCAACCTTGGAGCTGCAGACAACCGTAGTTGGTACTACTTTGCACTGGTGTTACCAAGGATTTCCAATCGGTGAATATTTGTTATGGTTACATTCACTTTGACAGTGTGATTACCTGGCGAGAATAGCAGAGTGAGATTTGAATCATTGAAATATTGTCCAGGGTCTTGTGCATACTCAGAGAGGGTGTGGCAGGGGGCTGTAGGGCAGGATGTGATAGCTGATGTTGGTCTCACATGGAGGGTTTCTCCATAGGTCAGTGAGGGGAAGGCCAGTAGAACCACAGTCAGGCTCAGGGTGAGCACCCCCTGGTGGGAAACCATTGTGGGGAAGCTATTGATGAAGACAGAAAAGAGGTACTGACGGCAATTGTCTCACACTCATAGTACAGCTAGCTTAGCTAGTAGTGTAGCTAGAATAGCAAATCAAAGTGACAGTCTAGCTATAGCTAGTTAGCAATAGTGGCTGTCAATGAAAGAGTGACCCTGGCAGTCAGAGTAGGAGTATCATTACAGTGGAGAAGCTCTTCAATCTGGACACCCTTGGGACCAAAATACATTGAGGTGTCCTTAGGAGATGTTGTGTATTTATTAGTCAAGACTTGTTCAAATGTCCTCATTAGTGTCATAATATTAATACATGACTGTACATTGCATTGTAACCAGTCTGAGTATTTGCTAAAGTAGTGCCAACATCTTCCTTCACAAACCTATCTGCAATGTTGCAGCAGTTTAAAACAGGGCAGAGGATGATAAGAGCGACATAAATGTGTCTTCATGTGCTGCCATCTTTTGACTCGTAATAGCCATGCTCCAGTGCGTGCGTGCAGGCGAAGTTTTTTGTGGTTTACATGACTCCCACGTTCGCATAATTTGCCCTATCTGTGACGTCACTCATGTGAGAAAATGTACCAGGCCCTCTCCTGCTTTACTGTACTGCAAGCGACGGGAAGCTGGGTGAGGGCCTGAGAACGAGGCTAGCCAACCATCACATTCAACGAGCTAGAAAATCCTTTTAGTGTGTTCTTTCGAGCATAACTGCACCACAAGTGGAAAGAAAATGGTGATTGGAGTGCAGTTGGTAACTGCATCCCAAGTGCAAAGTATCGGGTGTAGGTGGCAGGCCATTTCGTCCTGCCCATAACAGACCGTTGAGCAGATCCACTAGAGGCACACACTTCCAGGTGCATGGTGAGCAAGCAGCAAGGGCATAAACTTTGACTAAGAGAAAGCCACTAACTACACATAGTGTGGAAGACTGGCTAGAGGACAAAAGTGGAACAGGGGGTTGGAGTTCGGTGCACAATCCAGGTTCTAACATTAAGCATAGTGATTGAGTGTATATAGAGTGCAGTGAAGCTTACTTGGTATTGCAATGTAGAAGAGGGGTGCTAATAGGTGGTAATTGAAGCCATGTAGAGGCAAGACGATACAAAGGCAGCCAACTTTCTGGGCAGAAGATGGCCATGCTACTGTTGTATGCATCTATATCTTAATTGTATAGAAAATAAGAACGCCACACAAATGCTACTGAGAGACATCAGTCAGTGTTGTAAGGAAGCGCTGTTACCATCAAAAGCACTGTGGAGGCATGGGATGTACTGTAGTGCAGCAAGCCTGTAGCGAAGTGCACACTTCATTCGAGTATCAAAGTGACTTGTAGCTCAGTGTGGCTGTACTGTATCGGTAGTTTGCTACCAGAAAGTTGTAGCTAATAGACCTAGCTTGTTAACAGTGTACCTACTTTAGTTATTATACAAGGCTCCAGAGCTGCAAGTTAGGATGAAGTTTAGTGTAGTCACTGAAGTGTCAACATTTTTGATCATAACTCAGGTTAGCAGTGGTGTAAAAAAAATTGTATATTCTCATTTTTAGCAAATGTAAGTAACTTCATGCTAAGATAGGTAGTTTGGGCACTGTAAAATCCTGTGTCACCATAGGTCCCATTTTATGATGGCAAATGTTTGGCCCTGTATAGTCTCCATGGATTACCTCTCAGGCTTAGGACTTTAACTGAAAATTCTTCAATGATAACTGTATCGAGCTGTGGTGTCAAACTTCAGTAAGTCCTCTCAGGCTTGGAAAGACAGGCTAAAACACTGGGCATATACATGCACTTTTGTGGCTTTTTTATTCTTTCAACTTGTGGTGTAATAAGTGTTGGAGGATTTCTTCAAAGTCCCGCCCAGCCACATGAAAGTGCCACCAGACCACTACAAAGGGCCACAGGCCACATCAAAGGGGCACACCGCCCTTGTTGATTCCGGTTGCTGCCATGGGAAAGTGTAAACAAGCCAATGAATTTCAATCGCGCCATTATGGTCACCCAGCATCATTAATTATTCGTAAGCAGAATCGGCCGGCCCGATTTGCGATACAAGGTTGTCCTACCTTAAGGCTGGACTCTTAAGTTAAGGCCATATAAAGGACACACACCAGGACTCTTAAGACATGTCTCAACACATACAAATCTCATCACAGGACAAGGCCCAACACCAAGAAACTTGAAATAAAATGGTGGCCACTAACTTGAGGATTGTGTCAGATGTAGCAGAGTTTATGTGTGAACTCAGGTTCTGGAATGCATGCATGTAGTTTTGCTTTGTGAGAGTATTCAACCATAACACTTCTTCTATGTTGATTATCACGGCGTATGGTAGTACGCTATATGTAGGAATGGCTTGGAAATGAAATGGTAGCCACATTAAAAGTGCACAAATGACATGCTCCAAAATGTGCGTGTTAGATTAGCGCCTCTATTAACAATATCAGTCATTATCAAGTGCTTTCATGAGCAACAGGATAGTTGAGTTTGCTGGAAAGCATCCTAAAGTACCAGACCGGCGGCAAGTCACTAAAACAGGTAAATTGTATGTCTTCTTCTTCCTTCCACCAGGATAGTACGATAATGGCTGAAGCTATTAGAACGATTCAAACACTAAAAACAAGATAAATCGGTGGGTGTAGCACTCACCACTTATTCTCACAGGTCTTGAACTAGTAGGTGATTCTCAGCTAATGCCATACTTATGCTTGCTGCTACATGCCATTTTGTTAGTGATTATGCCACTGGAAGCTCAACTGAGCACGTGTTTAGATAGCTTACCATGATGAGAAGGCAGCAGCTGACACAAAGTATACGTGAAGACTGCAACAGCCAAGGTCATGCGGTATAATGCAAAACATAACAGAGGGATATGCGCATGTTCAAAGAGTATATAGGCTATGTTTTGCTAGGGCTGCTGTAAATGAAAATGTATGTATGTGAGGATTCCACACAACTGACCATGCGCAGTTTGCAAGGGCGGCAGTTTCTACTTCCATAGAGAAGTTTGATGATTGGATTTACAATTTCACTTGAAAGCATTTGAATTTATGACAACTGTATTTGCCTCTTTGGAACAACAATTAAAGTTCTATACTTTCGTGCTTCAAAGATTCCCCTCTCATCCACATCAACGAGGCACTCAGCACTGCTCACTCCACATCAACGAGGCACTCAGCACTGCTCACTCCTCATCAATGAGGCACTCAGCACTGCTCACTTCACAGCCTTCCACATACAAGACAACCCATATCTGCCATGTTCAGCAGCAATAAAAGTTCAGAAAATAACTCACACTCCAACATACCATACAGATTACAGACTCGGCATTTCTCATGCACTCCACAGCCTGTGCATACAAGACAGACCATGGATATCTGCCGTACTCAGTAGCAATTTAAGTTGCAGCCACACACATCTCCATGCACATCAACATGCACTACACACTCAGCACTACCCACCCCACTGCCTTCCACAACCACCCTATGTACACATGGCATAGTTGGCAAAATGCCACAAGCTGTAGGGATGATGTGAAAGGATTGCGGTGTCATGTAGTTGTTGAGGGTTCTATCCCTACTTGCAGAAATCTTTTATGTGACACAATAGCCAGCTTGTGTACTGTACGATTAGTTTTCCTAAAACTTATGAAAGGCTACTTTATCTTCATCATAACAGCCATTGATGGTACAATGACCTGTTTATGCACACATCAAGCTTTTCTATAACAATTTACAGCCTTACTTTTCTCCTGGGGTAAATGATAGCATTTAAGAGACAAAAACAGTTTATCAGTTAATCTATATATGCACACTCAACTTAAAACATTTGATTGTCCACTCCTCCACATAGCCCAGTTAGAGTGCACTGCTATGATGATGGGTGGGGTAGTCTACTCCATAGTGTAGCTTCGTTAAGTGGCTTTGGAAACCTTTAGCTCAAGTGAACTTGTAGCTTGCACATAGTGTGGACTTTAGGATAGTGATTGAAGTTGCTATTCGTGTAATGAGGACATATATTATGTAAAAGTCCTAACTATCTCATTTAGAAACTGTGGCAGTGCAGAGGGGAAACTCAGTGCCAAGTGCTGGGAACAATTGGAATAGAGCATCACCCCATAAATTTAGACTTGGTTTCCTTTATGCACATTGCTCCCTTGTTCTTTTGTGTTTTGTTGTATGTTTTACTACCATTTCTGTATTGTTTTATTTATGAGTATTCAACGCATACAAAGGTTTACACAATGTGTAGTACAGCTTAATGGACACCCCTCAAGAGCAGACACCCACGATATAACAGACAATTCTGAAAGTCCCAACTGCTTCTCAATAGACTTCAATACATTAGAAACTCCTGATAGCGGACGCCCCACTTCTCTGTATAACGGACACTTATTGTGCTCCCAATTTTACACAAACATAACCACTCCGATTTAGTGGACACTCATCAATCTTTTCAACAAGATAGTCTACCATCACTGCTGGAGTTAACAACCTGACATTAGATTACAGCTGTTACTGAGAGTACTAGCCTCTGCTTAGCGTTCCCTGCCAGCATACAGTAAGGGAAAGCGTACCCAAGTTTTACTCAACAGCCCAATTATGCATAACACGCCTACTGGAAATATACTCTGTGTTAGGAGCACCTTGCTCTAAAGGACAAAACAGGGATAATAAGCACCCAAACAAAATAGGTACCCCACATAAAATGCACCCATTACGCACAAACAGAAGTGAATTGCTGATTCGACTTTCAAATGTAGCGGCTAATTTTCACTGGTATATTTATCTCTGATTGTAAGGGATACAGGAGGAAAGCTAACATATAGGTAGTCTCGTCCCCAGACCCCACCCTCTAACGAGGAGAAACGGTCTGGTGAACCAAGTCGAATTTCTTGGGCTTGCGCACACTTTTGTGACAATGTAACCTAGCAACGATCAAAACATTTAACGGCCAACTCGCTCAAAAAAGGTACGGATACTCGAATGGAGATGAACAAATTTTACTGTTGTAAGGGAAGTGCAACGTAATAATTACCGATCTCGCAATCTCATTGGTCATTACCCGTTTGGGGTAATAAGCCCAAGAAATTCAACTTCATTCACCAGACCGTTTCTCGCCGGGAGGCACGCGCAGGCGGGGCACGAGACTAACATATAGGCAAGGACTCTTGATAAAAAAAAAATCGCAGAATTAGCCAATGCCTCTCAGGGATTTGTTAGTTTCAAGTGCTTTACTTTGGTGGGTGGAGATTGGCAATGATTGATCGAGTGCCGTCTGTATCCTGGGTTCTATAAAAGCTACAAACGTGACAAGAAATAGCAGGAAGATAAATTCCAGGCCTATTGTATATCTCAACTAGTATGTCCCCCTACAACTGTACCTTGCTATGACATCAACATATAAAAACAAGTTTGACAGACTGCTACCCCAGTCAGAGCAGATGTTGGCAGATGGTTCTATTGCTTGTAAGGGCTTCTATATGATATGTTGTCGGGAGCCATGATATAGAATCCAAAATCTCATATAGTTATGATTCATGGAGGGGTGACCTTCAAAGGACGTAAAGCAGATGCTGTTCCTTCTTTTTATAGCACCACTGCTTGTACATGACACTTAAAACGACATTATGAAACACTCACTTCCTAATTAGCATAAGAATGTAGTATAGAATAGATGAGTAGATGAGGCAAACAAATAGAGCCCGGTCACTTGTGTCACTGAAAGCAACAGTAGATAATACAGTGCTTGTGTGTGAAAAGGAACATTTATACAACTTGTCTTTTATAGAGAAATTTCAAGTTGATCAAAAGGGACATTTAACTGATCATAAATGCTGGACAAAAGTTCCAGTGAAGTATAAATGAACTAGCATATAAGCAAACATTATCGTTCATGCTGACATTCAACAATACCCTCAGTATGACCTACCATTCAAGATATGTGGACTTATGCTTTCGAAGCGGTTATTTGTGACGGTCTGTAAATCTTCAGGTAGAGTAAACAGTTGATCGGCTGTCCTGTTTGTGCGCCTCTAAGGACGTCGTCAACGTAGGTTCCATGACTTCCATCAACGTTTTGATGATGTCATAATGACGTAATTTGATACACCAACGGCGTTTGGAGAGAGTACACCAGGGCCTAAAATAAGGGGGTAACACTGCCCATTTGTGCAGTGATTAAGCTAGTTTAGCAGAACATCCGAGATTGGAGGGGCTGAAATCCACAGCTAGACAACTGGATAACATAAGTTAAGGTGCCTAGTAATTTCACGATGAATTATCTAAAATGTCACATCTCACTAGTTGTAGCTACACTCGCTTTAATATTCATACTGCATGGCGAATATTGCTTGTGCATGAGACTTGGTAGGTCTGGGATACATCATTGCTAGACAACGGCAGGGGACAGGAGCTACTGGTGAAGGAGGCCCTGCGCATTTAGATGGCACCCTCGGAGTGCTTAAACCGAGAAGGACTGATTGATGGACTGCAGTGGTGAGAAGGCAGGAAGGAAGGATCAATCCTTTGATGTGTATATTGTTGTTTCTAGCAGAAAGGTAGATGATGATGTCACGTATTTGAAGATGGCATTTTGTAATAAGCGCTACTCATTCCATACTTGAGGTATGCATTGTGTGGGTGATGTGGCGGTGGTAGGGCAGGTAGGGCAAGTGCCCTACCAATATTTTAGCTGACATTCGCCATTTTAATTAGTGGATTTAATAAAGAATACTTAGTAAAACGTAATAATCATTATTATTATTAGTTTTTATTACTTGTTAGCACGCGTGGAAAGTGCAGCTGCTACTGAACTATATATCATCGCGCCTCACAGTCACTGACAGCCTGAACCAGCCCCTACCAGCTACTGAACTCGATTCACACTGAACCAGCTACAGTACTAAATTATGAATAATTAATGAGGCCAAATTTTCCGGCGCGCGTACTCCCGACGCCCCTGAAATATACGTTCTATCGTGTAGTTGTTATTGATTCAATTCTTGTAAAAACCACCACTGACAGTTCTTGTAAACCCCACCACTGATACTGATGACAATTCTTGTAAACCCCACCACTGATGACAATTTTTGTAAACCCCACCACTGATGACAATTTTTGTAAACCCCACCACTGATGACAATTTTTGTAAACCCCACCACTGATAACAATTTTTGTAAACCTCACCACTGATAACATTTTTTGTAAACCTCACCACTGATAACATTTTTTTTTCTAAACACTTTTATGCAGAAGCAAGGGCACAGTCAAAACAGCAAATCAATGCTAGTGATACTGGACTGACCAGGAAATAAGAAGATATGAGAAAAAAGTACTGAATTAATTAATCACATGTGCACGCAGAGCAAGGTAAAAAATCAGATAAAATTGATAAAAAACACATCATAGAGAGAATGATGGTAGTTGCAACAAAGCAGCCTTAAATGAACAAGAAGATGCTAAACTGACCACTTCCTCAGGGAGGCTGTTCCACAAATTACAAAACAGATACAAAAAAGGATGATTCATTATGGCAAAAGGAACATGAACTGTGGAGGGAGGTAGGTCCTAGGATTAGGATAAGGAGGGGCAGAAAAATATGATGATGTAGAAATGATGGATTTGTTTCTGATTATGCGCCTGCATATAGCAGAACTTTCTGCCCAGAACAGTGGGAGCAGAGGGTAGGCCAGTTCAAATCTGAGATGACTAAGAGTTGAGGGGACTGCCATCGCTTCATGCACCATTTTGTTGCAAACCCCTCTAAACTATCTGGGGGAGAGGATGGAGTTTATGATGAGATGGTACAGGAGCCTATTGTGAACAATACCTTCAAGCAACTGGAGGGTAATGATAGTAGGGAAATAGCTCTATAATTAGAGACTGAGCCTTTAGCCCCAGATTTGAAGACAGGGGTGATGTTCGAGGTCTTCCAGTCTGTGGGGAAGTGGCCAGTTGACAGATTGAATCGTTTGTGGAGTGAAGATGATATTGAGAATGCCATGTTTTTGAGTGTGTGGGAAGCTATTCCATCAGGGCCAGTGGAAGTCTTAACCTTGAGGGGACTCAGCAATGTCTCAACTTCCACCTGTGTGCATTCGATAGTTGACAGGTTGGGGTAAGAGCTAAGGGGGTAGGCGGGGAAAATATGGAGGTTTGACTTGGTGGAATAGAGAAGGAGCTAGAGAAGTAGGAGTTTAGTAAGTTGGCATTTATAGCTGTTGGGGACTTGGCTGAGATGGTACCATATGTAAGAGTGTGCATGGGGAATGCATGCATTCATGATTTGGCATCAGAGAATGGTAGTCAGACCAGAACTGCTTGGGAGATCGGATCAAGGAGGACATAGACATGAAGAATGAGTGTTTGGCCTTGCAAACTGTGGAAACAGCCACATTCCTGAAGTGACAGTACTTTCTGCAGATGGTTTCAGAGTTGGTTGTTTTGACAAGCCGATGGAAGTAGTCTCGCTTCCTCAGTAGTCGGATAATGTCTGTATTTAGCCAGGGGAGAGACTTCCTGATGGTGACAACTCTTGATGGAATGCAGCTGGACATAACCGAAAGGAACTGAGACTTCCAGACTGCATTGACATCAGGTTCAGGGAAAGTTTCAGCATGGAGTCTGTGGGCGAGTTGCTCATTAGTCTTCTCCCAGTTGGACAGGTAGGTACAAAACCTGGACTCTGGATTGGACCATGGACTGGACTAAGGACTGGATTATGGACTTGATTCTGGACTTGATTTTAGACTGGAAAGCAGAACCTACGAACTAACCTCACATTTCCAGGCCTTCCCACCATCCACTTTTTGATCACTTGCAGTCTTGTGCCAAACGTAGTGAGTGTTTATGGTCTAGACAATGCGTTGGGAGATAGAACAAGAGGCTGAGGTGGTGTATAGGAATTGTACCCATCAGCTGAAGTCACTGAGGCTTCCAGCCTGGCTGTTGCAAGGCTTGCTTCTACTTCTCCGCTGTGAGTCCAGTGGCTCAGTGGTGCATCTGACTAGTATTCACAAGGACCCAAGTTCGACTGCCAGCTGGATCTCTGTAGATTTTCTTGCCCACTAAAGCTTATAATTTACCTCCTATGAGTCGTTGCCAACCAGCTGAGCTGGGAGGTTGTATGAGCAGAGTGATGGCTTAAACCATCCAGCCAGTCTTGTTGCACAAATGTCCGTTTCTACTGTTCATTGGGCAATTCAGCATTCATAGTCGAGTCCGAAATCGAGTCCATAATCCAGTCCATATTCCAGTCCACGGTCCAGTCCAGAGTCCAGAGTCCAGGTTTTGTACCTACCCCAGTCGGAGTGCGAATCCTCAGGGAGAAGGGGAGGGGCGATTTTCGAATTTGGACGCTGTTTTTACGGAAATACGTATACTTCCGTGTTATCAGGCTTGACTTTAACCCCTACTGTACGCTTGCCTGTTTGCATGATTATACCGCAGATGTGCTTGCACACACACATGGAAACGTGGAAAGCTCTACTATGGTAGCTACCTCCACACGCTTTGAATGGTAGCAGACCGCGCCTCGTGGAGAGGTGAGCAACTGGGCATAAAAATTTACTCACTACTGGATCTCCAACATAGCAGTGCTGCCAGTGCTGTCCTCCAGTGCCTGATTTGATAAATGCCGGATCACCCCTCCTTCTCATCTCTGCGATCAACGTCATTCCCAGCATTGTAGTCCTGACAACTGTACTAGAATTCTCATGTTGATGATCTGTACTGTATTAAGTGTAAGTTGCAAATTCTCATAATAGATCTAATGTATGGTGGTAGCTAAATTCTGCAGTGTTGCTGTACTCAAATCACTGTAGGAGGGGTACAAGTACTCTGTCACTGGCATCAACCTTTCACTAGTACTATTGTTGGTGGTCTTGAAAGGTATAATAAAGGGATCATACATGTGCGAAAGTTTGATTGTTACGACATCTTACCAGCATTGAAGCAAGAAGTAGAGTTTGATGCTGATGAGTTCCATCTTGCATTAGTTTGATGAGCAAGGCTGATGCACAGTAAGCTGTAGCTCTCTCCAGGCTTGGTGTGCAATAGCTATTCAATGATTTTTTCATTTCTTCCAAATTGTACGTACCCCTTAACTGCAGTACGGCCAAGTTTCAGCACATCAACCTCGAAATAAATTCTGCTACAGAAGCCACAGGTTCTTCTTTGAGAGCTTCCCATTTGTTAACCTAGTATTGAGATAGTGATTTACCCTTGTAGTAAGTCGAATATTCAGTGTGAGCGAAGTTAAACATTCTTGCTGTGTACCAATTCTTTGCATCTACCTGTATCTATACATTTTCCTACAGTAGGTAAAAGTCACTCACACAGAGCCACTGATCTAGGGGAATCAGAGCTCCTTGGAGTGAGTGACTGGGGAGTCAGTGACAAGGGGAGTCACTGACAAGGGGAGTCATTCACTCCTTGAAACTGTGAGCAATCAAATTTTCTGGTGGCGATGTTTTATACAAAAAAGTTTGCCTTGTTGCCAGGCCTGCCCTGTTTTATGTTCTTCGGTGTATTCGGTGTATTATTCTTCTGGGAACAAGGCTAAAAAAAGTTACACATGGCGATAAAATTTCTAGGAAATATTAACGCCGCAATAATATTTTCAAGCAATCAACGTCACTGTAACAATGGATAACTGAACATAGTCTATTTATCGCTATCAACAGGTGATCCCCAAACAACAATCTTGATGTTAAGATTGATCCATCCTGGGGTTTCATGACAGCAAACTGTCAATGTTACTACTCACCAGATTACTTTGCCTTCACAGAATTTTGTTGTGGTACATACCTATGTATAAGTGCATGAGGCTTTAACTTTGTTGATTCACATTCTCATTGATGCATGCAGTATGGACACAATACTAATGAATGGATTGGAAAAGATGTGTCACGCTGCCATAGTAGCATGCAGATCGATATGAATCTAAAATGTTGCTAATTTTTAGCGTAGGCAACTATGTAAACTGATAAGATAAAACTGAGCTGAGGATATAATAGATCCCACTTACCCCAACATGCAGCTCAACAGTCAGCTCACCAATGCTCACAAGTAATGTTTCCCAACATTGAATACAGGCCATTGTACCCGACATTTAAAATGAATGCAGCCCTTATTAGCTTGCTTACCTTATTCTCTTCTGAATTGGTGCTGCACACCTGGACAGAGCTATAGCTTACTGTGTATTAGCCTATCTTGAAAATAGAACAAGGTAACATCAAACTGTACTTCTCACCTCAATGGTGGTGAGATGTCTAGTAAGAATTGAATGCGGAAGACATTTGTACTTGTATCTACTGCCAGTGATGGAGTACTGTGCCCCTTCCACAGTGCTCTGAGTATAAGCAACCTTGCAGAATTTACTAGCAATAATCATGAAACTTTGCAACTTATAGTAAGTCTTGCAGTAGTGTTCTCTAATGAATTTGCAGTTGCCAAGACTACATTGTGGTCATGAGTGGAAAACTGTTGATTGAGACGGGGAGGAGTTTTAATAAACAGGCAGTGAACGACAGTACTGCTGTGTTAGAGATCCAGCAGAGAGCATGCAACAGTTGTTCACCCTACCAGGGTGCTATATACTACTGATCAAAGTGTGCAGATGTACCCTTCCTTTCTGTCCGAGTCACAGTAGCTTGCGTTTTCCTTGTGTAGCTTTCCTAGCTAATTTCACACTATCTGATTCTACTCGGCTCTCATACGTTTCATAGCTTTCTCTCGCAAGCTTTTCGTTTGGATCGAAAGACATGATCACAGCGTTCACATGTCCTCCGTCTTACAGGTAGCTACAGCAGCTTTACAGTGCGGGCATACCTTTGTTGGAGGCATACTTACTGCCAATGGCCAATAACGAACTCTACGTCTCTCCCAAGTGAGAACAAAATGGCCGCTAGCCACGTGGTCCAGATTCATACGCATGCGCGTTTTCCCGTGGAGTAAAAAAATGGCCGACTTATCATGTAGCCGTACCAACAGGAAACGCTCTAGCTTCGCAACGAAACATCTTCAGAGATAATCGCTTAAAATTTTCGACCTTCATCCGCCGCTGAGAAGGTTAGTATCTTTTGTGGCACGAATAATCGCGTGAAAATTGAGATGTTGAGTAACAGACACACACACACACAGACCAAGTACTGTAACCCTCGCTACGCGCAGAGGATTAATAAATGTTTCATTGGATAGAGTAATCAAGAAATTTACGATCATGAGTGATCCTAACCACAGTTACCATCATCAAAATAAATGTTTCATTGGCTAGAGTAAATAATTTACAATCATGAGCCACCCTAGCCACACAGGACTTTTCTCATATACCTTTACTTATTTGCAAGTACGTAAGTCAGCCTCGTTCCCAGACCCGCCCAGCTTTCCTTCGTTGCAGTTACAAAAGATCTGTAGTGGCCTAGGGGTTAAAGTCAAACCTGATAACACGGAAGTATACGTATTTCCGTAAAAACCGCGTCCGAATTCGAAAATCGCGGGGGGTTAGTGTCTGGACAGAACAGTAGTAATGCTCCGGTGGTCTGAGTTGCCGATGGCTGGTGTAGTGAAGCATGAGTTCGCAAAAGAGGTGTTGGAGACATAGACGTGGTCTATAATTAGTCTCGTGCCCCGCCCGCGCCCGCCTCCCGGCGAGAAACGGTCTGGTGAACGAAGTCGAATTTCTTGGGCTTATTACCCAAAACGGGTAATGACCAATCAGATTGCGAGATCGGTAGTTATTACGTAACACTTTCCTCACAACGGTAAAATTTCTTCATCTGCATTCGAGTATCCGTACCTTTTTTGAGCGGGTTGGCCGCAAAATATTTTGATCGTTGCTAGGTTACGTTGTCGCAAAAGTGTACGCTAGCCCAAGAAATTCGACTTGGTTCACCAGACCGTTTCTCCTCGTTAGAGGGTGGGGTCTGGGGACGAGACTAGTCTATAATAGCCTCGTCCCCGGCGCGCGCAAAAAACGGAGAAGCGCCTGGTACACACTGTTTGCGCATGCGTTTAATCTCCCCAAAATGTGGGGACTCCGGACTGTTTTCTGATTCTTCCGTGTCATGTGACGTCACAGTTCGGACTCGATATAGTAAACGTTATATCCAACAGAGCACTTATCCTTGACGCTAGTCTTTCCTGGCTAGCCTTTTTACCAAACAATGCTACTCTATGGTGGCTATAAGCCACAGGGGATCGGCAAAGGCGGCACAACGATGCCATTTTCGCTAACTGGGCCACGACAGGATCTTTACTACTTAAATTTCGTCAGAGCACACGCCCCTAAACAGTGTGAACGTCATAAACGTGAGCGGGGGGGGGGGGAAACCAACTTCATTTCGAGTGAAATAGATACATGTACATACAGAAGACGAACCCCAGAACTCAAGATGAACAAGTATAAAACTTGGGCTTGGCAAGGGCAAAAACTGCAGAATATGAACTAGACAAAAACATGAGAAATGTTATGTATGAACATTAACAGAATGGTTGCGCCATATTTAATTAACCGGAAGCGCATCAGTGTGTACCAGGCGCTCTTCCTCCGCGCCGGGTACCAGGCTAGGTCTATAAGAGAAGAGAGGAGACCCCAGTGGGCTCAGACACTACTTGGTGTAGATGGAAAGCAAGCATGGCCGACAAGATGTCTTGTGAGAGGGGAGATTGGGACGGAAGGTTGATGTTGAGCTCTCCAAGAAACACAGCAGACCTTAGCTCGGTTAGAGAGTGAACGGAAGAGGGAGGGCGGTAATAGAGTCCAATGCTAAGAAGACGACGACTCGATTACCGACTGTGAGATCTTCATACCTAATTACTATATAATTAGACGGGACTGAAATCGTCGCGGTGGTGGCGTGCTTCTCTGCGTAAATGGGAGAATACCTATTGCCTCTATTCAATGTCATCCAACACTTCAACTGCTCTTTGTTGAGCTCACCCAGAGGCACGGAACCAGATTTCACAAAGTGCAATCTACATCGCGTTTGCAGGAGGCTGCGTAGGCTCCGAGATTCGAGATTCAGGACAAGACTGCAACAATTGGCGTAGACGATCTTGAAGAGCGAGGATGAGCAATTGGTGTTGTGCAGGCTGGAGGAGGCAGAGGAGGAGTCATGGACGTCAGTTCGCTCAAATCAGTGCGGTATTTCTTTTGTGAGTCATCGGTACGGTACTACTGATACCACACGAACTGTATCAGCATGCCAAATGAGGATTTCACCAGACTTGGCTCCAGTGATGAAGGCTGGTTCTGTCAGAAATGTTTCAAAGAGGCTTTTCCTAAGTATCGAGTTTCCAACCGCTCCTCCAATTTGAGCACCTCAAGTCGTGCATGCCAATGTCGACCACACCACTGATAACAATTTTTGTAGACCCCACCACTAGTCCAGGCCCATATGGCAATAACCCCACTTCCCACTAGAATTGCTAGCAGGTTGATTCTGGTTTGTTACTGAGGATTGAATTCAAGGGCAAGCACTAGAAGGATCGAGAACAAAGCGAAGAACCAGCAGCAGTCCAGGCCAGTAGCGATGTTTGGCTTTGTAGGGAGCATGGTATGCATCCAGAAATGGTTTCAGCCTGGCATTGTTGACTCACGAGAAAAGCTTCAGGTGTGAAATGGCCTGCAACCACTGACCAAAGAGAAGCAGGGGAGTGTAAGGAAGAAAGAGGAAGATGAAGATGAGTACTGCTGTCACAAATAGTGGAATGTGTTTGCCACTGAGATAGTCCACATTCTTCTGTTGTATGTTGGATATTCAAGGTAGGTGACATAAAGAACAGAGCTTGTGACATAAACAATAGAGCTTGAATCATTGCACCCTTGGCAGTATGATTAAACCATACCTACCAGGGCTCAGTAAGACCAGAAGCTGCTCCTAGTCTCATGCCCAGCCATCCACAATCCTCGTCGCTGGTGGGCATGAATGCCTTGGCATGAGACTAGGCTTCCATGAATACACTAGTAGACATGTCTGTGGAGAAACAACAAAACACAGAGCACGGACGAAGAAACTTTGTAGCTATACTTTGCTGACAGGGCATGTGCAATGAAATCCATTGCATAAGTTAAAAGCCTGAAGCAGCTGCATCATAACTGCATCAGTTTTGTTGTGTGCCACACCTTCTAGGTTGGTGTCTTTTGATACCAACATGAGCAAGACAGAAAGGAGTCCATCCATCAGGTGACAGTTCAAAAGGGAGTGTCTGAATACCAAACCCATCCTATGTTGAATGACACTTGAAAGTACATGCATCTTTTGTAAGTTTTAATTTGCTTATGTTTGCACTAATTAATAAGTTTTGAGGTTGCACTCTAACTAAGAGAAACTTTCTATGCAATTTCTCTTCCCAAATTCATACACCAAGGTAATCCCAAACTGTCCACTGTTCTCTTCAAACAACCACCAACAAATTCGTTTACTTGGAAAATGGTATTACCACCGCTGAGTCATCTCAGAAAAAGTATGACTTTCTGAACTGTATTTGTCTCAGCTTTTTCTCCTAGCTACTTCCTCTGTGTCCTCCCAAACCATCCTTGTATTCTTAGTGGGTTAGTTCCAACTGATTCTAATATCACACAAAACTGGTGATCCCAGTCTCGCTTCCAACTAAGTTATTTAAAGCATTATTGTCTGCACTAAATTACTCTACAAGCCCCTCGTTTCTCAATCTCCTAGACTGTTTCGTGTCTAGGACCCAAGCTTTGCTCTCTATACAAACTTTGGTATAGCTCTATCATTGAGTGTGTTTGTAGACATGTACACACAAAATCACTATATAACCTCGTTTGTTGGCCACTGCCAAGGTTTTCAGTTGTACACATGGTCATCCCCTGTCACCACTGATGATGCAAAGGTGGCTTCAATGGCTCTTGTCTTAGTATGAACACAAGCACCCTTGATTTTCTGTAGCACATGTTCAGCAAAGCTGCTAGCCGCTCTTCGAGAAGTTCACTGGAGTCATTACAATTTTTACCTTCAAGCATAACATCACAAATAACCGTGGGAGCATAATTTCAATATTTGAGTAAAATTAAATGCCCCCTCCCCACTTTTGACTCAAAGTGGGAAGGGGGCTCTCGGGAGCTTACAGTAAAAGTAAGCCATACATACCCAAGGGTATATAGCCGACCTTAGGAATTTTACTTAGTGGTCATGTCATCATGATCAAAATCTACGTTGACAAAAAGGGTTGCCTGAAACTTGGTACAGGGAATGGTTGGACCTTCATCAGATTCTAGCTGGCAATGTTACACTGCATGACTTATTACACATGCTTTGACTTATTCTAAATGGCTACTAAAGTGCTATTTCACGTTCTGGAGCTGTGGTTACACTTCACTCTTGCATCACATTGTAACCAGCAAAAAAAAAATACCAGTAGATTACAAGACATAAGGATGACATGCCAAAAAGTAAACTAGGTAGGAATTATGTAAAATGAAGATAAAGCCTTATCTCTGCATCTATTTCACATAGAGTGCAAACTGTAGCAAAAATAAAGGTGTAGGGATAGGGATTTGTATATTTGTCTCCACTTTTACATCATCCCTACCTGGTTTGTATAGTTTTTGGCATGCCATTCCTACATGTTAATTTCGTTCTTAGTGTTTTATTCATGTATGTCATGTAACGCTTTATAATATTTAGGACCACCACTCAAACTGATCATCTAGTAAGATTAGGATGGATAGTAATGGTCTGCATGCATGAAAATCAAATTTATTTACTACACACTTCTGCATCCATTTGTAGCTACCTATAACATTGTCACTTCAAGAGGTTTTGTAATCAAACAACTAACCTCATTTTCAGGCTGCATACTATAACTGTGTATAGTCTGATACAAACACACGTTGTGAGTCTAGAATTCATGTGTACACAGCTCCTGATGTAATTAAGTTGTTAACCATAAGCAAAGAGCAGAAAATACCCATGTTTATCAGGAAAGCACTCAAATTTCAGAAAATGAAACTACTTAAATAAAGGACATAACTACATATACAGTTGTAATGTTTATGCTCGGTAAAGAAATCATCTTACCATGTAAATGTACAATTTTTTCATCTTTGCATACAGACTAACAGATGAACAAAACTGATAGCTTAACAACATGTGTGCATAGGACTAATGACTTTACACAAGTCTAAAAATATAGTTGTCTGCAGGTGTTGTTAATTTAAAGCAACAGCTCCTCTATGCCGACTAATCCAATAATTAATTTCCACTCAACACCAGCTGTAATTTGAAAAAAGAAAAATTGCACACATTTCTATAAATGGTGGCAATAACAAAATGACAATGCACAAATGCATATAGCATCTGTTCAGTTGACATTGAATTTAACATTTTTGGTAAGTAATAGCCTGAAGTGTAAATTTGAGTATATTAATTGCATCAAAAGGTTAGTACTAACCTCAAGTTTAGCTGGTTTGGAGGTCTGGCTACCAGCTAAGTTGCTGACAACACAGCGGTAGCTCCCTTTATTGCAAATGTCCACTTCGGGAATTGTTAGTGTAGCATCGTTGGACCACTTTGCATCACACGGCTGCCAATTCTTACTTCCATTGTCATTCACAGCAGGTTTCCACTCCCATTTGTAATTCAGAGGTTCTGTTCCAATGGCATGAGTGGTAAATTTGGCATTTTCCCCTTGACCAGCTTTCAGGTTTTGGGGGTTCGTTGTGATTCTGGGAGGTTCAGCTAAATGTACAGAAAAAGTAGGTTTGGTGAATATCAATTCTTACATATTGGATCCTTACGTACCAATGGTAAGTTCGGCTGGATTCGAGGTCTGTTCTCCAGCATCGTTGCTGACAACACAGCGGTAGCTCCCTTCCTTCGACTCCTCCACTTTGGGCACGGTTAGTGTGGCACCATCAGACCACTTCGCAGGACACCGCTGCCACTTCTCACTCCTATTTCCCCCCTCAGCTGGTTTCCACTGCCAGTGGTAGTTGAGTGGTTCTGTTCCACTAGCTTGGATGGTAAACTTGGCAGATTCTCCTTGAATGACAGCCTTTAATTCTAGGGTGATAATTTTCGGAGGCTCAACTACATGTACTGTAGTCTCGCGAAAGAGTGCCCATGGGAAGTCTGTCAAAGAGGGCGATGGTCCCTCTTTCAAGTGTTGCCGCATTAAACTATGAAAGAGCGCCCATGTCATGTTAACAGCAACTTGATGCCTTCAAAGGAAATACCGTATTGCCTCGAAAGTACGCCCACCCTTTTTGCACACAACTTCCTACTCAAAGAGGGGGGTGGGCTTACAATCGAGGATCTCAAGTAACCTCGAGCAAACGCCCACCACTGAATATTGCCGTGGCTGTGCTGATAAGCAGACAAATTGTTGGGCACCTGCCACGAGAAATTGCCACAACAGTGTGGTACTTCCTTCAGAAGAGACATAATCAGGTGGTCTGTGAAGTCACTGATCACCGAAGATGGTTAGAAATCGAAGGCAAAGGATTGGTAGTTCATTGCATTTATACTTTCACTGGGAAGACATCACACCATGAAAAACTACAAGCTATCTTCCACTAATAGAGCTGTTTCTACACTCTACCAGCTTTTTTAAAGCCACTACACTCACAAAAGATTTTACTTGCTTCTGTCTGGTTTTGACCAGTTATTGAATACTTGCACGTGCATGTTAGGAAGTGGTGGGCGTTTACTAGAGGCAATTTAACCTGTGCAAGAAATTTGAGCCTGAAAAGGGGGGGGGGGGGGGGTGGTCTTACTTTCGAGGCAATACGGTAACTGGACAATATCGTACAATGGAGCCACCGGCAGCTTTGAAGTCAAGGCCTGAGGGCATAAACACTCTGAACAGCACTAGTTATGTCACCATGAGCTCTGGATAGGTGCTAATTGGAGTAACCTTTGACCATATACAGAAAAAATTGGGCCAAAAGTAGGGGGTGGGCGCTCTTTTGAGGGTGGGCATTCTTTCACGAGACCATAGCATAAGACAAATTGAGTGAGTGCACTGTAGTGCCCAAACTCCCCTAGTGACAAAGCCTGCTCACTATGGAGTGCTTTCTTGGCTATCTATTCAAATGGCCAATAATAACACGCTTGCATGGTGAAGTCCTATTTCCTTAGACAGTTTTAGGATAGACTTATTAATTTACCAACAGTAAGTTGTGCAGCTTCGGAAAGCTGCGTATCAACAAAGTTGCTGATAACACAGCGGTAGCTCCCTTCATTGAGCTTCTGCACACTGGGGATGGTGAGGGTAGTGCCATCAGACCACTCTGCAGTACATGGCTGCCACTCCTTACTCCCGCTTTCCTTCTCAGCTGCTTTCCACTGCCAGTTATATTTTAGAGGTTCTGTCCCAGTGGCTTCAGTGGTAAACTTGGCAGCTTTTCCCCGAACAACATTCTTTACATCTTGTGGATGAGTGGTGATTCTGGGAGGCTCAACTACATTGTAGAAACAAAATAGAGACATTGGAGAGTAGTCATATGCCCAGATTCTACCCTCTGATAATATTAGCAAACTGTCCAATGACAGTTGGGTGCTTTCATTGGCATGTTCAAACTAATAAACACTTCACACTCTGGATGTAGAATTTAAACATTGGATCCTTACCAACACTAAGCTGAGCTGCTTTGGAAATCTGGGAACCAGCACTGTTGCTGGTAACACAGCGGTATTTCCCTTCATTAAACTTTTGCACACTGGGGATGATGAGAATAGTGCCATCACACCACCCTACATCGCATGACAGCCATTCCTTACTCCCAGCTGGCTTCCACTGCCAGTTATAGTTCAGTGGCTCTGTTCCAATGGCTTGGATAGTAAACCTTGCAGGTTTCCATGCAACAGAATCCTTTAAGTCTTCTGGATGAGTAGTGATTCTGGGAGGCTCAACTATAGATATACATGAAAACAAACAAATTTGACACACATCACTTTCTGAAGCTGTAACTAAGAGTACAATGCTTTAAATGTTGGATCCTTACCAACAGTGAGATTAGCCGGAACTGAGGTCTGGTTACCAGCAAAGTTGCTGACAACACAGCGGTAACTCCCTTCATTCGACTTTTCCACCTTGGCAATGCTTAGTGTAGCACCCTTGCACCACTTTGTGTCACACTCCTGCCATTCTTCATTCCCACTTCCCTCCTCAGCTGGCTTCCACTGCCAGCGGTAGTTGAGCACTTCTGTCCCACTAGCTTGCATGGAAAACTTTGCAGGTTTACCTTGTGCAACATCCTTTAACTCTTCTGGATGAGTGGTGATTCTGGGAGGGTCAGCTACATGTACAGACAGCACAGGGAATGTTGAGAGTAGTAGTGACACATCCATATATACTGCGGCTGCAGAATTTGTCCAGTGACTTACCAACACTTAGTTGAGCTGCTTTGGAAGTCTGGGTACCAGCATGGTTGCTGATAACACAGCGGTAGCTCCCTTCATTGGGCTTCTGCACACTGGGAATGGTGAGGGTAGCGCCATCAGACCATCCTTCGTCACATGGTTGCCATTCCTTACTCCCACTTCCCTTCTCATCTCGCTTCCACTGCCAGTTATAGTTCAGAGGCTCTGTGCCTGTGGCTTGGACTATAAACTTAGCAGATTTCCCAGGAATGACATCTTTCAATTTTTGTGGATGATCAGTGATTCTGGGAGGTTCAGCTGTATGCACAACAAACATACGCAGTTAGGTACAACACACACCTCGCAGATGTGTGCTAAATCTTGCATTCTTACCTACAGTGAGTTCAGCTGGATTGGAAGCCTGATCACCAGCAAAGTTACTTACAACACAGCGGTAACTCCCTTCATTCGACTTCTCCACCTTGGGGATGGTTAGTGTAACACCATTGGACCACTTTGCACGACACGGCTCCCACTGCTCACTAGCACAGCCTTCCACAGTAGGCTGCCACTGCCACTTGTAGTTGAGAGGTTCTGTTCCAGCAGCTTGGATGGAAAACCTTGCAGATTTCCCTTCAGCAACCTCCTTTAACTCTTGTGGATGGGTGACAATTCTTGGAGGCTGAACTACATGTAGAACAAACACAAAAGTAGTAGGGGGTGTGACAGCTATCTCATGCTAAGCTATATGTGTGAAACGTTAGATTCTTACCGACACCGAGTTTAGCTGGATTAGAAGTCTGTTCACCAACATGGTTTCTGACAACACAGCGGTAGCTCCCTTCGTTCGACTTGTCCACATTGGGTATTGTTAGTGTGGCACCATCAAACCAGTTTGCAGGACACCGCTGCCACTTTTCACTCCCACCACCCTTCTCAGCTGGTTTACACTCCCAGCAGTAGTTGAGTGGTTCTGTTCCACTAGCTTGGATGGTAAACTTGGCAGATTCCCCTTGAACCACCTCCTTTAATTCTTGTGGATGGGTGACGATTTTTGGAGGCTCAACTATATGTATGAGAAAATTGAGTGAGCGCAGTCTAGTGTAGCTAAGAACTCAATGTTTTAAATGCTAGACTCTTACCTACAGTGAGTTTAGCTGCAATGGAGGTCTGGTTACCAGCAAGGTTGCTGACAATACAGCGGTAGCTCCCTTCATTCGACTTTTCCACCTTGGCAATGCTCAGTGTAGCACCTTTGCACCACTTTGTGTCACACTCCAGCCATTCTTCATTCCCACCTCCCTCCTCAGCTGGTTTCCACTGCCAGCGGTAGTTGAGTGGTTCTGTTCCACTAGCTTGGATGGAAAACTTTGCAGGTTTACCTTGTACAACATCCTTTAATTCTTGTAGATGGGTCGCCATTCTGGGAGAGTCAGCTACATGTACAAACACCACAGAGAATGTTATTAGTGTTAGAAATATGGCTTAACCTACTGATCGTTAGCATGTTGTCATGATAATGTTCAGTCGTTAGGCCAGCAGTCCAGATAATTGGATTTTAAAGCAAGAACAGGAAGTGCCCGGGAGGCTTCATTCCAACGTGTAATTAGCATGCCGCTTACTTCCTGCCTTTTCTAAGAGCCAGCTCTCTCCAGCCATGGTAGATTCAAGCCGAACTTGCGCCCATTTTTATAGAATGACACCTGTACTTTCAGAAATCCACTTTTGTTCGGCGTTGGGTGAGGCTAGGCGGCGTACAAGCGGCTTCTATCAACGTTGTCACGCGAAACTCAATCGACACCCCTGCACTAAAATTTGGAACATTTGTTTCGCCTGGACCATTCTGGACGATGTATATATCGGTGGATAGCCCGAAGAAACTTACACAAAATATGTGAAAATGGGCCGTTTCCACTGTAAACTTTTTGCACTACCAGAGCGACAAAAATGCCAAATATTATGCGTTCACATGGCTGTTGATAGAGTGAGTGGCAGTCTGACATGAGCTCAGGGAGCTGAAAGAAGTGAAAGACTGTCGATACAAGTTGAAACAAACAAAAGGTAGGTAACAGCAAGGTAAAACAGTGTGGGCAATAGCATAACTCTACCACATAGCTAAGGTAGTGCCATTTACAGCCAGTAATTCAACGAAACAATGAACAAAGTATTGCTCACAGCGTCTTGCCTCATGCTGGAAATACAGGAATTTAGATGTTATGAGGGGAAAATAGAGGAAAGTGAAAAGGCCAGCAGTCACCGGGAGTTGAACCCAGGACACCTCTGGCTTGACCCGCCAGTGCTCTGGCACTGAGCCACGACAGTCAGACAATCACCATCCCTCACAATCCTCTATATGGCTGCCAGATGTGCAACTGAGGCACCTGTGCAGTACATATGGAGGATTGTGAGGGTTGGTGGTTGTGTCCGGCTGTCGTGGCTCAGTGGCAGAGCACTGGCGGCTCAAGCCAGAGGTGTCCTGGGTTCAACTCCCGGTGACTGCTGGCCTTTTCACTCTTCATCTCGTATAATCCAACATGCTAAGACGAGGTGTTTTATGGGTATGATAGCCAGGTTATAGGGTAAGTGCTAGTAATATGGGACAGTTGGTATTATGGGACACTTTACAGTATTTCCACGGAAGTCTGTGTATGAACTAACCTCACAGAGAGGAGCTTGTTCGTAGAGGGTGCTCGTGATTAGGGGTGGGGCTCGGTGAAGTACGCACTAACTAGAGAATGGCCAATCATTGGTCACGTGTCATCTTGTTATGACATGCGGTTAACTGAGTGCTTGCAAGTCTTACCACAGACTCTTATGGCTTCAAGTAGTCAGTAGTTGATGAGAATTCACCTCCTGTCTTCACACCAGAAGAGCAAGCTTGTTACCAAAAACGTTACGAAGAAGGATATGATCTACATGATTCTAGGTATGTAGCTTGGCTTAGGATCAATCACCCTGATGCTGCCAGCAAGTTTCCTGCTTCTAATCCATCTCTTTTGAGTACTGACTGTCAGAGCTTAAACAAACACCACCTCCAGGGGTTCCATTGTCACTAATGCTCCCAAGTCGACTACTTCAAACCCCTACATCACCTCATTCTTTTGAAACTCGTTCCACATGCAGCAGCAGTTCTTCAAAAATCCGGAGTGAGGTACTTGTTCTGCCAGAACCTAAGTCAAAACACTCAAAATGAAAGAGAAAGCCAGCCCTCAACAACAAGGTAAAGGGTCATTACTGACACAGAAGTATTAGAGGAACTCAAAGGAGTGGAAAAGGAGAAAGCTGAGAAAGAAGCATTGAAGAAGGCACGAAAATTGGCGAGAGAACAGAAAAAGAAAGAAAAGGAAGAGGAAAGATTTGAAGCACTCTCTATCTCCAAACAGCTGAGCACAGAATCTGAAGATGAAAGCGATGCACAATGCCCTAAGTGTGGTCTCTTGTATGGAGAGGATGACTCTATGTGGGTATGTTGTGATGGTTGCAGTGTGTGGTTTGATCTGGACTGCACTACAATACCTAGTGAAAATGATATTCCAGATCAGTACTTCTGTGAGCAATGCAATGAGGACTTTTAGATCTACTGAAATGAGAACCAAAGTCATGTTCTGAAGTTCCTCTTGAGTTTGTTTGTTGTTGAAAAGTCTGCTCTATTATTGTTGTTGATGTCCCATAATACATACCATGTCTTGTAATTGCTGTTTGTAACCATGTACATTTGTACACGCTTAACCCTTTAAGGCCGATAGCGGATATATCCGTGCAACTAACGTAGTACCGTTTTGTGGCTTCTTACTCGGTAGCCATGTGCGACAAAGAACTGACATTATTGCTGGAAATTTGTTAGTGCTTCCACTCTCTGAAACTGTAGTAATAACAGGGCCGTAGCCACCGGTCCGGTTAGTCCGGTTTCAACCGGACCACCTTTTCCCTCACCCATGGCTTGCTTGGCGTCGCCAAATAGGGCCAATGCTCGGCAAACGCCCATGGCCCGCACACAGCGTGGTGACATGTTGCAACATAATACGAGATGGCTGCGAACAGTGCGAAAGACCGAGTCTTCCAACAATTTTCTGTTCTTCCAACAATTTTCCGTTCTTCCAACCGAATGATCTGCGAAGGGTGTGGCTTGTGAGATTAGCGAACAATCGGAAAGCCGAAACCATGCAGTACTATATGGTGCAACGGGCAGAAAGGGTAGATGATCAACTCTGTCGTCTGGCCTCCGAGAAGCATCATTTTGATCCAAAAATGGTCTCAGAAGCAACCTCATAGCCTCTAAATTCCAACATTTTTCTGGGGGGGGGGGGGGGGGGCATGCCCCCAGACCACCCTACCTGTTGCGCGCTTACGCACGCACCACTCACCTGACCACTCCAAATTTGATGGCTACGGCCCTGAATAAGGGCGGGCTAAGGTACTGAGCATCAGAGCAAGCAGCTGTTTCGACATAGATAAGTGTCCAACAAGCCTTCGTTTTACGCTTACCTGGAGTAACGCTCCTGATGTGAGTTGCTGTAACCCTGTTTTCTTCAGCAGCAAGGCTCACAGCGGCGGTGAACAAGAAAACAGATCGTTCTATCGAGCCATGACTTGCACGCTTACCGCGTGGCTATCTCGATGATCGCCCTACCCCTTACACCCCACCTCTTCCTGCCTAGGATAACAATCATTACAAATAACTACCGGGACATACCCCCGAGGTTTGGGCAAGCTCTAACTATTGCAGTAGGGCACGATGGAGATTGCTACGTGCAGTTTCAGTACAGTTGCAAGCAGCTATATCACGTTGAGAAAATTTTCAAAATAAATATAGGCCCTAAAGAGTTTTAAACCCATAAAAAAAAAACAAGTAACTGTGCAAGCAAATCGTGGGGCTAGTGAAGGTGCTACTTATTAGTCTTTGTGTGTACTGTCAACTTTCTATCACTTTTCTTGTGGTAGTGATAGAAGAAAATAGTTATGTGTCCCATAAATATCTCGTCTACCTTATGCTAATTACAGTGATGGAATATGTCACAAAAACTGGCAACTATACAGCAGTCTTTGAGAAATGACTCAATCAACAACATACAGTGCTAAATGCTAACAGTAAATAAGCAGCTGGAGGAAAATAGGTCTGGTAAATCAGTTACACTTGAGTACAGGTTTTATCACAAGTCTAATGACATTTACAACATGTGACATTCCGCACAACCAGTGTGTGCCAGCATCTTCAATCAATAGGCCACTTTTGTCTCACTCCCTCCTGCACTACCTAACGCTCAGCATCTGAATAACAACATAGCATGGTATTTTAGGTTCCAGGCTAGAGCACATAGAATGACAGGTGATAAGTCAGTACAGTGAAAGCAAGACATCACTGGCCAACAGTTGATCAACAGGCACACCAGTAGGTAGTACAGTGTGGAAGTGAGTCAACACTTGCATACTGATTGACAGAGTAGCACACAGCCTGCTCCGTTCAACACAACTATAAGTGAACTTGGCATTACCTTAGCTATGTGGTAGAGTTATGCCATTGCCCACACTGTTTTTACCCTGCTGTTACCTACCTTTCATTTGTTTCAACTTGTATCGACAGTCTTTCGCTTCTTTCAGCTCCCTGAGCTCGTGTCAGACTGCCACTCACTCTATCAACAGCCATGTGAACGCATAATTTTTGGCATTTTTGTCGCTCGGGTAGTGCAAAACGTTTACAGTGAAAGTGGCCCATTTTCACATATTTTGTGTAATTTTCTTCGGGCTATCCACCGATATATACATTGTCCAGAATGGTCCAGGCAAAACAAAAATGTTCCAAAGTTTAGTGCGGGGGTGTCGATCGAGTCACGCGTGACAACGTTGATAGAAGCCACTTGTACGCCGCCTAGCCTCACCCGACGCTGAACAAAATTGGATTTCTGCAAAGTACATGTGCCATTCTATAAAAACGGGCGCAAGTTCGGCTATGGCTGGAGAGAGCTGGCTCTTAGAAAAGGCAGGAAGTAAGCGGCATGCTAATTACACGTTGGAATGAAGCCTCCCGGGTACTTCCTGTTCTTGCTTTAAAATCCAATTATCTGGACCGCTGGCCTAACGACTGTGTTTGCTTATAATAAACTACAATCAATTTGCCACTTGGTTAATCAATGATTGTTAAGGTGGCACGTCACCTTGTATTTTTGAGGGTCGACAAACCTGAAATCCAAGCTGATAGACTTCTTTTTCTTCGTAATCGGTTAGCAAATAGTCAGTTTTAGGAGTCTTCCTCCGTTCACTGTCCGTAAAATTGGGGATTTTCCCCATTTCCTGTCGGCATCGACATCCAATAATCAGTTTATAATTAAGTTAGTTAAGATGTGGTCTGGCAGAACCCCTGATGTGGTGGTCAGAACATTGAAGATAAGCTTAGATCGACTTAAAAAAAAACAAGAGAGGAGTTTAGTAGAGTGCTGTAGTGTCAGTAGCTGTGAGTAGTGCGTAATGCCTGCTTGTGAAAGTAAGTTTGTGTCCTAGAAGCAGCATAAAGGCTACAGTGGCCAAGACTGTACTCATTGGGTAGGCCCAGGTCTTGCGATCGTATGCCAAGCCTAGTAGGTGACCGTGGCCCGGTGCTTTGAGTGCTGGGCTGGGCTTTAACTAGAATGCGCAATATATTGTTGGTAGTACGCTGCAGTAGACAAGAAAGCCGCAGAGGAGTTGTGTGTGGAACAGAGCCATGAGTTGTTTAGCGACATAAGGGGGAGATGTGGAGCTAGTAATGCTTGCTTCCACTCGTGAATGAGCCCCTCCTGTAGACAAGCTGTGAAATGTGCATTCATTTTGATGCAGTCAAAGTTGTCCATTCCAAGAGTAGTGACAAACATGAGTCTAGCCTGACTTTGAGAGTAGCTCTGAACAAAAGCTGACATAGATTGGTTTGAGATACATTGGTGGTTAGGACGCTACCTACAGTGAGCATGTAGATGTGTCCATCGAGTGGCAATTTGGGGTTGATGAATATGTTAATGAGCTAGTAAAACCCTTTTTAAAATTAGGCAAAGCAAGATTGCCCTAAAGCAAACCCTAACCCTGAAACTAGGAGCAACTAGGTCCTGCATGACTGTAAACCAGGTTTATGTTTTTGTTAACCCTCCGCCGAGTGACTGGCGTGCCACCTCATGTACTTTTCCTTCAGTACTTGCTCAAAATACAAAGGCTAAAGCAAAAATTGAGCTAGAATCAGACTTGGGGTATGCCTTAACCACTCTTAACAGGGTTTTGCCCATGGTGGTCAATGATGGTCAGGTGCGATCAATAATATGTACTAATTATAATTACCTACAACTGGCATCTTCACGACAACTACTATAAGCAATACTATAATATTTTGCAAAAACTACCTGTTTATTCTCAAACCAAACTCATGCACTCAGTCTAATAAGAATATTGGCAACCATGTGGCGAGATCATGATGACATTGTGTTTCGGCATCAGCAGTCACCATATGCTACCACATTAATGGTGCAGAGTGAGAGGAGCAGTTCAGACAAACAGTAAATCGGTGGTGCTTCACAGACAGCAGGGGAAGTACAACTACGAGTGACAGTGAGTGAAGAATGACTGTGAGTGAGAGGCTAAGAGCGGGTGAAGGAAAGCTGGCAAAATAGCTGCAACTACAAATGAGGGTAAAACAGACTAACGTCTCTCACAGGAGTTTAAGACATCATAGATGTTGCATGGTCTCATCAACCCCCATAAGCACCGGAAACACTTCGAATTTGGGGGGGGGTGGGGGTACAGTTGTAGCATGGCAGCCGCTTTGCAGCCGTAAGGGAAGGGGGTTTTCCCCCTCCCGCGCAAAGCACAGTAGTTCAGAGAGTGTGCCGTACTTGAAAAGGTCAGAATGGCCACACGATTACAGGAAACTAACCCACTTCTTCTATTCATAACCTGGTCACGTTACAAGGCATGCACTTTTTACCTCCTGTCACTTGCTGTTTTCTTTTTCTTGGCTGCAGGTAGCCAAATGTCAAGCGTTCTCTGGCTCACTCATAAATGCGCGTGCCCCCCCAGCCTCAAGGTTTGGGGGGGCACATGCCCCCCCTCCCCCGGCCCCCCCTGCTTCCGATGCCTATGACCCCATCAATATTTTCTGACAGAACCCTGTCCCAGACTCCACTAGCTCACACATAGAAAGCTCTTGTGACTACTGATATGTGTATATGGTTATCAATCTGAACGAGCCAATGATGTACACACTAGTATCATGCTAGTGCTGTTTCATTGGCTTGCTTAGCCTTTCTTGATAGCTACACATAGATACTGTAGCTGTAGAATTTGTGTAGTGGCTACTTACCAACAGTTAGTTGAGCTGGTTTGGAAGTCTGGTTACCATCATGGTTGCTGATAACACACCGGTAGCTCCCTTCATTGGCCTTCTGCACACTGGGGATGGTGAGGGTAGTGCCATCAGACCAACCTTCGTCACACGGCTGCCATTGCTTACTCCCACTTCCCTTATCATCTCGCTTCCACTGCCAGTTATAGTTCAGAGGGTCTGTGCCTGTGGCGTGGACTGTAAACTTAGCAGATTTCCCAGGAATGACATCTTTCAATTTTTGTGGATGAGTGATGATTCTGGGAGGCTTGGCTACATGTACATATGCAGAAGCAAAGAGATGAAGTAGATGTAACACAAAGTTCATACTATAACTATATGACAGATTTTGGACTCTTACATATAGTGAGTGTAGCCGGATTAGAGACATCACTACCAGCATCATTGTTGACAACACAGCGGTAGCTTCCTTCATTTGATTCATCCACCTTGGAGATGGTCAGTGTAGGACCTTTGCCCAACTTTGCATGACATGGCTGCCACTGTTTAGCCCCACCTTCCTCCCCAGTTGGGATCCATTCCCATTTGTAGTGCAGAGGTCCTGTTCCAGTAGATTGGATGGAAAGCTTCACAGACTTCCCGTGAGCAATGTTTCTTATGTCTTGTGGATGAATGGTAACTCTCGGAGGGTCAGCTACATGTATAGACAGAACAAAAATATTTGTGTAAGGTTGCTCCAAAACCGTATATACCATCTCACAAGGAATGTTTGGTGACAATGGAGAGCTTTTTTGATTGGAAATTACATGCATCTGTTCTGTAGTGCTTTTTGGTTGGCTTGTTGACACTAATTGGACAGTGACATACATACTCTAAAACTGTGTAAAATTATAGTGCAAGGAATTACTATTGACACTGTTAGTTACATAACATTTCTATATTATTAGAAAGTTTAAGTTAGAAACACTATGACAAAATTGAAGTTTCCAAGAAAGTTTCAGTTTGTAAACCTGTGAGGAAACCTGTTTGTAAGTTTCCTTCCAAGTTTACTTTGCAGAATCACTGTGTTTCCTGTTAGGTTTCCACTGTGTAATAATCATAGTGTTTACAATTGATTTTTGGGGGGATTTCCTTTGAAAGAAAGGTTGAGTTTCTTGAAATTGGAAACATCTTGTAACTATAAAGGTTTCCAATGACAAAACATGATACATACTTTGTGTTTCCATAGTATCTGCAAGTATTCTTTATCAACAAAAATATTTCATCAAACGCTTTAGCATACTAGTTACAATAAGCTGTTGGAATAACATTACATTAGTGCAGATCACGTGACCTTCAGCCAATCAGGTGTTTAGAATTTGGTCAGGTGACTGCGCATTAAATCGCTTAATGTACACTTAAGTGTGCATTAAGTTGTTAGTGCACACTTTTCTAAGTACAACGTTGAGTGATTTCCACAAGTCTAAGGCATGAAATACAGGCAAAACGACGTGCATGGAAGTATATTGCCGACTGAAGGTACTAAAACTGGTTGTTTCTGCGCACATACGCGTGTCCACACAGAACGGGCCGGTAAGCCCCCAATGTCGTTGAGAAGTGCTAAAGCGCGCGTCGTTTGCGCTTAACCAAGATGCCAAGTCTACTATTCACTTCACGGAAATGCTTTAAAACAGCACAGAAGCAAGTATACAAAAAACAGGAATACGGAAAGTAGAGTAAGTTAGCAATCATCGGACGACAGGTATATTCGGACACTCAAACGCGGAGGGAAAACTGCGTAAACATTCGGCGATACCACAAGACTGTAGCTGAGGTACGTGGTACCTGGTGTACCAAAAATGACGCCCGCGCATTGTTTCCTGTTGGCGCTAGAAGCGATAGAATGGCCGTCCGAAAAACATCAATATTCGGAAAAGTGTATGTATTTTCAGACACTGTTGTTTGTGCCTTCTCTGAAGCTGCTTTTGGAGAGATTTTAGCATCGATACGATGCCCCAAGACCTCCCCAATTCGCAATATATGTTGGTAGCGGTAGCTGCTTTGAACACTCAGGGGCGCAGCTGAACATGGACCAGTCCGATTCGATCGATATCGGACGGTGAAATTTGTCATTTCTTGCTGTGTTGTCTCCAAACAAGTTTAAGTCTCCACCATATTAGCATCAGTAGAATCTACAGGCTCTTGGCTACATGCTGGTACTTGTACGGAGTTTGTGCGTTGAGTAGTTCTCGAGATATAAATATATTTCATGTTTCTTTCCATAAACTACGCTGGTTGATTTATGTGCAGCATAAATAGGTGAGTTCAAACGATATCGTGCAATATCTCGAGAACTACTCAACGCACAAACACCGGACAAATACCAGCATGTAGCCAAGAGCCTGTAGATTCTACTGATGCTAATATGGTGGAGACTTAAACTTGTTTGGAGACAACACAGCAAGAAATTTCACCGTCCGATATCGATCGAATCGGACTGGTCCATGTTCAGCTGCGCCCCTGAGTGTTCAAAGCAGCTACCGCTACCAAAATATATTGCAAATTGGGGAGGTCTTGGGGCATCGTATCGATGCTAAAATCTCTCCAAAAGCAGCTTCAGAGAAGGCACAAACAACAGTGTCTGAAAATACATCCACTTCTGAATATTGATGTTTTTCGGACGGCCATTCTATCGCTTCTAGCGCCAACAGGAAACAATGCGCGGGCGTCATTTTTGGTACACCAGGTACCACGTACCTCAGCTACAGTCTTGTGGTATCGCCGAATGTTTACGCAGTTTTCCCTCCGCGTTTGAGTGTCCGAATATACCTGTCGTCCGATGATTGCTAACTTACTCTACTTACGAAGTGTTAGCTTACTTGGTGCCGTCTTTTCAGACTTCCGTGACACGTCTACCCGCTTCCCCAACCAGTAAGCAAGTCTACTAGCATCGACAACGAACTTATGGTGCAGGACATCGATTTGAGCGGCAGCCATGCGCTCCAGACACGAATCCAGCAGTCGTTAGGCCACTGCCTTGTCTATAAAACAGCTCTCAATGTTATGTCTACCTTTTTGCTTACCTAAAACTAGTGATAACACGAAGTACACTTGCCTTTTCGAGCCATTCACACAACAGCTCTCTCGAATGCGCGAACGTTTGGAATGATTCAGCAGCAACTAACCCGCCACCTGATTGGCTGAAGGTCACGTGACTGCACTAAAACGTTTATAACACACTTAGCTGTACTTTATGGCATTTAATTAGTGCACTCGTATGACGCAATAATGCTCTCGATTGCATAATACAATCTCGAGCATTATTGCGTCATACTCGTGCAACAAATTAAATGCCATAAAGTACAGCTAAGTGTGTTATATAAATATTACTTAAAACTGGAACTGTTACAAGTACTGTTTCTTCATTAAGAACACAATGGGCTGTTAACAAAACTGAAGAAATGTTCTCTAGAGGTATAATACAACTGTCTGAGCTTGTATCATACACTGAAGAACACCAAACCTGGTAAGGTTTGCCAAAAGTATTCAGAAGGGGATGTTGTAATGGCCAAGTTACAATTGCAAAACTATGAATGAATCATTAGCATGAAATGAATGAATAGCAAAGTAATGAACTTTGGCTGGACGAAGAGATGGGTCAGAGAATACAGTGCAACATGGTCCAGAACTTTGTGTAAAAGGAAACATACCTTTTGCCAAAACATACTGGCCAGCACAAATTTGCTGCCCATTATGAGTGTGAGGCTCACTCACACTTGAATTGCCAGTGTGAGGCTCACTCACACTTGAAATGCCAGTGTGAGGTTCACTCACAGTTACGCTACGGGTCTGAGGCTCTCTCATATTAATTTCACATTACGAGTGTGAGGCTTTCTCACCCTTGAGTTACAACTGTGAGGCTCACTCACAGTTATGCTACGGGTCTGAAGCTCAGGCTGCGGGTTCCCCATTTGGGAAAGCCGACAAATTTTATCTCTACCTGCATGTTCAGAAGTTGTGTGTTGAGTGGGGGAGCACTAACACCAGCTGGCACATTGATGTTCATTATGTGAAATTTTTCACACTTACATAAAGTCTAAAGTTAAACATAATGGGACGGGGCATTTATGGCGACTTAATGGGTGGAGCATTTATGACTTAAATGGGGGGGGCAGTTATCACAAAGTGGGTTATTGTTTTTGGGGGAGATACACTCAAAAAGCACCGGTCTTCAGGGGAGTACCCTTTCCAGTAATTGCATGACCACAGGTTTCGGTCCCTTTGAACTCCTGACCCATGGCCTACTACAGAAAGGGTGGGACCACTCCCCGCCTAATTTGTTGTGAGAGAGGTGTAGTTGATGAAAGGAAACTTGCTGGTGAGTGAAAGCTCGCTTCTGGGTAGTTGTACAATTAGATTAATGAATATCCAATCCACTACTGTTGTACTCTTCACATAATTTGTGTCAGCTTCTGGCTTCTTGTTATCATAGTAAGCTATCTAATCACGCACTCAGTTGAGCTTCTGGAATAATGACATTATTCTAACAAAATGGCACTTGTGTTTAGAGGAAAATATGTGCTCTGAGGTAGCTTCTAAGGTTTATACTTCAGTCCTACCTGCAGCTAGTGAAGCAATTGAAACCAAGCTGCCTGAAACAACTGTACAGTGTCTCCCAGGAGCTATTTTTCCAAACTCCTGATGCTGACCAGCCACTTTACCTCCATGTAGCCCCAATATATCAGTCTATCTACTCCCTGCAGCACTAGCTCCCAGCATGAAGAATTACCTGGATCCCCGAACTATTCATCCCCACCCCCACAAGTAGCACAACCCAGGACATATGGCCATTCCACCCTCCCCTCCCTCAACTATCTCCGCACACTAGGAGAAGGCACAAGTTACACAACTATACCAGTCTCACCTCAACCATTGAGAAGCTACAATATGTGTAACAGTGTAGGCGCTCCCCCACCCAACACCCCAACCTCGGTGCAACCGCCCACCCAAATTTTGGTGCTTGCGCTGCAAGCACCAACGAGCACTGACGTCTTGCTCAGGACAATACAGTAGTGTAGTAATATGGTATTTAATCCTTACAGTCAGGCGATGAAGATGATCTTCTTCGAGAACGCTGAGGTGATTCAGCTGAAGGAAGTGAGGGTATTCCACCTGGAGGAGGCATGGGTATTCCACCTGGAGGAGGCATGGGTATTCCACTTGAATAAGCACTCGTATCTCAGGGAGTATAACAGTTATGAAAATTGGACCTTTTGAAAGTTAAAGTAAATGGTCGGGAGAGCTAGGCATTGTTGGCTGCTTGTTCATACCGTATTCTCTACCATGTGTATGTTTTGGCCATTTTTACCACTACTGTACGCTTCGTATTCCCCATGGAAATTGACCTTCTGTCATCTAGCTTGAGCATGTTATACTGCTGATTGTAATGTATTCATGCTGCAAAGATTGTCTTGGAGCTCTACTTTTCCCATGCATAGCTATTTGTACCACAAATCAAAGATGGCCCATTTTAGAACCTGAATCTTGTGAGCCAGCACCAGAGGAGGTCGGACATGGTTGAACTTTACTAATTAAAATGGCTGAGGTCACACTAATTGATTTTTCGTATTTCAACAGACTAGCTCTCTCAACTTTTACTGAGGAGGGCCCCAGTTTTCAAATCAAGATTCAAGGCTGGGGCAAGTCATATAAAAAGCTAAAAAGCTTTCTACCTTGCAATATCCAAGATCAATTAGTGTGACCTCAGTCATTTTAATTAGTAAAGTTCAACCGTGTCCGACCTCCTCTGAGCCAGCACTACCTCTACCACTACACAAAGCAACCAGCAGAAACACCAGTGCTATGAAGTTACAGTACATAGACCTCACATCTTGCCATGTAAGTATCATCTTGACTTAGGATACGGATACATGTTCACGAATAAAATTAGTCTGTCACAAAGTTGGCTGTATAATATTTCCAGAAATAAACTACCAGGTTTTTACAACAACCAGTCACTACATAGGGCATTCAGCTATAGTTCGGCATAACACTAACTTTGCTACAGTACACAGTCAAGTGGCAGCAGGCGGCTGCTCGGTAAAGTATGAGTACAAACTGCTACGTCAGTTTACTACGATGGTAGGAGAAACTAGGTGCTATTTAACACAGCTGAGCAACTCACTGCAGGCTGGCCACACAAAGCATTTTGCTCACATCTCAGACTAGAACAGAGCGACAGTGGCTGAAAGGTAACTGGATACTTACAAAACAGTATAATTATATACATGAATTCTATGGTGAACTGAGAATTTAAAAACTCTCTGTGTGCCCTGCATTGTACAAATAGCTAGATAAAACACTGGTACAGTGAAACCTCACCTTCAGTCACCTAGTTTAGCAGTCACCTATGATATAGCAGTCAGAAGGGACAGTCCCAAAATATTTGCCAATATGCTATATTCACAGTAGCACCCAGTGAACGGTCACTCGTTAATACGGATAACGGCCACTAATAAGTGGTCCCAACAGCATGCAAGTATAATCAATGCAACTCGTTAATAACGGTCAGTGCAAAATGTGGTCTGTACAGCAACAATAAGAGAGTTTGGAGCCTATCTACGTAGGCTTGATGTCCATAGAACTTGTACTTGCACAAAATTTCCACTCCAAGGCCAACCCCATAATTGATGCTGCTGCCATGCAGTTACTTCACAAAACATAGCTAGCTAGGGAATCGCGAATGCTTGTAGCTAGCTAGACGACCACAAGCGCTCGACCTATGCTGCACCGTTACTCGCACTCGTACACATGCGTGTCGGCTTTGACACATGACTCCACATTGTTGACACTATGTACATGCAGCAGCTTACATCTTGCAGCTCTTGAGCATTTGTGTATTCATATATGACTGTTGTTTGTACTTATTCTTCATTATACTATGTTAATATGCAGTTTTATGAATTTATCCCATAAAAAGGTCACCTCTGTATAACAGCCAGTGGCTTGAGTCCCATAGGTGACCGTTATAATGAGGGTTCACTGTATGCTGCATTCTGTGGGCAAAAATGCGAGCGCACTGACGTACTCATGAACATGTACCCGTAACCTTAAGCTTCCTAAGTGGGGCTTGAAATTTGACTATGCATCATTGTGAGCTGGGTGGAATAAATTTTCAGACTGTACTCTACCTGTAGGTAGTGAAGGTATTCCACCTGGAAGTTTTGCACCTGGAACTTTTCCGCCTGGAGAAGAATGTTTATGTTTTCCACCTATAGAAGGATGTTTGGGTTAAGAGGGGCATTTTGCAGATTTGTTTGAACAACATCTCAAGAAGGATGATAATGCTATCTGGGAGGGTACATGAATAGACACAACAGAGAAATTTGAGAGTAGTTATATACCTGATCCCCCCTCTGTTACAAAGTAAATAGTCGGGTGACAATTTCTTGTTTGAACAGGCACATGCTTGTACAATGTGATATACTTCATTGGCTTATTAAGAGAACTACTGAGACATACATTTTGTTGGGTGTTTGTAGCTATGTGACACACATCTCAGATTATAGTTGTATATATATCAAAAAAATGTTGGTTGTTTTAACCACTGAGTGGTTACTCTGGTTGCGGACAGTGGTTTATTTTTGTATTACATAATTGCATAAGCAACCTGAGCCCAAAGCATACCTTACAGCGGATAAGTTATCCCTACACTTCAAAATATGTGACACTTTTGATAAAAGTTGGTGACTCTCTCACAGATGTTCAGTGGTTACTAACTGCAAGATCCTGGTTGTAAGATGATCTAGAAGTATTGTGGTCGTTAATGCAATCAGCAATACATAACCACTGTTTCTTCAGTTTGTCTGCAACTAGGGTAACCATTCTGTGGTTAAAACAACCAAGTTGTTTCTGCAGTATAGCTGTAGCTGAATGTTAGACTCTTACCAACACTGAGTTTAGAAGGATTGGAAGTCAGGCTACCGGCAAGATTGCTTACAACACAGCGGTAGCTCCCTTCGTGTGACTTTTCCACCTTGGGGATGGTCAGTGTAGCACCCTTGCACCACTTCGCACTACATTGCTGCCACTGCTTACTCGCACCTCTCTCTTCAGTTGGCTTCCACTGCCAGTCATAGTTCATAGGTTCTGTTCCAATAGCTTGAATAGTAAACGTGACAGATTTCCCTTGAACAACATCTATTAACTCTTGTGGATGGGCAGTGATTCTGGGAGGCACACCTGCATGTGTAGATAAATTCAGTAGTCAGAGTAGTCTTGTATACACCTTCTCACAAGGAAGAAAGTCTGCTGACTATGGAGTGCTTTCATAGTTAGCAATTTGAACAGATCATCAGCTGAAGTTTGAAACACAGGGCCAACAGAAGCAATATCAAAGTGGTAATCAATAAAATTTAATTGTTAAAGGGCTGATAAGGTCTTTAAATTGTGACAAACAGTGAACAGGCCGTACTTCTTTGAAGCACGGATAACTTGGAGGGCCTCCTCGTGAAAATGTTTAGAAGGCTGAAGTAAACGCTAAATGAGTTACTATCGTTTAGATATGTGGAAAAACACTGCTCTTCAGGAAAGTATCCTTTCTGATCTTGGCTTGACCAGGGGTTTCAGTCCCTTTAAACTCCTGACCTGTAGTCTGCTACAGAAAGGGTAGAACAACTTCCCGCCTAAGGCTAGTTTTGAGGAGAAATCAGTTTTGATGCTGACAACTTGGCAGTCCAACTTCTGTCTCATTTGATAGCTGCAGGAATACAAGAGCTTCCTTTCATGTAGCTAGTTTTTTACTGCTTCATCATAGTTTGTCTACCTCTCAAGGTTAGACACAATAATTTTAATGGTCATGTCCCTTGTGATGGAGTCGCACCCTGTACAACATTCTCTTTCCGAATCATACTTAGTCTATTTTCACTACGAATGTGACCAGCTAGCTTCCGGTGGATGCAATGAGTATGGTTACTAGTGCAGGCAGTCCCTAATAAACCTCTACCTTTGAAAAAACAATTGCAGATTACTCTTACATACTCATCATGATGCTTATATATGTCAATTGGGTTTATAGATGTACACGTTACATGTTGGTTGGTAAGAGTTAAACTGTGAGGTACATGGCCGTAGCTAGCAAGTGGTCAGGCAGGTCGGGTTTTGGCCCAACCACTTTTTCACAGACCCAATTTGCACATGGGCAATTTGAAGATACAAGTTACAAACCCTTCCATCCCCAAAAAGCTATATACCAAAGGCAAAATGCACAAACTCTGTGCTAACTGAAATGCATGACAATTTCGATGAAAATGTAGACTTATTCCATTCATGATGCTACAAGCTTCATGTGATACGTCCATTTTCACATTGGAACTGTAGGATACAAATTTAGGGGATAAACTTTGCAGATTTTCTTGAACAACATCTCTTAACTCTTCTGGAGGAACAGCATTTCTATCTGGGCGACTCAGCTACAAATAAAGACACAACAGAGAAATTTGAATGTAGATATATATATATATATATATTCAATCACCACTCTCTTTCAAGGTAAAATGGTCTGGTGATTAAGAACGATTTCTTGTTTGAACTGTAGATGATCATAGAGTGCTTTCATAGTTATCAATTTGCACAGATCATCAGCTGAAGTTTGAAAAGCAAGGCCATCAGAAGCAATATCAAAGTGGTAATGGTGAAGCTACTCTCACAGAAATGTCACAGAAACTTGTCAATATATATATACTACTCAGGAAGGGGTCTCTTCAACTTAAAACTGATATAGCCACAAAAGCTTGGTCAGGGGAGTGTTCTTCCAAATTAGTCTCTCATGGCCAGCCCCATCGGTTAGGTACAGCTATTGGGTTTATTAGCTGTTAGGCTATCGCTTGACAGAATTCATCTCCAGCTAAAAATAAGCCATGGACAGATGATGGTGTGCAGCTAAGACACCTGTCAGCAGTGGCATAGCGAAACTGGGGCACACTGGGGCACATGCCCCAAGCAATGAGAGGCTGTGGCCTACCAGTGCATCATTTTTCTTTTTTTTTTGGAACCACTTTTGACTTAGTCTCAGGACAGCAACAAATCTGCACATGTGTTGTGCCCCACCCTCTGTGTACTTCGACCTTTGACTGATAGCTTGAGAATGAATTTAGGTGAAATGATGTCAAGAAGACTGCTAGTGGAAGAGAGCCATATATTTCTCAGGGTAATCTTTAACAACAAAGACCTTTAGTACAATGAAGCATCTGCCAGCATTCAATTTCTGTTGTCTTTTAGTGTAGTATCACTAGAATTGCTATTAGCCACAAATTACTCAGTCCATGATGCAATTGCCCATGGCCAGGTTGGTTGAAGTTGAATGCTATTAAAGAGCATTGGTGCTGTGGTCTTATTGGCACTTTAAACTATTGATTCTATACAAACCTAACGTCAGTTTCAATGTCTGCCATCAGGGATACTATTCAATCTCACTCTTTCAATCCCTCACAGAATGATAAATACTTAATAGTTGTGTGCGGAGCTCAGGTCGTTTCATTCTACTTGCTGCCCACTCCTAGGACAACTATCCCTGAGAAGCTTCCAGGTTGCTAACAGTTGTATAGAACAGACTTTGTAGTGTCCCTCCATTGTCCCTGACAAATCATGACTTCTAAATGGAATGGTAGCCATTCTTGTTCACAGTTCATTGAAAGTGCATTGCAGCTAGCTGTAGGTTGAAGGTCTTTGTTGTTAAAGATCACCCAAGATATATATCTCTTTCTACCATAGCAGTTTTGTTGGTGTCGTTTCACTCAAATCTGTTCATCAGGCTTATCAGTCAAAGGTCGAAGTACACAGAGCATGTGGCACAACACATGCGCAGATACATTGCTGTCCAGAGACTATGGTTCCAAAAGAAAAGAACGCCTGGTGCTGAAAATTATTGGCACCGAATGTACTGTTGTCGATCATGAAACGGGCGCTTAAATTGCATAAACGTGTTCAAATCGAGCTTTGCAGTATAGCTATCTGTATTTTCAGAATAACGAGGACTGGTATCCTCGTGATCTCAATGTATGCGAGTTTGCCGTAAGTAGTAAAGTGACTTTACACTGTGCGCAGGTTTGTGCCAAAGCAGGCCCATAGGCAAGGGGGGATTCGAGGGGGTTCATTCGAACCTCCTTTTGGTCTCAAAAAATTTTACACCACCCAGCTATACAATTTAAGTGCTCTACCACTTGTAAGTGGTTCACTAGTTTCACTGCCATTGAAAAATCACTGCTGTCCAAATAAGTTTGGTTGCAACTATGCAAACCATTTGCTCCTGGAGGACCAGCGTGGAACGTGCGAATAAGCGGTTGTGTATACATTGTAGTGATGTCAGAGTTTCCAAAAGTAATTATTATACATAGGCCATTTTCCTAGGTTCCTTTGAAGCTTGGGTATATTTGCTTGCACAACTTTGTTAATTAACCCTTTACCCCAGTACACACATGGTGCATGTGCATAAGCCATCTCATGTCCCAAATGTTTTTTGCGAAAAATGGCAGGAAGGAGCATCACTGTAAAAAGGAAATTGGCATTTCAACAAGCCATTTGCTATCTGAGTTTCAGCTGCGTAAATATTATATCCATGGACAGTCAATTCTGTGAACAGATTGGTTAAGAATCCAAAACACATTACACTTTTTCCTCAAAACCTATCATTTACCCATTTGCATCACAAGCAAGTAGTCAAGAATGCTTACTCATCTGCATCACAAATGCCAGACTACTTGCTTGTGATATGTATGGGTGAACATTATAGGCGGAAAAGGTGATTGCTGTAATGTGTTTTGGGATTCTTAACCAATCTGTTCACAGAATCAACTGTCATGCATGCAATGTGTTTACTCACCTGAAACTCAGATGGCAAATGTGTAGCATGCATGCAGATACCTCATTGAATTGAAGTGAAATTAAGTATTACAAGTGACTTTAGTTTGAAAGTGAGCTCGCCACTGAAAGTTCCAACTGTGTTGTTGGGGGCTGTTACAGACTCTAGAGGCGACGATCGACTAGTTGGTGGCTGCTACATGAAAGGAGAAAGGGAAGGATAGGAAGTGCTAGGAGAATAGATAGTTATTGGTGGGGAATAGCAGTGCCAGATAAATTTTATTCCTGTGAGTGGCATACATATGATTATATATATAGCTATTTTCTTTGTGACACTGTAAGAAGTAACTGTTGTGGCACAAGTTCACTCCACACCCATAGGTGATCTCAGTGGTACATCCAGATCGGGGTCTTTCCTCCATGATTGGAGCAGTGGACACAGACTTTTTCGTCTCAGAAACTTTACTTGTTGATGATCAGGCAAGTTGTGCAGGGTGAATGCATTCTCTAGCTTGGGAGGCACATTTCCTTCTTTCCAGGGTATTGCTTCCTGCCACAAAAGCCTCCAATCAGTTGCTTAGCCAACTCAAGCTTATAAAGTGGAGAAGGGAGTGTTGAGCTCTGGAAGATACGGCATAGAGCAGGCCCGTTGGAAGCAATCTGCACATGGTTAGGCCCAGCTTGATGTCGGTGGTGAAACGGCTAATATATCGTGCGCAAAGAGCGCGGCAAAATGTTGGACCTAGCTTAGTGGATTATAGTTGGGAGTGCCTCTTGGTGCCTGCTGCTGTGAATCATTTAAATGAAAGTATCTATAGAAATAAAAATGATTTTTTTGTAATGTGTTACATGAGCCCACTTCCTGATTACATGCCATATGGAATGTGTTACATGAGCCCACTTCCTGATTAAGTGCCAAAAATATGGAAGCCCACTGTAAACCAAGTTGGCTGTCTTAACACAGAGTGGTTACTATGGTTGCAGACAGGGAGGAAGAGACAGTGGTTGTGAGACTAATTGCACAAGGCAACCCAATAGGTAGCTGCCCAGTTCATCTTACAACCACAATACACTGACAACCCTCAAACATCTGGTGTATTGTGGTTGTAAGATGAACTGGGCAGCTACCTATTGGGTTGCCTTGTGCAATTAGTCTCACAACCACTGTCTCTTCCTCCCTGTCTGCAACCATAGTAACCACTCTGTGTTAAGACAACCAACATGTTTTTTTTGCACTGTGGTGATGAAACCAAGCTGAGCAGCAGCTGAAGTTGGTATTATCTGGTTAGATGTTCAAAACAATCACGTGGAAACACACGCTATATTCCCATGTTGCCCAGAAATTCATCTGTTGACCAGTAACTGAAAATTTCTGGCTTCGGGTCAATGCCCATCAAAATGTTGACACCAATGAATGCCTTTATCTCTTCAGGTGTCGTTGGATATCACTTTGTATCACTGCAAAAACTGCTTGGTTAAAATGACAACAGTGAAGGTTACTGCAGTTTCAGGGTTCATTGAACAGGTGATTAAAGAACCAAAAACACAATTATCATCAATCAACTCCCCTCACAATCCATCAAAGTTCAAAGAGCTAGCAGAGACACTTGTCTGCTAGCCAATACATACCATCCATCTGCTGGCTATTATCCGGTTCAGAACCAGATAATAGCCAGCAGGTGGATGCACATGAACTGTCCACTGTAAAAACATTTGGGTTCCTTCAACCATATTTTGGTCATCTCAGTTGCATGCCCGTTGTGTAAGTGAAACATTATGAACTTCATAAGGGATGCTTACGATTTGAACCAAAGTGTAGTTGAGAAGCTTCTCCCTTTTGTTAAATTAGGATCATCTTGCAGAAGGCCTATATAATATATAAATTAGCATTTCTGGTAAGGTTTAGTGTTTCTTTGATCCTACACATCCACCCCTGGAGGAGTTCCTTGGTTGCATGGTTATGGTGGAAATGCCAGGAATGTAGCCAAATAGGCTTTCTGCAAGAAGATCCTAAGTGAACAAAAAGGAGAAGCGTCTCAACTACATTTAAGCAAATTGGAAGCATCCCTTGAAGTTTGTAACGTGTCACGTACACAACAGGCATGCAACTGAGATGACCAAAATATGGTTGAAGTAACCCAAATGTTTTTACAGTGTGTGCTAGCTCTTTGAAGCCAGATGGAATTATGAGGGGGTTGATGGATGATAATTGTGTTTGGAATTCCTTTAATCATACTACCAACCTGTTCAATGAACCTTGAAACTGCAGTAACCATTCACTAGTGGTCATTTTAACTAAGTATTTTTTGCAGTGTTAAGGGGCTTGGACACTTGTTTCAGCTGTGCATACTGGTTGGTTTCGTCAGCTTGAAGGTCAAAGAAAGAAGGATCCCAGAGCAGTCCAAAAAAAGTCCAGTGGAGTAGCATTTGCTCCAAGTTGGTGGACAGGACCGGATGCTTCTGTGAAGGGCTAGTCTTGCATGCTTATTCATGCATACATACATACCAAGACACCAATGTAACCCCCCTTCTGAAAATCCTGGCTACGGGCCTGCAAAGGTATGGTTGAAGTGCTCCAGATTCAAGGCGACAACATGGCCTACAATAGCCTCAGAATTGACCTGAGAAGCCAAAATTTTCGGGGGGAGCATGTCCCTAGACCCCCACCCCCCCCCCCCCCCCCCCCCCCCCCCCCCACCCCCACTCGCTTCTGCATTTTGCACACAAGTTTCTGCAAACAGATGACTGCTGCACATGCACAAACAGTGGATAACGGGAAAAGCGGCCTGGCTATGAGGCTACTTGTATCTATGCTTCTCGACCTTGGAATATCAGTTTATCACATGAGTACATCCTCCCTCCTCTGAAGTCAGTTAAGTACTCAACACCACTTATCCAACCCATGCCAAGCTGTCAATATTTCACCAGATAATCTCTGAGATTCATGAGTATCAACATGCATTAACCCTTGAAAGCTGCTTGAATCCAGCATTGGTGAAATTAAGTTTAAAATAGCTACATGGTGATTGCTGGTATTTACATAAGGTTTTCACAAGCGTGTAGACCAGATATATCAAGTTCCTTCAAGCCTATGCCGGTTTGCTTATTGCTTCAATTCAGAGAAAACTGAAAGTATCCTGTTAGGATATTCACAATGCAGCTAGCTACACTAGCTAGTTGAGAAATTTTAATGTTAACGTTTCTACTGTTAGCATGTACAACCACACAGAACTATAAAATTACACCCAATTTCAGGCAAACATGTTTGAAATTATATATATATATATATATATATTTTTTTTTTTGTATAGTTTTTCCTGGGATACCCAGTTAACGAGGAAATCCCCAATAGCACTTAGGCTAATATTAAGGGGTTCCCCGGGACTGACGGCTTAACGTCCCCTCTGAAGGACGTGAAGGAAAACCTTCTACACAATTTTTTTTTGAGGTAGGGCTGAGTGCACCCAGAAGAGAAATAAATCTCTGCTGCTAGTGGGACTGGAACCCTGGATCTTTTGATCCGCAGTCCAGTGCTTTAACCAATAGGCCACCAGCAACCCCCGTTAATGATATATATACACACCTAAATCTTGGCAGGGTTTATTATTAACAGATATAGCTATTTGCAGAAGCACACAAGATGAACGTAATTTACCTTCGTTGGAAATGCCTTTGGGAGCTGTCCTGAATCCACGGAACAGAGCCTCGAAATTGAACACTTCACTCTCCCAGATTGTGGTGCAAGTATCAAGATCTTTTTCTGACGACACTCGGATGATACGTGCATCTTTGCTTTCAGGACGAGGGGTGAGCATGTACAACTCAGTGTGCGCATATACTTCACCAATATCTGATGACTTCTTTGCTAACGCGGCAGCAATCCTGGATGTAAGTTCATTCCGCACTATCTCTTCCGAGCGAAGTAGTCTCCTAAGGTCATCTGGAGAGAATAGCTTCAGCTCAAATAGCGGTACGTCGTCACACCAGTAGTTGCTCACTCCTTCCAGACCGTACCTCTTCACAATATTATCGACTTCAGTAATGAGAGAGTCGAACGTGATGCTAACAGGAGGACAGCCGATGGTAAGATGTCCATCGTCGGAGGTGATCTGTGCGGGCTGGCCACGGATGCTGATAGGCACTCTCAGGAGAAAGAAGCTTAAATGATACGTGTGAGGAGAGACTCTTCTCTGAGAAGGATTAGACGACATTGTGCCTGACATCACAGACACTACAGCTGCAAAGGAGCAGCCAGCGTAAAAACAATAACAGACAGACTGTCTATTAATAGCGCGTAATCATCTGGAGATTGTGCATGCTTGCTTTATACTAGGCATCGGCATCCAATAATGGGGCCTAAATGGGTGTCACGTGGGGCGGGCTCGCGCTCTTTGATCTGAGAGAATCGCGGACCACTTATATGTGCATGGAGTAAACATTCAACTGTTCACTGTTCATGGCTTTTCCAAGAGACTTCACGGCCTTTCAAGCTTTTGTAAGCCATGTTGTACAGCATTCTAAGTTGTCAGATGCTTCAGTCCTGGATGTAGAATGCAATTAGCTATGACCAATGATTATACAGTAGGCCTTATCCCATGTGACAAAAAAATCTAACTCAGAAAACCGAGATTATATGCAATTATAGAACGAGAAGGCTTGGGAGATTTCATCACATGCAGTGACGTCAGGAGTATGAGGTAGCTAGAAATAGCTAGACACCAGGGACAGCCTCATGAAGGATCTCAAAGTCCATTTTTATATAAATGTCTTTCCAAGAGCTGGAAGTTGGAGCATTCACAGTAGGGAGATGCGCATAGTGACAGATAAGCTATTCCCTAGCACTCCATCAAAGCTCCTCCCCAGCAGTAGTTTTGACTATGGCATAATCTATGGCTCTTGAAGCTTTGTTGTGTAGGCAACATTCAGTTGCCAGTGAGATCGAAGCTATCAAGTGTATTAGATACACTCTACCATGGCTCTACTTGACTCTACTTAAATCTACTTGATTCTAATGTCATGTAGTCTAACTATGCAGCCAAAATCAGGGCATGAATGTTCACCTGACAGACATCTTAGGGTGTGTGCGTGTGTGAAGGGTGCATGTTGCATGTACCTAACGGAGAGCTGTCTGAGTCATTATAGCTAACCCTGTGGAGAATGTGTGTATGGATATATTATACTGTAAAAACATTTTGGTTACTTCAACCATACTTCAGTTATCTCAGTTGCATGTGTATTGTACACATCTTGAAGTTCAAGAAATGCTTCTAAACAAGTCTTCTTCTTTTCAGAAGAGCTATCAATTAGCATTTCCTGGTAAAGGTTTGGTTACACAGTTATGGTAGAAATGCCAGTAATGTATCCACTAGTAAGACTTCTGAAGGAAGCAGAAGCTCTTTGATGGAATTTCTATTTTAGAAGCATTCCTGGGACTTCTGATAATGATATCAATCTGGTACAACTGAGATAACCTACAAATATGGTTAAACTAACCACATTTTTGTTTACAGTGTACTTTACTCACAGTGCACAGAGCTCATGATGTGCAAAGCTCACTCATGTCACACAGAACGTAGCTTCATTCCCAGGGCTTTGCTGCCTCCAGTATGATCGTTCCATACATATAGATTGATCTATATTACGAGCAAAGTAACCGCACCCCAAGATGCTCACGGAAGGTTAGTGCTGCAGGTTTACCTTGGCTCGAACACTTCAGAGTTCAGTCCTACACGTAGGTAAAATCTTTCTTAGTAGGCTTTAGGAAAAAAGTTCACTGCTATATACTTAGCTGAAGTAGGAGTTCAGAGTTTTGTGGCTTCTGAAAAAAGCTTTACCCTCAAGGGAGGAGCCAGACATCAGTTTATCAAATCGTGAATAGCGAGGCACCCTTCGCCTGCTTTATACTCGTGCATCACGCGCGTGTAATATCTGCCCGAAGCACTGTAGGGTTGGTGTAAAACCTGGACTCTGGACTCTGGACTGGACTATGGACTGATTTTTGGACTGAGTTTTGGATTGAAACGCTTGATATTAGTCTACCTGATGTAAGTGGCTAAACTGTTGTTTAACTAACTTAATTATAAACTGATTATTGGATGTCAATGCCGACAGGAAATGGGAAAAATCCCCAATTTTACGGACAGTGAACGGATGAAGACCCCAAAATGGACTGTGCGCTAAAAGTTTACAAAGACATAGAATTCTATCAGCTTGGATTCCAGGTTTGTTGACCTTGAAAATGCAGGGTTCCCTGCCACCTTAACAACTACAGGCAGGACAGAGATTGGCTGATAGTTTTCTATGTTCATCTCACTGCCAGCTTTGAAGATGGGTGTAACTCTAGCAGTTTTCCATTCCTGAGGAATTTCTCCTCTTGCAAGACTTAAATTGAACAGATGGTTCAAACTACCAGCAATTGCTTGTGCTGTTATTCGGAGGCACTTAGCTGATATCCCGTCAAGGCCAGTTGCCTTGTTCATATCAAGGGATTTTAGCTCTTTCTGGGTATCTTCAATAGTAAGTTTACGAAACTTGAACCCTGTTTCACACCACTCATTTCCTCCAGGAGTAAATTACACACACTTGTAGTACTGGTAAACAGGCTTGTGAAGTATTTGTTGAATACCTCCGCTATCTGCTGATCACCAGTAACAAGAGTTTATAAACTCTTGCCAGTAACTTCTCCATCCTCAGTCCACTGTAAAAAATTGGAGGTTAATTTATCCCAGAAAAGGTCATCTCAATTGCAGTCTGGGATTCATCTAGGTCCAGGCAGTGGCTCACGTACTTTTGCCAGGGTTTAGGGTTATACCCCTTGTCCAGTGCAGGTTTCTAGCAATTGGGTTGCAAATGAAATTCAATTTGTTTTTGCATGTTTGTGCCAAAAGAGGGTGGAACTCGGACTATATTCATGCACTATTGGCTAACCTTTGGGCAGCATTTACGTGCTTTTATGCAAGTATTCATGCCATATTGGAACTTTGAGTACACAAACAGTGTAACCCTACACTGTGGTAAAAGTAGGAGGTGGTATAGATCCTGCAACTGAGGTAACCCATTTTAAGGTGGCACGCCCGTCACTCGGCGGAGGTTAACAAAAACATAAACATGGGTTACAGTCAGGACCAGGGTTACTCCTAGTTTAGGGTTAGGGTTTGCTTTAGGGTAATCTTTCTTTGCCTAATTTTAAAAAGGGTTTTACTAGCTCATTAATGTATTCATGAACCCAAAATTGCCACTCGATGGACGCATCTACATGCTCACTGTAGGTAGCATCCTAACCACCAATGTATCTCAAACCAATCTGTGTTAGCTTTTGCTCAGAGCTACTCTCAAAGTCAGGCTACACTCATGTTTGTCACTACTCTTGGAATGGACAACTTTGACTGCACCAAAATGAAAGCACATTTCAAAAAATTCACAGCTTGTCTACGGGAGGGGCTCATTCACGAGTGGAAGCAAGCATTACTAGCCCCACCTCTCCCCATTATGTCGCTAAACAACTCACGGCTCTGTTCCACACACAAACCCTCTTCAGCTTTCTTGTATACGGCAGTGTTGTACCAACGATATATTGCGCATTCTAGTTAAAGCCCAGCCCGGCACTCGGAGCACTGGGCCACGGTCACCTACTAGGCTTGGCATACGATCGCAAGACCTGGGCCTACCCAGTGAGTTCAGTCTTGGCCACTGTAGCCTTTCTGCTGCTTCTAGACACAAGCTAGCTTTCACAAGCAGGCATTACACACTACTCACAACCACTGACACTACAGCACTCTACTAAAACTCCTCTGTTTTTTTATTTATTTATTTATTTTTTTTAAAGTCGATCTAAGCTTATCTTCAAAGTTCCGACCACCACATGAGGGGTTCCGCCAGGCCACATCTTAACTAACTTAATTATAAACTGATTATTGGATGGCAATGCCGACAGGAAATGGGGAAAATCCCCAATTTTACGGACAGTGAACGGATGAAGACTCCCAAACGGACTGTGCGCTAAACGTTTACAAAGACAAAGAATTCTATGAGCTTGGATTCCAGGTATGTTGACCTTGAAAACGCAGGGTTCCCTGCCACCTTAAACAAGCTTCTTTTCTTCTTCATGGTCTCGTTACCCTGAAGAGGTTTGATCACTTTTCCATTAATGCCATAGTCTCAAAGATCAAACAGTTTGTCCTTGACCAAGCTCCTCCATCTGTTCAACTGGCTTAGGGGTGTGAGGTAAAATGCTTCTGAAGGTAGGATGATCTGGCAGTGGAAGAGAAAAATCCTTGTACTCTCCTCCTGAGAGTTAGGGACACAAGCAGACAAGCAATGAGTTGCAGTAATTATATCATTGACTAATCAAACTACAGCAATCGCAGCTATGAATCACATTGGTGCCTCAAAAGGCTAACAAATGAAGCTAGTTACAAGGATCGAGTGAACAAAGGGATATGGATGCTTGATAACTTAACCTGCACAAAGCTATAAGGATCCGTCATGAATGTGAAGATACATCTCTAGCAGGTTCATTCAGTTTAATCAAGTTCAATAGATCGACAAAATACAACAACCCAGTTGGCAATGGCAATTGACAACCTGCCTCCATTTGACCTCAACTGGGAAGATGAACCCCTCAGAAGATCAGGAGTAGTTAGGACTGTGAGGTTTACCTGAATGTGAAGGATGGCCATGAGCTGCATGTTTGAATAGGTTTGAACTGCGTCTCAAGAGTCCTGATAGAGGAAATTCACAGCTTGAAAGACCTAGAGAAAGTTGTTGCTGGATCCAGCAACAATCAGTCCACAAGTCTATCACTGTACCTTTTTCCAACATGAGAAATACATTCAGGCCTGTAGGCAGGGGAATTCGAGGGGGTTCGCTCGAACCCCCCTTTTGACTTCCAGAAGATTATATTTACACCGCTTAACTGTACATTTTAAGTGTCCTACCGTTTGAAAGTGGGCCACTAGTCTCACTGCTTTTGAGAATCACCGCTGTCCAAACTGTCTGGTTGCAGAGCATCTAATTTCTAAAAATTTGCTGGGGGAGCATGCCCCCACACCCCCTATATAGTCCTGCATGCTTATGCACGCATACATACAAATCAGACATCCATGTAACCCCCCTTCTACAAATCCTGGCTACGGGCCTGACATTGATGATACCATCCAGATTCTGCGTCAGTATACACGAAACAGAATGGTCATAATGGAAGTCCACAAGTATGCATGTAGCTACATCACGAGTGTATATGTGGTGCATGATATCACTGAGAGTAATGTATGCCATATTCAGTGATATGTGCTTGCTAAATGCTTAGCTGCTACCACACAGTTATTGTGCTGTACACAAAGATATACATGACCTGTATACTGTGGGCAAATTGATGCACTGCCATAATACATTAGTTTAGTGTAGGGGATCAGGCTACATACAGAGCATTCAGGGTGCCAAGCGCTGGCCTCAAAGTGAAATTATTAAGGATTTTAAGACAACTGAAGTATAGGCACATGATGTTCCAGGTATGTTCAATCCAAAGTAAAATGTGTGTATCTACAGCTTTGATATTGTCAAGGTTGTTACTGCATGACTCAAAATCAATGGGTCAGTCACAAGCGAAATCGCATAAACTGTCAGCAGAAATGTAGGTTATTAAAGAACACTAATGCAATTTTAGACTCCCAAACACCCAGTCCTCATGGTCGGGTGAAGACTGAAGTGCTCCCAGTCCTCATGGTCGGGTGAAGACTGAAGTGCTCCCAGTCCTCATGGTCGGGTGAAGACTGAAGTGCTCCCAGTCCTCATGGTCGGGTGAAGACTGAAGTGCTCCCAGTCATCATGGTCGGGTGAAGACTGAAGTGCTCCCAGTCATCATGGTCGGGTGAAGACTGAAGTGCTCCCAGTCATCATGGTCGGGTGAAGACTGAAGTGCTCCCAGTCATCATGGTCGGGTGAAGACTGAAGTGCTCCCAGTCATCATGGTCGGGTGAAGACTGAAGTGCTCCCAGTCATCATGGTCGGGTGAAGACTGAAGTGCTCCCAGTCATCATGGTCGGGTGAAGACTGAAGTGCTCCCAGTCATCATGGTCGGGTGAAGACTGAAGTGCTCCCAGTCATCATGGTCGGGTGAAGACTGAAGTGCTCCCAGTCATCATGGTCGGGTGAAGACTGAAGAGCACCCAGTCCTCATGGTTGGGTGAAGACTGAAGTGCTCCCAGTCATCATGGTTGGGTGAAGACTGAAGTGCTCCCAGTCATCATGGTCGGGTGAAGACTGAAGTGCTCCCAGTCCTCATGGTCGGGTGAAGACTGAAGTGCTCCCAGTCATCATGGTAGGGTGAAGACTGAAGAGCACCTACCCCACAATGCACCAAATTTGCCTAGTTATTATCATACATTGTCCTGATAATACAGTAGTGCCTTCATTACCTTGCTACTCATAATCCATTATTACATAATTAGGTGAAATTTGATTCAGGAAATTCATGATTCTTTTTAAACCAGAGTCTAACTCTAAACTTATTTCTCTAAGTTTTGTGTAAGATAATCACTGAAACCAAAAAGTACACTTCCTAGAATGACACTTGAAAACAGAGTCAACTATAGATTATGAAACAATGAACAGATCACTCACTAAAGATTGAAGGGGTGTCCACAGTCTTCACAGTAGAGTTTGCCAAGGTCTGTACACAATCTTAGTAAACTGACCAGCTATATATATACACTTACCCAGCTAGTGAAAGCACACTTGTACATTCTCACCCAAAGTAAGGTCCAGTTTTATGTAAGAAGTAACTTCCAGAAAATTCAATCTAACGTAAGGCCACTACATATCATTCAAGGTATTATAGTTATGATCATCATGGTAATATAGTAATGATTATGATGATGACTTATATACAATACACTACATAACAGTAATGACGGTATATATACAGCACACAATACATAGATTGAGCAGCATTTCTCTACAAAGCCATTTTCACAATCCTAACCACATACAATATGCCTGCAAGGACAAACACTCCAAGATAGTTGATGAAGGGGATCCTGATGGGCTCGTTCAGTCGATAAAGCTCCTTGTTGCTATAAATAACCACACATGGAATGACAATTGACAGAGCAAGTACCAGTTTTGCAGCAAAACTCAGTCTTAAACCATGCATCTGTGTAATCACAAACATAGCCAAAAACCCTGTGAGAAACATGGTCCACATTTCTAGTCCTTGAGTGACATAAGCAACAATCACCCCATGGAACAAGACAAGCACCTCAAGTGTGAGCTTCCACCATCGATTCAAGTGGATGCGGGTTAGGAAGAGGCTTCCCTGGAGAAGAAGAAGGAATGTATAGAAAAATCCCCAGAGATGGCCCTGTGTGGCTTCTGCAGGGTGATACCAGAATGTGTAGACAACAGCCCATGAGAAGTAATAGCCATGATACTTGCGTGCAAAGTGGATGAGCTCTTTTGATATTGGTGCTGGGTATCCAAAGACCAACCCACGTGTGTTGTTTTCCATTAGAAGGACCCATATCAAGAGGACAATGACGGATCCTTGGGAACTCAGGATACTCGTATCTTGTGCAGTGCCGTCATAAGTTACATGTGTTTGAATCACATGGAGCACACTGAATAGCAGATTGACAGCTAATGAGATGTAGTGAATGGGTTGTAATTTTGTAGTTGTTGTCGTTAGATGATTTTGTCCGTAGTAAATGCACGTCCAGTGTGCAAACTGGTGGCAAAGGTACAACCCCCAAACAGAGAATCGTGTCCAGAAAGTTGGTTCTTTGAGTACCCAGTAGTACCACAGGTACCCTCTGTCAGGAAAATGCGGCACACTCTCCAGGCGATAGGAGAGGGCGTAAATGAGGAAGGTCAAGAAGAAACTGACTGCAATTCCTGCTGTAAATGCACGTACATCTTCTCTCAGCGGAGCATTACGGTGTTTGGCTTTGGGAGTGACCACTTGATGACGCTCCTGCTGACTACATAAAGCTGCATCGCCATTAGGTCGGCAGTTTGAAAACGACATCTCGAGCGATCCTCGATTATGCTGTCATGTGACTTTGTTTGTGATACTCTCGCGAGTCCAAACGATATTCATAACTGTGCAAATTGCGTCACCGCGTTCTTGAAGCGCTAGCGGAAGTGCCTCAAGTACTATATCGGTGCATTTCAGTATAGTAGTCATCGTTACAATTGTATGTACCTCTTTATCTAGTTGCTCACACAATTAGACGTATTTAAGCAAAGACACATTATCCCTGGCAAATGAATACACCAGACATGGTCAATAGCAGTGAATTGTATATCAAATGATTTGCTTCCTGATCTGCAACACCGTCAGCATAAATGGACAGCAGAGACTGCATGTGGTGGTTAAAACAATGCACAAATAGAAATCTCTCCACACTTCAAGGTAACTATCCAAATGGTGTATACACGAATAGATGTAGAGTTACTGAAATTGTAATTAACTAAGTCAAATGAGTTTTCTTAAGCACACATCAAAAAATGAATAACGCTACCTGCCAGAGAAAGCATTGTATACACTGTAACAACATTTGGGTTACTTCAACCAAATTTGGTCATCTCAATTGCATACTTGATGTGTACTGTGGCAGGACACACAAAGTTCAAGGATGCTTACAATTTCAATCAAAGTGTGTTTGAGAGGCTTTTCCCTTTTGTTAAATTAGGAACTCTTGCAGAAGGCCTATAAATCAGCATTTTAGGTGAGGTTTGGTGTTTCTCTGACCTTATCCTGGAGAAGTTTCTCGGTTGCATGAGTAGAAATGCCAGGAATGTATATAGCCAAATACGTCGAAAATCAATACGAGAAGAAGCTCCTCAATGGACTTTCAGAGAACCTATTTGGTAGCATTCCTTGGACAGTACACAGAAAAAAACTAGTGTGCCAAATAAGCACAGTGTGCTATTATATGTCTTTTACACACTAATTGATCAAATTCTGGAGTGTGCTAGAGTGAGCATGTTCTGCTGTGCTGCAGAACCAATTAGCACATGCTAGTGCTAATTTCTCTATTAGCACACAAGAGCTGTATGACACACCAATTGTGTGCCAAAATAGCACATTTTTTTCTGTGTAGTTACACTGATGCACTTAGCTAAAATATGTATTTTTACAGTGATATATAGACACAGTTAATGGGAACGCTATGCTTTGAGAGACAGGTATACAAGTGCAGGTTACTGAACTGTAAGCGATCAAAACTTGATGTTGAGAAGGCCTGGAAACAAGGCTAGCACAAGTCTACTTCATTCTGATCGAATATTTGCATCTCCTAAACTTGCTCTATGATTTGAATCTAAGTCACCAGTTGTTTATATAGCAACATCAATAGAATTATTACAGACATCAGTTTGGCTGACTATGAACACATAGTTATGGCATGAAGTTCTACCATGTTATCATCTCTGTGGCATTTACTGTATGCGTGCTAGCTACAGAGCCATATGGCACATGAAGGTAGCTGACTCTATGATGCTCAATCATCTTTAGACTAGTCTGACACTGGGTTTTCAATCATTCATTGAACTTGTGCCTTGTGCTTGGGAAGCCATTGCTAAACAAGCTAGCTGTGTGCTTTACAGTGCATGTGTTTCGGCATGCACAGGCATTGCACACTATTGTTTGCGTGACTGTTATTCGCCATTTCGACAGTGGTTGCGGGTTTTTGTAAGATACATACAACGGCTCCGCATTCAATGTGGCACTTGAACTGTTACGCAAGTTTTCACTGTTATGAAATCCTCTGTTCGTAGCTGGATTTATAGCTGGATTTATAGCTCGATTTGTAGCTGGATATATAGCTCGATTTGTAGCTGGATTGGCAGCACATGCCAAGTAATGATAAGTTTGACAACTCCATATGTGATGTATAGGGACCAAAACAGAATATCTTATATTAGTTCACTTCCATATATAGCTAGGTAGCTATCTGAAGTGTATTCTACACCTTTTCATTAGCATGTTCGTTGGGGGTGAGCCTGAGTAAGCCCCACACTAATTTGAATGAAGTTGCAAGTTTCTTCACAGAGTACCATCACTTTAGTGGGTATATACTGGGATCTGTGGTGCAGGAGATGCTCCATGGTATCCGAAAGACAGGCTACAGTCTGGCATGTGCTTCGTGTCATTGACAGACTAAATCTAGCACATATCATTCCCATTTTATTTCTCTTATGTGTATATGGGTCAACATTCTTACTGTATTATAAACTGGCTGGGACTCATGATTTTAAAATGTAGGTAAACACCTGATTTATCTAAGTTTGATATCTTAGAGATATCAAACTTTAGCAATTACAGCCCTCCCTCCAAATTTGTGTGCATGGCAGTGGGATGGAGAGAAGAGAAAGAGTATTACTTTATGTATGACCGTGAGATCAGGTAAGCTTCCCTTAATCAACTCTGCATTATGAGTATTTATGGTGTGCATAGTCATATATGGTAATGAATGAACAGTATTACCACATAGTGTGTGTTTACGGTACTTTTGCATACCAGCCTCTGTTACTAGCACTACATTCATTGATTACTACTTGAAAAAGTACACATGCAATTACGTGCACTAAACTGCTAGCTTGCTCAGTCTCACCTGTAGTAACTTAGACTCACATAAATCTCATGAACTCAAGACAACAATGGTCTAATGAACAATGCATTACAGGCCCAATATACATGTACGCAGGCGTGTATATATACAAAAAAAATCATAACAAATGGCTGGACACACAGGCCCATACAGACCTCAAAGGGAGTAAAACAAAGATAAGAGCTGGAATTCCATACAAGTATCAATAGATAATGCACAACACAGTTTAAGCACTATGCTACATCAACATATAATGACGCATGAAAACTTAAAATTCCTTTTAAATTGTCAAATTCCAAAAATCAATTAGAATCTTTGCTTGTTGTTCAATGCTGACTATACACACAGATCACTATGTTAGTAAAACCATAGCTGCTTGTTACAATTTAATTACCACATCTAGAGTCAGAAGATCATCATTCTAGTGAATGTGCATATGCATAAATGCAAAATAGAAAACCTCAGACAGTATGATGATGAGGCTGAGGCTCGTCCTCAAGCAGAGGTTCACGAAGTTCTTCAAAGTTTGCAATTTCCGTGACTGTCACCATGGAATTGTTAATAGGACTCTCAGAATCGTTCATATCTTTTAAATCGTTGAAGTGCTCTCCATTGAGATTTAGATTAGGAACCTTCTTACAGAGCTTTGTGTCTTTCACTTGCTGGAAGATGTGATAGGCGAGGATTCCAAGAAATGTTATGAATGCTATGGAGACAGAGGTGTACCAAACAGCATACTGATTCCCTTCTGAGTATTTGACATGGTATGTGGCAGCAGCTAAGATAGTCATGTTCACCATAAATGAACCTTCCAGGGCATCTAGACACCAGTTTCTGTAGACCCCACCGCTAAACCAAGCCCACATGTGAAGCAGGCCAGCTCCAACTAGAATTGCCAGCAAGGTAATGCTGGGGTTTTGCTGAGGATTGAAGGCAAAGACTACAAGAAGGATGAAGCGAAGTACAAGCAGCAGTCCAGGCCAGTAGCGATGTTTTGCTTTGTAGGGAGCATGATATGAGTCCATGAAAGCATGTAACTTGGCACTGTTAACCCATGAGAAGAGCCTCAAGTGGGATATGGCCTGCAACCACTGCCCAAAGAGAAGCAAGAGAGTGTAAGGAAGAAAGAGGAAGACAAAGACAACCACTGCCACTATAAAGAGTGGAATGTGCTTACCAACAAGGTAGTCAATGTTTGCATCATACAGCCACACCATTCTGTTGTATGTTGGGTATTCAAGGTAGGTGACATAAATTGCAGAAATTAATGTGCGGAGGATCTTGGCATATGAGAGGAGAACAAGTGTTGCCAAGACAGAAACTGGGTTCTTACCTAGCAGATTTGCGAATCTGTTTGAAAAATGGCTAATGACAATCATGAGTCCTACCAGCAGCCAAAGATATGCTGGGAATGCAAACTGCAGCCATGTTTTACTATAAGCATCCATTCCATCAAAGAAACAAGTTTCGATACCAAAGTCAAGGTTTAGCCAGGCAATGAAGACTGATAAAGCATCAGTAGATTCAACTGGTAGAAAGATGGTACGATTCACTCCAACAATGTTGGCATAGAACACTAAGCCACTGAGTGTTCCTGTGGCCACTGTCAATTTGCAGACAAGGAGGAAGAAGACCAATGCTACTCCCATCACTGCAAAAGGAACGAGTAAAGCAAGATAGCTGTTGGTGCACTGCTTGCATCGAGAAGTGCCTAGTACCAGACTATGACCTGTCTTGCAAGCTCCACACAAGAGTCCTGACCTGTTGTTTGCACACTGGATGTCTGTATTGTTGAGACGAAAGACCACTGTTTGAGAGACACAATAGTCTAATGGGCAGAGTGGGTTAAGAATTAGTCCACGAGATTGATCATCATACCCAATCCAAAACTGCTGGAACAATTCACGTGTTATTTCTTCACTTGTTATATTGCATTTGTTAGTGTACTGTTCAAGTCTTTCCTCACAGACACAAGCTCTCTTTGACTCAGAGATGTTAAATCCAGGTGGGCAGGTCTGATTTATAGTCAAACTAACATTTAGTGTATAACTAAATGTTGAACATGGGATATTTGCATACAATTCTAGTACCACGGGACGATCAGAATTAGACAGTGAGAACACAGTATAGTCGAGTGTGGTGCAGGTGTTATTTGCGTATTGGGTGTATTGAGAACTTAGAAGAGTAGCACCACTGCCTATGCTACTTCCAATTTCTGCAGCAACTGTTCCATCTTTCTGCCCAACTGCAACTACTGAAACTTGGAATCTTTCACCAGGATACACAGTATATTTAAGTTTTGATTTTTGGCAATCTGGAAGGCTGTTTTCACATTGGCAGACGCGAAATGGAAAAGAAGAAATGCTCGAATTTGTATTGTCATTTTCGATGTCAACTAACGTGTCAAAAACTTCACCAGAGCTATATGAGTCCAGGCCAGTGAGTTTGCAGTTATCAACTCCACCACCATATAACACACTTCCTGCAGCATCAGCAGAGTTGTTCTTGAAAACAAGTTGGGCATCAAGATCATTAGAGAGATTCTGGCCGGGAAGTTGAAAGAAACACTTTCTTTGTGTGCATTTTTCAATGTGAGTACAGTATATGAATGGGTTAGTGTAGTCATCAACGTAGATGGCTCCTCCAAAATATGCACGATTATTCTCCCAATACACGGTTGTGTTAGGCAAAATTTGGAAAGTAGAATTACCTCTCAAATACACTCCACCTCCAGTACTTTCGTTACTGCTTGTATCATTTCCATTGTTTGTAAAGTTACTGGTTCCCATCATCAGTGTGGTATCAATTGCTGCGATGGCTCCACCTTTCATTGCATTGTTGCTGTCAAAGTTGCTGGTTCCTCTGAAGCTAACAAGAGCACGGTCTGAAGTGTAGATTGCACCACCAGAATATGCTGAGTTGTTAATAAAACTACTTGTTCCATTGAAACTCACTGTACTGGATGCAGCATTGATAGCACCACCTTGAGTACTTGCCGAGTTATTGCTGAAACTACTAATTCCATTGAAACTCACTGAAGTGTTGAATTCCGCAAGAATTACACCACCTGCAGCACTTGCGATGCCATTGTTGAAATAACTAGTTCCAGTGAAACTCACTGAGGTGTTTGTTTCTGCATAGATCCCACCTCCAAGAAATGCTGAGTTGTTATTGAAATTACAAGTTCCACTGAAACTTACTACTGTGTTAATTTCTGCGTCGATTGCACCGCCCTGAAAACCTGCCAAGTTGTTGCTAAAGTTACTAACTCCAGTAAAGCTCAATGATGTGTCGGTTGATGCATAAATTGCACCACCAAAACCACCAAAATCTGACGGTGCTGAATTGCCAATGAAGTTGCTGTTTCCACTGAAGCTAAACATAACACCGTATCGTGCATAGATCGCACCACCATCAGAGCCTGCTGAGTTGTTCGTAAAGCTGCTAGTTCCATTGAAACTCACTGCTGTGTTGCTTGCAGCATAGATTGCACCACCACTGCGTGCATAGTTGTTGTTAAAATTGCTAATTCCTGTGAAACTTAATGTGTTGTTTGTTGCAGAGATGGCTCCACCTTGAGTTGCATTGTTGCTGTCAAAGTTGCTGGTTCCTCTGAAGCTAACAAGAGCACGGTCTGAAGTGTAGATTGCACCACCAGAATATGCTGAGTTGTTAATAAAACTACTTGTTCCATTGAAACTCACTGTACTGGATGCAGCATTGATAGCACCACCTTGAGTACTTGCCGAGTTATTGCTGAAACTACTAATTCCATTGAAACTCACTGAAGTGTTGAATTCCGCAAGAATTACACCACCTGCAGCACTTGCGATGCCATTGTTGAAAGAACTAGTTCCAGTGAAACTCACTGAGGTGTTTGTTTCTGCATAGATCCCACCTCCAAGAAATGCTGAGTTGTTATTGAAATTACTAGTTCCACTGAAACTTACTACTGTGTTAATTTCTGCGTCGATTGCACCGCCCTGAAAACCTGCCAAGTTGTTGCTAAAGTTACTAACTCCAGTAAAGTGCAATGATGTGTCGGTTGATGCATAAATTGCACCACCAAAGCCACCAAAATCTGACAGTGCTGAATTGCCAATGAAGTTGCTGTTTCCACTGAAGCTAAATACAACACCGTATCGTGCATAGATCGCACCACCATCAGAGTCTGCTGAGTTGTTCGTAAAGCTACTATCGCTAGTTCCATTGAAACTCACTGCTGTGTTGCTTGCAGCATAAATTGCACCACCACTGCGTGCATAGTTGTTGTTAAAATTGCTAATTCCTGTGAAACTTAATGTGTTGTTTGTTGCAGAGATGGCTCCACCTTGAGTTGCATTGTTGCTGTCAAAGTTGCTGGTTCCTCTGAAGCTAACAAGAGCACGGTCTGAAGTGTAGATTGCACCACCAGAATATGCTGAGTTGTTAATAAAACTACTTGTTCCATTGAAACTCACTGTACTGGATGCAGCATTGATAGCACCACCTTGAGTACTTGCCGAGTTATTGCTGAAACTACTAATTCCATTGAAACTCACTGAAGTGTTGAATTCCGCAAGAATTACACCACCTGCAGCACTTGCGATGCCATTGTTGAAATAACTAGTTCCAGTGAAACTCACTGAGGTGTTTGTTTCTGCATAGAACCCACCTCCAAGAAATGCTGAGTTGTTATTGAAATTACAAGTTCCACTGAAACTTACTACTGTGTTAATTTCTGCGTCGATTGCACCGCCCTGAAAACCTGCCAAGTTGTTGCTAAAGTTACTAACTCCAGTAAAACGCAATGAGGTGTCGGTTGATGCATAAATTGCACCACCAAAACCACCAAAATCTGACGGTGCTGAGTTGGCAATGAAGTCGCTGTTTCCACTGAAGCTAAATACAACACTGTATCGTGCATAGATTGCACCACCATCAGAGTCTGCTGAGTTGTTCGTAAAGCTGCTAGTTCCATTGAAACTCACTGCTGTGTTGCTTGCAGCATAGATTGCACCACCACTGTGTGCTGAGTTATTGTTGAAATTGCTATTTCCTGTAAAAGTTAATGATGTGTTGTTTGTTGCAGTGATGGCTCCACCACCACCAAATTCAGACCGTGCCAAATTAACATTGCTTGTGAAGTTGTTGGTTCCACTGAAGTGTAGTGAACTTGCAAGTGCCCAAATTGCTCCAGCAAGACCATCAACTGAAATTCCTGAGCTTGAATAACCATTTTCAAGGAAGGTGGTGTTTCCGGTGAAGATCAAATTGCTGTTGAGAGCTGTGATTCCACATTGGTTCTTCGTGAAGTTGTTCTGTGCAAGAGTAATACTGGTGTTGTAAACTGCAAGTGCAGTGCAAAGATTGTCATGGAAGGAGCAGTTAGCTAGTTCAGCAGATTGTGTGGAAAGCAAAAACAAGGCAGAGTTACCAGCTAGACCAGTTAGATAGTCATCAACCCTCAAGGACCTGTTGCAAGATTTAAAAGCTAATGAGTACATTTTGAAGTCCACCATATTTGTAAAGAGGAGGCCAACTGACCCACTGCAAACAACTATTGGTATGTTGCCTGAAGACCTTCCACACATGGTCAGCCTGGCGACATTGGTAACTGTGATATTTGTATCAAGAGTATGGTCACCTGGCAAGAACACCATAGTGGTGTTGGAGGTAAAATATAATTCAGCTTCTTGTGCATACTCAGAGAGTGTGGCACAGTGGGTTGAATTGTGAGGGCAGGATGAGCATGAGGTGGCAGTGGGTGTGACACAGTACACATTCTCAGCAGAACAGTAGGAGAGGGTGTTAATGAGCAGTGCTGCCACAAGAACGATGAATAGAGCCATCACGTGTTGGAATAACTGCAAAGAAAAAGAACAGGATTACAACTTTATGGCATGCCTCACAAGGTATAACCAGAGGACTAACTTCTTTAAAGGTAGTATTATGATCACACTATATGTAGATCAGGAGTTTAGAATAAATATAGGTTGTACGTATAGATACGATAAAACTGAGGGGACTATATAGCATTTAAATCCCTGAGGGTTTCATCAAATAATGTAGTGGACAACCAAATCATTTCACATGTTTGCAACAAACTACCTAGCAATAGTTATGGTGTAAACTTTCACAATGTGTAAGCAATTTTTCTAGCATACACTTTGTCCATTTCTCCAGACTGGTTTGATTTGCTGCTCACTATCAGTTGGGATTCAGACTCAGCCATAACGTCTGAGAATGACCTAAAAATGTCATTCCGCTTATGACATCATGAACTTTCTGTCAATGACAAGGCTTTCATCATATCTAACTTCAATGGTATATCATGCTTGCAAACTGCTACTGAGCCAATGAACAAGATAGAACTTCAATGGTACCGTCATTATTCAAATAGAACGGTAGATCCAATCTAGCGGAAGAAATTCAATTTTTGCAATTTTTGTTAATCCAATTATGTGGACGGTAGCTGCACTAATTATTTTCGAGTGAATCCAATTTAGCGGAAGAGCTGGCTAGCCTGTAGTAGTGAACACCACGAAGCGTTCTTCAAAACAGCGAAATCACGGGCAGAATGAGTCTGTTTAGTGCAACCAGAAGCGTTCTTATCAAAACAACACTTCTGAAGTCACTGCAGAGGAGTATAGTCAGCACCCAGACCTTGCTCTTATCAAAACAAGTACGACCGAACTGTGCTAATGAGCAGACCACTAAGTGGTAGTGAAGGAGGCTGCTCAGCCTTGTCCTTTTGTTGTTGCACAAACTTCCAACCAGTTCCATTAAACAACCTGACTGTTCAGAGATTCTCAAGTGGTCCCCTAATATACATAATGCTTCCACTATACGCCATTTTAGCAATCATACCAATTACTGGTCCTATAATATATACTAGTGTAGATGCAAGGCATCTTGGGGCGAGCCTGAGCGAGCGGTACAATACCACATGGATGCCATATGGGTAGTATAGTCAGTGCACACCCTCCATTTCCTTTCCAGCGTATAACAAACCTTGCAAAGAAGCAGCGTCTGCAAGGAAGACTACTTGAAGACTAGTACAAAGAATGTGCCCTGAGACGAATGCATGAATGGATACTAAGCCAGAGACGAAACAACAGCATTGCACAACAACGGTTTCAGACTTGTGGTGTAATGTTGAAAAGCAGATCAGTCAGTGTGCGAACACGAGAGCAGGCAACAAATGTCAGTCCACAGGCGAACTCTTTCTTTCCAACATCGATCACCACTTTGTCTAGGGTAAGGCCCTGTGCCTTGTGGATAGTGACAGCCCATGCTAGCTTTAGTGGCAGTTGCAATCGTGAACACTGGGCACTTGATACAGGCCAGGTGTGGCAGATGGGGACAATAGGAACTGTTCCGTCAGGAAGGGTGGGGCCTGGGTAGGAATCAAACCGTAGCATAACAGGAACTGGCAGGTTGGGTGGTGCTTGACCACGGCTCCATTGACCAGTCCAACTCCAGTCCAAAGGTTGGAAGTGAGCATCACCCGAGCACCATGTGCTATGCAAATAACTGGGTCCAGTCCAGTTGCATCATCAGGCGAAGCCTTGGATGCATTTGGCCCTGTGTGAATGGCTTTTGAGCAGCGTGCCTAGCGCGACTTCTCTCCCTTCGCTTTCTCGCTCCTTTGTTCCGCTGTCTCTGCAGCACGTCGAGCTCTGTCTCTCTTGTTTCTGGGCCGTCTCCGATCTTCGGCGACTTCTTGCTCCTGCGCTGGCTTGAGAGCTCTTCTAGAACTGCTCTGGGTATCTATGTTCAACAAAACTTGTAGCCTAAAACGATGAAGGTGGATCAAAACTCAGAAGTAGGGCTCTAGACTAGAGTACCGTACGTAGGGTACTTACTTTGACCAAGTGTTCTTTTCGATATTCCGTCTGCACTTGAACTCGGCATGCGCAATGTTTCGGGTTAAAAGAGTCAACTTGCATTTACGGAATGACGTACGACAGATATATATATAATATATGAAAATTCCACCGTTCGACTCGCTAGTGCGGGGCTCGCTCAGGTTCGCCCTAATTAAGAAGGCATGCATTCAATTCCATTGTTTGAAGACCGAAGGGCCAAGATCAGACATAACATAGTGAGTGAATATGTGCTTGAAAGAGGTATAGTGGCAAAAGAAATTTATCTGATGGCATTACAACACCATTGTAATCTGAGGACTAGGGTTCTCAAGACTATGACTTTACATGCAGGATTTGACCATCTTAATACTTTTAACTCCAAATCCCTGTGTTACCACTAGGAAAAAAGCTCAGTCATTCTCACATCAGCAACAATCTACCCGCAACCCCACTTTGCCACTCTGTCCTACAATAAAAAAATTAAAAAAAGGCCAAGAATGTTTTCCGGGAGAAGCAACCAAACAAGGTAGAAATGGCATGCACCACAATACTGTTATACTATCTCTACATCTTGTGCCATTTTTAAACCCCACACCCACACACACACCCACCCACACACACACACACACACACACACCACATACACATACATGCACACACACACCACACACACACATACCACACACACCACACACACACACACACACACACACACACACACACACACACACACACATACACACACACACACACACACACACACACACACACACACACACACACACACACACACCGTAATCTCTCAAAAATAGGCCCACCCTTGAAAATAAACACATCCCCTTTTTTGAGTGAAGTCGTTGCAAAGGGTGCTTTTCTCTCGAAATTCTGGTGTGTGTATCCACCCATGTGTGTGTTCTTGTACACCAACCTATTAATGCTGCAGTACATGTGGCTATGTTAAGCAAGAAACCCCAAAGAGGCAGCACTGTGTGAGAGGAGGGACTAACAAATGAAGGCAGACACAGTTTGCTGTTATTGCATAAACAAGCACATGACAAAAGAGGCATGCAGAATCACTGCATGTATACATAAATACAGACCTCTCAACTCACAGGGCAAGTGAAAGGCATTGGAAACCAAAGTACGGAAAGTGAAGTATGCAAGTGAGAAGAAAAGCCGCCTATCAGTGTCCAGTGCCTTACTGACTCACGACTGTGCCTTGTAGCCAAAGGGTGACTGTCTCTAAGCGATGTGAGAGCCAAGTACTGACACATCGGACTCCAGCGAGCACTAACATGGTCGTTTAGCATGACATGGTATGTATAGCAGATCCAAGACTATAGTGACTATTTGCTAGTGTCTCTGAAGTAGTTTTGTATCTCGTTGAGCCATTGGCATCTACATCACTGTCATGAAACATCAGGAGCATTGAGCCCGCATGGTAGGCCCACTCACTGTTAGTCGATCTTGGTTTAGGTTTGGCCACAGCAGTCACATGCTTCGTGATAGCCACACTCGTTGCAGTCTAAGAGCCCAAATCTGGCTCTCACATTGCAGGGATAGAGTCACCTTTGGCTACAAGGCCTCAACACACACAGTCGTGAGTCAATAAGGCACTAAACACCGATACCGGTGGCTTTTCTTCTCACTTTCGTACTTTCGTTTCCATACCTCGGTTTCCAAACTTCAGTGTTTTCCACTTGCCCTAACTCTCGATCACAGTTCCACCTTGAGACTCATGATTTCAGGTCTGATCTCACGGTCTCACACCAGAGGCCTCATTTCTCACGGTCTACTGTCCCTGGTTATGACAGACTTACTTAGTCACACGACAGGAGTCTTTAATCCATTCTGGGAAGGCTAAATTGTCCCTATTTGGCGTCTAAAGAGTAGAATGAAAGCCTGAGAATACCAAATAGCAACGCTGTTCACAGTTAATACCCCATTAGGGCGGGACCTACAATTTGGGACAAAAAATATTGCCACATTGCACAGGTGAAGTGTAGACCTGCCCCCCTCGGTGGAGGTGCTATTGACCACACCCACATCTCACAGCAGACTTCAGCTGCAAGTTGAGAGGTCTATAAGTATTGGATACACTACCTATACGAGGAGTTTATCATGTTTATACTCTGAGTATAGGTTGTATATCCAATTTATACCACATTGAGACAGTAAACTATCACTCAATTTTGTGTAAATTATTCTGGTACAACATGCAAGTTTTGTGCAGTATTATTACACTTTTTACATAATATAGGAGTATATGACTCGTTAAACTCCACTGTTCGTCCAGAAATACGTAGAAAGTGATGTAATGTGGTATAAATAGGGCTAGACTAACTGTGTTTGAAGTGGGCATATTTTTGCAAGAAATATCACAACTTTCGAAAATACGTCCACCCACCTCTTTGAGAACCCACTTAAGTTCATCACTTTTCGGGAGAATACAGTACCAACAACACACACACACATATAATCCACACACACACACACACATCCGCGTAAATAAATGTACACACATACACACATAGAGTAAGTTAGCAATCATCGGACGACAGGTATATTCGGACACTCAAACGCGGATGGAAAACTGCGAAAACATTCGGCGATACCACAACACTGTAGCTGAGGTACGTGGTACCTGGTGTACCAAAAATGACGCCTGTTCATTGTTTCCTGTTGGCGCTAGAAGTGATAAAATGGCCGTCCAAAAAACATCAATATTCGGAAAAGTGTATGTATTTTCAGACACTGTTGTTTGTGCCTTCTCTGAAGCTGCTTTTGGAGAGATTTTAGCATTGATACGATGCCCCAAGACCTCCCCAATTCGCAATATATTTTGGTAGCGGTAGCTGCTTTGAACACTCAGGGGCGCAGCTGAACATGGACCAGTCCGATTCGATCGATAATCGGACGGTGAAATTTGTCGTTTCTTGCTGTGTTGTCTCCAAACAAGTTGAAGTCTCCACAATATTAGCATCAGTAGAATCTACAGGCTCTTGGCTACATGCTGGTACTTGTCCGGTGTTTGTGCATTGAGTAGTTCTCGAGATATCCATGTTTCTTTCCATAAAGTACGCTGGTTGATTTACTTTAATATGTGCAGTATAAATAGGTGAGTTCGAACGATATCGTGCAATATCTCGAGAACTACTCAACGCACAAACACCGGACAAGTACCAGCATGTAGCCAAGAGCCTGTAGATTCTACTGATGTTGTATGTCAAGCGGGGGAGCACCAACACTGCTGGCACATTGATGTTCAAAATTTCACACATACATAAAGTGTGAAGTTAAAACATAAAGGGAGATGGGGATGGGGAATTTTATGACTTAAATGGGTGGGGCATTTATGGCTTAAATGGGTGGGGCATTTTATGGCTTAAATGGGTGTGGCATTTATGACTTAAATGGGTGGGGCATTTATGGCTCAAATGGATGGGGCGGTTAGTTACTGTTTTTGGGAGATATGCTCAAAAAATACTGGTCTTCAGGGGAGTACCCTTTCCGGTCCTCACATGACCACGGGTTTCGGTCCCTTTGAACTCCCGACCCGTGGCCTACTACAGAAAGGGCGGGACCACTCCCCGCCTAAGGTTTGCTTTGAGGAGCCCAGCTTTTGGTTGGCACATAGTGCTATGGGCATTCACAGTGCTATAAATATTCAAATTACTAAACAAATTGGGGGTGGGGCTCAATGGGTGGAGTTATCACATTAACTTATAATAACTAGGGGAATGGGCGAACGGTTAACGTACGGGATTCTGGCTCGCTATCGTGTCGTCTTGGTGGAACGTCTGGGAGGCTTGTTCTTCGCTGGTAGGCGCTCCTGTACCGAAGATTATTCAGGTCTGTACTGCGGCGACCATCTCACGGTGAGTGTTATTAGTTGTTTGTGTGTGATACCGTAAACGCTTTAATTAACGCGCCTCTCTAATGAAAGCGCCCTTTTGACAAGAAACTAATTTTTCTCGCTCTAACGCGGGCGCCCCTTGACGACATAAATATTTTTTAACGGCGCTTTCTATTAAGAGAGATTTCGCACCCGACCCGTGTGACTTTCGAGACATCTAGTTCTTCGACTGATTTCTACTTCTACTTTTAATCTCTGGACTCCAAACGCGCTTGTATTAACGATAGCCTCGAATAACGTACTCAAATTCGATCGTTATCAGTGTAGCCATACTCAGCTCTTTCAACTTCACGGAAAGGTGTCAGTTGCGCTCTAATTCGAAGGCGCCTCTCTAAATAAGGCGCCCCCAAGGGTCCGAAGTAATTTTTTTCGCTCCAAACAAGGCGCCTTTGCGGATCGTAATTATTTTTTAACGGCGCGTTAATTAAAGCGTTTACGGTACTCGGTCGACGGGCTTTAAATGGGAGCGTGCTTCTCTTAGTAACGGCGTACCTATCCTAGTAACGGCATTGTTACGCTAGTTATGGCGTGTGCTTCACTATAGTAACGGTACGCCTAGGGGTGTAGTCGGTTCCATAAGGCTGAGCTAAGGCTAGGGCTGGGTTGGGGCTACTCTGTGTTATCTGCGAGGCTCGTTCACAGTGTGAAGCTCATTCACATTAAAAATTACGAGTGTGAGGCTCACTCACACTTGAGTTACTACTGTGAGGCTCATTCACAGTTATGCTACGGGTGTGAAGCACATTCACACTTGAGTTACTACTGTGAAGCTCATTCACCGTTATGTTACGAGTGTGAAGCTCATTCACATTTTTAAATTATGAGTGTGAAGCTCATTCACACTTGAGTTACATGTGCTACTGTGAGGCTCATTCACCGTTACGAGTGTGAAGCTCATTCACACTTAAACTTGTTTGAAGACAACACAGCAAGAAACGACAAATTTCACCGTCCGATTATCGATCGAATCGGACTGGTCCATGTTCAGCTGCGCCCCTGAGTGTTCAAAGCAGCTACCGCTACCAAAATATATTGCGAATTGGGGAGGTCTCTCCAAAAGCAGCTTCAGAGAAGGCACAAACAACAGTGTCTGAAAATACATACACTTTTCCGAATATTGATGTTTTTCGGACGGCCATTTTATCGCTTCTAGCGCCAACAGGAAACAATGCGCGGGCGTCATTTTTGGTACACCAGGTACCACGTACCTCAGCTACAGTCTTGTGGTATCGCCGAATGTTTACGCAGTTTTCCCTCCGCGTTTGAGTGTCCGAATATACCTGTCGTCCGATGATTGCTAACTTACTCTACACACAGACACAGAGACACACATGTACAAGAACACACCTGGATAGATACACACATGACAGAATTACCACATTACCAGCCTACTCAGAGACCCATAGAAGAATGCTCACGATTTGGGCACATCAACATGTACTACAGACTCAATACTACTCACTCCACAGCCTTCTACGTACAAGACAATCCACTTCTACCTTGTTAAGCAACAAACAGTTACAATTAGTCGATCATCAACACCTAAACACCTTGACACCTCGCTTTCCTACATTTTACACCTGTACCCCAAGTTGAAATACTAACAATACAACTGTCACCAGTAGATGTGACTGTTGTGGTGTATGTTCCATGTATTAACCACTGTTATGACTGATTCAACTGACATTCTGTGCACCCACAAGCTCACCAAGACACAGTTGTAAAAGATGTAGCTAGGGATTATGTAAAAGCATTGTGACATCATTCACACACTCTAACTAAGTACATACAGGTGCATTGTGCCTCATGCAGGTGTGGAAACAGCTTAGTTGCTTGGTCTTTAGTGACAATATGTGACTGTGGGAAACTATAGCATGCAGAGGAAAATCGAATAATCAGCAGCTCATCTTCATTGAGGAGTCTCCCTACAACAACGCTGGCCTGCTTTAATTTTGCATGGCCAGACCTTTGGTTGGGTTGGGCCATGCAAGACCAAGGCTGCCTCTAGCTCATAGACTGTTGCCATTATAGGTAACAGGTTACATAATAGTTACGTCTCTCCTTGAGGAATGGTCTTGCATACTGGTGTTGAGTTAAATTATGCTCAACATCAATGCCAACCCCCAAGGGCCATCAGAACAAACGTAATGAATGCAGTACAATACATATGTAGGACCGTCCACATACTCTATAAAAAAATTACTAACATAATCTTATGGCTATGTAGTATCAACTGTCCTCCCACTTTGTATGATTATGAGCTAATGTGAAATACACAGCCTATGAATACATATCACATACCACAGGAGGTATGCTGACTAAAAGAGTTGCTGATGACGTCAGAGGGTTCTAGTCTTAATTGTTCCTAGTTTACACTTACTACCTGTACGTGTTGAGTCTGAATATCTCAGGGTCCTGTTTTGTATCCAAGTTTCTAGTCATGATTGTTTTGAATAACACTTTGCAACAGGTGCTGCACTCCTGGCTCAATAATTTTGCACGTGATATGGAGATTACAATAATATGTCATTGTCTCACGGAAGTGAACTCACAGTTGTGATGCGAAATAACTATGTTTTGTGCTTACTTTTGTGATTCAACAATAAAACTATAACAAAGTTAATAGTGTTTTGGAATCTGCAGTGGATCGGTAGTTCATAGCGCAGAGAAGTAGTCCTCATCCCCATTTGGATCTCATGTCAAGATCATGAAAATGGCAGTGTCAAGATGGTGATGTTGATACCGAGACGGAGTTCTTGCAGCCTTTGTGTCTTCTGGAGGAAGGTACCCATGTGTACTCTACAATTTTATTTTGGGAAATCGGCAACAGGCTACTGTAGTCTTTAAGGCAGGCCAAAAGTGCCTTCACCACACCCCCAAAAAGGCCACAAAGAGTGCACATGGCAGTGGGTGCATAAAGAAATGTACAACTTGTATACTTCAACTATAAACTCGTTACAGACAGACATACATACATACAATCAGATTAGTGCCTGCCACACCCGCATGCCACATGCTAAGGCATTTGGCAATCAATTTGTACTAGAAATAAATAGAAACTATATGTTAATAACAAATGCAATAATTGTCCAATTGACTTTGCTATAATAATTGCAAACTGGGGTGAAGGCCTGGGTAGAGACGGCGTTAACAACACAAATCCCAATCAGTCAGGTGGCTTCTATCAGTGTATCAAACAGCATGACGTCGATTGTGTACTGATATCATCCAGCAAGTGGCTATGGTAATATCAAGAAAGTATCCTATAGCCAGAAATGCTGATGAGAAATCAGAGTCTGAATGAATTAAATTCCACCAACTACTATTCTAATCTCACTCTAAATCTTGTAACCCACGTGCACAGTAAGTCGCTATCAGTGCTAAGGCCTGGTAAAACATGTTACATGCAGTGACATCATACAGATGTGGGGAGGCAGAGCACTTCCAATCTTTAGTGAACCAACAGGAACTGAATGGTTGAACTCAAGCAAACTTGACAATGCTTCTCAGATTCAGACAAAGTCACTCCAGAGTCATAAGTGTATACAGTGTATATATAAGTTAGAAGCCAGAAAATACACCCACGTTTTCAACCAACTATAAGCTTCTACCTTTATGTGCTGGCATGTGCCACAAGGAAATTATGAACACCACTTTAGTACTGCTATAAACTAAAGCAAATGCAATTGCATATTAAGGTGCACACATCCCCTTTACAGTTAGTCTGCAGACTTTGCTTTAGTACTGCATGCTGAGGTGAAGGCGTGGGTAGAGACGGTGTTACAACACAGCTACTAATGCAATGAGCTTGGTCGCTTCAACTATCAAACAGCGTGAAGTCAGGTTGTCTACTGACATCATCCAGCAGGTGACTATGGTGATGATATCATTAACATCCAGGAAGTACCCTATAGCCAGAAATACTGCCAAGAATTTAAATTTTAACAACTCTAACAAGTATCCTATAGCATTGTTCCCAGACACATCCCAGACACAGGGCTAATCATGCCGATAACAAAATGCATTATCAACCTACGGGGTTGTTGGGAGTCTCCCGCAGATCAACTCAACTTCCTCTTTACGTAACACATACCAGTGACCCTTTTGCGGTTAGTCACAAGATTGGTCAGAAGACAGACGGCTACAAAACCACAAGATGTGTAGTTGACTTTCACAACTGACCTACCAGTATGTGCACGTGTAACAATCGCATATTGAGGTGACTGCATCACCTTTACAGTTAGTCTGCCAATAGCTGGGGTGAAGGCCTGGGTAGAGACAATATTACAACACTACTTCCAATGCAATTAGGTAAGTTGCCTTCAGCATCCAGGAATTACCCTAGCAGCCACAAAGATCGAATTTTAAGGGTACCACCAAATTAAACTCCACCAACTAGTATTCAAGCATCGCTCTCTCAGACACAGTGCTAACCATGTTGGTAACAGGATGCACTACCAACATACACAGTTACGAACAGTTACTGGGAGATTCCCACTGATTGACTCAAATTCCTCTTTACGTAACACATACCAGCAACTGTAGTGCGGTTGGTTACAAGATTGGTCATCAGAAGACAGGCGCCTAGAAAACCACAAGATATGTAATTGGCTTATTATACCTGACCTATAGTATACACATGTATTATTTAAAATTAAGGTGCACATATCCCCTTTACAGTTAGTCTGCCAACTTTGCTTTAGCGTAAGGCGTGTTGTGGGTAGAGACACAATTTCCCAAGTAATTAGCTAGGTTGCAGTTTTTAAACACCATGAAGTCAGATTGCATACTGATATCACTAGGGAAGAAAAATTATCCAATTTGTGATGATTATATTTTACTCACCATGATTACTGAATCAAAGTAACTTCTGCTGTTAGCGATTATTCAGCACATGAAAATTTTTTGACAAGCACATGCTGATTTTTATTACTCAAACATTGTCATGGATTAGCATGCATCTGTGTCAATGGTCATGAAAAAGCAGCATAATAAGAGCCTTGTTTGGCTTCATCTTGGTTTGTAAGTTACCAAGTGTTGATGGTGAATTGAGGGTGGTAAGTTGTAGTGTAGTTGTTTCAAGGGCATTGCTTGTTTGCTACAGCACATACATCACACTACTAGTGGGATAATTCATCATCTTGGGCCGAGCCTGAACGAGCAGCACACTGCTGGTTTACTAATTTCTCATGGCAAATAGCAGGATTTGTCACCATAGCCAAATTTCAACAAGTAGCTAAGTCCTCACCCGATAGCCAAGTATCACATACACCAGCCATTTCTCCAGCCAGGGCAGCTAATGTTGCATGGACTAAGCTTTACAATGAAATCATGAGCTGCGTTTTTGAGTGCTGTTCATGCCATGCATGACTGGCTCTACCTGAAGCGACCTCAACCACTGGCCATATTTGTACCGCCTGTGACGAGCCTGCCGTTGATGGTCGGTAGAAGCACAAACCAGAAGCAAGTTGCTACACGTGCTTTAAAACCCTTTAATTACTAAATTGTATTTGCTAGAGGTCTTGTTTAGACTAGTCCCACCTTCTTTCACCTGTATTTCGACTTCTGCTGGGAGTTGGCCCTTGAAACTTGAACCACAGCTAGTTTCAGATGTCCTTTGCAGGTTCATGACCTTCAACACACACTCTCATTAGCGAGCATTCAATAGTCAGGGCCCTCCGACCAGAGAACGCTCCTCCGGACTAAAAGCTGCCTAAAATGCCAGAAATGGAATCCCTGCAGGTGAAAGGAGGGTTTTCTGCGCCCGTTTGTGCAAGAAGGCAGACAAATGGCCCACCCGGAACTAACCAGGGCTTTTCTACAGCTAGCTGCAACAGCCGCCATGCACTGTCACCCTCCGGGTAACACCCACCCACCTCCCCTCGTCCCACCCTTTCTGCTAGCGCAGAACCTATCTTCAAAACAGATTGCGCCAACTGATAACATGAGGCCGAATTTCCATGACGAGTATAGTCGTCATCAGTAGTTAAAGGGTTAACTCTATGTGGTATGATAGAGATGCAAGGATACTGTAAATACTTGATAATATGCTCCCCTTGTTTACTGGGATTTTCAGATTTTAATTGAGATTTTAGCAGAGGATGTTTTCAGTTTGAGGACCAAGCAGGTAGATGCAAGCTGAAAGGTATGTTATGTATGTTATACCATCCTTGTTATACCATCCTAGTTATACCGTCCTTATCCTACCATCGTTGGCGCACGAGCAGATGAATGTATTTGCGTTGCACTCTCCTTGGTACATAAATAGATAGATGTAAAAGCTAAAGCTTTATACTTTAAAATTGCCGGTACACAGGTGGATGGATGCAAGATGAAACTGCGTACTTTACCATTGTCAGTTCATGAGCAAATGGTGCAAGGTAGTACCATCCTCAGTGCATGAGCAAAAGAATACCTTTGCAGAGGCAAGGCCACGAAGCACTACAACCGCAACCTTGTAAGGCCTCCTACAATGTAGCTAATTGCATAAGTAAGCAAGAATTCTAAATGGCTTCTAAGTCATTAGTAGCTACTATTGTGGTTGCAGCAACTTAGTTGACTAGCTAACGCAAATATATTGAAATTGACTGTAAAACATGACAGTTTCTGTGGTAAAGTTGACTGATCTGTTTAAGTTAAGCACCAGCCACCTGGCTCATTACCTAACTCAGTGCGAATGTACAGGATGTAGTTAGGCCAATTAGATTACATAATCAGGAAATGCAGTACACTTATGGAGACACTGAGCTAATTATTACTAAAACAAAATGCATTGCTGGGATCAAGGCACAACCACACAATTTCCTCTTTCAGTAACACATATACCAGTGATCATTTAGTGGTTAGTCACAAGAATGGTCAGACAATAGGTGCCTAGAACTTCCTCTAAAACATCCCCTAGAACTTCCTCTTTGCCTTGACATATACAAATGACGGTTAGTCATGTGATTGGTCAGAAGACAGGTGCCAAGAACTTCCTTTTCATTTTAACACATGTCTTAGTGACCCTTCAGTGGTTAGTCACAAGATTTGTCAGAAGACAGGCACCTCAAACTGCGCCCTCCCTCATAAAACAGGCCCCTAGAACATCCTCCTTAACACTAACACACACTATGCAGTAATCATTTAGTAGTCCTCTTTGTCATAACAAAATTTTAATATCAGTGACCCTTAAGTGGTTAGTCACAAGATTCGTCAGAAGACAGGCGCCAAGAATTTTCCCCTGGCACCCACAAAACAGGTGCCTAGAACTTCCTCTTTGCGGTAACACATACCTGAGTGACCTTTTAGTGGTTAGTCACAGGATTGGTCAGAGAATAGCACTAAGAATTTCCTATTGTATAACAAATATCAGTGACCCTTTGGTGGCTAACATATTCACAAGATTGGTCAGAAGGCAGGCACCAAGCCACTTAAGGTATAGTCAGCTTTCATACTTGATCTAATACTAGTCAGACGATTGATCATTGCGGGCCGAGCCTGAACGAGCACCACACTGCTCATTCACTATTTTTCATAGCACGCAACAAGATTTGTCACTATAAGCCAAAAATTGATAATGTACAAGTAGCTAAGTCCTCACCAGGTATCACATATGCCACCAAATGGACGCATGCATGGACTAAGCTTCACAGTCAAATCAAGAGCTGAGTCTCCGGCGTTTATGAGTGCCGTTTATGTAAGGCCTATACCTGAAGCGACCTCAACCACCATTCTTAATTTGCACTGTTGTGAGTAGCCTGCCGCCGGATGTCCGTAGCTGTACGTTGCCATGCGTGCTTCAAGTTCAGTCGTCTCCGTTTCAGGTAGTCAATGCTGCACTCTGGCAGTAGCCTTCACCTACCTACTGAGCACATGAGGACTTTCAAGCTTCGTGAAATAACATGTATTTAAAGTTTATGGTATATGGCCGCGAACAAAAAAAACATACACACATCTTTGCAATGCAGTCCCGCTAGTGTGGGGCTCACTCAGGCTCGCCCCAATCACTGAACAAATGTACATGTAACTGCAAATTGAGGTGCACACATCAGTTAGGTATTGTTTGTCACAGGTGCGGCGGAACTGGTCCGGCTGGTCCGGTTTTAATTGGCTGCACCACTTTTCAGTGATCAAGTGATCAATATTCGAACGGTGCACCGTTTGTTTGGAGTTTTTCACTAACCTTGACACATTATATAATTATCTGTGATTTCTTGCACTATACTAGCATCCCACCCCGCGTGCAGTCATGCTGAGAGCTGCTTCCCGACAGTTCAATTAACAAAGGTAAAAAAAAATTTCACGCTGCACATGAAATGGACAGCCACTGCACGGCCTCCGTATTAGGAGCAGGACCACTCTTGAGCTGCTTCTGCCGCCCCTGTGTCAGGCAATTATTTGTTGCCAAACCATAAATATGTGCATACATTATTATACCATCATATAGTAACCTTTAAACTGTATCCCATAAATCTTCCTAGGATGGTTGTGTATGCACAAGTGACACAGAAATTGACTGATATCATCCAGCAAGTGGTTGTATGGTGATATCATCATCCAGGAAGTACCCTAAGCCAGAATTAACGAGGAGGAATTTGAATTTTAAACTCCATCTGCTAGTATTCTAGCCTCATTCCCAACTCACAGTACTAATACAGGAAAAGGTTGGTCAAACTTGCCACATGCAGTAACATCAGTTAGACATGTGGAAGCATGGCACTTCCAGTCTTCAAGCAGTCATTTGGATACCTTGCTAAATCACTAAATAGGAAGTCAAGCAAACAAACGTATTATACAATATTGCCTGCCCAATGTCAACTGTTCGTTGGACACTTGTAGATCGAAGTGCTGATATTGAAACAGTACATCACACTATCAAGACATTGACAGCAGTGAGCAAGCAGCCAAAACCTTTCTTGGGGGACAACAATGTTCCTTCACATTGCAAGTGAGGTGGATTGATTCAGTACATTTATTGTGCATATATATAATAGGGGGTTGTGGGGGCTTATGGTTGTCCAGTGGTTGTAGCCCAATGGTAGAGCACTCATGGTCCAAGCCAGGATCCCTAGGTTTGATTACCAACACTCAGGATCCAAGCACTTTTACTCTATTGCTAGCTATATAAGGGCGGACTCCATATCATAGCCAAGCTGAGTATCAGCAAAAACCAAGGGGTCTGCAAACAGTATACATGTACTCCCTGCTGAAATCTCAGTTGAAATCTGAAATCTCCATAAACCTGGCCGACTGTCCATATAACTAACTTGAAACCTCCACTTACGGGTCCACAACTAGCTTGAAAACTCATACCTTTACCTAAAACCCCAGTTGAAATCTCAAGATGTCCAAACCTGTGCAACCCTCAGTTGCTAGTTACCATAGGTACATAATGAATAGCTATACTAGTCCCTTAGAGCACTTTCTGCCATTTTCTTACGGCTCTAAAGATGGCACTAAAGCATCCCCATTTCTCTCGTGAGAGCATGTACCAAAAGTGCAAAGGGCTCCAAGGTTACTGCACACAATACTCAGGCCATCTACAACTGGATTGCACTAGTGAACTGAACTGGTGAAGAAGTCACATTTCTTGGACTAAAAACCACTTTTATGCTCCCTATAATGAGACTCACTCACCCCTAGGGATGAATGATGCACTATATTAACCTGAAAACACAACCTTTAAATCCCTTGTACAGACTGATTTGACCAAGCTAATAATTTTAGCTAATGCATAACACATGAAGGTCCAGCATAGCTTGCATTCAACGCTGGCAGTGTAGATGTTTCTTGGAAGGAATAAGTGTTAAGTATACAGCTTGGTTGATCACTGGTATGTAAACACATCTATCTTTTCATTATACTTAGCTTCTCTAAGTTCTATGCAGCCAGGACTACCGGGTCCAATGGCTAACCATGCAGTGAGAACACAAACATTACAGGGTGCACACACAACTGCCATACAAGGCAGGCGGGTGATTTTTAGTTACAAAATTATGTCAGTCCAGTCCATGCAGTGACTCCATGCAGACTGCCGATTCGGGCTGTATCATAATTTCATTGCCTTTATACTCCTCAGACTCTGGCAATATAAACTGGCTTGAAGCCATGCTAAACAGAGAAACGTACTGGAGAGCCGACCTCTGGTCTGGATCTCGGGTGCAAAGGCCAGCAATCTGCGTTCAACCGTCCAGAGATGTCTGCGTTCAGTGATGTCTGCGTTCGACCGTCCAGTGATATGAACAGGGCTGCTGACTCGGTAGGTAGAGAGGCGAAGAACAATGCCTGAATAAATCACTGGACTGGACCGTTAGTTTTTAAATATGCACTCTAACAGGAATTCATTTGTCGTACGCAGAACTTAGTCTCGGAACTAGCCTCGTTCCCAGGCCCGGAGAAAGAGGCTTTCTCCGCTCATTACCCACCACTATACCCAATCCCCATAACACTAATCACAACAATAATTATTGCTTGCTACCGGCTGTCGCCAGCACAACATCGGAGAATAGCACACAACAGGTACAACCACAAACTAACAAAAGAAATGAATAGCACTGAAGTGCTTAACCCTCGGCGCATAATATTAATGCAGAGTCACAGGACATAGCTAAGTAGGCGAAGGAATTCATGCGGTATGATGGTACACTAGATAGCTAGCTGAGACTACACAAAGTCGTACAGGATAACAGTGTCCCAAGTTGTCCTACTAGCCCTTTACCTTCCCCCAACAACCCCCTCCCTAATGTAGTGAGCATGTGTAGTGAGTAGGGAATCTGTGGGATACTCCCTGGTAATCCTGGATATGTACCATGCCTTACATACATATTGTAGCAGTATTGACCATGCCTGTACATACATATTGTAGCAGTATTGAGCATGCATGTACATACATATTGTAGCAGTATTGAGCATGCATGAACGACCTTAATTGCGCGTGGGCGTACCCGAGACTCAGAACAGGAAAAAGAGCGAAGGTAGCGGCCAACTTATTACATGTATCTAGTTATCGGGGGTTGAATATCATACACACCGAGCGTTGAACGTATAGTTGGTTGAACAACGCGCAAAACGTTGCCTTTCTGTTTTAGTCCTATTTTGATTACGTCATGCTTACGTAAAAATACGATACATATTCGCGTTCCGGGGGAGCCTGGGAACGAGGCTACAACTAGCGCTCGCCGTGGCAAACGAATCGCAGCATAACTCTTGAACGAAACGTTCTTGGCGAAATCGCGAAATTTAAACACATTCTCGTTCGGTTTGAAGCCTATCTGCGTCCAAACTTCAGAGATTTAGCCGCCAGGTGAGCCAAGCTAGTTGTAACAGACAGACAGACAGACAAACGAAGTACTGTAACCCTCGCTGCGCATGCGCGCCGAGGGTTAATTACAAACCAGTCGCCGAGGGCCAAAACTCTAGACAAAAATTTAGATCCCTGCTGGCCCTACAAGGATCAGGGAAAAACCTCTGTGGACAAAAACCCAGTGGGATAAAAAGACCACAGAGGGAAAAACCCAAATTAAAATCGGCAACATACTGCACTACAAATACTGTATACGAGATGAAATGTCAGTTCAAGCTAAATGATCTTCAGTGTACAGCTCACATCCATACGTCCATGATGACATACATATATGGAGAGACAAGACATTGGCATCAGCTATGACTCAAAAAATTTCAAGTTGTGTTTATTATTGCTGTGCTAGTGACAAAAACCCGGAGAAGTAACCAACTATTATGCATATTCCTTTTATACCGATGGAAACCAAGCAACCATTTATACCTCAACCAATCAAATTGCTAATTAGCTCCACCCAATTAGATTGCACCTAGCCCCGATTCATTATCATTCCGCGGAGAAATTATTTCCCGCCTACTTCCGGCCACTGCATGGCCTCCAACCGGCAAGAAATACATTTCTCCGCTCATTACCCACCACTATACCCAATCCCCATAACACTAATCACAACAATAATTATTGCTTGCTACCGGCTGTCGCCAGCACAACATCGGAGAATATCAGAGAGAGGGGATATTAATAATCAGTACAGGTCATACAAAACCTTACTTATAAACCAATATTACGTGAAACCTGTAACCTACTACTCAATGAGTCCTTAACATAACCATCCTTGGCAGTCTCAGATCTCCAGCGTCCATGACGCTTAAAGTGTCGATCTGGCACTCCTGCATTTGCAGCTGCTGTGGTACCACCTGAACGAAGACTATGCACTCCAAACACAGAAACATCTGTAACCACATCCTTAAACAATCCAATGACAACTTCCCTAATCCTAGTATATGACATTTTCCCTTCACGTAAGGCTTGCTTCTTTGCATTAATGGGTCTAAATAAATAGTTATTGGATAATGAAGTCTCTTTAGTAGCACTGATATATCTCTGAAGTATTCCAACTGGACAAGTCGAGTTCCCTGACTGAGCAATGAGCACTGAATCCCCATTCCTCAATTTGTCTGTCTTGCTGGATGCAATAAACAGGTCTAGATGATCCTCTAGAATCTTAACATCACAGAATCGCAAACCAGCAATCTCATCATATCGTAAGAATCCAGCATACCCCAGAATGCATATAGCCAACCCACGTAAGTCAGCAAGGGAGGCATTCTTTCCACCAAACTTCTCAACCAAATTCTGGAGCATCTCTGGAGTGACCGGCTCTTTCTTGACTGTAGGCTTGCCCAGCTGTCTACGAGCACCTTCTAGTGCTGCATGCACCAATGGATGTTTCGTAGGGCTGTGCAGGCCTGCCATCTCATGTGCCCAATTCAAACCATACACTGCAGTTTCAATGGAACTTTTTGATCCTGACTCTTTCTTCAACTCATTTAGATACAGACTAATGTATAATGGTGACGCAGGGAAGGCTTGTACTTCTGGAAATTGACTGGCCCACCTTTTCCAACGATTGAAAGCCCTCACATACTTAGCTGTTGTGGAGGTAGCTTTAGAAGACATCACCATTTCTGGCAAATCCTTTGCCAACTCCTGCAAATGTGGGGCCTCCACCGTCTGCATATCCTTCCAAATACCTGCTTTCAATACATCTAAGTAAGACAATAAAAACTGCATGCAAACAAGCAATTGAGTATAGTAACTAACAACTGTAGCATGGTTTACCATCCCATGCACTGAATAACTAGTACCAGGATAATTTACATGCACTACCAAAGCAATTTGAAGGCTCAAGTCACTTGAATATATAGCTAGATCCAATTTCTAACCCCACTTTAACTGTCTGAACAACTTCAAATCCTGAATGCACACTGCATCCACACGGTGGTTCCACCACCAATACTGACAATATTAGCATTTTGCACAGTGCATGGGTCTACCACCAGTCGTGAATGCACACTGCAACTATACAATGGGGCTAACACCAGGACTGAATTTACGCTGCATCTACACCGTGGGTCCACCACCAACCCTGAATGCACACTGCATCTACATGGTGGGTCCACCACCAGCACTGAATGCACACTGCATCTACAAGGTGGGTCCACCACCAACACTGAATGCACACTGCATCTACAAGGTGGGTCCACCACCAACACTGATGCACACTGCATCTACAAGGTGGGTCCACCACCAACACTGAATGCACACTGCATCTACAAGGTGGGTCCACCACCAATACTGATGCACACTGCATCTACAAGGTGGGTCCACCACCAACACTGATGCACACTGCATCTACAAGGTGGGTCCACCACCAACACTGATGCACACTGCATCTACAAGGTGGGTCCACCACCAACACTGAATGCACACTGCATCTACAAGGTGGGTCCACCACCAATACTGATGCACACTGCATCTACAAGGTGGGTCCACCACCAACACTGATGCACACTGCATCTACATGGTGGGTTCACCACCAATACACACTGAATGCACACCACCATAATAATCAAACACCACAGTATATACTGCTACCAATACATCATACTCATAAAATTAACTACAGGTAGTGAACCCAACGACACAAGGCAATGTAGAATATACCCACAAGTGCTGACCATGCACCATTCATCATAACAGAGATTAATCATAGTCAAGTCAACATAGCATACAACACCACAATACATGATACAAAATTACTGAAATGATAATCTGACGGCGAGCACTGGAAAGGCAAGAGCTCCTCTTCCAAAGGCTGAATGACGCTGCACACCAGGCAGAAACAAATCAGGCTTGTTAGGGAGTGTCAAGCAGTCTATCACAAACTCTGCAAAACCACTACCATTCGGACAAAGCACTGGCCAAAATGGTGCAGACTTCCACTCTGGTACAACCATTGTACCCAGTTCTGCATGTGTCTCAGTATCCTTGTAATCATCAGAGGAGGTGGGCATATCCAGTTATTCTCATTACTCCAATCACATGTAAAGGCATCTACTGCCTCGGTGCCCCAAGACCAAAACCTGGAGTTAAACCTGAGCAGTTGTGCATTGGCACTGTTTGCAAACCTGTCCACTGTGTGTGGACCCCAAATGCCATCCAGCCACCTAAATACGCTAGGGTTCAAGTACCAGTCATCAACATCTGCCAGTTTACTCACGTAATCTGCATACCCATTGTCCTCCCTAGGCACCCATGCAGGTTCTAAACGGATGGAATGTTCTGCACAAATGCTAAAAATAGCAATGGCTTCATCCTGCAATTCACCCTTTCTACTTCCAGATTGCAAAATATGCACCACATTCTGGTTATCAGAACACCACTTCACACACAGACCTGACAACAATGGTGCAATCTCCACTAACACTCTTCTAACTGCCACTATTTCTCTCCATGTGGAGCTTTTGAACTGCTCTTCAGACGTCCACTGCCCATGTACTACTTTGTCTGCATGCTCCACCGCAAACCCTCCATAACCCAAGCCACTGGCATCAGAATAGGCAATTCTAACAGCTGAGGATGCAAACCACATACCGTGGCCATTCAAGTGGTGAATATTAGCTTTCCAGAACTCTAACTCAGCCTTTGCTCTAACATCCAAAAACACATAAGAGTTCCAAGTAAACCTCCTTGACACTGTTGCATACAAATGTCTTGTAAACAACCTAACTAGATATCCTATAGCCCGAGACATGGAGATGATCTGACCCACAACACTAGCTAAAGTACGAACATGGACCATCTGTTGAGAAGCAAGTAAACCATCAATACTGCCAATCAAGTTTACCATCTTCTCCTCTTCAATGTATATCTTCCCTCTTTCAAAGTCAAGCACAAACCCTAGCCAAACACCTCGCTGTGATGGACTGAAACATGACTTATGCACATTAAGTGTCAAGCCAGCTTTACCAATGTCCTCTCTAACCTGAGCTATGGGATTCCCTGTTTCCAGTTCCAGTGTTGAAAACGCAACAATACCGTCATCAATATACAATACAGCTCTGATACCTTTAGAGCGCCAATAACGAACTAAGGGTCGTAAAAGTTTTGTGAATGCGTAACAAGCTGTAGATAGACCAAATGGTAGCACTTTGAATACATAGTGTTGCTCTTTCCAATAGAAACCCAAATACCTCCAGTGCTCCTCGTTAATATCTACATGATGATAACCAGACTTCAAATCAAAAGTAATGACACAATCTCCACGGTTGAACATAGATAAAACAGTACGTAAATCCTCATACTTAAAACTACACTTCCATAAATATCTATTAACATAACGAAGATCTAATACAAGTCGAAGTTTACCTTTACGACTACAAACTACTGATAGTGGATTACAAACATGAGGTATTTCTTGCACAGGTTTAACACATCTGTCTGCTACTAAGTCCTTTATACTGTCATCAATAAACTGTTCATACCTGACACAATTACTATGATTTTTGAATACTTTTCTAGGGGGCTGATCCTTGAACGGAAGTACATAACCATTCGAAATAATATTCAGTACAGACTCTGGCGCTATTAATGTGTCTTTCCAAAATTCGTAGCACTTGAATAGATTCCCTTGCACTGAGTTACTAGCATCACATACATCTTCATTGATAGTGTCACTCATACCACATGAAGTAATAACTGAATCCTGCTCAAAACTAGTGAATAACGACTGATTAAATACCGTATCCTCTGCAAAGTCTAAAGGCTCTTCTTCAGCACTAATTGTTACGCACATCTGATTAGTATATCCAGATATAGATAACATAGGGTCCCACCACACTCCACTTATCTCATCACTTTCCAGCTGGGCCAGCTCCTCCCCCACTGGCTGCTCCAGCCCCTCCCGCCAATCGCTGTAGCGGACATTCTCTCCGAATGTGTCCAGCACGTCCGCACATGAAGCAGACGACCGTGTTTGCCGATCTTGAAGGCCCCATTGAAGCGGGTTGAAAACTGGACCGCTGGATGGCAACTGGCCAGTCGAAAACTCTTGCTGTGGCAGCAGTATCGGGCTGTCTGTACGGTTGGGCACGAAAAAACCGACCTCCTCGACCACGTCTCCCAACAGACTGACTTCTCTTCTTTTTCAACCTCTCTGCTTGCCTTTCCGCTCTGGCAATCCTCTTCTCGTCATCACTGTCGTCCGCTATCTCGTCAGTTTCATATTCCTGTGCTGTCAGCCATCCGCTCTCAGAACGGTCAGCTATCTTGATAAGCTTCTGACGCTCGTCAATGAGATGCATACCTTCTTTGAGTGCTTCCTTCGCCCTCTCCAAGCCGGTGGCGGGATGTTTATCCAGAATAGCAGCCGCTTCGTCTACTACCGCCTTTACACCTTCGTTGAAGACATGTTGAATCTCGTTCCCTTACCTCCGAAACTCAAACTTCTTCTCAAGCTTCAACTTCTTCGTCAAACGGTCATTTTCCATTTTCTGCTCCTCCATCAGCTGCTCCTTAAACTCTGCAAGCTTCGCGTCAAACGAAGACGACAACGCGGAGATACTGTCCAGCACTCGCGCCTCGAAACTCGACCCGCCGGATGTATCTGTAGCCATGCTATGCGAAAATTTCAAGTTGTGTTTATTATTGCTGTGCTAGTGACAAAAACCCGGAGAAGTAACCAACTATTATGCATATTCCTTTTATACCGATGGAAACCAAGCAACCATTTATACCTCAACCAATCAAATTGCTAATTAGCTCCACCCAATTAGATTGCACCTAGCCCCGATTCATTATCATTCCGCGGAGAAATTATTTCCCGCCTACTTCCGGCCACTGCATGGCCTCCAACCGGCAAGAAATACGTATCTCGGAACTGGGTTAATTCCTGCATACCGGTGTCATGAAAATTCAGTATGCACACCGGACCCTCAGCCTGCAAACGGCGGGAAAGTTAAGGTGACTGTGCGAACGACACTGTCGGATACAGTCAGACGTCAAAACATGTCAGGTGCAGAATGGCCAAATACTAGGGGAGTACAGTACATTGTGGGGCAAGCATGAGGGAGTTTGTATGGTGCATTAAGCGTTCCATGCACTACCTTTTCCTAGCCTCGTTCCCAGGCCTTCCCCGGCTCTAGTTTTTGGTGGCTGTGATTATATAGACAGCCGTTTTTGATCGCTTGCAGTATGCACACTGCAAGTGATCAAAAACTGGAGCCAGGAAAGGCCTGGGAACAAGGCTAACCTTTTCCCACTTGCATACATCTCACGTAACAATAGTCTCATTCCCAGGTCTTCCCCACCTCTCAACTACAGGTGGAGAACGCCTGGGGAAGATACTATATGGAATATCAAATGTATGCCGGTGTTTGTGGGGCAATATAACTTGGGTATGTGCTAATCTTGGGTTCATTCTGGATTCATCTAGGTCCAGGCAGTGGCTCACCTACTTTTGCCAGGGTTTAGGGTTACACCCCATGTCCAGTGCAGGTTTCTAGCAAACAATGAATTGGGTTGCAAATGAAATTCAATTTGTTATTGCATGTTTGTGCCAAAAGGGGATGGAACTCTGACTATATTCATGTATTATTGGATTGACTCTGAAAAATATTCATGCACTATTGGCTAACCTTTGGGCAGTATTTATGTGCTTTTATGCAAGTATTCATGCCATATTGGAACTTTGAGTACACAAACACTGTAACCCTACACTGTGGTAAAAGTGGGAGGTGGTATAGATCCTGCAACTGAGGTAACCCATTTTAAACTGAATGATGAATCCAGACTGCAACTGAGATGACCTTTTTTGGGTTAAATTAACCTCCAATTTTTTACAGTGTGCACACTCTGCGTCATTACTGTGAAATGGTAGCTACTGCTGCAGGCAACAAGGTCTCAAAGGATTTGGAGGCAGCTTGAAGAGTTGCAAGTTAAGGATGAGAGTTCAGCAAACAAGGATATTCTATTGGTTTCCTGTGTCTCCAACTTATTAAGATCTTGGCACTGTCTCCTCAAGTCACGGTCTATAGTGCATGGATATTTGCTGAGCATACAGCTTTGGAATCAGGGTTATCTCAGCTATGGGGTATGGAGTCAGGGTGGATTGTCAGCCCTTTTCCAGAGCACAATTACTGGAGTTGTGGTATGAGGTTTTAGAAGCTCTTCTGTAGCTGTTGCTCACGAGGGTCGAGTCACGCAGACCCCTCTGGTTCAGGTCCTCACAAGCTAATCGCTCTGTCTTTTAACACTGAGCACTGTCCCCGTTGGTGGCAGTGTCACGCAGCACGTTAATAATCAGTCTCCGTCTTGCTAGTCGTGCCTCCCTTTCCTAACCGTTTTCAGTTATGTTGGTTCCCACTGTTCAGCCTTTCTGTCCTGCTAGTCTTGTCTCTTGAGCAACAGTGGTTAGCTACATGAACCAACATGCAATGTGGAAATATTGCATCACGCACAAATGGGGCATGCAGGACGTAAAGTGGCAAATTCAGGTAGCAAAGATCATACATGTGGAAAGATGGACTGAGGTTCATGCGAGAAATTGAAGAGTGAAGAGCCGCACTCTGACGAGCAAGGTGGTGATAGCTAGGAGATTCTCATTCATAGCTGCCATTTACAACTACTTGCACTATCAGCAGTACAAAGCGGCTGCAACAGCTCCAAGACTAGTAGTGAAGCTTGGATGAGCTTACAGAGCAAGGAAGTGAATCAATCTATCTTCTGACTCTAATGTACCTGACACTTGGTATTGTTCAACCTGTAGTCATAGATAGTAGACTCTACTACCTATGCTGCAGCTAACTTCATTTTTGACAATTATTTTGTGTATTCCTGGATGTCTTGAAGTCATATTGTAGCATGGTTTGTGTAGTGGATATACTTAGCTAGTAAGCCTATTTTCATGTAAACCAAATGGGCTGCTTGAATATGTCTGAATAAGTAATAAATTGTAATTACGCAATTCAACCAATTTCATGGAAAACGACTGAAACTAAGTATGATACCTGCAGGGTGGTTTTAGCCTTGTATTGGCCACCCAGATGCCTCCAGTGGCAGTGGCAGTCTTCAAAGACTAAGTAGAGGTACCCAGATGTGTATATTTACGAATGAATAAGATGCCTATTTTCACATATATAGTAATTTCACAAACAAAATTCCAATGTTTGCATGGGATACCTACTTTTACATAGGGATGTCTATACTCATTGTTAAAACAGGCAAAATTTCACTGTTTGCATGGGGTGCCTATTTTCACAGCAGGATGCCTATATTTACTGTGAAAATGGGCACCCGAATGCCTATATTCACGTAAATATAAAAATTCACTTGACACCGGTACTATTATACATGATTCGGAGAGTATGCAGTACATCAAGGGAAGATAACAAGTAAGCATGGTATCTGTATGATGTTAAATAGTTAGTATTGAGGTGGGATATACTCAAGAGCTATGTAGGAGGAAGTAGACTATAACAGTCACCACCATCCATACAGCATGTTAGATTAAATATACGTGACAAATCTAAAGTGCCTGTGTGTTCTCTCTTGGGCAGCAAAGACGCATAACATGACTGATCAAGACTGCAATTATTTACTGTTGACATCATACTTCAATACCACCTAAGTGGTGATAATTGAATCAACTACAAGACTTATCAGCCACAAACCTGTCTGATCCACTTATGAAGTCAATGAAATGCACACTGTGTACCACTTCAGCGTAGCCTTGTACCCAAGCTCCTCCGTTTTTCTGCAGAGGAGGAGCCTGGGTACGAGGCTACTTCAGCGTTCAAAGAGAGCTGAAATCAACAGTACTACGTTGAGTCACTAAATGTTGGGTGCATTGATTGTTATTGCCATAGTAAATACACTGTGTGTGCACTGTGAGTGAGATCTGTGTACCCTCATTCCAAGGTCTTCACTGCCTCTGGTATTAGATTGCTTTCAGTATGTTTGGTCAATGAGGAAGAAGGCCTAGAAGATCTTGTCCCATGAATGACACCAGGAGAATCAGGAGAATCAGGTGGACAGAAGGTAGACACATGGAGGACCTCAAAGACCTTCCTCTGTTCAAGGGCTATAAGCCAGAATGTTTGCAAGGCAGCATCAATACAGCTCTTTGTTGGGGCTGATACAGCAGGCTATGTAGGAGAAAACAGACCAAGACCTTTGTTACGTCACAAGGGCCGTATCTGAGATGCTGCCAAAGTGAGAAGTACAATGACTAATTTATGGCATGTTCAAAACAAACCCGTTCTGAGTAGTGAAGTAACTTCTGCTGGTTCTTGTAGAGGTACCCAGATGTGTACATTTACGAATGAATAAGATGCCTATTTTCACATCTACTTTGACATCAGAGGTACTGTATCTAGACTGTACTGGATCTGTATGTGCCTCAGATACAGCCCTTGTGATGTCAAAATACAGTATCTCTGACATAGCCATAGCTTAGTTGGCAAATGTGGCACTAAGATGCACTTTGATCTGCCCACCCAACAAGCCACAAATCACAATTACACACACCACACACACGCACACACCCACACACGTGCACGCATCACACACACACGCACTCACTCCCCTACACCACACTCATGTCAGGAATTTTTTCGGTTGCACCTACTGGTACATACATACATGTATTGAAAAATTCTGCTTGTCAGAAAGATACAGCTTTTGTAATTGAAGGGACATGTTTTAGAAAGTGCTGTATGCACAATATGTCACTCGATGCATGTAATCAACTGTTCCATCCTGGAAGGTATTACTACAAATTCTTGTCAGGCTAGAGGATAGCCTGACTTTTAGAGGAATGAGTCCAAGAAGTCCTCTCAGTATTGAGCATTTTGTGGTGTGTTTAATATTCTCCCCCATCAGTACTGACAGCAACGTACCACTGGTGACTAGTGATCACAAATCATATATGCTGTACTTCCAAAATGATCAAGGAATGTTTGTACAGCTGCATGCAACTCTGAAATTCATTAGTCATTTTGTTGGTCAATCCACCACCATATTTAGTGTTGCTATCATTTACATGCTGGCAAAAGTGATTGTTTCTTCAATGCTGCATTGAACGGGCTGGCATCTTACAGGGTTGGCTATCCAAGTCATATTTTCTTTAATGAAGTCCAAATACATAGAGAAATTAATTAATTTCAAGACTTGATTTTATAACTACAGGTAGCTTTCTGCTACTAGCTACATTAATATATGTAGTAGGAGAAATAGTAATAGTTCCTCTTTGGTTTGGATGGCTCTTTGGTGCACTTACTGTTGCTGGGCTCAAAAGTTTCCACTGTCGGCCACAGCAAGGAGGAGAGACACACGGACATACGTACCCCTCACAAGTGCAGCAAAACAAGCAAAACTTGATAATGACTGTTGAAACATTCACAGATTTATTAGACTACATGCAGACAAGAACACTGACCTTGGATACCCTGAGGAGAAAAGCAAGTGTTAGAAATGAGTTGTGAAGCATGTATGTTTCTCCCTTTCAGTGGAAGAAATGTGAAGTGCTACTCTAACAAAGAAATGTCATTTCCAAAGTGCTAAGATGGACTTTTTGGGCAGTGACAATGATGGTAGCAATGGACCAGATTACATCAATGCGCCAGTCATAAGTTAGCAACAATGGCTATTTTGTTCACAGTAATATTGATATATCAGTTTAGTTACTCCTGCATCGTAGTTCCCAGCTTGTGTAATTGTCAATAGTACAATTCACTTGGGGTTCAATATACATAACATTTCAGTAAAAAGACGATACTAATACATAAATATTTACCAAGATATTGTATGATCATTTAACAAGTATCAGGGAAATTATTCACCTGATTATTCCAATGATAAATACAGGCGAAATCATGTTACCAACCATACCAAGTATTTACAATTGATTTCCCAATTCAAAATCTTTTAAATTCTTGTGACATAGTTATGCATTAGAGAAAACTAGCAATACAAGCACTATAATAACTGTATAACAGCAGTACTTACAGTTATTTTTGGAGTAGCTATAAACAGCATTGGAATTTTCTTTCTGAATGATCTGCATCCTGATTTGAATATGGTTGTTCATTTAGCACACTTTCTGTGTTGATGTGGTTATCACTATCGTCTTCTTAATCAAACATGCGTCTTCTCTTTTTCCTCCTTGCAATTTTCTCTTCATTCATGAACTATGAAAGCTTCTGATGTTTCAAGGATTTAGTTAGTGCTTCTAAAAGAGAGCTACATGATCTACTATTCTCCATATTTAGTGCAGCCATCATGGGATCTTTCCTCATCTGGACTGGCCGTAATCATACAAACAACTGTTAGTCACTCTCACTTTCCTATTAATATGATAAACACACCGAGAAGGGTGCAAAGATAAGGTACATAGAAATTATAAAGATACAGCATCTGATACAATTGTTTCCAGTTCACTGTGGCTGAAATGAGGAATAAAAGTGTGCGTGAAGCGAATTTCTCTGACTAGATTACCAATGGCAATGTGATCACGTGCATAAGACTTACAATGACTAGTGCCATACAAATAGTTGTATCCAATAAAGTTTGAATTACAGGCGCGAGAGCTGTCAGTAAAAATGGTACAAACAAGAGATGAAGGGTGGAACATGGCAGAAGAACATAAACTACTAAACCTACAATAATGTGGATACTGACAACAGAGCCAACAGAATGGACAATAGAAGTATGACTAATACGAGGGAGGTTCCATATCCTTCTGATGATGGAAACACTAAGTGAGTTGAGTTCTTCACAGTCTAGCCTCCACAGACAACTCCCATATAGTGAAAGGCAGTAAGATTGAAATAGCTTCATCTTAGTCAGAGGATCGGTGCATTTAAAACGGAAAAGAACTGTATTAGCTTTACGGATGAATGACATTGACTTCAAACGAATGTCAAGCTTGTCCGACAGATTAAACTGAAGAGTGTTACCAAGATGAACCATAGAGTCAACAACCGGCAAAGATTGTCCATCAAAGCAAAAATGACATTGCACAGGGTAAGTTGTTCGTCGGAAACAGATCAACTGAGTCTTAGAAGCGTTGAAACGCAGCCCATGAGATTGACTAAAAGCCTCACAGTCAGCTATCATTTTCCTGAGAGCATCAGGAGAAGGGGCCAGGATAGTGAGATCATCAGCGTAACAGAGGGCACCAGCGAAGTGGTTGTCCCAATAGCACCCTCTGCCACTAGCCTGAAGACATTCCAAAAGACTATCAAAATAAATTGTAAACAGAATCGGACTCAGAACGCCACCTTGATGAACCCCATTAGTAACTGGAAATAGTCTGATGATCTCCCCATCCAACAAATGCATAGTTGCTGAGACTTATACCAGGTGGACAACAGGCTTAGGCGTACCTCTTTCCAACAGCTTATCAAAGAGAATACGGTGGTCAACCAAATCAAAAGCCTTAGAGGCATCTATCAGGCAGGCATAAACTTTAGAACCATTATTTAAATAACGGTTGATGACAGCTTTCAATACACCAGTGCAGAGGGCCTGACTTAAACCCAAACAAACTGTAGGTCACTGGTAGTGAAGAACGACTCCCAGGTGAGAAGAATAGACCACTCCATGACTTTACTGAGAGAGGAGGCAAGAGCGATTCCGCGATGATTTGTAGACAAGGATGGATCCTTGGATCCTTTAGGTATTGGCTGAATAGTAACATCTTGAAAGGATAATGGCATAAAACCGTGTCTCAGCATTCTATATGTAATAGATAAACCACAGTAGACAGGGATTTATGGTCCATAAACCACCCGAGCCCGAGGGCGAGGGTTGTTTATGGCCATAAATCCCTGTTTACTGTGGTTTATCTGTTATATTCTCCACTCTGATTGGTCCTTGTTGTTATTAGTAAACACACATGGTAGTTTTCACTGTAAACAAGGTATGTTATTAGTAAACATGTAAAGTAGTTTACACTGTAAACAAGGTAGCTTATAGGAAACATTATTTTACAACTTCTGGGGTATATGAAACAGAATCTACAGAATCTACAACTTCCTGTCAGTATATCCAAATAATACCCACCTGTTGCCACAGAAACAAGGGTGAAGTGGAGTATATGATTAAGTATATTCAATCAAGCACTGATTCTTCTAAAGGTAGTTCATGAGTAATCTACCAATAATTCGCTGATTTGTTTCATAGAGAAGTTTGCTGTGAAGTCAGGTAACAAGACAAAGACACAAACTTTGATAAATGGATCATTTGCACATACTACTTCAGCTTATAGTACTTTCTATAGACAACTAAGGGCAGTAACCAGTACTTGGAAGCAGTGGCAGATCTAGGATGGAGCCTAGAGGGCCCACTCTTCCCACCACACTTCCGCAGCTTCTCGCATTCGGAGTTGCCCCCCTCCCCCCACCCCCCCTCCAAAGCGCGCGCCGCGATGGTCGAAACCATAGATGAGATAGTACGGACGTCTATGGTCGAAACTCTCACGTGCGAGACTACGTAGCTGCCAAGAGACTCCATTCCATGGATAGGAGGCATAGACTACTTCATTGATCATCAGGTGAAGTTTTAAAACACAGTGAGGCGCCACGATAGCCGTTCCTGCCAGCTATCTATGACCGTGTTCGGCGGGAAACGCGTAAAATTAAGATGCTTCTACGCCTTCTTTCCTTCCGGGCCCACCCCTTCAAGTTCTTTTTGGCTAGATCCGCCCATGCTTGGAAGATCAAATACTAGTGTAGTTATACTTCTGAGTTGAAAAGCAACTAGCTAGCTACAGAGTGTACATATTTTGGAGTTGCCTAACCGTTTTTGTGACCAACTCAACAAGTATCGAGTCATGAAAGCAATTTTTTTGTCTTTTTTTTTTTGGTAATCGTTCTGTTTTGTAGTTCCACAGAGCAGACTACTGCCCAACGAGATGTCTGTCCTCCCTGGTTTATTCCTGACAACAAGTCAAGCACTGGATGCTCTTGCTCTGAATTATACGAAGCTGTCAAATGTGGTTCAGACTTTCCGCTACTTCGGTTTGGGTACTGTATGAACTACAACAGTACAACTAAAGCTACAGAATATGGACCTTGTCCATGCATCGCGCACTACAATAACACTATGCATGTTGACCGTATCTGGTATATCCAGTTGCCAAGTAATGTGTCCCTTCTTAATGAGTTCATGTGTGGGCCACTAAATCGAGAAGGTGAACTGTGTGGGAAGTGTAAAGATGGCTTCGGTATTGCACTATACTCATACACTCTGGAGTGCAGTAAGTGCTGGGGACATGGTTATGGATGGGCCTTGTACTATTTCCTTGAACTTTTTCCAATAACTGATGTACTTGCTGGTGGTGATCTTTCATATAAGAGCCACCTCCTCCCCACTGAGTGCTCTTGTGTTCATGAGTCAGTTTGTAGTGTACACAATACGCCTGAATGTACCCTTGCACATGTACATTGAGAATGAAGTAACAGGATTTCCATATGTGGTATTGCAAATGCTACTAGTATTGTGTGGAATATGGAGCTTGGACTTTTTTCGTTCTGTTATTCCACCATTTTGTGTAAGCAGCAACATCAAGACTGTTCATGCATTTGCACTTGAGTATCTAGTGGCATTTTATCCCATCCTTCTCATTTTCATCACTTACGCATGTATAAAACTCCATGACAACAACTTCAGACCAGTTGTTTGGCTATGGAAGCCATTTCACAGACATTTTGTGGGACTCCACAGCATCAATAATCAATGCATTCACAACATTTCTGCTTCTCTCTTTTTCATAAATTTTATTTGTATCCTTCTCACTGCTGCACTACATTGAAATTCACATTTCGACAAACAAGCGAAATTGTGTTCTGTACTATGATCCAACTGTGGAATGCCATACACAGGAGTCAACCATATATGCAGCTATAGCTGTTGGTGTGTTGGTACTATTTATCATCTGTCCAACGATTCTTCTCATTCTGTACCCCACAAGACTGTTCAGAAAGTGTGTCTCATGTTGTGGATTTCGGAGGTGGCATGCTCTGCACATGTTTGTGGAATCATTTCAGGGACAGTACAAGGATGGAACCAATGGCACTCGTGACTTCAGGATGGTTTCTGCATCATTCCTAATCCTCAGGATACTGATGCTAGCCTTGTTCCTAAATCACCATCGTTTACCCTCAAACACATCAGAAGTACAAGGTGTGCTTTTTGTATGTGCTTCCTGTTCTCATGCTATCACAAGACCACACAAGTTAAACTTTATGAACAATGTTGATATTGTCATTCTGTTTTTTCTTGAGATACTAACACTTGCAACAAGCCACCTTACCACAAAATTGTTAACATACTGTATTGTGGCATCAACACTGCTGTTACTTGTTCCACACCTGGTACTGATACTCTACATCTGCCATAAGTTAGCAAAGAAGGCAGGCATCACTCAATGCCTTAAAAGGAAATACAAAACTTTGAAGGCTACCACACATGCGTGTCAAGCTGAAAGGAATGTGGAAGCTGAGTCTGGTACTGGCTCCTTGCCAGACCGGCTGATGAACCCAGGAGAGTATGAACCAGTGCTACCCACCACAGAAGAACACACATCTGCTGAGCCCACAGAAGATGAAGAGACAGTCAATGAAGACCCAAGAAGGCTTATTCCTGTGTACACATATAGCTCCATTAACTAATTGTTTTCTGATTGTTGACACAATTTAAAGTTTGTCCACTACAAGGTATGTGTTTGTGGTTTGCAACATTCTGTTTTTATGAACTCATGCCTTAGTTTAATTTTGTAATGACACCAGTTTAATGAAAATGAAATTGTAATAGTGAATCCAAGCGTGACTGAGAATGGCTGTTGTCATAAACAGCAAGAATCAGCAATCCTGCATGGCTGCATACAAGTAGTGGCTAAATGCCAGGAATATTATATAGTTATAGGCCACAATGGCTCTTCATGTTCATCCTCAGGATTTAACTCATTTACATCAGTATACCATTACTCAGCTTTTTAACTGGAACAGTGTTAAAAAGAAGGAGTAAGAGTTACTCTTTTGAAGGAGTTCTGACAGCCAGACAAGTGTAGCCCCCAAAGGATTATATTTTTACTCTTGTATGGAGTTATGATGAGCACTAAACTAGTTACTCTTACATGGAGTTAGTGTAACTAGTAAAGTAAACATTTAATGTACTTCGTAGGGTTTAGCCTTTAAATAACAATAAACATCAATAACTGCATGCACCAAGTGTATAATACTAAAACAAAACTGGAGACAAGGTAATACACAAAAGTTAGCTAGACAAAGAAGAACACAGAGATGGTGTAACTTTTTGATTGTTCTTTAGTCCCAAGACAAAATGCTGAAAAAAGATCAGCAATGCATAAACTGATTTGGGATATGCAATGTCAAATATCATGGCGTACGGTAGTACGCCATATGTAGGGATGACCCCGAAAAAAAATGGCGGCCACATTCAAAGTGCACAAATGACACGCTCGAAATGTCCGCGTTAGATAAGTCAACGGCCTCCATGAGCCATATCAGACATTATCGAGTGCTTCCATGGGCAACAGGATCGTTAAATTTGCTGGAAAGCATCGCTAAGTACCTGACAGTCAAGTCGCTAAAAAAGGCAAATCGTCTATCTTCTGACTTCTTCTTTTGCTCACCACGATAGCACGACAACGGCTGAAGCTATTACAACGATTCAAACGCGAAAGATCAGCATAAATTACTGGGTATTATACCCACCACTCATCGTTCTCAAAGAAAGAAGTCGAATTAATCGGCGATTCTCAGGTAACCCCACGCTTATGCTTGCTGCTATACGCCATTTTGTTAGAATAGAATATTCATAGCGATTACGTCAACAGAAGTTCAACAGCTACAGCACGTGAAGTTGGTATGCAGCTGCGGTTATTCTACTTCCGTAGAGAACTTGACGATCGATTGATTCCCAAACGATTGCATATGTTGCTACTTTCATACAGCAGTTGACGTACTTGTGCTGGATTTGACAAGGAACGCAGTATGCGTAACGTCCACAAGAAACGGGCGCGGGATAAGCAGAACTATCTGCGAAACAAAGAAAGCAAAAGGCAAGCGTCCCGTAACAAGTACTGGAAGAACCCGGAAAAACACTCTTACTCTCCAAGGGTTCCTTTACCACAGTTATGCCTTACCTCTTTATGACCTATGTACCTGCCACCCACCGTACACAACCTACACACACCTGCCCACAATGTATAACCAGCTATAGAAACTGTTCCTTGGACAACACACAACATACAGTGTTACAACCCTGTCATACAACAGAACAGGTAGACAGTCATGTATATACCACAGTGCCTTAGAACAACCACTCACACACACATGCACATACCCAATTAGACAACAGTTACACCCATGATTCCATTGTCAAGTGGATAAGTGCAAACAGCTAACATCCTCCAGAAATCCATCAACATCAACAATAAACTACATAACAAGTCATTTCACTTGGGGTGTGGTTACACAACAACAACAAAAAAACAACAGAAACAAGTCACAAAAAAGTTTGCCAAACGCAAACAAGCACATGTAGGGATGAAATCCTCAAAAACCAACCAAACAAGACGGGAACGACACCACAATACTTTTACACCATCCCTACATGTTGTGCCATTTTGCCACCTGTACACAACACAAAACCCTCTACATTTGTACTTATTAGCCCACACCAACCACAAACAAACATAGTACTTCACTCCATTCAACTATCTCACAAAATAACCCATCCTTCACAAAGCATTACAAAATTACCACTACTCACTTCACAGCCACCTGTATACAAGACAACCCATATCTATCATGCTAAACAGGCATAAAACTTAACAACATAATGCACATTCCAACATAACACACACACTCACCACTCCTCACTCACTCCACACCTTCTACACACAACTTGGACCATACCTGCTACACTCAGTAGCAACCACCAACAACACAACATACTCACTATGCACAACACACCCACGCCACACCCTTCCATCTACAAGACAACCCTCTTCTACACACAACTAAAAAACAAATACAAACACACAGTTTTGGCAAAATGGCACAAGATGTAGGGATGGTGTAAAAGTATTGTGGTGTCGTTCCCGTCTTGTTTGGTTGGTTTTTGAGGATTTCATCCCTACATGTGCTTGTTTGCGTTTGGCAAACTTTTTTGTGACTTTAAAATAAGTACAGATGAGATCTGCTAAAGCATCTCCCTGAATGTGTACGGAAAGAAGGCAATCAGACTCTATATGTATACATGGTACTGCATGGTCTCTTCACTCTCTGTAGCAACTATGTACGGCTCTTGCCTTCCTGTGCATTCCACCAACATGTCAACATCTGTGCAGCCCTGTTAAAAACAAACAAATGATCTATAAATAAGACATGTTACGTGTGACTTTGTCCTCATTTGCAGGCAATACCAAGCTTACAGTTTAAACTTGTTTATATGAAATGGTTGTATTAGGACTCAGAAAAGTTTTGGACAATGACGTCTTGTTTTGTGCTATAGCTGTGTGGTTGTTAGCCCATTTCATCTAACAAACTATGCCCAAATTCATATGTAGAAAACTAAATCTGGTGATGTGTGATTGTGATGGTTCATTTTTTGCCCAAGTTCTTTGACTACTTACAACTGTGCCAGCAAGAGTGCCAGGAGAGAATGACAGAGAGGAGAGAAGTGGCAGCCCCATACATTCATAACTTGCATTATAGACAAAATGGGACATGTATACATTTGTTAGCTAGAAGAACTGGGGTTAACAAAATGAGATTCAGTATTAGCTCTGAAAACAAGTAAAATTTAGAGTTACAGAGACTAATCATGAATGCCGTGATCATTAAAACTGGTAAGTGTTCCTCATGTCACATCATCGCCATGATTACACTATAGTACCAGTACTACAGCTACTGCCTTTACTAACCATGTGTATCTGAACAAGTTTCATGTAGCTAGCTAGCTATCTGTGTGGAGCTAAATCTTGTTTGTTTCCACAGAGCTACAAAACTTTCTCTGCATAATACACCTTGCTAACCAAACTCGAAACAAAATGAAGAGAGTAACCAATCAGGTTTGTGTTTTGTTTCCAGGTTCCTCCCCAGAAAAACCTGAGAGAGAACCTGAGAACAAGGCTAGTTTAAAGATGAATTGGGACTTAGAACAATAATGACCAAGCCACAAAAACAACATCGTTGAGCCAGGAACTTTTCTAAACTTCCTCTCAGCCAAGACAGAAAGTAAGTACCTCCCACATCAGGAAAACGTCCTGGCGTAAAGAGATGACATAATAAATCAGTGCAGTGTAGAGGCTAGTAAGGTTTAAATTCTTTGATTTCAGGTCAACAGTCTCAAGGCCACTCCCAAATATTATCTCACAGCTGTGGAAAACTTGGTTTTTCTCCACAGCTGCAATTAAGATACATTCTGGGAGTGGCCTTGAGGGTATGGGAGTGCAGTACACTGAAAGCTGTAACCCTAGTTGCCTGAATGAACAACATTTAATTAACCTCCTATATCAGACGTAACAAACTGAGCTTCTTGATCCTGACACCTGTGTTTCTATCCTCATAACACCCTAGCTATAGCTGTCATCTCTATTCCATGCACTAAGGTCAAGCGTATCAATAGAAAGTGCCCTCCTAAAGGAATATAGTCTCAACTTACCAATAAATGTTCTCTAACATGGCAAAGAGGGTGTTTCAGTGGCCACTCGAAAGGCTCCATGTTTTGAAAGTCCCACAAGTGTATACATCCTTTGATAAGAAGTAGGAGTGTGCAGCAGCAAACAGTTAGCATATGCCAGTATCCTTTGACCATGACTTACATGTAAGAAATGATCCTTCTCATTGCGATTCCATCAATCAGTGCTCTTGTAGGTACCTAAAAAAAGAATTAGAATATACAGGAAGTTAGCTAAAGCACATGCATGCAACACAATATATTCAGTGGAGATTATGAACCCCTACAAAAGTAAGGCTGCTTGGGTTCTGGTAAGGCTAGTGGACAGTGGATAGTATCTTCAGATAGTTTTGTGATGACACACAGCAGATCCTGCTTTCTTAATTAGTCATTACAGTCTAACAGCTTAGTTAATTTGAATACAGCTGAACATTGACAGCACTTTTCATGCCTGCTGGCTGCATTTATCAACTGCTGCCATGAAACGTTGCTTTCATGCCCAGGCAGGGCTACATAAAACCACTGTAATGTCCCAGTACCACCACTGCATGAACTGGCAGTTTTGCAGTATATAGTAAGCAAGACTATTGCTTCAGTAGTAAGCAAGGCTATATATACACTGGCATATGCAGGCTGCAGTAGTAAGCATGCAAGGCTACACACTAGCAGCCTGCAGTAGTAAGCAAGGCTAGACACTGGTTGTGCTTCAGTAGTAAGCAAGGCTAGACACTGGTTGTGCTTCAGTAGTAAGCAAGGCTAGACACTGGTTGTGCTTCAGTAGTAAGCAAGGGCTATATACACTAGCAGCCTGCAGTAGTAAGCAAGGCTAGACACTGGTTGTGCTTCAGTAGTAAGCAAGGCTAGACACTGGTTGTGCTTCAGTAGTAAGCAAGGGCTATATACACTAGCAGCCTGCAGTAGTAAGCAAGGCTAGACACTGGTTGTGCTTCAGTAGTAAGCAAGGCTAGACACTGGTTGTGCTTCAGTAGTAAGCAAGGCTAGACACTGGTTGTGCTTCAGTAGTAAGCAAGGCTAGACACTGGTTGTGCTTCAGTAGTAAGCAAGGCTAGACACTGGTTGTGCTTCAGTAGTAAGCAAGGCTAGACACTGGTTGTGCTTCAGTAGTAAGCAAGGCTAGACACTGGTTGTGCTTCAGTAGTAAGCAAGGCTAGACACTGGTTGTGCTTCAGTAGTAAGCAAGGCTAGACACTGGTTGTGCTTCAGTAGTAAGCAAGGCTAGACACTGGTTGTGCTTCAGTAGTAAGCAAGGCTAGACACTGGTTGTGCTTCAGTAGTAAGCAAGGCTAGACACTGGTTGTGCTTCAGTAGTAAGCAAGGCTAGACACTGGTTGTGCTTCAGTAGTAAGCAAGGCTAGACACTGGTTGTGCTTCAGTATAAGCAAGGCTAGACACTGGTTGTGCTTCAGTAGTAAGCAAGGCTAGACACTGGTTGTGCTTCAGTAGTAAGCAAGGCTAGACACTGGTAGAAAGGATCTTTATTGGACTAGAGGGTAAACCAGAAGTTTGGTTGCAGTTAAACTTAAGCGTTTGTGACTACAGGTTTTACTATCTTGCAAACTCAAGGTAGGATGGGATTGAGGTTGGAAATTTCCACTTGCCAATCATGCGGTTGAGATTGTACACTCCTCTAAAACAAGTCTTGAGACAGTCTGCTCCAACTTTCCCGGCCTCTGTCACAGCTGTGTGGAGTAGAAGCAGTATATAGTGTTACCACCAAGGTTAAGCCGGAATGTGATTGATGTTAAAAGTAAAAGTGAGTGTATGATTCAACAGCAACAACTGGGGGGATTCCAGCCATGAAACAACCTGAGAAACTTTCGGCTCATAGATACGGAATACTATTTGTTTAAAAATTGGCGCTTATTTAGTGGCGATAAAGCGAGAAGCCGCTAGATGAAAAACGAGTGGCGTAGAATGTTACTTCCCGGCGTTCCCTCGAGTGGCAATAAATATTTTAGTGGATCACTGGCGATAAAGAGGGAAAAGAGCGGCGCTAGATGGTATGAAGTTATGGGCAGTAGTAACACTAATTGAGTTGTGATAAAGCAACTGAAAGAGTGCCACTAGATGATAAATTTCTAGGCAATATAGCAACAGAAACAGTGATGCTACATGATAAATTTCTAGGCGATAAAGCAACAGAAACGGTGGCGCTAGATGATAAATTTCTAGGCGATAAAGCAACAGAAACGGTAGCGCTAGATGATAAATTTCTGGCGATAAAGCAACAGAAACAGTGATGCTACATGATAAATTTCTAGGCGATAAAGCAACAGAAACGGTGGCGCTAGATGATAAATTTCTGGCGATAAAGCAACAGAAACAGTGATGCTACATGATAAATTTCTAGGCGATAAAGCAACAGAAACGGTGGCGCTAGATGATAAATTTCTGGGCAATAAAGCAACACTAAAGTGATGTTAGATGATAAATTCTTGTCCATTGGAAGATTGTTATACAATGGTGGGATTGATGGCTTTTCAAGAAGGATTGTACATTTGCATGCATCTTCCAACAACAGTGCTGACACAGTTCTTAAGTTATTTTATGGAGCTTCTATCCTAGCATGTTATATAGCCCCACATGTAATTGTACATGTGCGGAATGTGTGGTGCTGCACATATTGGTGTTACACATGAACTTCTTATACCATACTTTGGTGATGTTGCTGATTGACAACTAATCCCATAAAATTAATTTAATGTGTTCAGTATTGACTTGAGTATAACCAACTTAGCTTATTATAGCCCTCATCTTGATAGCTATTGCAGCAATAAAAATCAGTTAGAGGTTTAATCCAAACAAGTAGAGTGAAGGCATATGGAATAAGTGCCATGATCTGATAGTGCTACTCTAACCCATTTTCACTGCTAGCTACTAAATCTTATACATGGCATCCTCTATTATGCCATATCAGTGCTGACCTGTGCCATATCAACACTGATATGGCACAGGTCAGCACTGATATGGTACACTAGGGGATGCCATATATAAGATTTAGTAGCTAGCAGTGCATTTGGTCTACCCACACATCGTGCTACAAGTATACATATAGGGTTGTATGTACACTGTAGCAACATAATAGACTATGTACTGCATGTATGGAATAGCAATAGTACACGAAAATGGGTTCAGAGTAGCACTATCAGATCATGGCACTTACTCCATATATGCCTTCACTCTACTTGTTTTGGTCCACACTATCACACTATAGACTAGAGGTCTTCAGAGAAGACATACCCCACGCAATTTCAGCAAACTGTTACCCATGCATGCCCATAACTATTGCAGATTAAACTAGCAGTGTACATCATATTACAAAGGGTATGGTGTGTGTGTGTGTGTGTGTGTGTGTGTGTGGTGTGTGGTGTGTGTGTGTGTGGTGTGTGTGTGTGTATGTGTGTGTGTGTGTGTGTGTGTGTGTGTGTGTGTGTGTGTGTGTGTGTGTGTGTGTGTGTGTGTGTGTGTGTGTGTGTGTGTGTGTGTGGTGTGTGGTATGTGTGCACATTGTATGCACCAATGGATGGTGACAGTGATGTAGCTAAGAATGATATGGTGATACAGAGAAGGGGTCGTGTGTGGTAGGTGCACGTGTGTGGTGTGGTGTGTGTGTGTGTGTGTGTGTGTGTGTGTGTGTGTGTGTGGTGTGTGTGGTGTGTGGTGTGTGTGCACATTGTATGCAGTAATGGATGGTGACAGTGATGTAGCTAAGTAAGAATGAAATGGTGATACAGAGGAGGGGTCGTGTGTGGTAGGTGCGTGTGTGTGATATATAGTGCGTATGGCTATGCATGTGCTTCCATTCATTCACTCACCTCCACAACTTTCTCATAAAGTTCAGTGTTGTGTTGAAGCGTTTCTGGCACCACTTGTTTCATAGCACTCTCATCACTATAGCAACCAAGAGTTCGTAACAACATTGGTATGTACTCTAATAGCAACATAATGTACAGTGGTGTTATAGTAAATCTGATTTTTGGTATCATCAATGTAATTATAAGTAGGTCTCTGAGATATTGATGCTTTAAATTCTATTCCTAGATGGTTGCCTTAATTTTGCTACTGAAATTTGGTTCTGAATGTAGCTAAGCTCTCAATGTGCATGTACCTTATATTTTCTTCTCCCTGCTCAATATGGTGCAACAGTGAGGACACCTGGACATAGTGCAAAAAGAATGATTGGTAAGAAATACAAATCTAGATGGTGGTCTGGGAATGAGGCTAAATGCATGATGGGCTTGGGAATGAGGCTAATGCATAATGGGCTTGGGAATGAGGCTAATGATACACCTTGCTAATCACACTCTAAGAAAGTTATACACCTCACACTATTTGTAATGATTAATTGGGACTTAGAACAAAACTAAAAACACCAAAAGCATATATGACTTACCTAAAAATATCATTAGTGCACACACACGCACACACACCATGTCAGCTAAGAATTCGACCATCTTGAAATTGCTCCCAGCGGCCCTGTTAAAGTGATCAAAATAATGTGTAACTATCTATATTTAGTTCGGCTTTATCACCATATATATATGGACCAGGATATTTCCTAGTTTTCATTGCACTGATACAGAAGATTGGTTTCTTTCCTGATGAAGAACATTTAATGGTGAGTTATATATATGTGGCAGTCCCGTGTAGAAATCGAAGGTTATTCCGTTGCGTATTTCGATCGCAACGCTGCGTTCAAAGCACCGTATCGCTGAACTTCCGTTAAGGGCGGGGCTCATACGCGCTTCGTAGACTCGTTAGCTATTTACGCATCTACGAAGTGCGTATGAGCCCCGCCCTTAACGGAAGTTCAGCGATACGGCGCTTTGAACGCAGCGTTGCGATCGAAATACGCAACGGAATAACCTTCGATTTCTACACGGGACTGTCATATATATATATATATATATATATATATATATATATATATGTAATATATAAACCATGGTAAGGAGGTGTATATGGCGAATATACTACCCGAGACCGAGGTCAGAGGAAGTTTGCAGTAGATATACCCCGAGCCGCAGGCGAGGGGTATATCTAACTGCAAACTTCCGATGACCGAGGTCGAGGGTAGTATGATTCGCGATATACACCGCCTTACCATGGTTCATATAATATATACTATGGTGCGTGGGCGGATTACGTATGCGGTTCCGTTTCCGGTATTGCATTTTTGAATTTGAATCGACGAGGCTGGTGTCGTTTCGTTGTGCGTTGCTGCTGCTTTTTGACTGGAAAAGGATGAGTTTTAGTACGCTTAGGCGACCAAAAGACCCCCGAAACATCTCTGCAGTCAAGGCAGAGTCTGAGCGATGACGAAGGGCCTTTCGCTCGTGTCGACTTGAAACCAAGATGCTACTGGCGCTCGGCCATGATGCCGATGGGGAGCTAGCTTGCTACCTAGCCGCTCTCGGAAGCTGGCGATCATGAAACAATGGTCCGAGCTGGCAGTAGAACGCCCAGCCTCACTGTTCAGCTAGCAGTTGTCCTAGCGCTATCCCTGGATCAACCGCCTGGCGAGTCAAATTATTATCGTCAGCATCCGTCAGGGTAGTGCCGGCTAGCTGCCGGGGAGCAGTAGCGTCTGTCCAGCCGTGCGTGGTTCAACACACCAAGTAAGCACTATCGCTGCAAGAATAACCTGGAAAATTTGTGCGACGCTTTGGCTGTTGTGCTAGTACTGAGTATGGGGGCTCTGTAGTGCTGGCAGTGAGGACTGGGGGGAATTGGCCATTCCATTGCAAAACAAAAAGTTTTCCGTTTCTTTGTGCTGCAGTTATGACTGAGTGCCAAATATACACCCCTGACTCAGCAATATACTCCCTTGCGGTTGAAAATATACACCCCTGACTCAGCAATATACTCCCTTGCGGTTGAAATATACACCCCTGACTCAGCAATATACTCCCTGCGGTCGCAGCTGTGCGGTCTATATGCCATATATGACCCCATGCGGCGCCTTTCATCCGCCCACGCACCATAGTATATATATATATATACTCCACTTCACCCTTTTTCTGTGGTAACAGGTGGGTATTATTTTCCATATACTGACAGGAAGTTGTAGATTCTGTAGATTCTGTTCCATATACCACAGGAAGTTGTAAAATGATGTTTCCTATAAGCTACCTTGTTTAGAGTGTAAATTACTTTACATGTTTACTAATAACATACCTTGTTTACAGTGAAAACTACCATGTGTATTTACTAATAACAACAAGGACCAATCAGAGTGGAGAATATAACAGATAAACCACAGTAGACAGGGATTTATGGTCCATAAACAACCCTCGCGCCCGAGGGCGAGGGTTGTTTATGGACCATAAATCCCTGTCTACTGTGGTTTATCTATAACATATACTCCACTTCACCCTTGTTTCTGTGGTAAGAGGTGGGTATTATTTTCCATACACTGACAGGAAGTTGTAGATTCTGTAGATTCTGTTCCATATACCACAGGAAGTTGTAAAATGATGTTTCCTATAAGCTACCTTGTTTAGAGTGTAAATTATTTTACATGTTTACTAATAACATACCTTGTTTACAGTGAAAACTACCATGTGTATTTACAAATAACAACAAGGACCAATCAGAGTGGAGAATATAACAGATAAACCACAGTAAACAGGGATTTATGGCCATAAATCCCTGTCTACTGTGGTTTATCCATAACATATAACAGAATTCTGACAACACACACTGAACGGCTGTCAGTGGTGGTAACTGATGAAACATTCAGTACCACCTGTGCAGTATATTATAGTGGATTGTAAGGGGGTTGGTAGTTGTAGCTCAGTGGTCAGAGTGCTGGAAGGTCAAGCCAGGAACTCTGGGTTCAATTCATGGTGACTGCCATTTTGCACTCTCCTATAAAAACCTGAGGCAAGATACTCATCCTAAAATTTATACCAACTAAATTAATATTGTGAGTGCTTGATACTTTACTGTACCAGTAGTGAAGTACCTCTGACTTCTCACTTCATGAGGTTGAGTGCACCCCAGAAGAGAGGAAATAAATCTCCGATGCTACTGCATGGGGCTAGAACCTGGGTCCTTTCAGTTTACAGTCCAGTGTTTTAACTACAAGGTCATCAGTAACTTGACGATGATGGAAGGCAAAGACCCCGATTATGCATCAGTTTCTAAATTTTATACAAAATTGTAAATCACAAGTTTGTTAAATGGGATTTGTATATATCCCACTCAGAAAACCAGTGGAAATTAAAGTTCATGCACACCTTGCCTTTTGAGCTAATCATAATATTGTGATTACTGAAGTGCAACTCATGTCATATCACTGCCGTGATTACACTTGTACCAGTTCTGCAGCTAATAACTGTGAATCTAAATGAGATATGTGATGTGTAACTATACCTGTGTGGTATTAGCTAATCTTGTTTGTCTCCAGAGAAATAACTGAAGTTCCAGTATGCTTCCTGGGAATACACTTTCCTAAACACACTTTATAACACAATGAAGAGAGTAACCACTCAGATTTTGGGTTGACCTTGCACGCACAAAACCAAACCACAAAACATTTAAGAGTCCATACTACAAACTGTGGGCCTGTCATTAGCTACATGTAAAGGATAATCTACCTAATCTACTTTGTGGTTTGTCTTAGCCAGTAATCAAATATTGCAAGGTCCATGCAAAACACTGTAAAGAAACTAGTAACAAGGTTATTACATTATTAGACGAAACAAGATTATACAAAATGGGAGTAGACGATATGAGTATTAGACGAAACAGGATTAGACAAACTGGGCCCAATTCAAGAAGACAGGCATCACTCAATACCTAAAAATGAAATACAAAACCTTTAAAAGATGTATGCAGTCTCCCAGACACACTGGTCAAGCTGAAGTAGATGCAGAGGCTCAGTCTGATACTGGCTCCCTACCAGACCGGCTGGTAAACCCAGGGGAGTATGAACCAGTGCTATCCACAACAGAAGAACACACAGCTGCTGAGCCAATTGCAACAGAAGACAAAGACCCAGACAATGAAGAGCCAAGAAGGCTGACACCCGTGTACACTTACAGCTCCATTAGCTAATTGTTGAAAATATTTTTTCTAAAGTTTGTTAGTTAATTACAACATAGTGAAAGAAATTGTGGTCTGTGATTAGGAAAATTATATTGTGGTGCTCTTGTGGGCAATGCGAGTCTTGCATTACGGTGGAAACCCCATCGGTGCAATGAAAGTAAAGGTAGATGTTGTGTATCATAGCCTTAGTTAAAGTTTGTATTGACATTTGTTGCTGAAAATCAAATAGTGTACTTGCTGAATCATAAGAATGGTTGTTGCCATAGCTATAGAAAGATGTTCCTTGGTTCTAGATCATAACAATCCTGGACTATGTTGCTATAACCACTAGCTAGGCCAAAATAGTCCTTTATCATCAGTACTAGTGTGGCCTCATTTACATCTTACCAGAGTTTATACTTAGAATTGGGGGTTAATACTGTTATGATTGAACTGGTAGGTACAAATCATGTGACATTTTTGATTATAGTAGTTCTACAACTAAACAATTCTGCTTCTAACAGTGTGTGTCTGAACGAGTTCCACGTAGCTACCTGTGCAGCACTAAATCTTGTTTGTCTCCACAGAACTACACCTCATGGGAATACACCTTGCTATGTAACAAACAAATGATGAATTGGAACTTACTGTAGAACAGTTTACCAAAACACCAACCCATATTTGGTCAGTGTAATAACAGCATCATTGAGCAAAGGATTCTATAAATCCCCAGTTTAACACAGCACCAAGCTATGAATGACATTAACAGTAAAGGAGGAGAGTTTTGGATATTGCAAAGTTGAACATTGCTAGTTAGTGCGTTGGACTGTGTATGTTGCTTGATCGTCATAAGAATTACATCATGAAAGCAAACTGCTTCTTCTTGCTGATCCTTCTAATCAGTTTCACAGAGCAGACTACTGCCCAACGAGATGTCTGCCCTCCTTGGTTCATCCTTGACAACACATCTAGCAGTGGATGCTCTTGCCACCACGATGGTGCTAAAGTTTACTGTGGTACAGACTTTGTATTACTTCATTTTGGCTTCTGTATGACTTACAACAATATAACAGGGGCTACTGAATTTGGAGCTTGTCCATACATTGCACACTACAACACTACACCTTTTAAAGGTATCCTATTTATTCAAATGCCGAGTAATGTATCCTCACTTAATAAGTTCATGTGTGGGCCACTAAATCGAGAAGGTGAACTGTGTGGAAAGTGTAAAGATGGCTATGGCATTGCACTATACTCATACACTCTGGAATGCAGTAAGTGCTGGGGACGTGGTTACGGATGGGTCTTGTACTGGGCCCTGGAACTTTTCCCAATAACTGTGATGTACTTTGTTGTGGTGATCTTCCACATAAGAGCGACATCTTCCCCACTGAGTGCCCTTGTGTTCATGAGTCAAATTGTGGTGTACGCAACAAAACTGAATGTACCCTTACACATGTACATTGCGAATGAACTAACAGGATTTCCATATGTGGCACTTCAAGTTCTATTAGTGTTGTGTGGCATATGGAGCTTAGATTACTTTCGTTCTGTTATTCCACCATTTTGTGTGAGCAGTCATATCACAACAATTTATGCCCTTGCACTTGAGTATCTAGTGGCATTTTATCCCATCTTTCTCATTTTGATCACTTATGTATGTATAAAACTCCATGACAACAACTTCAGGCCAGTTGTTTGGCTATGGAAGCCATTTCACAGACACTTTGCTCGCTTTAGAAGGAGGTGGGACCCCAAAGCATCAATAGTCAATGCTTTCACAACATTTCTGCTTCTCTCCTTTTCCAAAATTTTATTTATATCCTTCACACTGTTGTTCACCTTCCAAGTTCATTATAATTATGGTGATAATTTAAGAAAGTGTGTTTTGTATTATGACCCAACAGTGGAGTGTCATACACCAGAGTTTGCCATATTTGCAGCTCTAGCTGTTTGTGTGCTGGTAATTTTTATATTAACTCCAACAGTTATTCTCATTCTGTACCCCACAAGACTGTTCAGAAGGTGTGTCTCATGTTGTGGATTTAGGAGGTGGCATGCTCTACACATGTTTGTTGAATCATTTCAGGGAGAGTACAAGGATGGAACAAATGGTATTCGTGACTTCAGAATGGTTTCTGCATCATTCCTCATCCTAAGGATATTGATTTTGGGCTCATTTGGAAATCATTATCATTTATTTATTTCATCAGGAGTGCAATGTGTACTATTCGGATGTGCCATAAGTTTTTATGCTGTTGTGAGACCATACAAAAGAAATTTTAGCAATAATGTTGATATTTTGACACTAGTTTTGTTGGAGACATTGTCAATTGAATTGCTTGTTGCAGCATTTCATATTGCAGCAACAGCACGATTTATATACTATGTTCTGTCAATAACACTACTGTTACTTGTTCCACACATGGTACTGATATTCTATGTCTGCTATGTGTTGGCAAAGAAGGCAGGCATCACTCAATGCCTTAAGAGGAAATATGAAACTTTGAAAAGGTGTGTGCAGTCTCCCGGACACACTGGTCAAGCTGAAGCAGATGTGGAGGCAGAGTCTGATACTGACTCTCTGCCAGACCGGCTGATAAACCCAGAGGACTATGAACCACTGCTACCCACCACAGAAGAACACACAGCTGCTGAGCCCACAGAAAACAAAGAGCCAGACAATGAAAAACTGAGAAGGCTGATTCCTGCGTATACTTACGGCTCAATTAGCTAATTGTTGAAGATATTTTCTGATTATTTACACAAGTTAAAAGTGTGCCAAGTACAACACAGTTAAAAAAAATGTGTGTCTGTGATTCACAAAATTAATATTGTTTTAATATTTTGTGTACTTGTGCAGCATGTATATCATAGCCTTAGTTCAAATTTGTAGTGACATTTTTGTTGAAAATCAAATTATGAATCACAATATAATTGCGAAAGACTGTTGCCATAGCTGTCAAAACACATTCTAGCTGACAACAATCCTGGACTATGTTGCTATAATCACTAGCTAGGCCAAAATGGTCCTTTATCTTCAGTAGTGTGACCTCATTTACATCTTACCATTAATATTCAGAGTTTACTTTGGGTTATGATTGAAGGTAAGTACAAATCATGTGCCATTATTATATTATCATACATTGTTGATTACAGTACTTCTACAGCTAAACAATTCTGCTTCTAACAGTGTGTGTCTGAACACGAGCTACCTATATGCAGCACTAAATCTTGTTTGTCTCCACAGAGCTACACCTCCTGGGAATACACCTTCCTATGTAACAAACAAATGATGAATTGGAACTTACAGTAGAACAAAACAAAGCAGTTTACCAAAACCACCAACCCATATTTGGTCAGTGTAATAACAGCATCATTGAGCAAAGGATTCTACAAATGCCCAGTTTAACACAACACCAAGCTATGAATGACATTAACAGTAAAGGAGGAGATATTCAGTTATACTTTTGGATATTGCAAAGTTGAACATTGCTAGTTAGTGTGTTGGACTATGTATGTTGCTTGATGGTCATCATGAAAGCAAGCTGCTTCTTCTTGCTGATCCTTCTGTTCAGTTTCCTAGAACAGACTACTGCCCAACGAGATGTCTGCCCTCTTGGTTCGTCCCTGACAACACATCTATCATTGGATGTTCTTGCCACGAGTACGATACAAAAGTCTACTGTGGTCCAAATTTTACATTACTTCATTTCAGTTTCTGTATGACCTACAACAGTACAACTGGGGCTACTGAATTTGGAGCTTGTCCATACATTGCACACTACAATACTACACGTTTTCATGGTGTCTTCTATATTCAGTTGCCAAGTAACGTGTCCTCACTTAATGAGTTCATGTGTGGGCCACTAAATCGAGAAGGACCACTGTGTGGAGAGTGTAAAGATGGCTATGGCATTGCACTGTACTCATACACTCTGGAATGCAGTAAGTGCTGGGGACATGGTTATGGATGGGTCTTGTACTACTTCCTGGAACTTTTCCCAATAACTGTGATGTACTTTCTGGTAGTGATCTTTCACGTAAGAGCCACCTCCTCCTCACTGAGTGCGCTTGTGTTCATGAGTCAAATTGTAGTGTACGCAACAAAACTGAACGTATCCATTCACATGTACATTGAGAATGAACTAACAGGATTTCCATATGTGACACTGAAGGTTCTATTGGTATTGTGCGGCATATGGAGCTTAGATTACTTTCGTTCTGTTATTCCACCATTTTGTGTGAGCAGTCATATCACAACAATTTATGCACTTGCACTCGAGTATCTAGTGGCATTGTATCCCATCTTTCTCATTTTGCTCACTTATGTATGCATAAAACTCCATGACAACAACTTCAGACCAGTTGTTTGGCTATGGAAGCCATTTCACAGACACTTTGTTCACTTGAGAAGGAGATAGGACTCCACAGCATCAATAATTAATGCTTTCACAACATTTCTGCTTCTTTCTTTTTTCCAAGTTTTTATTCATATCCTTCACACTGTTGTTCACCTTCCAAGTTCATTATAATTATGGTGATAATTTAAAAAGGCATGTTTTGTATTATGACCCAACAGTGGAATGTCATACACCAGAGTTTGCCATATTTGCAGCTGTAGCTGTTTGTGTGTTGGTAATTTTTATATTAATTCCAACAGTTTTTCTCATTCTGTACCCCACAAGACTGTTTAGAAAGTGTGTCTCATGTTGTGGATTTCGGAGGTGGCATGCTCTGCACATGTTTGTTGAATCATTTCAGGGACAATACAAGGATGGAACCAATGGTACTCATGACTTCAGGATGGTTTCTGCATCGTTCCTCATTCTAAGGATATTGATACTGGGCTCATTTGGAAATCATCATTATTCACATATTTCATCAGGAGTGCAATGTGTACTATTTGGATGCTGTTGTGAGACCATACAAAAGAAATTTTAGCAATAATGTTAATATTTTAATACTAGCGTTGCTAGGGACATTGTCAGTTGAATTGCTTGTTGGAGCATTTCATATTGCAGCAGCATGTTATGTTCTGGCAGTAACGCTGCTGTTACTTGTTCCACACATGGTACTGATATTCTATGTCTGCTATGTGTTGGCAAAGAAATGCATAGCCTTAGTTCAATGTTGAAAACCAAATGGTGTACTTTATGAATCACAATATGATTGTTCCCATAGCTATAAAAACACATTCTAGCTCGCAACAATCCTGGACTATGTTGCTATAACCACTAGCTGCCAAAATGGTTCTTTATCATCAGTACTAGTGTGACCTTATTTACATCCTACCGTTAATGTTTACAGTTTACAGTTAGAAATTTAGGTTATGATTGAAGGTAAGCAGGGTTTCATACAGGATTTTGAGTTGGGGGGGGGGGGGGGAAACAGGATGGTAGCAGGATGATAGTAGCGTGCAAAATGCGTGCATGCCTACTAGGGGGATCTGGGGGCATGCCCCCCCAGGAAAATTTTGAATTTACATCCTCTCAGATTGCTTCTGATGCAATCTGGAACAAAATTTTCAAACAACATTTTGATGACACATACTTATGTTCAGTAAATAGCTAATATAATAACCATACTCAATTTCAAGATTTCTGGGGGGGGGGGGAATTCCAGGGCCCCCCCCCCCCTCTGTATGAAACCCTGGTAAGTACAAATCATGTGCCATTGTTGATTGCAGTAGTTCTACAGCTAAACAATTCTGCTTCTAACAGTGTGTGTATGAACAAGTTCCATGTAAAGCTACCTGTGCAGCACTAAATCTTGTTTGTCTCCACAGAGCTACACCTCCTGGGAATACACCTTGCTACGTAACAAACAAATGATGAATTGAAACTTACTGTAGAACAAAACAAAGCAGTTTACCAAAAACCATATTTGGTCAGTGTAATAACAGCATCATTGAGCAAAGGATTCTACAAATGCCCAGTTTAACACAACACCAAGCTATGAATGACATTAACAGTAAAGGAGGAGATATTCAGTTATACTTTTGGATATTGCAAAGTTGAACATTGCTAGTTAGTGCGTTGGACTGTGTATGTTCCTTGATGTCTGCTATGTGTTGGCAAAGAAGGCAGGCATCACTCAATGCCTTAAAAGGAAATTCAAAACTTTGAAAAGATGTATGCAGTCTCCCAGACACACTGATCAAGCTGAAGCAGATGCAGAGGCTCAGTCTGATACTGGCTCCCTACCAGACCGACTGATCAACCCAGGGGAGTATGAACCAGTGCTACCCACCACAGAAGAACACACAGCTACTGAGCTCACAGAAAACAAAGAGCCAGACAATGAAAATCTGAGAAGGCTGATTCCTGTGTACACTTACGGCTCCATTAGCTGATGATATTTTTTCTGGTTATTTACACAAGTTAAAAGTGTGCCAATTACAACATAGTGAAAGAAATTGTGTGTCTGTGATTTGCAAAATTAATATAAATTTTTTGTGTACTTGGGCAGCTTATATACGTATGCATAGCCTTAGTTCAAGTTTGTAGTGACATTTGTTGTTGAAAACCAAATTGTGTACTTTATGAATCACAATATGATTGAGGTTGCCATTGCTAAAAAAACACATTCTAGCTCACAACAATCCTGGACTATGAAGATGTTTTTGTTGAGGGAGTGAGAAGAATGGTAAGAGCATCTGACTAGTATTCAGAAGGTCTTGGGTTCAAATCCCAGCTGGATCCCAGATTTTTTTCTGTGGATTTATTTTTCACTCTCTCAACAAAAACATCACCATTCATGAGTACCTACTATCACTTACAGTAAACAGCATCAAGCCTCTGAATTTCAACACCTAACCTGGTTATGGCTATTAGGACTGCTAGGAGGACTACGTGTCATGACTAGGTTGCAAAGTTCAGCCAGAGTTCCAGTTCAGTCCAGCTCTGAGATAGTGAGAATCAGTTAGAATTCAGCTGAGGCCTCTAGGCAATGCTGCTTATGTATGTAGCTTGTCTTCCGCTCCTCTGCCAGGGTTCAAGTGGCTGAATGGTAAGAGTGTCTGACTAGTATTCAGAAGGTCTTGTGTTCGAATCCCTGCTGGATCCCGGATTTTTTCCATGGATTTATTTCTCACTCTCTCAACAAAAACATCACCATTCATGGGTGCCTACTATCGCTTACAGTAAACAACATCAAGCCTTGCATTGTTTCTGTGCTTAGACACATCCTCTTCTGCTCCTTCCTTGACATTCAGGGTGGTTTGCAGCTTCCCTTTCCCACTCATCCAGGTATGGTAAAAACACAGTAAGTAGCCACTGCATTATGTGAGGAACACATTAAGAATGTGTATTATGTGTTTCTGCTTGTGCACACACATACATATACTTACAGTGAAACGTTCATCCTTTGGGCTTTTGTATGGAGCAATACTCTCCTTTCTCTTCATCTGAGCCATCAGTAGGCTTTTCACATTTAGGTAGTCAAAAAAGCGGTCAATCATCCTGATGAAAACCCTTGTTTGCTGTGTGCTATCATTGTCCAGGAATTCCAGTGCACTTGCTACACTCTCACTCATCACCTAAACATGTATAACAACAGGTGTTGATAGTACAGCATATGACTACTATTTAGTACAATTTTATGCATGTACCTGAGCTGCAAGATTAACTCGCATTCTGGTGTAGGATGTCAGCCATATATGGTCCCTAGTAAGTTTGTGGCAGAGGCGAACACCAAGATTATCAGTGGATGTTTCAGTGAGGTAGAGGCTTTCAATCCACTTCCAGCTGATGAACTGACCCCCTTTCTGTAATAAAAATTAGTTCATACAGAAAAGTATCGCTCCATTTTGGTAGGCATGGGGAGACTCTAGCCACCTATCACTCAATTTTGTGTAAATTATACTGGTACAACATGTAAACTATTCTTGTACAACATGTAAACTATTCTTGTACAACATGTAAACTATTGTGGTACAACATGCAAGTTTTGTGCAAACTAAAATTTTACACATAGTAGGAGTATATGAACCATTATACTTCACTGTTCGTACAACAAAGTACGTAGAAAGTGATGTAATGTGGTATAAGGTGTGCATATTCTATGCAATATAGTAATATAATGTATACATACCTTGAGCTTTCGACTCCAGGAGTGAGCAAAAGAATTACTGAAGCAATTGCGTGTTGTCTTAAGAAGATGGGGGGTATAACAGAAAAAGTACAGGTTGCAATGCTCTCGATAAGGGTTGGGTGTTTTGTAGGGAAGTTGATCGTGACTCTGCTTATCAGCAATTTGACATAGGCGATAAAATCGACGATTCTGCTTTGCGCCATCACTTGTCAAGGAAACAACTTCTATGTCAAACAATTCCAAAGCCTCAATGACTTCCCATGCTGGAGGAAAGATCTTTTCACCTGTGCACGTACCAGTACAAAGTGTTGTGCATATTGTTAATTATCAACTGTACATAATTGCATGTTTACTCACCTGTAAGATTCAAGCTGGGGTAGTGGGCGACTGGCACAGCAAGAGATGGTTGGAATACAGCTCTGGCCATAAACACAAACATTTGGTTTGCCAGTCGTCCATTGCTGGAATTTGCTGTTATATCATCACTAGCAAGTTGTTCCATGTCTCTGTTGACACTCCCCAAATCAATGAAACCAACCAGGCTACCATTTCGCTTGCTGAAAACCAGTCCACTCTTTATTTTCATTTCGTCCATTGAGAGGGCACATTGGTGTTGCTGTGGTAGCTTAACTTCACTTTCAAATAGGGACTTCAAATGCTCAACAAATTCAATTTGTACACCACTGTGGGCTGATGCCCAGTGTGTATAATCCGAAAGAGTTCGCTGAGATGGTAGACTGATGATGCCACTCTGATGGACAGCTCAGTATGCAGATGTTGACATGTACTTCAGATTCAGCGCAAAACGAATGACCAGTGGATGCCACCTCATCTGTCTTTTGTCTCTAAGGCTGTTGTATTTCTGCTGCTCTTCCCAAAACATTCGCTGTGGAGACTCTGTTGGATATCTTTTGTCAATGGATGTACTACACTCTGTGAAGATCTCTGATATGTCTGTGGCATCATCGTCTTGCAGTGAAACTCCTTGATTATCAATAAGTTGACCAATCTTCGTCTTCAACCGATGTACTTGCTGTTTCACTATTCGTACGGAATGATGAAGATTCTTCAGCCTTGTATCCTTCTCAGCAGAGGAGAGATTCCTGTAGTTTGTGTGGCTGGTGGCAGAAGTGTGTTTGTCTACACTCGTGACTCTAATTACTGATGATCTAAGTGTAGAACGAAACAACTGGCAGGATTTACATCTGTGGGTGTATCTGGATGGATGGCACAGGACTTCGCAGTCAATTTTTCTTACAGTGCATGGATGACTTTGTCCACCAGAATCGTTCACAGATTGATTGTCAATAAAAGCAACAGTGTCTCCCTTCCCTCGTTCTCCTTTTATGGTGCCTCCCCTTCTGGTGCATAGACTCACAAACTCTTCCTCATGATTGCCTTGGCAGATGACTGCTTTATCAACACACCGCAGAATGACTGAGATGCTACGGGCAGATGCTATAGATGGTGGACAATCTGCCAGAACCTTACAAGTTGTTGGCACTTTCACCCCATGTACATACACACTCCACATCAGGTCGTCACTTACTACAATGCTGCACATTATTTGGTGCATGCCATTGGGACACTGACTGACTTTACAGTACTCAACTGAAGTGGAGTCGGAACAGTCACAGAGAAAATCTCACACAAACCAAGTACACTAATACAACAATTTTATTTAAATATTGCCATAAAATGAATTTGTACAGCATTAACTATATTTTCTCCCAGTGTATTGGCACAAATTACATCTATGTCAATTAAACATTTTATTCAAAAATATTCAGCTCCGGAAATAATCTCACACAAAATTCAAAATAACGTATTTTGAACATATTCGGTGTAATTACCGCTTCTTAACAATATTATTTTCACAGAATTATCTATTGTTAAAAATGTACCAGTACCTGGTTATCCACTGATGCACAACGCTGGCCGCTATCACAATGTGGGCGGGTCTCAAGAACGAAAGAGTGTCGCTATAGCGCCACGCGTAGACCGTGGCAAGGACTGTTTCATTAAAACTCCGTGGACTATCCGTAAACGCGTGCCGTTTCATATCCACCTACGGTATGCATTATCTATGGTATAGCCGTAAAATTTGGCGGGAATTAAATTTGGCGGATTGGCCGAAACCAGCGTGAACAAAAATATTGGCGGATTTTAATTTGGCGGATGACCAAGCTCAACCTAGGCACGCCCCCGCGCTTGGCGCTTGCGCACGCGCTCTAGCTAGCTCGATACGCTATACGACGAGTACGAGCAACATGGAGTGTGAACTAGCCGTGGGCAGCTGCATTCGAGGGCATCACGTTTTTCAAGAACATTTGGACTCCAACCAGTTATCCTGAAAGAGAGAAATCGGCAACAATAAGGATCGGTACGTGGTAGCACCTCTCCCCCTCAGTATGTCGCTAAACAATTGGCTCACGGCTCTGTTCCACACACAACCACTCTTCAGCTTTCTTGTCTACTGCAGCGTAGTACCAACGATATAGTGCGCATTCTAGTTAAAGCCCAGCCCGGCACTCGAAGCACCGGGCCACGGTCACCTACTAGGTTTGGCATACGATCGCAAGACCTGGGCCTACCCAACGAGTACAGTCTTGGCCACTGTGGCCTTTCTGCTGCTTCTAGACACAAGCTTGCTTTCACAAGCAGGCATTACGCACTACTCACAGCTACTGACACTACAGCACTCTACTAAACTCCTTTTTTTTTTTCGAGCATAACCGTACCCAAAGTGGAAAGAAAACGGTCAGTGGAGTGCAGGTGGTAACTGCATCCCAAGTGCAAAGTATCGGGTGTAGGTGGCAGGCCATTTCATCCTACCCATAACAGACCGTTGAGCAGATCCACTAGAGGCACACAATTCCAGGTGCATGGTGAGGAAGCAGCAAGGGCACAAACTTTGACTAAAAGAAACCCACTAACTACACATAATGTGGAAGCCTGGCTAGATTAGGTCAAAAGTGCAACAGGGAACAGGGGATTGGAGTTAGGTGCACAATCCAGCATAGTCATTGGATGTGGAGTGAAGTGAAGCTTACTTGGTATTGCATATGAAGCCATGTAGAAGAGTGGTATTAATAGGTGGTAATTGAAGCCCTATAGAGGCAAGATGATAACAAAGGCAGCCAACTTGCAGGGCAGAAGATGGCCATGCTACTGTTGTATGCTTCTATATCTAAATTGTATAGAAAATAAGAACACCACATAAATGCTACTGAGAGACATCAATCGGTGTTGTAAAGAAGCGCCGTTGCCATCAAAAGCGCTGTGGAGGCATGGGATGTGCTGTAGTGCAGCAAGCCTGTAGCGAAGTGCGCACTTCACAAGTTGTAGCTAATAGACCTAGCTTGTTAACAATGTACCTACCTTAGTTATTATACAAGGCTCCAGAGCGGCAAGTCAGGATGAAGTTTAGTGTGGTCACTGAAGTGTCAACATTTTTGATCATAACTCAGGTTAGCAGTGGTTAAAAAAAAATTGTATATTCTCATCTTTAGCAAATGTAACTACCTCCACGCTAAGATAGGTAGTTTGGGCACTGTAAAATCCTGTGTCACCATAGGTCCCATTTCGTGATGGCAAATGAATTGCCCCGTGCAATAGCTGTGGATTAGCTCTTGACCTTAGCACTTGCACAGTAGATACTTCAATGATAACTGTTTCAAGCTATGGTGTCAAACTTCAGTAAGTCCTCTCAGGCTAGGAAAGAAATGCTAAAACTTTGGGCAGGTACGTGCACTTTGGTGGCTTTTCATTCATTCATTACTATATTTTTGTTTTTCTTTCCACTTGGGATGTAATTTTTTCTTTTTTTGAGCATAACCGCACCCCAAGTGGAAAGAAATCGGTGACTGCAGTGCAGGTGGTAACTACATCCCAAGTGCAAAGTATCGAGTGTAGGTGGCAGGCCATTTCATCCTGCCCATAACAGACTGTTGAGCAGATCCATTAGAGGCACACACTTCCAGGTGCATGGTAAGCAAGCAGCAAGGGCACAAACTTTGACTAAGAAAAACCCACATAGTGTGGAAGCCTGACTAGATTAGGGCAAAAGTTGAACAGGGGATTGGAGTTAGGTGCACAATCCAGCTTCCATAGTCATTGGGGTGAAGTGAAGCTTATTTGGTATTGCCATTTAGAAGAGGGGTGCTAATAGGTGGTAATCGAAGCCATGTAGAGGCAAGATGATACAAAGGGAGCCAACTTGCTGGGCAGAAGATGGCCATGCTACTGTTGTATGCACCTATATCTAAATTGTATAGAAAATAAGAACACCACACATATGCTACTGAAAGACATCAGTCGGTGTTTTAAAGAAACGCCATTGTCATGAAAAGTGCTGTAGAGGCATGGGATGTGCTGTAGTGCAGCAAGCCTGTAGTGAAGTGAACACTTCACGTAAGTATCAAAGTGACTTGTAGCAAATATAAGTACCTTCATGTCAAGATAGCTAGTTTGGCCACTGTAAAATCCTGTGTCACCCTAGGTCCAATTCATTGATGGCAAATGTATGGCCCCGTGCAATCGCTGTGGATTAGCACTCAACCTTAGTGCTTGCACAGTAGACACTTTAATGATAACTGTTTCAAGCTGTGGTGTCAAACTTCAGTAAGTCCTCTCAGGCTTGGAAAGAAAGGCTAAAATATTGGACATACACATGCACTTTTGTGGCTTTTCATTCATTCATTCATTCATTTCTATAATTTTTTTTCGTTCCACTTGGGGTGTAATAAGTCGATTATCTTCAAAGTTCCGACCACCACATGAGGGGTTCCACCAGGCCACATCTTAACTAACTTAATTCTAAACTGATTATTGGATGCCAATGCCGGAAAATCCCCAATTTTACGGACAGTGAACGGATGAAGACTCCCAAAACTGACTGCCTGCTAAAGTTTAAGAAGGCAAAGAAGTCCATCAGCTTGGATTCCAGGTTTGTTGACCTTGAAAATACAGGATTCCCTGCCACCTTAATCAAATAATGTGGGTTCTCACTCTCCACTCCAGTGTATTAGCTACAAAGATTCTGCAAAACCCTGTATCTCTTTCTGAGTTGTGTAGAAGCTAAGAAGACCATGCAAAGCCTTTTGAGAGATGTCGCTCGGTGTTGTAAAGAAGCCCCATTACCAGCAAAAGTGCTGTGGATGCACAGAATGTGCTGTAGCTAAGTGCACACTTCGCTGAAGCGTGAAAGTGACTTGTAGCTCAGTATGGCTGTGCTTGATTGGTAAACTACTACCAGAAACTTGTAGCTAATAGATACAGCTTATTAACAGTGTACCTACCTTTGCCTTTATACAAGGTTCCAGAGCTACAAGTCAGGATGAAGTGATAGGTCCCATTTGTTGGTGGTGAATGTTTGGCCTTACAGTAAAACCTCTAATAACGGACCCTCCGAAAAGCGGACAACCTCTGTACAGCGGACGGCTCACTTGCCCCCGATTGATTTTACCATAGAACTAATACATTTCGAACCTCCGAGAAGCGGACACCTCTCAACTCCGAACAACGGACACTGATCAGTCCCCGACGTACCTTAGCCAATACAAAATTACCTCCGAAAACGGACAGTTAAGTTACACCCACATAATACGGACGCTTGTCGACCGCTTTCGTAACGCCACCGTCGCTAGATTCAAAGACCGAGCACTATATTAGCACTATTGCTCATCGTGCTAGCCTTTCTCGTCAGCATAAAGCAACGGAGAGGTCCGAAAATGCGACCTCATCGCGCGTTCAACACCCGGCCAGCCGATCACAGATTACCACGCCTACCGGAAGTATACCGAACGCCTATACCGGATACCTCCGTATTCCGGACCCGCAGCGGTGGTCCTTTATATAAGGGACCGGGATCGTCTAAGTTCACATAGCTCCATGAGGTTACGTCATAAAACCTCACATGGGAGTTTCCCGTGCCCACCGCATAATCGCGATAACCCTCTTTCTACGTAATAAAAAACTAGCATGCATTCAGAGTATGCAGCGTATCAAGGTAAAAGAGACCAAGTAAGCATAATGTCAGTAAGATAAAGTAGTCAGGATGAAGGTATATATCCGTGGCAGTTGTTGAGGGGGGAAATCAGCTGTACAGGACAGAGCTAGCCTCCAAAAAACATGCATATAAGACTGAGTACAGCATACTTGGTAAAGATGATCATGTGAGAGTACAGTCAGTCCATGAAACCTAAATTTGGGCAGTGAAAGCATGTACATGGTAACTTCTTGTCGCACACAAGTCGATCAAGGTTTCAAGTGTTTGTGTGCATAATTTCTTAGTACCATGGCAAATCTGCTGTGTACAGTTAGCTGTGTGCATTGTGAGCTTGCACTCAAACTATCCATGAAATTTCTAATTTCTCCACTGACTACTTATATTGCTTACTTGATTCTATTACACTTGATATGCTAAATTCTCACTGAATGATACTGTCTGTGTCACTGCATACACAGCCAGCCTCATACTACAAGCCCAAGACCGTGTCACACAAGTATACCAATAATTACTTTAGCATACTTGTATGTTTGAAAACAGCCTTGTTCCCAAGTTCCCACCCAGCTTTCTGTTGGCACTGCAAGTGATGGAAAGCGAAGTAAGGAAGGCCTGGAAATGAGGCTATGATCAACTTGTGTATGCACTCCCCTCCCTTCACCAACAAAAGGACTACACAAATGCACACAAGTTCTCATACCACTATCAAATCACCAAGAAATAGACTAGGGGAAGCTTCTCCCCCGCCCCTGAGCCCTGGAGGAGTACTAGGAAATGGCTTTTGTTAAAGACCACCTAAAAATTTTAAAAATACAGTTGTAGGTGTGATTTTACCTCTCAGATTGCATCGCAAACAATCTCAGAGCACCTAACACCCAAATGTTTGTTGAGGAGCATGCCCCCAGAGCCCCTAGACAAAGTTTCAAACAGCTTCCCCCAAAAACTCAAAAGAACCCTCTCCTTCTCTCAGAGAAAAAGGAGACATGGTATATTTGAAGACAAGCATCCTGCGTGTATGTTCCAACGGTAGATTCCCTGTTCGCCTACTCCTGTTTCGCCTACTCCCATTTCACCTACTTTAGACCAAAAAGTGGCGTTTTGCCTACTCTACAATATAAATGCACTATTAAGTATACAAAACAATAATACAAGATTTAGACATTAGTGTGTGCGGACATTCCTTGTACATATTCCTCTAATGTAATTTTATTTGTATCAAAGCGTTCTTTAAGTTCTTGGATCTTCAGATAGAATAATCTGGGGAGAGAGACCCACTGCAGCTGCAACCTCTCCCACACCTCCAATGCACAGGATGTCACTTTGACATGGCCCAAATAGATTTTCAAAGACAAACCTACTTCAGGATGTTGCCTTGACATCACTTTGATGCCCAAATGTAATTTTTTTAGGAGTAGGCGAAACACCACTTTTTGGTCTAAAGTAGGCAAAACGGGAGTAGGTGAAATGGGAGTAGGCGAACAGGTACCAATTCATTCCAACTCTCACTTCCAGTGTCAGGCATCCCATGACCCATTTGCTGCCTTGTGATCTCTATCTGTGCTGTTCTACCTGGATGGGGCTTAACAGATACTTCCATCACTTCCTCACTTGATGGAATTGTCCGAGTCTGTATTTATGTATCTGTCTGTTGAGAAAAGGTTGTTGTAGTCATTTTGCAGGTCATTTTGCACAACATTAGTACAACTGGGACCAGGAGTAGTGGCCGTAACAAAAAAGAGGTGGCTGTCTTTAACATGCAGTGACCACTATAGACAGGTTTCACTCTAGTGACAATACATTGAGTGAGAATGCAGCATATCAACTAGTAAGTGGTAGAATATAGTAAAGTCGTAGGAGAAGGTACACATTCTATGAAGAGTTTGAGTACAGCACAGTTAGCTTGCAGTACATGCCGATATTTTAAATGCACACTGACTTTGGCCTGGGCTTGCTATGGAACGATGCACACAAATGATCAAAAAGTAATTCGTGTGGAATACTAAACCTTTTACAAGCCTTTGCTGCCCAATAAAGCACAAATTTAGGGCTCAAGAACAGACTGTACCTTCAAACGGTCATCTCAGTTGATCCAACATGCCTCTTATGGAGGGCTAGCTCTGAGCTGTACAATCCATTTCTCCCTCCACAGCTGCCACGAATATATACCTACTTTAGCTTATCCTTACTTGTTCTCTTTTTCCTTGATATGCTGCATACTCTCAAAATGCATACCAGTACAGAATTTCAGCTAAGTTAAATTACGTAGAAAGAGGGTTAAACTCTAAACATAAATAGTGGCGCAGGGAACTCCCATGTGTAGTTTTATGACGTAACCTCATGGAGCTATGTGAACTTAGACGATCCCCTTTATATAAGCATGATAGTATTGTTGCTCTTGCCACATTGCTATTGAAAAAAACCCATCAAAATGAAGCAGAATATATACATTTAAGTGTTATTTTTCGTCTTTAAGTAATTTCCAATAGGTTTAAAGGTAAACCTCCGAGAAGAGGACAACCTCTCTACAAGGGACAACTGGCCTGTCCCCAATGTGTCCTTTGTTCGGAGGTTTTACTGTACCACGATTTTTTTTTGGAGGGGGGGGGGGGGGGGGGGGGGTAGTCCCATTTTATCTAATCCTATTTCATCTAATCCAATCTCGTCTAATCCCATTTCATATACTAAAATTGACACAGTCAAGTCCCATGTTTTCATGATATGTGACTGTGATAGTTGGTCCTTTAGCTGCTCTGCATCTCTAACTTTTCAACCAATTTTGACTTTGGATTGACAAATCATTTTGCTTCAAGCTGTCCTAGTAGCTACCTTTGACTGCATGTTCCAATAAAATTTTGTGTTTTTTTTTCTACTTGGGGTGTAATAGGTGATGGTTGTTCTCCACTTATGTGGAACGCATCCCCATACGATGTTAGCATTGCAAACATGGTTGTGATGATCACTAATGACTCTGGATTTTGAAGTAAAATTCACTGACATACTGTTAAGCTAATATGCAACAAAGCCTAATTAAATGCACTGCATGTTTAGTAGGAGAAAGTCAGATAGTGTAGCTACTAGTAGCTAGTTGTAAAAATATAAGTGTGCAGTCATCATCTACAGCAAGATCAACACATTTGTCTTCTGCACCATCTTATGTGCAGGAGTAAGACCCCACAAAACCCCATGGTATACTATGGTATAGTATGGTATCCTATGGTATTCTGTTGTTGGATACTAATTAAGAAGCATGGGCATCTTTGTCACCCAGCACAAAGTGTACTACTCTCTGATGAGAGTATCACCACAATGTGTCCAACACAGGCATTCAAGCACCATATCCATCAAGTTTATAGTGTCCCTGCACCAAATTGTTAGGCTCCAATTCATTGATTTTTAGTTTCTCATAAGGTGCTTTAGCTACCTGCACACAATGCAGGTGGGCGGGTATTACCATTATGTATGTATCAGATATTTCTCACAAAAGAACTCACGATACATGATGCCAGGAGGATCAGCATTCGTTATACGCCATTGTAGAAAGGTTGTTTTGGATGCTGTGCAATAGACAGGCATGTTTGTTAGCTTTACGCTCATCATTACGCTCATCCAGCTTGTTTGTACATCGTGAAATAAAAATAAATGGTGATAAATTCTATAGCAGAAAATTCATGTGGGCAGCCGGTGAGAAACTAATAATCGATGAAGTGGGGCCTTAGTGGCATATTGATAGGCTACACTGCCTGGCCTGTTGGAAGATTGTTATACATGGTCGGATTGATGGCTTTTCAGGAAGGACTGCATGCATCTTCCAACAACGGAGCTGACACAGTTCTTAAGTTATTGCATTGAGCTCTCATGCCCTTCAAGGGTGAGATCCGATAAAGGAGGAGAAAACGTAGAGGTTACTAGGTCAATGATTACTGTCAGGGGGACAGTGTACTCAACCAATAAAAACGACTGAGCTTGGAGGGGTACATTTCGCTGTGTGGGACATTCGTATTATCCACTTTTTTATAAGATGGAGGATTGTGGATTGCTAGCTTGATATTGACAGTGAAGATCTGTTTGCTCTTCAGTTTGTCTTCATACCCAGAATTAACAGTCAACTTACTCAGTTTGTCAATGCATGGAACAGACATCCATTACGCACTGAAAATGGATTAACACCTCTACAGCTGTGGAACAGAGGATATCACCTCTATGACAGAATGAAATTGCCCAAGGGCTAACAGCCAATGACAATCGTTATTATCATGTTGAGTCCAACACACAAGGTGCTGTTTACTTCGACCCAGAAAGCAGACCTTCCAACTCACCCGCTTTTCGCGGGTGATACCCGGATTTTGCAGGTTCACCCGCGCCGCGTGGGAGACTATAAACACTGGACCCGGGACCCGAGGACCGAGGACCCAAGGACCCGAGGACCCGAGGACCGGGGACCCAAGGACCAGGGACCCAACGATCTAGCTCTGTGCTTTTGTGACAGAAATGCAACTTGTGTCAATGTTCTAAGCTCAAACGTACGGCTGTATCGTTGTGGGCCACAGAGTCCGCATTGTTATACACACAGTAGACGCTCTTCACACCAGATTGTGCTATTTCACACTATCTGCTAGCTTTCATTATCTGTTCTTCACTCTGCAAACCCAAGAATAGTCTCATGCAGCACTACAAGCGTATTCGCACTGAGGTCCAAGGGTCAAAGGTCAAATGCAAATAGTCTCGAGACTCTCTCGCTTTGTGTGTGTGCAAGCCTGGCTTTGCAAAACTGAGAGTAGACTACTCTGAGGATCAAAGAAGTCAGAGAATAGCGTTGTCTGCTATAAATAACGCCTTCGGTGTGCATAGCGACCACGTACAAGACATAGCTGTGAGTTAGGCACGTAGCATTGGCACTGATAGCCTGTATAGTTGTATTTTAACTGCTACAGTGCAACACAGCCCTCAAGCCTCTCGGTCCTCGGGTCCTTGGGTCCCTGGTCGGTCCAGTGTACTGCAAGCGACGGAAAGCTGGGCGGGGCCTGGGAACGAGCCTATAGAATAATCCGTCACCCGCATCTGCTGGTATTATGAGTCAGAGGGTATTATGGGTTCACATGTAACTTTTACTCGTCCATTTAGAGTACATACAGCTGCCATTATCTAGCAACTTTCCCATCAAAATGTGTTTACTCTGTAGTTTTTTTTTTTAATTAAGGTTTGATGATTTTAGGGATCCCAAATTATGAAACCTGAACAGTGTATGTTAACATTAATACCATGGTAGAATGGAAGGTGCTCTAGTGGAGAAAAATTCCTATCAGCAGAAAGAGAGGTTATAAAATGCTAGGATACAGTTTGAACTCCAACTGAATATGTTGCAATCAACAAAGCACCTGGTGACTCATAATAGCTACCAGCAGTCGACTCATAATACATGCAAGAGTGACTTTCACAGGCTCTTACTTTTAGAACCACTGCCTAGGGGGGAAAATACGAATTTTATTTTATAAGTGGTACATTCTCAGGAGAAATGTTTCAAACCTTTAGATGGGACTGAAAAAATACATTACAGTAATGAGTAGTAATTCAGTTTAGCTGTCTCATAATACCAGCATCTACCTTATGAGTGCTGTGCTAAGCGTCGATCTTCTCCGGTGATCCAGTCAGCCACTGCAAAAGGTAGTCACTTATATGTCGCCATTGAAGCGTTTGCGACTGCGATCAAGTTTTTTGATTGGCAGAAAGTGTGCTTGATCACTTGACCGTTCCCTTCTGAGGCTCTTGATTGCTTGATTTTCAGGGGTCAAAGGTCAAATTGCAGCTGTACGCTCTTGATCCTTCAATTTTTAGCAGTTCAGAGGTCACCTTGATGCCTTGATCGCCCCCCCAAAAGACCTCTGGACATCTTCATCCTCTCACATTTTCAGTATTCTCTATACTTGCACACTCACCCTCATAAAAATTTTGTAAGGTTGGAAACTCTGAAGCAAGTGTTACTGTACCAGAAATCTCTCATGAACTCGACCTGAGTGACCAGAAACTTGAGGACCTTCGAGATCGTTACAATCCTCCACAGAGAAGTGATTGTAATGGCATACATGTAGATATTTACATACAAGACATTGAGGTCCAGCCAGGACAAGTCGAAAAAAGACATTGAGATCCAGCCAGGATTCGAACCTGGGTCCTCTGAATTCCAGTCAGATGCTCTTACCAACTGAGCCACTGGAGCTCTGGCATTGGAGCAGAGGATAGATGGTATATATCCACAGACACAGCTCAATTCTCAGGCTGGATCTTAGGCTAGCGCTTGGTATTTAACTCTGCATGATAAGTACCGAAGTACTTTTTGCTGCCACCAGCAAATTGGGTAATAGCAGCAGCTAGCATCCCTACCTTGTTTGCATACCATCCCTAGGGTTTCATCATAGATAATAGAGCTACGAACAGGGATTGGAAACGGCAATAATTTTACGTCGAATCATCGTTTCGGTCACGTGATCTGACGCACACTGCATTGGCAGTAGACGACTGTGCGAGAGCGGCGGTTATGTGCGTTTCTTTTTTCCCCGAATGTCGAGTGGTTTCTGGCAGACTGCTATTGCGATGGACTCGGGGATATTCACGAGTCCTGAAAATTATCAGCAGGCCTGAAGACGACTAAGACAGATTGATACGTCCTCTGCATGAGCTGGAGGCACCTGTTCAGAAAGCTGGAGAAAAGTGCACACAATTACTGCAGCTCTATTGTTTTGTCAGCATTACATTGACCTACGTACTGCTAATACTGTACCAGCAGACTTTACCTAAACCAGGGTACAGATCTCTCTAGAAAACTACAAGAGTTTTCACATTATTTACACTTTTCAAGGCCTCCCATCCAACAGTGTACTGTATCACAAAGAAATAAGCCGCTCAGTTACATTCTTTGCTAATGGTTACACTTTATGACAGCTTGCACCATTGGGTAGCCCTGTTTATTTTCCAGAAAAAACTACGAAACTATTATTTTAACATTTCTACATTGCATAAAAATCAATTCACAACTGTGCATAGTACAATTTTCTACCAGAATATTGTAGATACCGTAGTATATCAGTAAATGCACAAGAACCTCTAGTGTGATGACCCGCGCGGGAGATAAACGATCGTACACCGGTTAGTAGGCACCGCCTTCTAACGGTGCACCCGCTAGATGAAATTCTGGACATATTTAAGGACAAGAAATGTCACATTCAGCTATAATACATTGACTATAATTATCCTCCATATTGTAGCTGTTGAGGCAATTATGACATCATAATTTTCAGGGGGGAAATCCCAGTGCCCCCCCCCCCCCCCCCCCCCCTTCTGTATAAAACCCTCATCCCTACACCTTTTTATATTCTATAGTAATATAATGTTTTATATTTACAGTCATGCAGAGTACATATAATACAATGTGCAGAATGTTGTCATGCATGATGGTATATGTTACACAAACAAATCCTTGGTAGCTCTTACATAAATGATGTGCAATTCAATTTAGTAGATGTATACTGTTGATATTCAAAATATCTGCACCCGATTGTTGTTTCCGTCACTAACGTAAACTAGTCCACTTGTATCCACAGCTATTCCACAAGGCATATTTAATTCTCCTGGTTCTTCTCCCTTCGCCCCAAATGATTGTACAAACTCTCCTAAGCAGGTGAATATTGAAACATGATGGTTGTTCCTTGAAGTGACATACACTAAATCGTTGGAGTCTATGCTAACACTGGAGGGAAAGTCCACATCGCTAAACCGATTCCCAAACCTTCTCAAAAACACTCCGTCTGGTGTGAAGACTTGGATACAACTGTTCCAACTGTCAGCAATGTAAATATTCCCAGTACTGTCAAATGCAACATCCCAAGGAAATTTAAAGTACCCATCATCCCAACAGCATTTATCAAAACCTGTAATGGTGCTAGAGAATGTCAGGTCCTCATTCAGAATCTGAACTCTGTGATTCCATCGATCACAAACGTATACTTTGTTGTTCTTGTGGTTTATGCCAATACCAACAGGATAGTCAAATTCCAAATTTCCACTACCCTTCCTACCAACTGCTTTGAGAAACACTCCTTCTGCTGTGAATTTCTGGATATGATGGTTGCCTCCATCAGCAACAAGAATGTTGCCAGTGCTATCAATTGCAATACCAGTCGGGGAATAGAACTGACCCTCAGCAGATCCAAATGTCCCAAATGATCTGATTTTCTTCCCATCTTGAGCGAAAATTGAGATACATTCGTGTTCGTGAATTGCAGATGCAGCGACAACAATCTCTCCATTGTCACCGACTGCCACACCATGGGGCGAAGAAAATCCTTCAATTGTTAGGATTGGAGAGCCAAATCTTTGGATTGCCACTATGATAAATGGACAATCTTTGATATGTACTCCCTCTACTGTAATGCACAACTGGTGTTTTCCCCTCTGGGTTGGCTGGTAGGTTATTTCATACTGGCTATTCTTCTTTTCCACTGTGCACTCAACTACAAGGTCCTTAGCTTCTGACACAAGTTCGCATTTTAAATTTTCAAGTGGCTTGTCACACTCTCTGCCTTCAACATCTATTGCATGCATTACTACAGTAGTTTGCTCTCCAACGACTGCTACTGGCTCTAACCCCTTACCTGTTGCAAAGCACATCTCTGGAGAAACTGGATGGGTATAGACTTTGCCAAACTGCTGACAAGACTGAAGGAGATTAGAATAACCATAGAACTTCATGTCAGCATACTGCTGTGGCACTAGAGCATTGGGCTCGAAGTCAGCTGTGATTTCTTTGATCTGCTTTAACACTGGTTTCTTCATGGCTAGGATTTCTTTCTGGCTTCCAGTTCGTAGGCTTTCATTTACAAAATCTAGGCAGCTGCTCAACTTGGTCTGAACTAGCTCAATTTGATCTTTCTGAGCAGCTAAGGATTTGAGCTTCTGCTGAGTAATTTGATCCAACTGGCCAATTAGCTCCATTTTCCTGGTCTCTAGAAGATCTTGCAACCTTTTAATGGCTTTGTGAATATTTTCAGCAACCATTTCTCGCTGACCTTTGATGTTGTGGGATTTTGTGTCAAACTGCTCAAGTGCTTTGTTCACCACTCCTAGTTGTTGTTCTACTGGCTGCAAACTGAAAACAATCGCATCTTTGTGCTTTGGGAAAGCATCAGGAACAAGATCATATTGGTGGTCACGATGTACTCGGACAATACAGTCACGACAGATCAGCTCCTCACAGCTTTCACAGTAGAGATCCAGCTCCTTGGTAGGGTGCTTGGAACAGAACATTTCCTTCTTCTTTGGTGGAACAAATCGTGTGACCTCAACTTGAAGTTGATCAATGGTGACCATTTCATGAGAGGAGAGCTCTTTCCAGATTTGATGTATTTCAGTGCATTTTGCACAAATAAACTGGCCACAGTCACGACAGAAACCGGTTGCAATTTGCATTTCACATTTTTCGCACTTAGTTTTCTGCGGTTCTTTGAGTTTCTGTAAGGCATCTTGAATCTCAAAAAGGTGGTTGGTGTGGAATGCTGACTGGAGCCCTGAAACACTACCTGGTGGGAGGAGGCTGGATTGACGACAGTTGGGGCAGCTCAGGGACAACCCTTGGTGATCTTGGACCACAAGTTGCTCAAGACAGTCTTTACAGAAAACGTGAAAGCACTGGAGCAGTCTGGGATCTTTGTAGGAGTCGAGACAGACTCCACAGGTGAGCTGCTCCTTCAACGTTTTGAGGACCTTCTGGGTTATGTTATGATGTTCAGCCATTTAACAGTGAATGGATGTATACATATCTGAAAGATACAAAAGAAGCCTGGTGTAATAACTGCTGACAGTGTTACAGAAACTACCCAAGTTAGTGATTACCCTTCCTTGTAATCCTAACAACTTCTTACCACTCTCACTTTTGTACATAGGAATTGAGAAAGGAATTAAAAGTAAAGTAGATTTGTTACTTCTCATCAATCAGCCCATGTACTCAATTTGCATGCAGAAAGTCATTCTCTTACAACTCAGTTTAGTTATAGCATTTGTTTTTATGGTTATCTGATACCCACTTGAGTTTGTAAATAACTTTGCAGATGTTTGGACTGAATGTTCCAGTCATCATAAGGGTGAAAGACTTTCACCCTTATGATGACTGGAGCATGATGATGTCATTTTTGACGTCATCATGCTCCAGTCATCATTTTTGACGTCATCATGTGCTCTTGATAGAGTATAGTGGGTTTACTGTCTCAGTGTGGAACAATTTGGATATACCGTCTGTACTCAGAGTGTATCTGTGCATGTGTATACTAATACTAAATGAAATACTGCAATCTGATTGGTCAATTGCAGGTAGTTCAAATCACTTATATCACCTGTAAATTTAACTTATACCACTTGTGATTCAACTGGGTGTCACTAATCACTGGACTGAAGTGGACTGGACTGGACTGGACTGGACTGGACTGGACTGAACATATAAAATCAAGTCTTGGAGCCGGTCAATAAAAGCTTGCTGGTAACTTTGTTATGACACACAGAAGCTAATCCCAGCCTGATCCCCAAGCAAAACTTACTGGTTTTAGTGTGCTCAACTGGCTCAGAAAGTAATTTAATGCACAGTTAATTACATTCCCAAGCCAATTAAGCATACTATATAATTATAAGTGTTGCTAAACTGCCTGTGGTATAATAAGCAATTCATTTCTTACTATGGAATTAAGCATACCATTATTGAGAATTTTGTTACTAACTTGAAGCACAACTCATCTGCCTGGGCATGTAGGAGTCAATGAACTTCCTGCGGGATTTCTATGTATCATTGAACAATTTGTTCTTACTATGGAATTGGGCATAAAAATTTTACTGGGGAATTTTAAATGCATGCACAGGTATCCTATTGCAAGTATCCAGGTATGAAACTGGGATGCTGCAACATGCAGGACCTTAGTGGTTTCTATAACTCTAGTATACATTAAGCACAGCAGTCATTGACTAGATTGAGCATGCAAATGTTTTTGGTACAGGATAGACCATTCTGGTTCTTAACCCTTCAATTATCATCTATCAACCCCCTCACAATCCATCAAGCTTCAAAGACACTTGTTTGCTAGCCAACGTATACCAGTTCACATGCAGCCATCTGCTGGCTAGTATCCGGTTCTGAACTGGATAACAGCCAGCTGATGGTTGCATATGAACTGGCTATAGTAGACAAGTGTCTGTGCTAGCTCTTTGAAGCTAGATGGAATTGTGAGGGCGTTGATGGATGATAAATGTGTTTTGGAATTCCTTTAATCATATTACCCACCTGTTCAATGAACCCTGAAACTGCAGTAACCATGCACTTGTGTTCATTTTAACCAAGTATTTTTTGCAGTGATATATAAACAGGTGTTTTCTGCTATCCTGTTGAGTTTTGCTTGGGGATCAGGCTGAGATCAGCTTCTGTATGCTATAACAGAACTACCAGCAAGCTTTCTTTGGGCAGCTCCAAGATTTTATCCCTTACAATGTCCAACCACCTCTGGGACTGGACCTCCTAAAACATCAGAAATACTTCAACAAAACAATTGAAACATAATTAAGCATACACAAAAGGCAACTACAATGTAACACAGACTTTGCAGGATCTGTAAATCTCCCATGCATGTTGCTATGTCAATGGGAGTCTTGAGATTATGTGTTTATTTGTTAAATGTGACAGCTTTGTTTACATCAGTCTGACACATCTTTGTCTACATAGCTGTCCTAGCCTTGTTTCTAGGGCTCGCCCAGCTTTCTGTCGCTTGCAGTACGCATTTAGGGATAGCTTGCTTGTGAATGAGGCTACCTCTGTCCATGTGCCTCTACCGGGAGGTTTTGTGTACATACAAACTTCACCAGTTATTAGTGACTACATAGACTACATGCATACTGAGGATAGCAGCAATTTTAACTAAAATTAAAGTGTTATATATTAAGTGCTATATCAGGAGTATAAATTAATACAGGTTATGCAATGAAATCGAGGGATCTATGGTATTTAGAGCCCTGCGGAAACCTATACAACCACATGTGCGTTAAGTGCAAAGGTGTTTATGGTTTCCAAGGGACTCAAAATCGCACATGCCAAGGGTTTCATTGTTCAAATCATTCTCTCCTTAGCGAGAAATTGCCTAGTAATGGCTACATTTTGTGATTGTAATTCAAGAAATGTTCTGCCCCATTACATAATGAAATTGAGTGCATTTTTTGGTTGTGTTGAATGAATACTAGCACTTTCTTGAACTGTACCTACAATCTGGCTCCCACTGAAAGTGTAGGCAAACTCCATGTGCAAAATTGAGACCACTGCTGTTGAGCCAAGTGCTTTCTTCACTGTTATCTCCGTTTTGAGACTACAACCCTGGTAGGGTAGATTTGAGGTAGGTGCTTAGTACAAGCTAGCAAACTGTAAGAGAACCCACTGCTATATTTGCAGTGCTTCATGGCATTCATAACGCAATTTCAGTTATAGGTGGTATAACTTGAATCAAGTGTTACTAATCACTGGACTGAAGTGGACTGGACTGGACTGGATTGGACTGGACTGGACTCCCAAAAATGTCAGAAATAAGTTACTAAACCATCGGATGCAAATTAGCATATGAAAAAAATCACCAACAACTGACAACAGATCTCACCAACCATACTGGACTTGCACGATGCATAAATCCCTCGGATAACAGCTGCCCAGCACCGCAAAAATTTCACTGATAACCTTGCATTAGGATTTTCACCCCATTTCAGTTTACTCGATGGCCATTCCTTACTGCAACAAAACTCGTACGTAGTGCCAGCAACGGAAAGCTGGCCGGGAGCCTGGGAACAAGACTACTCATTTAGTACTTAATGTGAATCAGAATCTATCCTGCCTATGATCACAGATAAGAAGCAATCTCCAAGCAAATCTTTTGCAGTGATGGCAATGCTGTTGGCATCTCTGGACATGAGTGTCCATATGGAGCTGCTATGTGCACTAAGTTACCCACAATCTGCGATCACTACCTCACACAGACTACGTTTGCAACTACTCAGTGCAGTTATCAGGTCAAATCTGTACAAGTGTAGTGAATCTGGCGTGCGTCTCTGCATTTATCTAATTACCTAACTGCTTAATCTAATTATATTTGCAAGTAGTGTAGAAGCCTTAGGTGTGGTTCTGTGTTTGCAATGTAGATTGTGCGAAGTAAACAGTGTAGCTTACCAGCGTAAGCTGTGGTGCCACCATAGCTAGCCTCAGCGAGTGTCTCGTATGTATCTCATATCTAAGTCTCCTGGAGTACAGTAGAAAGGATGCCATGCACATGGCAGTAGCTATTGATAGTTTCAGTGCTGCTATCTATGCTAGCTTTGGTACAGAGTCCTATTTCTATCCTGTAACAGGTCTGACTGCCTGAAGATCGGCGAGCTGACCTTGTGCCTTCACTCTCGGCTTGGTCCAGCACAGAATTTCCTGAAGTCGACCTCGAGGCTCGCTAATAGTTCACCATTGGCATGCTCAGGCAGCTGTAGGCATAATTAAATTCATAAGCGAGCCGCACAAAGCCAGCTGCTAGTGAACAGTGTAACTTGTACCGTTTTGCGGAAGGTAGAACAAGGCTGTTTGGAGCTGAAATTTCTCTGCGGCAATTGCTGTATTAGAACCCGGGTAAAACAGAGCATACATACAATGTACAAGCCATGGTAAGTTGTAATGTGCAAGTGTCTGTCCGTTTTAGCCCCAAAATCAGCAATTTTTGGCTTTTATTGGGGCGAGCCTGAGCGAGCCCCCACATAGACGGTACAACTGGGAGATTTCATATATGTATTATTATTATTATTATTATTATTATTATCGTACGACCGTCACCCGCGTGCTGCGCTTGGTCGCACGAAGTATGTAGGGCTTCCAATATCGCATTCGCGTACATGGCTTCCGTGACCGCAAGAGAATCATCTGCGTGCCGCGCTTGGTCACACGAAGTATGTTGGGCTTCCAATATCGCATTCGCATACATGGCTTCCGTGACCGCAAGAGAATCATCTGCGTGCCGCGCTTGGTCACACGAAGTATGTAGGGCTTCCAATATCGCATTAGTGTACATGGCTTCCGTGACCGCAAGAGAAGTCAACTGGAAGTCAATATACTGCCCGGAAAGTCTTGTACTGCCAGACAGTTTCGGTGTTAGTCTTGCTTTTGTAGTTCACAGTATGAATTCTACGAAAGATCAACGTGTCTCCTCTCCGCTAACCTCCGAATTAGCAGTGGATGAGAGAGAGAGAGAAGGCTTCAACGCAGGCAGGAGAGGGAGAGGGCACGCTGTGACTCTGAGACAGCGGAACAAAGGGAGGAACGGTTGAGAAAACGGCGAATGAGGGACAGGGCTAGGCGCGCAGCTCAGACTGTCCAACAAAGAGAGTCATGTCCAGGGTTTCATACAGAGGGGGGGGGGGGGGGGGGGGGGGGGGGCTGGAATTTTCCCTCCCCAGCCACAATTTCCCCCTCCAGAAATCTTGATTAGCTATTTACATATTACTGAACATAAGTGTGTGTCATCAAAATGTTTGGAAATTTTGTCCCAGATTGTGTGAGAAGCAATCTGAGAGGATATAAATTCAAAATTTTCCTGGGGGGGGGGGGGGGGGGCATGCCCCCAGACCCCCCGAGTAGGCACACACGCGTTTCGCACGCTACTATCATCCTGCTACCATCCTGTTTTCCCTCCCCATCTCAAAATCCTGTATGAAACCCTGCATGTCTGCCATGACTCGTTCAGAAAACACCAAGCCAACTTCGACACCTCGACAAGAGTGACAAGAAGTGCGAAAGGGCACGTGTGTATACGAACTGCGCATGCGCAATTGTAGTCCTTGGCATACTGCTTGCTCAGGCTCGCCCCACAATGCCCTGCATTCGTCTAGTTTAGTTTGTGAAGGGTGCTGTACCAAGTTTCCAGGCACATTCGTGTTCTTCAGATGGTAAGCTTTCCAATGGTGCCAAAATTAAAAAATTGCCACTATTTATCTGGTGTTTACATTCCACATTTTGAGAAATAACTACAAGCGCTGTGCAAAAATTAATGCTTTGTTTACAATGGGTGGGGTCATTGCCATGGAAATGGAGTGTTTGTGGTTAATCTTTGGGGTATATAGGATACAAATATTACCTTCATTAGACCCAAGGGTGTAGCTGTTAGTAATCAGAATGGTTTCAACACACCATGCATGCACACTTTTTGAACCAGAAAAAAAGTTGAGCCTGCCTTAACTGCACTGAGTATCGAAATTCTGTTGGCTAAGAATTGCAGAACATATGAGATTTGGGGCCTAGCGATCTCCTAGCATCTAATTTAACAAAACTTTCCTGGGAGAGCATGCCTCCAAGACTCCCCTATATACTATATGCGGTATGTAGACTTTGGCCACACCACCTTGAAATAGCTTGCTACGCGCCTGAGGACTATATATGTATGACAAGCCAGGCTGTGTGTTCACAGACAAGAGAGGTCAGCAGAAGTCCACTTAGTGTGTACATTCATAAGTAGCTGCATGCCTAGGTCAGACAAATTGTTCCATCATGTGGGTGTCTCTTAATGGCAAGCACTTCTCTGCCATTTATGACAACAACTGTCTCATGTAAGGATATGTGCACAAACTATACCAAGTGACAAGCTACAGACCTGCATGGTTTGTATGGTGTGTTCTGGTAATGCACAGTTAAAGCTTTTAGATATAGTTGGGCACTCCCATTAGTACCAATAAGCTCTTGTGCCATACTAACATTCGTGACTGGGATGACAATATGGTCTTGGGGTTCTAATTGTGGCCTGGTCACAAAGGCTTTCTCACACATTGCAAGAGAGACAGAGCAGTGCAGAGTCAAAGAAATTAAATTTGTACACCATGGTTAGGGATGCGGCTAATATGCAGGCATAGTTTCCGGAATAATTGGTAGCTCTGCGGAGCGAGCATAATCGAGAATAATCGGAAGGCAACATTGAGCACTAGGTGCTTCTGGCTGCACGCACAGGTATAAAGCTGTTAGAGGTATGTCTTTCTATTCATAAGGGATGTTTCATGTCTGACTCCTCCTTTGTGGTGAAGTTTGCTTTGATAAAGATCATGATAAAACCAGCTAAGTCCCACTGCACTCTAAATTAAGGATAGCAGCGCTAATTTTGTTGGTGTGAGCATCTTGGGGGACGCAGTTTTAACTAAAGTCTACGAATTGATAAACTTGCTGCATGAGCATAATAGGGACACACCAACAGCATAGTTAGAAGCATTCCAGCATAGCATAAAGGATGAATTTTTGAGCATAATAGCCTCATCCCTAACCATGGTGCCGGCGTCACTAACAATTTGAGGTGTGGTCACAGGGTTACAGCCAAATTTAGGCGGTAACAAATTGTAACCAGCTAATGGAGTGACCACCCCTTGCCAAACGAAGCTCAGGCTCGCCCCAGGTACCTCTCTTAGCCTCGTTCCCATGCAGGCTTCTCCCAGCCTTTGTTGCGACCGAAAAGCCAGGGAGGAACCCGGGAAGGGGGCTAAGCTCCCTCAAATCACAGTACATGTAACGTACAACTTACATAGATGACCGTGGGTAAAGCAGATGGTGTGTATCGAACACTCAAGTCTCCAAGCAAAGGCAGCTACACAGATAGGTCTGGGCAGAGAGGCTATTCGTCCAGCTACCAGCTAGTCTAGACCAGCTAGCGCCAATATCTCTTTTGGGCCCACTTTCTGGCTTACACTTAGTCTCGCGGGGGGCGCGCGTGGACGGCTGGGCACGTGACTAGCTTAGACTCAGAATTTCGGCCGCTTAGCGCATGCGCAATAGAAAGCATGGTTGTACATATATTCGAACCAATTGGCGGGAAATAGTTAGTCTTGAGAGCGAGTGTGTAGTACTACCGATTGAGCAGTGTTATGGATGCAAACTTAGATGGGGAGGCCATACTACATGTACTAGAATGTGATACTGAAAAAGAAGGAGCTGATGAGGCTAAGAAATGGCTCTTTGCTGTCTGACTATAATGTTAGTAAAATGAAATAGTCATTACAAATTAAGCTTAGACATGTCTCTATTCAGGGAATTGAAGCATACCTTGCACTACTGGCAAAGGAGGCAAACAAGGTATTCAGTATAATGTGATTTACACATTGTTTGATACCACAGTCCAATGAATAATCTACAGATTTGGTACTAAGGTGGAAGTTCTTTCAAGCCAGTACATTGCACTTTTGGAAAGCAAGAGCCATGCAGATGCAACAAAGTATTGGAAGACACACAAGGTACTAAATGATCAAACATAATAATGGATCTTAGTATAGCTATACTATGGTATGCTGTTATGGAATCCTGGACACTAATATTCTAAATGAGTCAGTGTTTGCACAAATTTAGTAACACTCATAGAGAAAGTTCACAAGGAAAGCTGTGACTTCACAGGATGTTGTTGGAGCTGACATAGTGCTGTGGTTTCTCAACCCAGGAGGGGATCACTGGACTCTCATGGTACGTCCCACACACTCTGTACAAGGAAGACATGCAGAGCGTCACACTGTTTGTCGCATACACACTTTTATGTTAGGCAATTGAACCAAAGAAAAGGAGGATGGAGTATTATGACTCCTTTCTACCAGAGACTTGTCCTTACTTCACATGTGTGGAAACAAAAGAAAACTTTTCTTCTGTTTCCTGCAAACACAAGTAACTGTAGATCCTCTTAATTTTTCTCTTACCTCTTATTCACCCAACACTGTTAACTCCAGCTAGGATGCTCTAAAGCATATTTGTTGAACAAATTACTTATTATGCATAGGAACTTCTGTGATGCTGAGGCAGAGATGCTAGGTGCACATTACCCTTCAACTGGAATGAGTGGACATTTCACATTCACAGAGTAAGCGATGTAAGCTGTTCTCCATTATATGTAACGGTTTGACTTGCTCTGTATACCACTTTTTGAGGACATTCCAGAGCAGTTTAATGGGACATATTTTGGTGTCTTTGTCATGCAGGTATGTGTATAAGTCATTAAGGATCTGCATCACCCCTCAGTGCATACCTTCTTCCCACAGTATGCATACTGTCTGCTCCTCAACACTCCAATGGTGTTCAAACAGGTAATAGCAACATAGTCTGCAATTTTGTATTGGAACATAATTCTGCATACTATTTATCAAATGCCAATGAAATTGGAGAAGACAAAATTTATGATCGGCAAATGTTCCAATCACTCCAAAACACTGCAAATGAGAGCACTTACGACAGTACAAATCACATGTCTGAAGGTTCTCACCCTAATGACAGTTCCGATCCCAGCAACAGTCCCACAGCATTTACTGCTTGGCAAACAAGACCTGCAAAGTGAACCGACAGCATGGGTAAATCTCAGCAAACCACTGCAAGAATTACTGCCAAATGAAAGTGGAATCACATACATGGTAACAGAAATGGAAACGCTCCCAACCGAGAGATTTTTGGGAGCTCCAGCCAATGCATACAAAGCAACCTCAAGAATTAACATCACTCGCCCAGAGAAGGCACAAGAGTGGTTACAAAACATGATGAAGCACAGCAAATGCACATATCGTCACACAAGAGGAAGAGCTCCAGGTCTGAAACGAGTCCTGTATAAGGCTGAAATGCACTGTTAACACAAAGAAAAGTCATTGAAATTGAAACAAAAAACAAAAGGCGGCTGAAATGAAATCAAGAAACCACTGGTTCAGAATATAAGGCAGAAGAAAACCAGATGCCCATCAACCCTTAAATTAACTGTGACAGTGTCAACAAAAAAGCAGACATATTCAACTACAAGTAAGCCATCCAACAATTGTGCAAGTATCTTTCACTCACAACCACCCTCTTGAGTCTGCCCATGTACTAGCTTTTCGACCTATTGCACCTGAAACCAAAGAAAAATTCTTTGATTTGTTCAGGAAAGGCCACACAGCAGCCTCTGCTTTTCACTGGAATGAAACAAAGCTGTATCTGGATGGCCGAGAAGAAGACCATCACCATTTCCAAAGATACATCCCCTGCAACCTTTATTATTATTAAAGGGAGTGTAAGGTTCATATATAGAGAGAGCACTTTTTCTCCTAATCACCCAAACTTACAGGTACCACAAGAATTGCATTAACTGCACCCGCTTCTTCATCCTCCTCACACCGTAAATCTCATTGATTCAATCCTTGAGTTCACTGCATTGAAACAAAGATAACCCAAATTTGGACTACACTGACTGCATAATACTACTTTATAGCCTGTTGCTAGGTGGTTGCTAAGATTATAGAAGACTTATAAATGGTCAACATGCCCAAAGAAGAGCTGATTCAGCTATATCAGGTGTGAACTGTGACTATATCAGGTGTGAAGAGTGGATATATCAGGTATGAAAAGTGGCTACATCTGCCAATAAAGGTACATGCACAACACAACAAACATGCAGTTTAGTCATCCCCAAAAAAGTACAGTACATGTACAACACAACAAACATTAAAACACAAAAATGCAGTTTTAGTCAGACATGAGCTCATAAAACTCAATATCAGTTAGGCCCAGCACAGAACTGGAAGGCAAGGTAAGAGGTGGAGGAGCACTGTGTGGCTGAGGTGGCACACAAGGCCCACTGTAGATTGTCACATTACAGCTAGAAAAGTTCATCTGCATTATGAAACGATGAAAACTGTTGATTTGCTGTATCCAAAAAGTTGGGGCAAAGCGGGCTAAAGGTGCGCATGTGACGAAGAAGCCCGGTTAGCAGCATGTAAATAGACTTAGGAGGATATCTACTGCCATCTTGTTTTCTTGTCTCCGCAACATACAAACTTAGCCACTTGCTAAGGACAGCAGTATCAGTGTTTTCAAGGAGATCCATGGGGACTTGCTTTTCGGATTCATTGCAATAATGAGCATTTCGGCCATCTCGCCACACAACAAAGTTCGACACAGCCCATTTTGTGCTTGTAGTGGTATTTTTGGGTACAAAGTTTTTCTGAAGAGCTGCTTCCTTTGCTTTGTCCACAAATTGCCATCGATTTTCCTTGCCTTCCTTTGACAGACTAAGCTTCAACTTTTTGTTTGGTGGATTCGGCTTACGCGCCTCACTCTCTGTAGAACTTTCATCACTCGACTCAGTCCACTCCCCCATGTCTAAACGAAACCGCTCGTGGCATTCCTTGGAGCGTTTTTGGGATATTTGCCAAAATTGAGAGTGAGATCAATTCTGCTCCCTGTTTCACCATACTGACACACTTACTAGCAGAACAGCTACACTCGCCTGAGTAGCGAGCAGCCAGTTCAAATTCGAAAATACAGCAATGCGAATGGAGTATACGGACAATAATGATGTCAGTTCCGTGTTGCCAAAACAACCACCTAGCAACGAGCTATAAATCTGTTAAATCACCCCTCCCACTCGGGATGTTGCAGTTTATAAGCCCTCCCCCTCGGGCGCTACACGCCCTTGGGTGTCGGGCTTATAAACTGGCAACATCCCTCGTGAGGGTGATTTAACTAATACATACATACCTTTCACACAAAGTAAAAATAACACACCAGCTGTAACTCCAGACTTCTTGTTGACAAAAAAACTCTTGTAAAAGTACACCATACTGCTCCATAGCATTGGCAGCTCTGTGCGTGTCAAGTCCATCACATAACTCTGAAAACTCACCCAGTGTTCTGATGTAGAGCTACTGACTGCACTAGAGTCACTTTGTCGTCCATTGTGAGCTTGGTAGCAGGTTTAGTAAAACTACACTCAAAAATGAGATAAACGTTTTCCCCCACAACTGAGTGAAGCTCATTGGGATCATCCACTGACTGGATCTGTTAACATTAAACAGAATCCACAGTATTACATAATTAGCACTTTTCAAGGTGAAATATCTTGCAAAATGACTGCGAGGAATTAGCAACTTATATATAGGCTAGTTCTGGCAACCATTGTATATTACACTCACAGTACCAGAAGTTGGGGGTGTAGCAAACTGAAAGTCCACAACTTAAAAAACTGTAACAATACCTTCACAGTGCTGAAATAGGGGACACCTGCATTTGTAAATACCTTCTTCAAAATCACTCGAATGTCAGCATCTGATTCTTCATCTATTTCAAAGATGATGTCGATGGGTTTTGTTCCACCAAGATAGTTAAACACAGATGGTCACAGCATACGCACTGCAGACCTTCAATGAGTAAGAGCCATTGCCATGAGTTGGCCAAGCCAAACATATACACCATCCTGTTCAATTACATGTGTGCATTTGCATCTTTAGATCTAAATAAATACATAGCATAATTATGTAAAGGTTGACCTATGTATGATAGACCTAAGTATTGTACTCAGAGTTGTGCTCGAAGCATCCACTTGGCTCCATGTACTTTGTAGCATGGTGACCCACCAGCCGAAAGAATTCTCATGTGAGCCCTCCAGTGTCACGCACTTCCTTGCTCTCCCAAGAATTCAACCTGCACATGAGCAGTAATGTGTATGGTAAACTTTAACTGGATAGATTCAACCAAATGAACTGCAAAACTAGTGCCACTACATATCTAACATGCTAAAAGGAGTGAATCCATAACGTACAACTATCCTCCTTGATGGGTCGAATGAGGATCGAATGGCTCTTCACAGAGCATACTCCAGGACGTGTGCTCTTCTCACCACCATATCAAATGGTATTCTTGACTATCTTCTTCAGTTTTCTCACAACATCTGCAATCGTACTGTATCAGAGCAGACTCTAGGTCAAATGCACCAATTCTAACTGACAAATCCACGCACTATGGCCTACCAAGGTATGGCTTCATCCCACCCCTGAAGCCCTTATGGAACAAATTACAGACAATCTTGAGAGAGCCCTGCAAACTGGCTGGCATATTCACAGAATTTACACAATAACTCTCAACCTCTTAGCTATATGTCTCTGTGTATAATCAATGTAACCAAGTCTCCACCTGTATAAACATGCTCATATTTATACTTTAGTTATGGCTCTTATACTTGCAGTCATGTGGGGGTCGGTATTTGTTTGATGGTTTTCCATGATGTGGTCAACGAGAACTTTTACATCTTCAATACAGAATGTGTGCACAGGGGAGCAGGGCATTTCCTGTCACCAAACAGTGGTGTTGTCAAGACTTGAAGGATGGACAGAGCATGTCATGTACCCTCTGCCCCATAGTCTAGGATGGTGTCCCACAGCTTCAGCCAGCTACCCTGTGTGGAAACGTTGATGGGTACAGATTCAGCTTCAAGTGATTGACTTCACAGATGGGCATAGTAAAGTTAGTGCCAAGGTAGGTTTCCAACTTGAGGCACTGCTGAACAAGGGATGCTTTGAGTACACTTCATCAGCAAGGATGCTGGCAGGTAGGATGCTCCCTTCACTTCCAATTTTCCTCAGGACGCTGATCAGCTTCCAGTGCAACACTTTTGCCTTCATCATGGGCCAGCATAGAGCAAGGAGGGGAGCCTCATTTGTAGTAAACTTAGCAAGCTCTACCTGGATGGATTCAAGTTTTGCAACTAGCTGGTAGTTAACTCCCAGTTTTATGCACCATACTGATGGATCGGCATCATGCACATAGGTGTCAACGCTGTGAAGTGATAACAAGCTATGAAGCTCTCCAGTGTATGAGCCAATACTTCCACAGGTAGAGAATGCTCATTGGGCTTTGGTGATGTTTTCGGGGTTGGAGCCATCAATGCTTGAGGTGGCAGATAGCCAGCATCCCAATTTGAACCTTGCCTTGTAGGTAAATGTTGGGCTGATTTCCAGGTAGAGACCATTTTTCTCTAAAATTAATAGTTCTGCATAAGAGATATTCCAGGTTCACAAGGCTGTCACTGCTGTTGGTCAGTCCAGTATCGATGCTTTGGCTTGTAAGGTGCATGGTAGGTGTCCAGGATTGCTTTCAGTTTTGGAGAGTGCAGATGTCACAAACATGCATGTGCTGTTGATCCCACATTAATGCACAGCTCAAGCAGGCCAGAGAGTTGGAGTTCTTTCAACAGTGGGTCCATCATGCAAAAGAAAAACACGAGAGAGGAACAATCCCTGATGCACACCCCTACCAACCTCAAAAGGATGAGATACAAGACTGTTTGCCTGCGCAAAGGCTATGGAATGAAGGTACCAACTCTCCAGGCCTTCCTATTGATGCCTGCATTGAATACCATATTCTGCTGTGTGGAAGGCCTCTCCAGGTACAACAGTAGATTCTGTCACCATGGTTGGTGTGGTGCATGATGGACTCTATGTTGGCGAAGATAGCATCAGCGCAAGGTGCCCTCTTATGATACACGGTGGGGCATTCCCTGCATGCTCTTGTAAGATGGGCTGTAACTGGTTCAGCATGACAAGTCCATCATGTACCTTAGCCAGGCCTGAAACCAGTGATATGCTAGATAATTGCCACATGAGACGGCGTTACAGCCTTTGCTTTTTGTAAACTGGGACAATCATGCTGTGCTTGAAGATTTGCAAGGTTGTTTCAAGGTCCAGAATGCAGTTGAACATCTGAGTTAGCTAACCACTGAGTTATCATCTCTCACCCATATTTCAGATTTTCGGGCTGGATGCCACCTGGACTGGGTACTTTCTCACACTTCAGATGTCTTATGGCAGCATCCACTTCCCCAACACAAACTGAAAGAGGTAGCATGGAAAACTGGGATGTATCAGCAGCCTTCAATACATGATTACATCATTTTCATCACTTCTTGATCTTCCTAGTTCAACAAATTGCGCCTTCTGGAGCCTGTGTCTTTTTGCTCTGGCCCTACAGGGGATTACAGGCGTTGTTTCACAGCTTTTCTGGCCTTTTCTGGCATCACAGCGAGCAGCTACTATGCCAGATAAGAACCTGACATCTTGCTTCCACTGCATGCAGGATAGCAATTCTGCTGGCTTGGCAGAGTGATAATGGCTGTCAATCTCTTTATTTGCGACAGTGGTAGTTATACAGTCGTTTATGGCGAGGAAATAGTCAAATCATATGCTGCTGTGAAGCTCGCGTGCTGTTGTGAAGCTCGCGTGCCGTTGTGAAGCTCGAGTGCTGCTGTGAAGCTCGCGTGCCGTTGTGAAGCTCGCGTGCTGCTGTGAAGCTCGCGTGCTGCTGTGAAGCTCGCGTGCTGCTGTGAAGCTGCTGTGAAGCCCACATGCTGCTGATCGATGTTTTAGCCCACATGCTGCTGTGAAGCCGGCATGCTGCTGTGAAGCCCGATGCTGCTGTGAAACCCACACCTGATGTTTTTTGCTCATGCACATGCTGTTATGACTGAGCCCACATGCTGCTGCACAATGTTTACAAACGCTCACATCATCCTGGTACAGTATCCGTTGCGATTACAAGCGCAGGCTTATGAAGATGCGAGTACTGCTAGTGTTCCTGATCGGCCTAGCTCTGCGAGGTAAGAGCGTTCGAAGAGATTTAAGAAATCGTCTATGTCGGTCTATCTCGCGCACTAGCTGAACAAACTTTGTTTATAATTTCGTATGCAGCAAACCTACCCTATGCTGAGTACTGCAATAAATTTTTCTCCTACACAGCTGCTGCACAGTCTACCTGTACTGATCTGCAGAGGCTGGCAGATAGTGGTTCTGGTATCATATGTAGCAGAAACCCCGAGTGCAATGGACTCCGGTCTAATGTCACACATCCTAACATCCGTTCTTTAGTCCGGAGAGCAACACTTACACTGCCACCATGCAACCAACCAGCAGCTGCTCAACTTGTTCTATACAATTCCTTCAATACAGTCATCCTGAACCAGACACTAGATAGGACTACAAGCCGCCCGTTTGGAAACCTTTTGCTTTCTGTGCAGCTGGTGGTAACGGTGGAGCATCCTACAGGATCCCAGATTAGACTAGGGGTACAATGTTGAGTAAATTTATACTATACATGCATGGGGGTAATATTGATTTAAGCACATATTGACGGCTTGTAGTTTTTGACGTTCACATTTTGTTTATCTATACAGATAAGTGCAGCCATCCGTGGGTTAGCAACCCCAGTACAGCTACTTTCTAACACCGATATCACTCTGAACACCTCTGCTTGCTCACAAGGTAGGTATTACACCTCAATACCATGAAACAGTAAGCATTTCACCATGATGACTATGCTATTTACGATATATAAGTATGAGTATGACAATAGAACTATTATCTAATATGTGAGTGGGAATACTGCATACTTGACACTATTTGCCGGCTTTTGGAAATATTGCCTACTATGGTTTAAGTGCACTGCTATAATTTCCTGTATAAATTCTGCACACACAGCCACAACCATCCCTACTGTAGTCACAACAGCAGCAGCTACTACATCTGGTACACAAACAGATACTGATTCTCAGTCAACACTTCTCCCACCTCTGTTCCCACTTCTTCTCCCACTTGCCAGGCACTGGAGACCTTGCAAGCCAGTGCACAATCACTAAGCTGCAATAGAAATGATCAGTGTGATACAGTTCACTGTAGGGTTACCGACTCCACTTTCCAGGTATTTGTCAGTGCTGCAAATCTCACACTCCTTCCCTGCAACCAGCCACCAGCAGTGAGGCTGTCCATCAACAACCCATCAGGAGTTGTAGTTGTGGATCGTGTGATCACCCAGTCAGAGAATATTTCACTGCCGCAAGAACTTACTTTGAGTGTAACTCTGGACCAGCTCATCAATGCAATTGGATTTGAGGTCAGTCAGCATGCTGATTTACAACTTGTTACTGGTGTGTTGCCACGTGTTGTCTGTGTGCGCATACAGTGCCAATCTACATGCATGAGCCATGTATACAGATTACCAATAGGTTACAAGCCTATAGAACTCAATGTTTCAAACTAAAAGACATCTGTACACACATACCACAGCTGAGGAACTTGAAATGCATAAGAAAACAGCAGACATGCTCTTTTACTATAATGTAGTTACATGTAGTTATAGAAGAAGCATTTTGTCATGTTGTTGGCCTTGTTTCCAAGCCTCCCCTGTTTTATTCTTTAGTTTGTGTTAATAAGTCTACCACCATGTATTGCTGTCAATGGCAAATTTAAAAGGGGGGAGGCCTGAGAACAAGGCAACAGTTTGTCAATGGGCTAAGTGTCACTTTGCTTTGCTGCAGGCCACTGCAAGTGCAACTGTCTTTGGTGTAATCACCAGCAGTACTCTTGTGCCCTACACACAAATCCCTATTGATACTTCAGGATGTTCAAATGAGTCACCAGTTTAGTCTCAGGTAGAGATACTGCCATGACAGTGATAGCTACTCTGTGTTCTCCCTTCTCCCTACTGCAGCACCCACATCACCTTCCTCAACTCCCTCACCTACGGAGACCAGCACAAATACACTCACCCTCACAACTACAGTGGAGATCTCTCAGCAAAACATGTGTGAAGTCTTGCAGCAAATTGCTTCCAGAGCACCAGGAAATTTTGTTTGTTCCACAAACCAGCGTTGTGATGGGGTAGACTGCACTGTTGATCTCTTAAACAATGGCATGCCTTTTCAATCTCGCGCGGTGATCCTTGTGTGCCAGCTGCCTTGCCCAGCAGTGGAGATTATCCTCCTTAGTTCAAGTCCATTGTTAATGAGACTGTGGACCACTCAGAAGTACTGTCAGTTCAACAGTTCCTGCAACACTGTAAAAACATTTGGGTTACTTCAACCATATTTTGGTCATCTCAGTTGCATGCCTGTTGTGTAAGTGAAACATTAGCTATGAACGTCATCAAGGGATGCTTACAATTTGAATCAAAGTGTAGTTGAGAAGCTTCTCCCTTTTGTTAGATTAGGATCATCTTGCAGAAGGCCTATAAATCAGCATTTCTGGTAAGGTTTGGTGTTTCTTAGATCCTACACATCCGCCCCTGGAGGAGTTCCTTGGTTGCATGGTTATCCAAGAATGTAGCCAAATAGCTAGGCTTTCTGCAAGAAGATCCTAAGTTAACAAAAAGGAGAAGCGTCTCAACTACACTTAAGCTTTCAATCAAATTGGAAGCATCCCTTGAAGTTTGTAAAGTGTCACGTACACAACAGGCATGCAACTGAGATGACCATAATATGGTTGAAGTAACCCAAATGTTTTTACAGTGAAGTCAACATAACACTGGACCAACTCCAGAATGCCATTGGATTTTACAGGTTAATGCATTTGTTAATTGAACCTCGTAAAGCTACTACCATGTAACATGAGGTTTTTATTTAATACCTCTTAATATTAAGTAGTGCTGGGGGGAGTTATTGATGTAGAGGTATGTGTAACCTACCACTCTTATCTGTCATTAATTGAGTTACTGCCATGTTACAAGAATTCACTCATATGATCCCCCCTTTCTACTCTTGACCATCCACAGGTTGAGGCCACACTTCTCAACAACCCTCCTGTCATTGAGTACACTGTCATACCATTAGACACCTCCAACTGCCAACGCCCAACTCTGAGTAAGTGAAGTCACTTCAAATTAAGGCCCCTGTTTTGATTGTTGACTGTAGTCTCATGAAGGAGACCCCATGCATGGCTGATGTACCATACGTTTATCAATGAGAGGTGGGCACCCTTTCAAGTGTACAAACAAGCTTCACAGAGCTTCTTTCCCGCTAGTCACAACTGAAGAAGGTGTTTACCTTAGTTTCACTCCTCATCTGGCTTCCAGTATGACCGAAAATGGTCAGGGACTGAAACCAGTTGTACCTGAAATTACATCCCAGGAACTTATGGCTTTTCAAACTACCCTTATCAACACATTTCTCTTGCGTTTACTGCAAGATATAATTTGTACAACCATAACCACTACCTTAATCTGCTACTCAATCATATATTAACATGTCTAAACTACCCCAAAGTTGACCTGTGAGTTCAGTCCTTCACTAAACAGCGCACTGTTTCACTTTCATAAGCATTACATAGTTAACCTTGTTCTCAGGCCCTGCCCAGCTTTCTATCACTTTTGTTCATACTATTAGCCCAACTAGCTACGTGGGTTTACAGCTATCATCTGTTGAATTGAACATAGCTAACCCTCTTTCACCCACTGGTCTAGCCTTGCATGTACCCAGGCCATTTGTGTCTGGAAATGAAGTTACCACTAAATGTTTGGCCTTGTTCCCAGGCTCTTCTCATGTGCAATTTACGTAAATATGGGCTTCTTTTCAGCCAGTTTAGACTTAATTTTCAAACGTCATTACAGTGAATTTTGAATGTGTTTACATGGGCCCTTCACCCCAGCATGCCCCACCTAGCCATATAAGTGTCCAAGTGTAAGCCACTTCACAACACTTCCGTTCATTAATGTAGTATTGTGAACTCAAACCACATATAAAAAAGAAAAAACAGTGGAATCCTGGAAAGGAGGCTACATAGCTAAATTCCCAGAGTGTGTGATATTGTGACTGGACTGTGTAGATATCATAATACTGCTGTAGTTGCTAGTCAAAATACTCTGTCCTTGGTAGGGCACCGCCCAAGACGGCACTGCAAATCACATCTTAGTGGGCTGTGGGGAATTTTGTCTACCAAAAATTTTACTTCATCTGTGCTAGTTGTGGTGACAGTAGCTATATGGATTTGACATATTCACAACAACAACAGAAGCCAGGGGCCATGCCATGCATGGCCGTAGCAAGCAGTCCGGCTGGTCCGGTTTTGGCCGGACTAGTTTTCATGGTTCTTTTTTGAAAATGCGCATGCGCAGAGCGCCGCACACTAATCCAAGTCGTGCATGCGCGCGTACGTAACAATTATTTTCGCACTTCTGCAGTTGCACCGGGCTGTAACTCGTGTTTTACCTCACCATGGCCACAGCAACTAGCAGTATCAATGATTCCACGGCATACAAGATGATATCCCCGGGAAGCCACATCAGCATGCGAACTATAAGTTTCCAAACACACATTTGGGCAAAAGAAACCAGTGTCCCATACCTTCGGGCTGAAAGATGTGACATCATTTAATTAATTACGGGTGTGCACACACATAGCCGGATCAGTTTCCAGGTGGGGGTCGGACAAGGTTCAAATTGCACGTGATATAATTAAAATTCCAATGGATCACATGGAATTGCAATCGTGAGTATTCGAGTGATCGTGACATGGCGTTGACAGCTGCTGCATATTTTACCCCTAAATCTTCGCACCCGCAGTAGACCCGTCTTCAGACGATGAACCAGATGACTGTGTGAGTGTGTTGTCTGTGGGAATGCCATTTCACTATGTGATCCCAAGTTTTGACGTTATAGCGATCGAGATGCGGCAAATGAAGGTCAAGGGGTACACCACTGATGGGGAAGAACGCAACTACGACATGTTCATCCGCAACGATCCCTCACTCTGTCAATTATATCCAATGTGGATGGTTATCAGAGATGGAACAGTTATAGAGGTGAAACCTGCATAATGGCTACATGTAGTTGGTTGTGTGAAAGAAGTATACTTTCTGTGTTTACAAACACATGATGGTTAGTTGGCTGTGTTTTAGTGGCGACGGAAAGAAGTGTACTGCAAGATACTGTAGCACAGCCGTCATGTCCAACCTGTACGTTGTCATCATAGCGACACTCAGTACATCTGGAGTTGGCCCTTTTCAGAGTCAGTTGTAAGTTTGGCAGCCGGTGGAACACACCACTCTCCATCTCTGAGAAGGCTGCAGACAGCATACCTACAAATGACAATGAAGGTCTAGGTCAGCTTGGGCAGTGTTATGGACTCAGCATGCACACATCAACAAAGCTAGTTATTTTGCTCTAGTATTGACATTAGGTACATATGCAAGTGCCAAGTGCCTCCACCATTCACTCCACTTCTTGCAACTAGCCCAGTGCCCTGGCTTGTGCTTGATCATGTACTCACTGGCCTGGTCGGAGATAGACAGAAACTCTGCAGCTTCTTCTATTGGAGCTTCCCCACACATCACCTTGAAGATGGTCTCAATCTCATCTTGGGTTGTTGCATCAAGTATTGCATAACCAAGGGTGGTAAAAATGCGCCTTGACTCAGCAGAGCACTCCTTCAGTTGATCCGCCACCCTCTTCACTGATCGCATGAAGTGAACCTGTTTAATGTTAGAGAATGGCTATGAAGGACATATTGTTTTTCAGTTGTACAAACCTGACAGCCTTTCATGACTTTTGCCACAACCTCTTTCCCAAGTGCATCCTCAAGTCCCTTGAGTTGTGTGTCAGACCAATCAGCTAGGATACTGAGGAGTGTTTCACCCACTGTGAACTGGGATTGAGCTTATTGACTTTCTGGAAGACAGCCTTTAGACAAGTTGCATATGCAGCAGCATCCAGCCAGTTAAGTCTAATGCAAGCTACAATCATCCCTGGTTATAAAAGGAAATCAAAGTGATAAATAGCTGATCTGCATGAACAAAATCAAACAATAAACTCACATTGCATGGTGTGATAGTCAAATGTGACTATGTTGATCAGATTTTCTAGTTCCACGGATACCTTGAAGGTAGCATCAATCTCAACAAAATCTGCCTTTGCCAAAACTTGAGCCATGAGAGGGCTCATACAAAGAACCCATGTGAATTCTTTTCCAATGCTATAGTCTTGAACATAGGGATGGCCAAGATCTTGGTACACCTCTAGATGACTTCCTATAAGGAAAACAGAGTATGTGCTGTATTTAGACACAAAGTACTGTATATACATGTGCTATGTTGCTTAATTACTTCTATGTAGCTAAAAGTTATTACCATTCACTCCAATGTTCTCTTTCATGGAGTTGTCATATTTCTTTGTGTCACTCTCTAGCTTTAAGATAGATGCTCGTGGGTCAGCATGGCCACCATCATGAACAGCAGACAGCCTGACATTCTTTAGCCTCCCCTTGTGTGTGGCTGCCAAAGAAGCTGCACCCGGCATGTAATCCAGCCCTTTGCCTACAAGAGTTTTGTGCATATACACATAAATGAAGTATTCACATTGATTTAGCCCACTAAATCTCAAACAGTTATACTACTTTGTGAAGGCTGATTGGGTTAGACTTAGCAGGGAGTACCTTATAGTATATAGTAGCATGCATCAGAATTCTAAAATGGTACTGGTAATGACCTTACCGATCATGATCTCAGAAGTTTTGAGGTGTGGGTTAGCTTGAATCGCCTTCCTGATATCTGCTTCTACCTTGACAGGTATTTTGGAAGGTGGGTTGATAGGGTGTTGTGTAGATTATCTGATAGCATGTCATCGGACCGCACCAATCCTCCTATCCATCGCCTGTTATCTTCGGAAGCAGTTGGCCATACATAGAAGAAGTCGACAGGGCAGCTGCCCAAAGACTGAAGCTGGGATTTCTGATGGTGAGGGCATTGTTTGCTCTCTTGGGGATGTGACATACGAACAGCCACTAGCAGAGCACACTTTCACTCCTTTGCATGGGAATACACCTGGGTACTGGTAATCATCTGGATTCTCAATTGCGAACCATTTTGTCTGATCTGATAGGAAGTTGCATATGACTGGGAGAGCCTGAGAACCCCTATAGTTGACTTTGAAACACATGAAGCCTGTTGAGTTGAAGGCTCTGTGGTTTCTGGTAGCTGTGGTATGCAGATTTCGTGTGGGTTGTCAATGTAGCCAAACCCTTCTGAGGATAGCCGGAACGTGTTGAACACCATTGCTCTATTCTTCCCCGTGCCTACTCCCACCTTCATGTCTACATACGTATTTAGACATACTCTGCAAATATTCATGTAAAAGATGGGGGAGGGTGTTTTCACAAAGGTAACATATTGGCAAGTGCCTATGGTATAGGGTACATGTGTATATTGGCATTTCAGTACTGACCTTTTCTCCTTTGTCTGGAATCTTACACACTGTGGTGGTAATGATCAGGAAGTATTTCTGGTAGTCACCAGTGATAGAATCTGTAGTGCTGGTAGAGCTGCATACATCACAACACTCTCCAGTTGCATGCAGTAGCCATTTGAGGAGCTTCACCGAAGTAGTCTAGGATCACCTGCCTACGACACTTACCCACTAGGTGGGCATAAACAAACCTACATGTACGAACACATAATATCGGTATAAGTGCACATGTATATATACTCCGGGCCTAGCCTTAGCCTTGCTTCCGGACTGGAACTGACCTCATTCCAAAGTCTATATATTAGTATTCAGCGGCTGTAAGCTCTCACTGAACCTATACCACACCTGTGCATCAACTTCCAGCTCTCTTGGAACTTGGTTAATGTTGTAGGATCCCTACAACCATCGTACCATTAGCTGGCCATCTGAACATCATCTTCTCTGTACGGTAGGATTCCTGTAGTAAGTAATGAAACACAGAGATGATATTAAATTATCATGTGCTCTTGAATTGACTAATGCATATTATACTCACCTTAAGTAATTCGTCCATCCCTACCAGCTCTGCCAAACATTTGCACCAAATCCTCTAGTGACTGTGGAACTCCAATCTTTAGCACCACATCTACGTCTGTTCGGTCGATGCCCATCCCGGAAGCTGATGTACTCACCATCGCATAAATATCACCTGACTTCCAATTTTCAAGACCTTCAGCTTGTCATGACTACTCATATTTTTGCCATGGTAACCACAGCTTTTGAGCCCAAGCTGTCTCAGTGCTATCGTTAAACGAGGAACGTGCTTGGCAGCATCCAGGTAGACAATAGCACGCTTGTCGCTGACAATTGGATGGATCTGCTGTGCTAGGTGTGTGAACATCTTCTCATTCTGCTGTTCGACTACAGTACCTATAGCAGAAAATACAAATAGTACCGGCAGATCAAAGTAATGATCAAACAGATCAAAACTCCTTTTTTGGTGATTTAATGCTGGCCCATTATATGGCAAACATATACCTTCAGGAGGTGGTTGAATCTTTGTGACGGAAAGGATGATGTTTGGTTTGTTGACCGAGGATGTTTCAGTAGCAGCATCTCTCAAAACAGCAAGGATCTCCTCCTTTACATCAGGTGATGCTTTTGCTGTGAGTGCCATCACAGGGATACCAGGGAGGTGGTCATGCAGCCCACTTAGCATTTTGTACTTTGGTCTGGATTAATAATAAAGTAGTAAGATGATGTTACACAGTTGGTAGCAGTTATATCCTTTCCTGGGGGGGATGGTCTTACAATAACCAATGCCATGTAAAATGTTCCCCCTATCCCGAACAATAAAACATGTGGCCAAGGCAACATAACTGCATGTACAAGAGAAATGAGCAACATTCTCATGACCTTTTTTATAGGGAATGGGTCATATATGAAGTTTGTTGCTTATGTACCGAAATGTCTTCCAGTTGCTGAGCAGATGGGCTTCATCAATCGCAATTAGACCTATCTGCTGATTCCATCGTATAGTTGCCGAAAAAGCTGCTTTGGAGTGCCATCTTCATCAAAGAAGCTCTCTGGAGTCACAAAAACTAGTTCGTATTCTCCAGATAGGATCTTGCAGTTGACTGACTTGTCTTTCTGTGCTGTGTCCAGGAATGTTGATTTGATGCTTCTGGCTTCTAGATTGCTGGTCTGGTCACTCATGAGACTCACAGTAGGTGTAATGACAACTGTGGTCTTTTTAGACCACACAGCTGGGAACTGAAAACACAGGCTTTTACCTGAGCCTGTAGGCTGTATGATGAGAGCGTCTTTTCCCAAGATAGCAGCTTCGACTGCCTGTTGCTGCCAGTCCTTGAAGGAAGTCAGCTGAAATCTATCTGCAAGCATTCCTTTCATTTGAAGCTGTGGTGTCACTGTAACAGAAAAAGATTGAATTAGTAGTAGGTGATTAGGCCCATTTCACACAAGTGCTTCCACTTCTGATACTTTATGTGACATTAGTAGCTGACCTATTAATGCTGAAACTAACCTTCACCACAGGTATTATGTGGTGTCCATTCTGGTGTAGGATTCTTCAGAGCTAGCAGTTGATGGTTCCTTCGTCCAGGGTGCTGGTGTCTCATTTGGCTACATTGGCTGCAGTAGTGATTTGCACATTGCTGGCAAAGCACTGTAGCTGGCTGGGCACAGTTCTCACACAGCTCCATGGAATGTTGTGTGGAGTCTTCGTGTCCATGTGTCTCTAACTCTAAACAAAGAGAATAATTGACTGTTACTACATGTACCACAACTAAACTATTTACTAACAGAGCAGAAAATGACATCAATTACATTACCATTACCCTACAGTTGAATGGGCATCCTTGTCTCCTTCAATTCTTCTTGGACTTCTGTGGAACTTTGACTTCTCAACTGGCTGGCCTACTCAAATGTTACACTTCCTTTAATACTGGCTTAACTATTAATTTGACACCTGTAAATGTGGTGTTAACTGATTAATAGAGTAAACCTTTGAGTAACACCTTGGGTGATATTTAACAACCCTTAAGAAGTAGTAACACCTTAGTGTATCCCCTCCACCCCAATTGTTTTTTCAACAGTGTACCCCCACACTCTTTTTCCCCACCTTACAGGTGGGGAAAAACGGTGTACCCCTCACTCTTTTTCCCCTTCAGTATGGTGGAAATCTGAAAGTGTAACCCCCACTCTTTTATTGTAATAAGATGGAGAAAAAGAGTGTACCCCCTACACTCTTTTTCCCCATCATAGAGGGAGAAAACGTTTAAAGAGTGAAAAATTTTACGGAACCCTCAGCATCTATAATGGACTGTTTTCGGGAACCTGTGAGTGCTGGGTATGTGAGACTGGATGACGGCTCAGACAGTGCTCCACGTATCTTTCCAGGTTCAGTTTAGTGGGACCGCCACTCCTGGTATGGGCAGCAATTCTCTGCAGGAGAGATTACCAAATACAATTATATATCCTTGAGCAGCCGATAACAAGATTACACACCTGATAATGGTTAATTCACTGTAAATTTTGATAGAAATCATTTCCCAAGCAACATGTATATGAATGTTGCTGATATCTTTCTGGTGTTGCCTAGGTAACAGGTTATATAACCCTCCCTGAGGGGTGGTCCTGCACAGGCTATACCTGACGCCAACGTGTACCTGACGCCAATGTGTACAACAACAGCAACCTCCCAGTGAGGGATATAACTATCACAAAGTTACCTTGAGAAGATGAGCCTCAAATTCACGTTCACAAAAGGGCATCTGGGTTTCGGGATGTAGTTCAGGCACATAGAGGTATGGTGAGAAAGGAATCCCTTTGGCTTCCCACTCACGAACCTGGTACGCAAACTCAAACTGGGCCAAAATTGATCTCAGTTTGTCTACCAACCCTTCACTTTTCCCTGCATACATGGGGTACACACTGCACTGGTAGAGCATACGGCTTTTGGTTGCGAAGCGTTGAGCTTATCATCAGCACAAATATGTAGGTAGCTAGTTTTCGACAAAATCGTGTCACCTTTCTGATGAACTCACTCAGCTGCTTTCGAATAAGTCTGAGTTTTTTCTTGGGAGATTGTGGTGCTCACTAGTGTCAGGGTTGCAAACATCAATGGCTGCTGATATTTCGGTGCGTAGGCTACGCCCTTCACTATTGAGCCCATTCAGCTCCTCTATGTCCCATGACAGAGAAAACATTGTCTGATCTGAAGTACACCCAGCTTCTAGCTTCTCCTCGTACTCTGTGTTGGCCTTCTGCAGCTCTGCATGTGATACATATGGGGTGATAAAGATGTAGCAAGACGGGGTGATAAAGATGATAAGGTGGTTTGTTTACAGCATCTAGTGCTATATTAAGCGTTGATTGGTGATGTTTTTGTAAAAATGTCATGTTATATTTACTGCTACTTTGTCAATAAGGGATGATTAGGTGTTAGTTTGTGGCAAAACTGTCACCACCATGAATGAACTCTACATCAGCTGCAATATCATTCATCACAGCCTCCAAGTCTTCGGTGATACTCTCAATGCTGTTTCGGTGGTCCAGACCAATCCCTTCAACCCACTGCAGCTGGTTCTGTAGCTTCTGATACAGGAGTTAAAGCTTTCCATCATTCAGGTCAACATCTCCTGCCCATTCTCCTTTAACACTTTGCACGCGGAAATTATATACACGTCACCGTTTATTAACGCGGAAATTAAAATTATCTGTCTGAGGTCAAATTGACAAGCGTTGCTTAGCAAGCCCTAGCCTAGGCCTTGCCAGCGGCCTGATTTGCATAGGTAGCATGTAACAAGGCTGGACTAGTTTATCGTTCGTGAATTATGAGAAGGGCCATCAAAGCGAATTTTTAAATTTCCGTGTTATTAAACAGTGACGTGTATATAATTTCCGCATGCAAAGTGTTAAAAAAACAATATATTGACATTTTTGTGACTACTTACATTGAATGGGTTCATAGTGTTGACAGCAATGGTGCTCGATTCACTCTCACTAGCCTGCATGATGGGCACATGGCTCCACATTGGACCTGCAAAGATCTTCGCCCACTTCATTCCAAAAAGGAAATACATGGTCTGCAGCCAGGAGCGATAGTCAGGGGGGCAAGTCACCTGCAAGACGAAAATATTATTGTTGGTAACCAAGTACAAGCAGTGTTTATACCTTCTGAATGGATGAAGCAGTGAAAAAGTTTACTGCATACTCAATAAGCCCCATAGGCATGTTCTTTGTTGGTAGAAGTGAATCAGACCCATCTGGACCCATCGTACCAACAGCCTTTGCAAGAGACTAATGTTTGATCGGCCAGCCTCTCCTAGATGCCTCATTCCTTGTACCACAAGCTCCAGGAAGTCACGAGGAACTGATCGAATTTCAGAATTCTCACGCAGGTAAATCGAAAACAACTCCGACAGAATCTCCAGGTGTGCTTCGATCTGCCTGGGTACTAATGCTTGATGACAATAGCTAGTTATCTCTGCCGTTGTCATTTGGGGATGCTGGAAAACCCGGAACGCTCAGAAACGGAACGGAACGGAACCGGAAGTAATTAATGCACAATACGGACGTGGACGCCGAATAAGCGATGAAAAAATTGGTGTTAAAGCACACTAAGCATACCTGGAAGAAGCTCGCTAGCTACAGGGCGAAGAAAAAAGACTTATGCAAGAAATTCGGAGTTAAAGAGGGGGGAGAGGGTTTGCTCAAAGGGGGCGTATTTTTGGAAACTTGCGGTACTTATAGCACACTGTAGGGTGCATGAGAGATGCAATTGCCGATCGCAGAGAGGCTTGGTAATCGTGTAGAGGCGTGACGTACCATAAGAGGCGTGACCTACCATAAGAGGCGTGACCTAAACGTGGCAAGGCCCAAGACTTGGTAGTCGCGTTGCAGTCTCGGCCCTGCATGTTATCTCATATGTGTGTCACGCTTTTGCCACCAGGGGACCCCCCGCAGGCTGCAAGCACACATCGCTAGGGCTCCCAACGAAAAAATCGAAGGTGCTCCGATTTCAAATTTGTTGTACTAGAACTAAGTATCTATCTGAGATATATAAAAACCGGACTATAAAAGTTGGTGCTGCAAAGCTATTTTCGGTCAATTCGTCTTGGACTTGAAAGGGTTAAGTGTCAAAAATTGGACGCAATTCGGTTCAAGTGACTTTTGAAACTTCGCTACGAAACTAGCGGTACTGATGGATTTCACTTGATGTATCTTGTGCAAAAACGCCTGGACCACTCAAGTTTATAGCTGTCAAGAGACTATATTAGCTGTTATTTAATGTTGCAATACATTTCTCCCATAGAAGAATAATTGATGGTTTGAAGTGACTTTTGACAAGTAAATTTAGCAAGCACCAGTGCAATTGATTATTTACCATTGGTAGAGTATTAAAATAACTGGACCACTCGCGTGGATATCTGTTAAAGGTATGTTCATATATAATCCCCCATATAAAATCAAAATCCTATAATGGCCATATTTTGGCACATAACCTTCTGTTTGCTTTATTTATTTTCGGAAGAACGAAAATTATTGTAACTGCAGTTTTCAAACAAGGTCACTTGGTTCTTGGATTTTAGCATACTTGAGTCAAGTTTGTTCGTTCTTGGATTTTTTGTTGGGACCCCTAACATCGCTGCTGAGTAAGCGGTCGAACTAGCTCAAGTTCAATATAGCGCTACAAAGCAGCGAGTGAGTTCGGCGTGAACCTCGACTTTGATGGCTCGTTATCTCGATTGTGGATAGCACTGAGCAAGCGAGAGAGCTCGGCGTGAGCTTCCAACTCAACTTTCATCTGAACAAGCGACCGAATTCGGCGTACGCACCTAGCCTCGTTCCCAGGTACGGAGGAGGGGGAGGAGAAAGAGCGCCTGGTACACACTGTCTGCACATGCGCGTAATTATAACAAAGCCCACGTGGTAGTATTAGGGGCGTGTACTAATATGACGATCAACAGTTCACGTGAATAGCATAAACCGTCATAAAAAAATTCCTCAGCTTTTGTTCTTAGGACGCTATAAACATCGCTGCTACATGCTCTGCCTAGTTTTATACTGTCGGATACAAAGAGAAATGTCTGGTACGCTAGGAATCGACTTACTGGAAACGGCGGATAACCGCATAAATGTACGTTTCCTCGGTAAACGCACTCATCGGAGGCAACCTGTCCTTTCTTGAGCTTTATCTCGAGGTACCTAGCTACCAGAAGGCCTAGAACAGCGCGATATGAAACTCACTCGAACAGAACACCAACTACACATCAACGCGGCGAGTTTATGACGTCACCAGTATACGTACGTACACGTACGAACACGGTCGCCATGGAATCCCGTGGCGATTAAGCGCATGCGCAAACAGTGAGTACCAGGCGCTCTTTCTCCTCCCCCTCCTCCGCGCCTGGGAACGAGGCTACGTACGCACCCAGCTCGATCTACATCGCTCAGCAGTTCCTACACGCCTCTTACTGGCAGTGTAAGGTTCAAGGTGCATTAACTCCACCCACTGACGCATGCGCAATTTGTTATCGGTGAATTTTTACTTCAGTTTTGGACTTTCGTTCCGTTCCGGTTTCTGTTCCCATTTCCCTGCTTCTCAGTTCCGTTTTGTCAGTATCGTGACCAGTGGCGGATTTAGGGGGGGTAAGGGGGGTGCAAATGCACCCCCCTTTGGCGGCTAGTAATGTATTTTGCGTACATAACTGCACGAGTCCATCAAATGATTATGCAGCAGTGGCATGCAGCAACAACAACCAGGCACAGTTACACACTCACGTATCAGTTCCTTACTGATCTCCAGACGTTTGACTAGGCCTAGAGTTGCTTCGAGATATTCAGTTCGGCCGGAGGGGTCCGCCACGGCGTGCCTCGGCGTACGAGATTTCGAAATCCACTGGATTTCACGTGGATTTCGGATTTTTCTGGATTTCACAGTGGATTTCTGGATTTCAGTTTGGATTTCTGCCGACAGGTTTCTTCTTGAATGTTCTTGGATATTTTAGTTATAGTTCCCAGCTTAGCAAAAAATTTTAGTTAGTTGTAGTTTTGGTTAACTAAATTTTAAAAAGGCCATTCTAAAATGTATTTAGTTAAAGTTATAGTTAACTAAAACAACACTGTCGGACAGTGTACGAGATTTCTTTTGTGACGGACCCCTCGGTTCGGCCTTCCAGCTATATTTTATTTTATTGTATGAATGCGTTCACGTGACCGAAAGTGGGCGTGGCAACCAAAAAATTTTCCGGCGCGCTTCGCGCGCCAGTGACTGCACTCCCCTTTCTAAATTTCTAGATCCGCCACTGGTGACGGCTATAGTGACGTTTACTGCGAACTTCAAATTGTAAAATATCCCGAAACCGTATTTGTTTTGCCTCCAGTCAGCATTGCCAGTTCGCACTACTTGGAGTTCTATTAAAGTGAAGTCACGCACCTGCTGTTATCTACACGTCTGGAAATCTACGGTCAGTACTTGCATGATTTGAGGCTAGGTGGCACTACAACTTGAGACATACGAAATCTATGCAACTTATAAACTATATAGCTAAGCCATTCCTAGGTGTATACTTTTAATTATATAGACTAGATGATTGATGATACGTGGTGGCAGAACTAAGGATAAAAACTATTTACTTCCAAAAGAACATGCATGCTATACCTTCAGCAACGGATACACATGCACAGTATATTATAGTAGAAACAAGACTTTAAAAACATTAAAAATGTAAAAAGATAAAGGGATGGCATGCCAAAAAGTATGCAAACAAGGTAGGGATGTATAATAGTGAAGGTAAATTTACAAAGCCTCATCCCTGCATCATTTTCACATTAGTTTGCAACTGTAATGTAAAATATATTTATTTTTTTTTGGAATGAAGTAATCATGGATTATATGCACAGGTTGAGAAAGGACAAAAATATAATAAATAAGAACATGAAAACAAAATAGTAGGGTGTTTTAAGAAGTCTCAGATTCAGAAATGACTAAGTCCACCGGATGCAGCTCCTTCATGGGGTTGCCTCTGGATGAACGTGTTCCTCGAATACACTGAATGGCAGATCTCAACAGGGAAAAGGAGATGCTGCAGCACAACCAGTTCAGCGTTGACCCATAGGGTTGGTCCCATTTCTCAGCTAACATTGCGGCAAGTCGTTGGTAAAAAATAGTTGCTTGTCTGCCCATTCCTCCGGTGGCGGAGAACACTAGTGGAGTGAATGATGAGTGCTGAGTTTCACGTATATCCTTTGTTTGTACGCCCTCTTCTTTTCGTTCTCATGCTAACGATAGCACTTGGATATTTCCGTGTTGGAATTGGATGCAGCTAGTGGATTGCAGACTCTCACGTCCAAGTACGTCCGCTCGAATCGCCCCCCACAAAAGCCATTCACAGCTATGTCAAGTCTGGCACCATCCGATGAATTTGCAGAGGTGTGGCTGAGGGTCTCCCCTGTTGGTGGTTGAAGATCTGGCTCTGTCTTCACATCATGGCACATTTCTGTTAGAAGATGAGCAGTGAGGTCCCTCAGCTCATTATGGCGGATAATTGGAAAGCCCCCTCTTGGACACGATAGAACATATTGGACCGTGAAGCTTGAGCCACAGACACAATGAGTGGGAGTTGAAGGGGGATGCCAGCCATATCGTAAGGAGATGGCATCCACAAAGGCACTTTTGTGAAGGCAGAAGCCAATTTCACGTATTGGTAGGGAGGTGAGCCAGGTGGATGCACTTTGTTCACTTGCAAGATCCATAGCCTTCCTGGACGACTCTGGCAATCTAGTCTTAAGTTCCTTGGCCACATTTTTTGCCTTTTGCTCATGCTGTTCTTTTATTTGGCCTCAAGCTGGGCTGAAAAGCATTCAAAGGAGTAGTCACTGTTTTTTGTCACTGTTTTTCTGTACTTTTTTGAGGTTAATCTCAGTTACAGTTAGACCTATGCCTAATAATATTTCCTTTCAAGTGTAACTACAACCCCAGAACTTGAAACGGCATTGACAATTTAGCAGTGGTTCCAAGCACGTAATAACATTGCCAGCTAGAATCTGATGAAGGCCAACCACTCTCCGGAGCTCCGTACCAAACTTTTTGAAACCAATCTCCCGATTTTTGATCACTGACAACTGACCAGCTGCAGCACAGGAAACTATACCGACAACTGACCATCATAGCATCACAGTTTACTAAAGCTGTGAGTATATATAGCTACTTCATTTAGTGTAGCTATAAGTTGGCAGCTGAATACAGCGCCTTACCTGTATGTGGTGTTCTTTTTTTCTATGAAACTTTATGCATAATGCACTGTAAAAACAAAATTGTGGTTTTAGCTAATTATTTGGTTACTATAATTGTGTGACTGTCCTTCCTACGCTAATTCAAAGAATTTAGTGCTTGTAAAACATTTTGTGGGAGGCTAGTAAAGTTTATTCAAGTATCAGCTCCCACTGCATGAATTCTTTTCCAGCACTGCATGCATTCATAAAATGTGCATAGTAAGGATAGTCACCGCAACTGTAGTAACCAAATACTTAGCTAAAATAACAACTTTGTTTTTGCAGTGCATGCATGCAAAGGACACAAGAATAGTGAAAGTACACTAATATGGTACTTGTGCCCATAAAAATAAACTATGAGGAGTGAATATAATTCTTAAAAACAGAAAGAGTTGGTGCAGAAGTAATAGCACTAGGTAAGGTGTTCCATAAGGCAGTTACATGTGGGAAAAAAGAATGCTGACAATGATTAGTATGAGCACTAAATTGCATGAAAGAATGTGTATTGCGAAGTACACGCTGAGGTGAATGGGGTACAAGAGGTAGGTTAGGATACACATGAACACCATTAAAAGTAACACATAAAAGTTATAAAAGTAACACAGGCTCAAGTGTTTGCGGTGAGTACCAAGATCTGGCAAATGAGACTGGTTGAGCAGCTGGTAGTATGGCATATTCCACTGTTTAAGGCAAACTTTTAAGGCAAACTTCTGCACAGATTCAAGAGAGTTGATGTCCTTATTAATATAGGGGCTCCATGCGTATTCGAGATGGGGTCTCACTAGCGATACATAGAGTCTGGATAGGGTTGCTCAAGGATAAGCGCTCTGTTGGATATAACATTGAACGATGACGATGGCTTACCGAATCTCGTGTGTGCGAAGTGCAAGCGGAGTGTTGAAAGTTTAGAGAACCACATGTACACTTGGGGTCGCAAGTCGCTGAAGGGCTTGAGAAATCACTTACTGAAAATCCGAACTTTCATTACATGCCATCATGGATAATATATTATCCATGATGCCATTAGGCCACTCCAATAACTTTATGGATTTTCAAAAATAGAGGTGGGGGGGAGGGGACCAGAAACTGAACATTTTTATTGGAGTGACCTTATATTATCCTGACAAGTTTACTATATCGAGTCCGAACTCTGACGTCACATGACACGGAAGAATCAGAAAATAGTCCGGAGTCCCCACATCTTGGGGAGATTAAATGCATGCGCAAACAGTGTGTTTTCACGCGCGCCGGAAACAGGGCGATCTCTTGTGCACTCGTCTCGTTCCCAGACCAATGAGCGTGGTATTTGGCCTCGGAACGAGACTACATTTGCACATGCGTACAAAATTAGAAAATGGCGTCCTTCACAACGGACAGCAACACAGAGGGTTGTGAATAGCTTTTATTGACCCGGGTGAATTTGAAGCTATGAAGACGCTGAGTGCTCGTAGAGATCCGTGCTGTGATAAGCATCAGTTTTGTGCTAAAATGACGGTGAGTACTTAAACCGTTTGCGAGATATCGTTGTTGAACATACGAGGGGTCCGTCACGAAAGAAATTCCGTACACTGAAGGCAGAAATCCAAACTGAAATCCAGAAATCCACTGTGAAATCCAGAAATCCAAACTGAAATCCAGAAATCCATTCTGAAATCCACTCTAAAATCCGGAAATTCAATTCAGGATTCTATTAAAATACTCCGCAAATATCCGTATACTTTACATTAATTACACTACACAGACGTGCACGTGCACCAATTTTCTATGACGTAATAGAATGTCACCACAATGAACGACCTTTGTACCCGGCCGATCTTCGGTTGGGTACAAAGGTCATTCTTCCAATGTGATGTAATTAACCCTCGGCGCGCATGCGCAGCGAGGGTTACGGTACTTGGTCTGTGTGTGTCTGTTACTCAACATCTCACTTTTCACGTGATTATTCGTGCCACACACGATACTAACCTTCTCAGCGGCAGATGAAGGTCGAAAAATTTAAGCGATTTTCTCTGAAAATGCTTCGTTACGAAGCTAGAGCGTTTCCTGTTGGTACAGCTACATGATAAGTCGGCCATTTTGTTAACTCTGCGGAAAACGCGCATGCGTATGAATTTGGGATCGTCTAAGTTCACATAGCTCCATGAGGTTACGTCATTAAACATCACATGGGAGTTCCCCGTGCACACCGAATAATCGCGATAACCCTCTTTCTACGTAATTTAACTTAACCAAAATTGTTCTGAACTAGCATGCATTCAGAGAGTATGCAGCATATCAAGAACAAGTAAGGAAAATATCAGTAAGATAAAGTAGTCAGGATGAAGGTGTATATTCGTGGCAGCTGGGAGGGAGAAATGGATTGTACAGCTCAGAGCTAGCCCTCCATAAGAGGCATGTTGGATCAACTGAGATGACCATTTGAAGGTACAGTCTGTTTTTGAGCCCTAAATTTGTGCTCTATTGGGCAGCAAAGGCTTGTAAAAGGTTTACTATTCCACACGAATTACTTTTTGATCATTTGTGTGCATCGTTCCGTAGCAAGCCCAGGCCAAAGTGAGCAGTGACAGTGTGCATTTAATATTGGCATGTACTGCAAGCTAACTAACTCTGCTGCACTCAAACTCTTTGTAGAATGTGTACCTTCTCCTTTGACATATTCTACCGCTTACTAGTTGATATGCTGCATTCTCACTCAATGTATTGTCACTAGAGTGAAACCTGTCTATAGTGGTCACTGCATGTTAAAGACAGCCAGCTCTTGTTTGTTACGGCCACTACTCCTGGTCCCAGTTGTACTAATTGTGCAAAATGACCAGTGTAAAGCAACCACCTGCCTGAAACAGCAAATAAAAAATAAATGCTGGTCCCATGACGACCATTATATCAGTGTAGCATACACAACAAGTCTTGATTCACAAATTACATCAACTAAAATGTAAATTAGTAGAAGGAGGGTTGATGTTCTGAGAGAAATGGTAAGGGATGGTTTGGCATGGTGAAGTCTGAGACTGTTTCAAATAGGTGAACATAGCCTCGTGTTGAGAGAGCCTGGGTACAAGGCTAAGGAAAGCCTATAAATATACAATCCATGCACCTTGAGGGACTGATCACTGAATAAATTTGCACGAGGATGCAAGATTCAATGAAGAGTTCAGCCAGACTTCTGATTTCTAATCATGCAATCACTATCACAACTTTTCTCAGCAGACGGAGTTCATAAATACAGACTCAGACAATTTCATCCAGTGAATAAGTGATGGAAGTATCTGTTAAGACTCAGACAATTTCATCCAGTGAATAAGTGATGGAAGTATCTGTTAAGCCCCATCCAGAACAGCAGGAAGGTCTGTTGTGTGCAGTCTGTCCCCTCATGTTTTGAGAGGAGAGGGTTCTTTTGAGTTTTTGGGGGAAGCTGTTTGAAGCATTGTCTAGGGGCTCTGGGGGCATGCTCCTCAACAAAAATGTGGGTGTTAGGTGCTCTGAGATTGTTTGTGATGCAATCTGAGAGGTAAAACCTATAACTGTATTTTTAATTTTTTAGGTGGTGGTCTTTAACAAAAGCCATTTCCTAGTACTCCTCCAGGGCTCAGGGGTGTGGGAGAAGCTTCCCCTAGTCTATTTCTTGGTGATCTAATAGTGGTATTAGAACTTGTGTGCATTTGTGTAGTCGCTTGGTTGGTGAAGAGAGGGGAGTGCATACACAAGTTGAGCATAACCTCATTTCCAGGCCTTCTTTACTTAGCTTTCCATCACTTGCAGTGCTGACAGAAAGCTGGGCGGGAGCTTGGTAACAAGGCTGATTTCAAACATACAAGTGTGATAAAGTAATGCGCCTATCAATGTTACGCCCCACTACCCCCTGTACGGGCTATAGTGGGGCAAGGTGGGGATTTGACTAATTTAAATATCAATTGCCCCAATATACGGGACATACCCTATAATCAAATCCCCTTGCAGAAGGTGGGGGATTACTGGGGATTTGACACACTCAGTGTAACTGTGCAGTATACGGAGACCATTGCCGTATTCAAGATGTCTTCAGAGGTAATCAAATGCCCGACTATAGGGGCAGCCTCCTTCGGTCAAAGCCCCTATATTGCCCGCCATCTGCCCGTACGGGGGGTAGTGGGGCATAATATTGATAGGCGCATAATGATTGGTATACTTGTGTGACACGGTCTTGGGCTTGTAGTATGAGGCTGGGCCTGGCTGGCTGTGTATGCAGTGACACAGACAGTATCACTGAGTGAGAATTTAGTATGTCAAGTGTAATAGAATCAAGTAAGCAACATAAGTAGTCAGTGGAGAAGGTAGAAATTTCATGGATAGTTTGAGTGCAAGCTCACAATGCACACAGCTAACTGTACACAGCAGGTTTGCCATGGTACTAACAAATTATGCACACCAACACTTGAAATCTTGATCAACTTGTGTGTGACAAGAAGTTACCATGTACATGCTTTCACTGCCCAAATTTAGGCCTCATGGACTGATTGTACTCTCATATGATCATCTTTACCAAGTATGCTGTACTCAGCCTTATATTGGGCTATTCCATTTATTAAGGATACACCCCCATAGAAGAGTCTTAATTATGTCTTGAGGGTTGGTCAAGACTACATTAATTATTGTCCTAATGGTCATCTGAGGAGTGTTAATGAAGTCTTGAGGGTTGGTCAAGACTACATTAATTATTGTCCTAATGGTCATCTGAGGAGTGTTAATGAAGTCTTGATGGTTGGTCAAGACTACATTAATTATTGTCCTAATGGTCATCTGAGGAGTGTTAATGAAGTCTTGATGGTTGGTCAAGACTACATTAATTATTGTCCTAATGGTCATCTGAGGAGTGTTAATGAAGTCTTGATGGTTGGTCAAGACTACATTAATTATTGTCCTAATGGTCATCTGAGGAGTGTTAATAGTTATATCCCTCCCTGGGAGGTGGTTGTTTTGTGCAAGACCACACCCCAGGGAGGGATATAACTATTATATAACCTGTTACCTAGGCAACATCTTTGTAGAAGAGAGATATGAGCAACATTCTTATATGTTGCCTAGGTAACTGATGTCTTGATGGTTGGTCAAGACTACATTAATTATTGTCCTGATGGTCATAGTCTTGAGGGTTGGTCAAGTCTACAATTATTGTCCTAATGGTCATCTGTGCATATTAATTGCATTAGAGGGGCGATCACTGTGGATATTAATTGCGTCAGAGGGGCGATTACTGTTGATACTAATTGCATCAAACAGGCGATTACTATAGTGATGAGTCAGATAACTGTGGATATGTGTTAGTTTACATCAGGGGATATCCCATCACAGCCCATAGACCTACACCACTGGATGTAGCATCAGAAGGGGATCATTGTGGATGTTAATGCATATGAGTGTGGATATTATTAACATAAAAGGGTCAATCATTATAGGCCTTGGTAGATTATGCTAGCATAATTTTGGGAATAATAGGTGCTTCTGAGCATCAAGAATTATGCTTGCATAATATGCCAATTTTCCAGATCAGATCCCATTAAGAAGTTACTTTTGTTCACAGCAAGAATTTTCTTTGGGAGGACTACATACAACTTTCAGTAATGCTAGAATACAATCACCTAACTGTAACTACTTTTGGATTGTCATTTTGTATATACATACGAACGTGTAAAATTCAGTTAGCATAATTGAGAATAATAGGTGCATTGAAAAGAACATTAGGTAAAAAATTATGGGATAGAATAATGGGTATAAGTTCGAGCATAATCTACCAAGGCCTATCAATCAATTGCATAAAAAGGTGTACTACAGTACTATCACTGCAGATAATAATTTATGCAACCACCTAGTGACTCAGCAGTTACTTTACTCCAAGATGGCATTATTAAATGATGCAACCACCCAGTTACTCAACACTATGATTGTGAGACTTGCTCTTTAGGCAACTGCCCAGTGGCTCAGCAGTTAAAACCACTGACAGTGTTAAATGACTTGATCCTGCTGAAATAGTAAACAGCCACTCCATTTCACATTGTGTGGCTGAGTGCATGTGCATGTGATACTTGAAGGTTACTGAACAAAGTTCTACTGCCCACTAGTCTTATATACAACAAAATAGAATACTTGAAAGTGGCAAGCGGTGAGTTATACTACATTATCAATCAGTGCAATTAGTGGAATTGGATATTTCTGAGTACACACTAAGGTTCGCAGGTTGGTTGAGGGATCCTAGCTGCAGAGTAGGAAGTCACTCATGCATGCATAATTAAATAATGGCAGGCGTAAAATAAGTGTACCATTTGTTTCACAATCCCTATAGTCACTCTGTTCAGTGAAGGAGCATGGATAGTGTAGTGAAGGTAGATTGCTCATTAGTAATGTGGAAGCACATAATTTATTCCCAAACCAGTACATGTAACAACAGGGTTGCAAATCACTCCTGTGCATAAATTAAATAATGGCAAGTGCTGTTTGATACAAGCCTGCCATTATTTAATTATGCATGCATGAGTGACTTCCTTCTCTGCAGCTAGGATCCCTCAACCAACCTGCAAACCTTAGTGTGTACTTTGTAATGCATTCATGACGGCAAAGCCCGAGGGAATAATATTGCATTCTAAGAACCCCACTGGTAGACTTGAAAGTAGCTCCTTGGAGTCTGTAGCTCAAGACTGAGACTGAGCTTTGCTACAATCCTGTCATGTACACAGTCAGAAAGGTTGTGACCTCTAAAGTAGATATTAGCTACATCAAGTGTGCATAAGAATGGCTACATATATCTCATGGGCTGCATGGCTAGGTGACATTATTAATTGATTTATGTCCGTACAGAAACATGGTGCAGAGATGTTTGAGAACTTGTATGCTAACGTCCACTAAGAGGACTTATAGACTTAGCATTGGTGCATCTGTGAGGCTATCGATGATAGCCTGCAGAACAATGTGACATTCACTGAGTTGGCTTCCTCACCGCAAACCACTTAGCTTTACTCATCACACCTTTACAGACCTACTTAGCACACCTCCAATTTACTGAAGCCCAGCAAGCGACTTCAAAGGCTTAGCGGAGTCCAACAGCTTTCCTCTTTGGAGGGGGGTCTGGTTGAGACTAGGTGTCATGGGTGCATCAACTCTAGGGTGTAAGTTGCTTACTACTGTTCAATAGTTGTCGGGAAAACCATGAATCATGGTACAGATCCACCAGAGGAAAGGATATCTACTGTTTACCTCCAACTTTCTATTTGGCTCACTTGACAATTGTCTTGCTTCACAACAGCATGGGACTACCCCTCCACATAAAATGTCAATCTGGCCTCCATACCTTATTTCAGCCTTTGATTACACTGTTAGATTAAACAAGGTAAAGAGAATGATGACAGAGCTCCTATACACATGAATGAATAAGCTTTCATCTTCTGACAACACCCTGGCTGGACAGATAACACAAACTGGTTCTAAGATGATAAGGTACACTGGTCAAGAGAGGAAATAGGAGATACCAGGTGGAGGTCAGGATGGTAGAGGCAAAAAATTATTCTCGGACTGATAAATTTTCTGACCACAGATTTTAAAGATCTAAGCATGGTAGCAGCTGTGCCAGATCATCAGAGCAACAAGACATACTGGCGCTGGGATATTTTTTGATACCCGAAACTTTTGTAGTACGCGGAAATATAAAATCACATCTGAAAATACATTGTAAAACATGGAGTATCTTTTTTGCCGCCTCCTCAGAAAAGGAAATACCAAAGTTCTTGCCCTTCCATTGGCCTTGCCTACAGCCGATACCATGCTGCAGCAAGTGCCAAATTTGGCTAGCGATGCAATATAATACATGATTATCACACTTGTCCACGAGTAGAATCTTTTTTCCGAGGATAGGTGCTTGAACAGATGTAATATTCTGTTTGCTAAATCCCTGGTAGAAGACTGTTTGGAATTGAATTTTACAATTATTATTATTATTATTTATTCTACAATTTTTATGTCTGCTGGACCTCAGGGCACGCAACAAGAGCGCAACATTTCTTAAGTGTCCGAGCATCAATTAGTCCCTCTATATGTAGCTACATGTACAGTACACAAGCACTGTGAAGAAATGGATATGCTAACTATTGCTTATGTGTCAGAACCAATTTTAAACCTATGATGAAGAGTTACTGCCATCACTCTCTAACGGTAGCGTAAAACTGTTATTGTCTCCCCTCATGTAAATATTTGGGTATAATACAATTAAGTTTGTTGAGTTAGTCACAAATAACTTATCTGTTGATATGTGGTTTATTCTTGTGTTCGTTTGTCATGACATTGTTATGTTCCAGCTTGAAAGCAAAAAACAGGTTTGGCTTTGCAACAGGTCAAGTATTGGCACACTAATGTAAGAGTTTGTTTGGGAGATACAAATTGTCTGATAGTGGATAGAATAGTGGATGGAAAGGGAAGGGTGCAGCAACATTATTGTCCAGAGGGTACCTGACCAGCAAATTATCTGTCTTGAGGGTCAAAATATCATACAATTATTGTCCAGAGGGTACCTGACCAGCAAATTATCTGTCTTGAGGGTCAAAATATCATACAATTATTGTCCAGAGGGTATCTGACCAGCAAATTATCTGTCTTGAGGGTCAAAATATCATACAATTATTGTCCAGAGGGTACCTGACCAGCAAATTATCTGTCTTGAGGGTCAAAATATCATACAATTGCTGTCTAGAGGGTATCTGACCAGCAAATTATCTGTCTTGAGGGTCAAAATATCATACAATTATTGTCCAGAGGGTATCTGACCAGCAAATTATCTGTCTTGAGGGTCAAACTATCATACAATTGCTGTCTAGAGGGTACCTGACCAGCAAATTATCTGTCTTGAGGGTCAAATATCTTGTCTAGAGGGTACCTGACCAGCAAATTATCTGTCTTGAGGGTCAAATATCTTGTCTAGAGGGTACCTGACCAGCAAATTATCTGTCTTGAGGGTCAAATATCTTGTCTAGAGGGTACCTGACCAGCAAATTATCTGTCTTGAGGGTCAAAATACCAAAATGGTGAATGGAAGGGGACATACAAAGTAAGATTATTGTCTAGACACTATCTAACCGCCACACACATTGAGAGGATAGAAGAGATGATGATTTGTCTTGAGGGTATTTGTGGCCAAAATTAATAGCGTCCGGAGGGTCACATGCAATTTTAATATGTCTTGAGGGTAATTCCTCAAAATCAATTAAAGTCTTGAGGGCTTTTTGCAAAATTAATTGAAGTCTTGAGGGTATACCCAAATTCACTCTTCTATGGGGGTGTATCTTTAATAAATGGAATAGCCCATTTGAGGCTATAGCTCTGTCCTGTACAGTCGATTTCCCCCCTCAACAACTGCCACGAATATATACCTTCATCCTGACTACTTCACCTTACTGATATTATGCTTACTTGGTCTCTTTTACCTTGATATGCTGCATACTCTCTGAATGCATGTTAGTTCTGAACAATTTTTAGTTAAGTTAAATTACGTAGAAAGAGGGTTATCGCGATTATTCGGTGGGCACGGGGAACTCCCATGTGATGTTTTATGACGTAACCTCATGGAGCTATGTGAACTTAGACGATCCCGTATGAATTTGGGACACGTGGCTAGCGGCCATTTTGTTCTTGGGAGAGACGTTCTTTGCGAGTTCGATTATTGGCCATTGGCAGTAAGTATGCCTCCAACAAAGGTATGCCCGCAGTGTAAAGCTGCTGTACCTGTAAATACGGAAGACATGTGAACGCTGTGATCATGTCTTTCGATCCAAACGAAAAGCAGAGTGTAATTTGCGAGAGAAAGCTATGAGAGCAGTAGAATCAGATAGTGTGAAATCAGCTAGGAAAGCCAAAGATAAGTTCCACAAGGCCTGTGAAAGAGCGTCAGAAACTCGTGAGCGAACTTTGCATAGGCTGGAACAAAACGGAATAGTCTCGTACCCAGACTAGTCTGGGCACGAGACTAGGCAAGCATGAAAGAGTCTGAAACCTTTGAGCAAATTGTGCATAGGCAGGAACAAAACAGAATGCGTATGGCAAGCATGAGAGTGTCTGAAACCTTTGAGCAAATTGTGCATAGGCAGGAACAAAACAGAATGCGTATGGCAAGCATGAGAGTGTCTGAAACCTTTGAGCAAATTGTGCATAGGCAGGAACAAAACAGAATGCGTATGGCAAGCATGAGAGTGTCTGAAACCTTTGAGCAAATTGTGCATAGGCAGGAACAAAACAGAATGCGTATGGCAAGCATGAGAGTGTCTGAAACCTTTGAGCAAACTGTGCAGAGGAAAGAGCGAGATAGAATGCACAAAACAAGCATGAGGTTGCATGATGTAAAATAACCACAATGTACTGCACTGTGTTAATATTAGGCCCAAGTGCCTAGCTGTCCGAACAGATTCGAGGACAGACAGTTACAAATTAATTGATATCAAAAGGCATGCCATATCAACTTGAGAGCAAACGTCATGATACTATTGTTCATGAGACAGTGATCGATTCTAGTTAACACACAAGTACAATCACATGCACTGCTGCACCGAGGGTTTGGCACTTCAGTGCCTTTCATTGCAAATTGTAGATATATTATGTATGAGTTGTCCACGAACATGCGGTACGCATATGAATATGTATGAATCAACGAACACGCAGTAAGCGTATGAATATGTACGACAATCAACGAACACACAGTATGCGTATGTATATGTATGACAATCAACGAACACGCTGCCTATGCGCTATGCAGCAGTGAAGTGCCTGTGACATTGTTAGCATATAGGCTGAGGGGAATGCAGTTGAAGATTGTTCATGAGTATACTTTAGCCGTATCTTCAGAATAATAGCGGTTCAAATGAAATCCAGAAATCCGCTTTGAAATCCAGAAATCCACTTTGATCCAGAAATCCACTTTGAAATCCAGAAATCCACTTTGAAATCCAGAAATTCATTCTGAAATCCGAAATCCACGTGAAATCAAGTGGATTTCAAAATCTCGTATGCCGAGGTGCGCCGTGGCGGACCCCTCAGGTCTTAACAAGAAAGAAAGAAAGAAGAATACGTAAAATGGCACTTTCATGACCGCACACTTTTGTGTCTGCTTGCATGTGGTTGTGTGAGATTTGCTTACATGTGTGCATGTGTGTGCATGGCTTATGTTGGTATCAGAGGCTATTTGTAAAACGACCACAGAGGTAGTTTCCTTGTTGTTTCCTCCTCTTTTCCTTATTCCTGAATGAGGAAACAACAAGGAAACTGGTCCTCTTATATAGTTAGCCTCTACTACCACAGTAAACCATGCAACCATGGTAACCACTCTGCTGTTAATCTGTTTTTACAGTGCATGCACTCCACCTTAAAGCATAGCTAGTTAAATATCCATGCACTTGTAAATTCTAACTCCATGAGTGAGACATTCTCATACAACTAAATTATATAGAAATATGCTGGTAGTGAAACACATGTCTTTTTTTTGGGTCCTCATTTCTGTAGCAATACAATGGTTTCACGATCCTGGTGTATAGTGATGGTTGTGCTGGCATGCTTCCAGTACAGAGTGGCAGCAGATTGCAAGGTTGCAGGCCGTGAAGGTGAAAGCTGTCATCAGTGCTACCAAACACTGGAATCCTTCCTTTTGAACACAAGTGACAACAAATACCAACTGCGTAGGGTGTTCTACCCTCTTGAGGTAGCAGCTCCTGTGTTTGTGACAGTGACATATCACTACATTGATACCAATACAACCGAGCTCTGGTTCTGGAGTACGGGAATATTCTACTTCCTACAGCCAATGGAAGTGTTCCAGTTCACTTCCTTGTTCTTTGGAAATCCAAGTTGGCGAAGCAGCAAACTAAACATTACTCTGCCATTAGAGTGTGTAAATGCTTCTAATGAATTCATGACAGAACTTACTCAATTGGTAAGGGCTATGAATACACTACAGTGTCTGCAAATTTTTTATAGAGGATTGAGTATTGAAAAAGGGAGATTACATACTGGAATTCCTTTGCATATATGGCTACAGATCTCTTCTCTGCACCATTGAACCTGAGGAAGTCCCATTGTTTGCCTTATATTTCAAAGAGTCTAAATACGTTGACTAGACTCTCCAGAATGTCAGCAAATGTCGTGGTAGAAATTTTTGATACTCTATCCAGTGAAGGAAATAGTGTAAACAGATGCAGTGGGTTAAAACTAACCTTCATGCCTATTGCAAGAGTTCCTTAGGTAGTTGTTTGCGTGTCAAATACATATTTGTCATCCAATTGTAGTAACCGTTTAATACTTTGCTAACATAACAACTTTGTTCACCACTAAAGTACAAGCATGCACTGCAAAAACTACTTGGTTAAAGTAACCTCACCGAGTGGTTACTCAAGTTTCAAGGTTAATTGAACCAGTGAGTATATACTATGAAGAGAATTTAAACACTGTAATCCCATCATCACCCCCCTCACAATTCAATCAAGCTTCATTAAGAAGCAAAGAGCTAGCACAGACACTTGTCTGCTAGCTAATGGACATTCATACCACTTCGTATGGTCCACCTGCTGCTATCCGGTTCCATAAATATATATCCATCATCCCCCCTACAATTCCATCAGGCTTTATTAAGAAACAAAGAGCTACCACAGACAAGCGTCTGTAGTAGCTCTTTGCAAGCTAATGGAAGTGTGAGGGGGATGATGGATGGTGGTATGTTTGAAAATTCTCTTCATAGCTCACCAGTTCAGTGAAACCTGAGTAACCCACACAGGGGTTGTTTTAACTGAGTAGTTTTTGCAGTGTGCATGCACTTGTCATTCTAATGATTGCCTACTTTCAGTGTTTCATCATGTTATAATCTTTTCTATTTCTCAGCTGAAACTGTATGCTGCTAAGCTTAAAACCAACCCTGAAATAGACAGTACTTACCAATCCGACGGTTTAAACATGGAGACTCTTGATCGTGAATTGTATACAGACATAACATTTTTTGATGTGAGACATCCGGATTTACTCTACTGTTTCCAGATGTTATTCCCACCTTTCACCATTGTCCTTCTTGTGGTGTATGGCTGTAGTTCATATTATTCAGTAAAAGTGTATGTTAAGAAACATACAAGATGTTACAGCAGCTGGGCAAGTGCTACCGCTCATGCCATCATAAGTTTAGGTTTCACAGTGTTTGTCGTGATACTGGACATACTTGCACTGATCTTTCGAAAGGCAGCACCAGATTACTACACTGAAAGTTTCCATGCACCTCTATTTCACTATCCAGGACTAACGTTATTCTGGGATGGATTTGCTTTAACAACAATAATGACAGTCATGATAATGGTAATGACCATATGGGGTTGTTGCCAAGACAATGAACTTTCGGGTCTGAAAAAAAAAGTAAACAAAAAGGAAATTGTGTTTCTGCTCTTGCTTTTGGCTGTAGTGGTTCCTCTACTTTGCCTTGCTTCACATGCCCACTATATATTTATTGCTGCAATAACAGATCCTTTCTATGCTACTGGCATTGGAATCTACTACGGAATCTTCTACTATGTGCATCTATCTCTGTTAAAGCGAACATATGAAGGAGTTGACCAGCTTTCCCAAGTTCAAACAACTGACCAATCTACTACTCTTCAACAAGGTGATCAGCATACTGACAGTGAAGATGTTGCACCTTTTAACTGCAAAGCAATGATTTGTGTCTTTGTAGTTTTCTTTGTCACAGTTTGTTACCAGATACTGATAACAACGTTTTACGTCTTTCTTCCCATTAATCACTCTGTTGAGAATGTACCATCACGTATATTCTTAATTCTTCAAGCTGCCAGTGCAATTCTTCTTTCATTGCTTGCATACAAAATTGCCTTCGGTTTACGAGAGACACCCTCACTTTCCGCCATCAGTAGTGCGATACGAAACTTTTTACTAAAGAAGAAGGATGAAAACAGTAATCTTCGTAATAAACGAAACTGGGACACCCTTGATGAAGATAAAAAACTCACTCACCTTCTATATGAATTGTATGAAAGTATGATCAATCAAGCCACACCAGTAAACCAGCAGCAGCAGTCACAACAAGAGCAGCCACTACAGGACCAGTCACAACATGCCCAGGAGATGATAGAGCTGCGACAGCTAGAGCAACAACAGACATCAGATCAACAAGACCAACAACAGACATCAGATCAACAAGACCAACAACAAGCACAATGCTGAAACACATACCAAGTGTGGACTGATCATAGAAAACTAGCTATAGCCTTACATGCAGCACTTAGTGTTTTATTAGGTCAAAACCTTACTAGTATATAGGCCTTAGTTGTTACAGTGTGTTTATAGCTATAGGAAAAATGTGGTGTCTGTTCCACAATGATCAATATTGATAACTAGCTTTTTTTTTTTTTTTTTTTAACAATATTCGTCTGACAGAGTTGGTTGTAGTGCAGGGGCATATTTGAAGTAGTGAGGTTATGGGTGCATGTGTAAACACGCAACAGCCAGGGGGTTCTGAAACCTCCCCCCACCCACCCCCCAAAAAATTTTGTGCATTTAGAAGCTATGAGATTGCTTCTGAGACCATTTTTGGGCTTCTCGGAAGCCAGATGACATGCGTATGGGTAGCTAGCACATAAAGAAGAAGAGCATGCTGTTTTGTGAAACATGCAGGCAGTAGTTGTACAAATGTTGATGGTAGCAGAACCATTTCAAGTTAGCTTTGCATGTCCCTTCACCCCTTGTGGTTTTGAAATATATCAATATTTCACACTTACCTAGTGGAAACCATATGGGCGGGCATATTACAGGAAACTGTATTTTTGGGGCAAGTCTGAGCAAGCCCCACACTAGCGAGAACAAGCCTCCCAGACGTCCCACCAAGACGAGACGACAAGTCTACAACAATCAGTGTGTTGGTTCGCTAGTTAAGGTTGTGATAGTTAAGGTTGTGATAACTAACTCCACCTATTGAGCCCCACCCCCAATTTGCTTAGTAATTAGAATATTTATCGCTCTGTGAATGCCAACCGAGAGCTGGGCTCCTAACTCAAAGCAAGCCTTAGGTGGGGAGTGATCCCACCCTTTCTGTAGTAGGCCACGGGTCGGGAGTTCAAAGGGACTGAAACCCATGGTCATGCGAGGACCGGAAAGACAAGTGTTTTTTAGCATATCTTCCAAAAAAAACAATAACTTACTTTGCCATAACTGCCCCACCCATTTGAGCCATAAATGCCCCACCCATTTAAGTCATAAATGCCCCGCCCATTAAGCCATAAATGCCCCATCCCCACATCCCATCATGTTTTAAACTTCACACTATATATGTGTGGAAATTTTCACATCATGAACATCGATGTGCCAGCGGTGTTGGCGCTCCCCAACTCGACACACAACTTCACTGAGTCCCAAGTTTATATAAATTCTCCCAGTGAAATAAAGACACCTCACTAATCAGGACAATTATTTTAGTCCCAACTTGATCTAGGTCTAGTTTCTTTTGTTTGTATGTATGACAATGTAAGAAGCTGTGTATGGCCATTAATTATGTTGTACTGTGATCTCATTCATTTATTCAGACTAACAATGTTATAATATTCATGCACAGTTCAATGCCAATAGCAAGAGTTTTGGTTGATTTGCTTCACACATGATCTCACAACAACCAAGCATGACACATTTGCTTTACATTCATGTATCACTTACAAACATTTGCCAAAAGGTTTATCTTGTGCTAGTCTCAGTAGCCAGAGCCAAGCAATCTCTATGACACTGCCACATCCTGTTTCCATTCTCAAGGCTGCTGTTATCCCAGATCATTAATATTGTGGCTTATGTATGTGAGCAGTTACTGCACAAGATAAAGGAACATTTTCACTCTGTATAAGAAAGCAACAGAACTTCATTCTTTACTTCTGCAGACCATTTGTGGATATCATACTTCAAACAACAGTGCTTTGAAGAAGCACACTGTGCTCCCTTGAATGCAGGTAGTTCCACTTGTACTGCACATACAATTAATTTCACTTTTAAGTGGTCACACAACTCAAGTAGATTGACAGCAGTAGAAGGGCTGACAAGTACTAACGTCAAATTTCTTCACCTAAAAATGTGCAGGTATTGGGTGGAAGCCACCCGATCTTAGTTGGCATAAGTTTGTGCATGTACAGATACTATAGTCTCCATGTTATGGACTGCTTTAGTGTTCATTATTTCCTTACATTTTGATGCAACTAGTTTTACACAAGTCAATAGAGAAACATAGTTCCCTTTGTATCTCCAAAAGAAATCTCTCAGTCAAGCACTTTGGGTTTATAAAAATGGATAACTATGATTATATCTCCTGAGAGATCAAGTTTGTGAAATCAAGATGAAACTGAAAGCTATGCACACAAGTAAAATATGAATACATAGTACGTTGTTAATCAAAACACAGCTTTTTGATCAACAATGTTTTGTGTTGTTAACAAATTCCCAATGAAAAAAACTGTCATCTTCAATCTTCTATTTCTGTACCTGTGTTTTCGTGTTTGCCAACAGCTCCCCCTTGTCAGTATCATGATGGCTGAGAGACGTACCTGAATTTTTTGAAATGTGCATTCATTTTGGTGCAGTCAAAGTTGTCCATTCCAAGAGTAGTGACAAACATGAGTCTAGCCTGACTTTGGGAGTAGCTCTGAACAAAAGCTAACATAGATACATTGGTGGTTAGGACGCTACCTAGAGTGAACATGTAGATGCGTCCATTGAGTGGCAATTTGGGTTCATGAATATATTAATGAGCTACTAAAAACCTTTTTAAAATTAGGCAAAGCAAGATCGCCGACTCTCTGTTAAACTGGATACCAATGCCGACAGAAAATGGGGGAAATCCCCAGTTTTACGGACAGTGAACGGTTGAAGACTCCCAAAACGGACCGTGCGCTACTAGTTTAAACAAAGACGTCTATCAGCTTGGATTCCAGGTTTGTCAACCTTAAAAGTACAGGGTTCTCTGCCACCTTAAGTTAGTTAAGATGTGGCCTGGCGGAACCCTTCACGTGGTGGTCGGAACTTTGAAGATAAGCTGTAGAACAGAGCCGTGAGTTGTTTAGCAACATAAGGGGGAGAGATGGGGCTAGTAATGCTTGCTTCCACTTGTGAATGAGCCCCTCCCGTAGACAAGCTGTGAATTTTTTGAAATGTGCATTGATTTTGGTGCAGTCAAAGTTGTCCATTCCAAGAGTTAGTGACAAACATGAGTACTTTGAGAGTAGCTCTGAACAAACGTTGGCATAGATTGATTTGAGATACATTGGTGGATAGGATGCCACGTAGAGTGAGCATGTAGATGCGTCCATCAAGTGGCAATTTTGGGTTCATGAATATATTAATGAGCCACTAAAACCCTTTTTAAAATTAGGCAAAGCAAGATTGCCCTAAAGCAAACCCTAACCCTGAAACTAGGAGTAACCCTGGTCCTGACTGTAACCCAAGTTTATGTTTTCGTTAACCTCCCCCAAAGACTTCACCGCCACCTTAATTATAAACTCTAATTATTGGATGCCAATGCCGACAGGAAATGGGGAAAATCCCCAATTTTATGGACAGTGAACGGATGAAGACTCCCAAAACTGACTATTTGCTACCCGATTAAGAATGCAACAAAGTCTATCAGCTTGGATTTCAGGTTTGTTGACCTCAAAAATACAAGGTGACGTGCCACCTTAACGTGCATCAGTTGTTATGCATGACTCCATTACTAGAACCACCAAGTAAACTTTGATTGCTATTCATATATTCCGCGTCAGCACCATCCCTACATAGAGAGTCTACCGACTCTGACTATGGTATGCTGTTATGGAATCCTGGACACTAATATTCTAAATGAGCCAGTGTTTGCACAAATTTAGTAACACACCTAGAGAAAGTTCACAAAAAAAAACCTGTGACTTCACAGGATGTTGTTGGAGCTGACATGGTGTGGTTTCTCAACCCAGGAGGGAGTCACTGGACTTTCATGGTACGTTCCACACACTCTGTACAAGGAAAACAAAAGAAAACTTTTCTTCTGTTTCCTCACATTGGCCTCTGCCACCATGTAAACACAAGTAACTGTCAGATGCTTGTAGCAGGGCAGCCACCAACTTAACATTATAAGATTCAATGTTTCTCCCAGAAAAATTGTTAAGGTTCATAGCATTCCAACCTGACCATAAATTGACTAGAGAAGACCTCAATGATATGTGTTCCCAACTGGGCAAAGGGCACAATTTGCCATTTTGTGAAATCTCAAAAATATGGTTATGTTAAGTACAAATTAGATCCCATAGAAGATATAGCATCACAATTTGTACCCCATAAAAGAGAACACTGCAAAGGTTGCTTCAGTCTCACACCTGAGAGCGACTCAGTATGTGGCAATGTAGGGGTTGTTACACCTCTCTACAAGAAGAGAAGCCATGCTGAGTTGTGCTTATTAACCCAACACTGTTAGCTCCATATTTATCCTTTGCACATATTATGCATAGGAACTTCTGTGATGCTGAGGCAGAGATGCTAGGTCCACTACCCTTCAACTGGAATGAGTGGACATTTCACATTCACAGAGTAATGTTCTCCATTATATGTAACGGTTTGACTTGCTCCGTATACCACTTTTTAGGACATTCCAGAGTAGTTCATATTTTGGTGTCTTTGTCATGCAAGCATGTGTATCAGTCATTAAGTATCTGCATCACCCGTCAGTGCATACCTTCTTCCCACAGTATGCATACTGTCTGCTCCTCAAAACTCCAATTGTGTTCAAACAGATAATAGCAACATGAGAGACCTACGCAAAGACAACACCATTGTCATTCTACCTGCTGATAAGGGGAATGCAACAGTGGTTATGGACAGTTCCCTTTACGAAGAGAAGATGAAGGAGATCCTATTTGATGGAAACACATACCGGAAATTAAAAAGGGACCCAACCACACGCATTGAGAAGACAGTAGCAGAGAAGGTGAAGCAGCTACATAGAAATGGATTGATCCCCGATCAGCTCAAGGACCAACTCACACCAAACTATTCCAACCCACCACAAATCTATGGAGTTCCGAAGATACATAAGGATAACAACCCCCTACGACCAATTGTCTCCACAATAGGCTCGCCTACATACAGACTTGCCAAGGAGCTTGCACGTACCCTCTCACCATTAGCAGGCAAGGGTGACAGCTTCGTGAAGAACTCAACTCACTTTGCCAGTGATGCACACACAATGAAAATAGATGATGGTGACCTAATGGTCAGTTTCGATGTGGTGAGTCTTTTCACTTGTGTGCCCATTGATGAAGCCCTGGAAGTGATTGAACAACGACTGAATGAGGATGAGACGCTGATGGAGAGGACTTCAATCCCAGTAGAGGACATATGTGCGCTGACCAAACTCTGCCTCAAATCAACCTACTTTCAATACCAAGACCAGTTCTATGAACAAATAGAGGGTGCGGCCATGGGCTCCCCCTTGTCGCCCATCATAGCTAACATCTATATGGAACACTTTGAGGAGAAGACCCTGAGCTCTGCCCCAATGAAACCCAAGGTCTGGCGGAGGTACGTGGATGACACCTTTGTCCTCTGGTCCTACGGTCGGGAAACCTTGGAATCCTTTCTTAACCACCTCAACAGCCACCACAATGCCATACAGTTCACCATGGAGGAGGAAGTGGACAGACAGATCGCCTTCCTTGATGTATTGGTGAGAAGAGAAGGGAACAAGCTGACTACTTCAGTGTATCGCAAGAAGACCCACACAGATCGATACCTCGACTACAATTCTCATCACCACCCGAGAGTCCTGGCTGGAGTGGTGAAGTGCCTTAAGAACCGAGCAGTCAGCATTTGTGACACTGAATACCTGCAAGAGGAGATCAGACACCTGGATGACGCTTTCCGATCCAACAACTTCCCACAGAAGGTGCTAGACCCCATCCTCAACAAAGTAGACATAGCCAACCAAACCAGACCCAGCACCAATGAGAACACTGAAGACAACAGAGAGAACAGGACCCTATGTGTACCATACGTGAGAGGCTTGTCAGAGAAGATTGCCAATGTATGCCGGTCTATCAAAGGTGTAAACATGAGAGCAGTATTCAAACCGTGCAGAACAATCAGACAAATGTTGGTGAGAGTCAAGAACAGAATACCTGAAGACAGGAGAAAAGGAGTCATCTATGAAATTCCCTGCCAAGACTGTGAGAAAGTGTACATAGGAGAAACTGGCAGGACATTGAAGAAGAGAGTCAGTGAACACAAACAGGCAGTCAGGAAGTTCAATATGAATAATGGAGTGGCAACCCATGTACATAATGAAGACCATCGGATTGATTGGGAAGGGGCTAAGGTGATTGGTCAGCAGGAATTTTATTGGAAGAGAAGAGTCACAGAGGCCATCATGATCTACCAACACAACCAACAGACTATGAACTTGGATTGTGGCTTGAACTTGAGCAAACTATGGCATGCATCACTTGACAAACCATCTTGAATCATTACAAGTTCACCCCTTTTTTCAATTTTTCATTCTCAACCCCACCCATCTTTATTTATCTGTTTCACTATTTAACACCGGTTTTCTTCTCATTAGTGTCATTGTGACTGACGAAGGCTCTCGAGCCGAAACGTCTCAAGTATATTGTCTTTGCTACGATGAACTTTGCTCACTTATGTCAACCATTGCAATAGCAACATAGTCTGCAATTTGTATTGGAACAAATTTCAGCATGCTATTGTATGGGCTAGACCTAGAATTAATACTAAAAAAAGCTATGTTGATTTTATCTATATACACAGACACAAATGCCACTGAAATTGAAGAAGACAAAATCTATAATCGGCAAATGTTCCAATCACTCCAAAACACTGCAAATGAGAGCACTTATAACAGTACAGACCACATGTCTGAAGGTTCTCAGCCTTCCGATCCCAGCAACAGTCCCACAGTATTTACTGCTGGCAAACAAGCTCCAATCAATGCATACAAAGCAACCATAAGAATTAACATCACTCGCCCAGAGAAGGCACAAGAGTGGTTGCAAAACATGATGAAGCACAGCGAATGTACATATCATCACACAAGAGGAAGAGCTCCAGCTCTGAAATGAGTCCTGTAGAAGGCTGAAATGCACTGCCAACACAAAGCAGAGCAGTTAACCCTGCAAAGGAGGATGTCATTCGATTATACTGTGAGCGGCAAAAAAGAGAATTAGGCAGTGACAATGGGAAATCATTATTTGATTGTTTGGATATGGACATCAACAGTTGCAATGAAGTAAATGCAGAAATTGGTGGCAAGGCCAAACTGCAGCAATTTAAGAAAGATGCAACAGATTTGGAAAGTGGTACGAACGATGAATTGGAGCCCCCCAAAACGACTCAGTGTAACAGGTTAGTAGTGTTAACTGTAGAGCGCAGGTGGAGGCAGTTGGAAATAGAGAGTTGGGATTGATCAGAGGCTCGTGTGGACAGCTCATGGGTGCGATATCATCAGCACCTTAGAAGAAGACCATCACCATTTCCAAAGATACATCACCATTATTATAAAGGGAGTGTAAGGTCCATACAGAGAGCACTTTTTGTCCTAATCACCCAAACTTACAGGTATCACAAGATGTATTAACTGCACCCAGTTCTTCATCCTCCTCACACTCTTAAATCTTATTGATATCAATTCTTGAGTTCACTGCATAGATTACCCAAATTTAGCATATCGGACAACACTGACTGCATAATACTACTATACATACCTTTCTCACATTCATTGAGGTAATCTCATATACGTGTTCTATTCTTTTCACAAGCATTTGAACCTTCCTCAGAGAACCTTACCCTCTTGAAAATGTTGCAGATACCGTCTATTGGTATGGACAACACCACATTTACAATCAGTTTTTAACACACACAAAGTAAAAATAACACCAGCTACAACTCCAGACTTCTTGTTGACAAAAAACTCTTGTAAAAGTACACCACACTGCTCCACACTGCTGGCAGCTCTGTGCGTGTCAAGTCCATCACGTAACTGTGAAAACTCACCTATTACGTGTTCTGGAATAAGCTGATGTAGAGCTACTGGCTACACTAGACTCACCTTGTCGTCCATTTTGAGCTTGGTAGTAGGCTTAGTAAAACCACACTCATAGACGTTTTCCCCTACGACTGAACGAAGCTCATCAGGATCATCCACTGTTAACATTAAACAGAATCCACAGTATTACATAGTTAACTCTTTGCAAGGGCAAAATGACTGGGAGGAATTGCAACTTATATATAGGCTTGCTCTGGCAATCATTGTGTTCACAGTACCAACAGTTGTGGGTGTAGCAAAAGTCCACAACTTAATAAACTGCTAATCACAGTGCTGAAATAGGGGACACTGCATTTGTAAATACCTTCTTCAAAATTACTCAAATGTCAGCATCTGATTCTTCATCTATTTCAATGCTATTGATGGGTTTTGTTCCACTAAGACAGTTAAACAAAGATGGTGATAGCATATGCACTGTAGCCCCTCCATGAATAAGAGCCATTGCCTCGAGTTGGCCAAGCCAAAAATATAGACCATCCTGTTCAATTTCATGTGTGCATTTGCATTATAGCATAATTATGTAAAGGTTGACCTATAAACCAGTCTTTGGTCCAGTAGCCATGCAGCCATAGGGAATGAGACACAAGTCTAGACCCTCCTCCTCCCATAGCTATATAGTGATAGGGAGAGGGAGGGGAGGGAGGAAAGGAGTTTGGAACTATAGGCAGCTACATATGATAGACCTAAGTATTGTACCTGAAGGGCTACAGAGTTGCATGTGCTTAAAGCATCCACTTGGCTTTGTAGCATGGTGACCCACCAGCCAAAAGAATTCTCGTGTGAGCCCTCCAGTGTCACTTCCTTGCTCTCCCAAGAATTCAACCTGCACATGAACAGTAATGTGTACGATAAACCTTAACTGGATAGATTCAACCAAATGAACTGCAAAACTAGTGCCACTACATATCTAACATGCTAAAAGGAGTGAATCCATAATGTACAACTATCCTCCTTGATGGGTCTATAAATTCATGTGGGCTACCAAGGTATGGCTTAATCCCACCCCTGAAGCCCTTTGGAACAACTTACAGACAATCTTGAGAGAGCCCTGCAAACTAGCTGGCATATTCACAACAACTCTCAACGTAACCAAGTCTCCACCTGTATAAACATATTCATATTCACACTTCAGTTATGGCTCTTACTTGCAGTCATGTGGGGGGGTGGGTATTTGTTCAATGGTTTTCCATGATGTGGTCAAGGAGAACTTTTACATCTTCAATCACAGAATGTGTGCACAGGGGAGCAGGACATTTCCTGTCAACAAACAGTGCATGGTGTTGTTAAAGCTTGAAGGATGGACAGAGCTTGTCGTGTACATTCTGCCCCATAGTCTAGGGTGATGTCCCACAGCTTCAACCAGCTACCCTGTTTGGCAACATTGATGGCATACTTGAGAAAGGTTTGGACGAGGGCTCTGGTCAAAATATGTCCATCTTCAGCAGTTTTGTTGTTTCTAGTACATAGTAAAGTTTGTGCCAAAGTAGGCTTCCAATTTGAGGCACCAGTGAACAAGGGATACATTGAGTATTTATCCTCAGCAAGGATGCTGGCAGGTAGGATGCTCTCTTCACTTCCATTTTCCTCAGGAAACTGATCAGCTTCCAGCACAAGACTCTTGCCTTCATTGTAATACCAAGCTATGCCGAAAGTTCTCCAGTGTATGCCATGAGCCGATACTTCCCATACCATATGTAAAGAAATGCTCATTGGGCTTTGGTGATGTTTTCAGAGATGGAGGCATCAATGTTTGAGGTGGCAGATAGCTAGCATCCCAAGATCTTGATTGAACCTTTGGCAGCAATAGCCTGCAAGGTTGATGTTGGGTTGATTGCCAAGTAAAGACCGTTTTTCTCTAAATATAGTTCTGCACAAGAGATATCAGCAGTTCAAGGCTGTCACTGCTGTGGGAGAGTGCAGATGTTGACAAAATGTGCTGTTGATCCCACATGTAAACCATTAATGGACAGCTCTAGCAAGGCCAGAGAGTTGGAGTACCTTCAACAGTGGGTCCATCATGTAAAAACATGAGAGAGAGGACAATTCCTGATGCACACCCCTATACCAACCTCAAAAGGATGAGATACAAGACTGTTTGCCTGCACAAAGGCTATGGGATGATGGTACCAACTCTCAGGGCTTTCTATTGATGCCTGCATTGAAGATATGGAATACCATATTCTGCCATGTGGAAGGCCTTCTAGATCTCCATGTCATAGGCACAAACACATGTAGCTATAGATTCTGTCACCATGGTTGGTGTAGCGCATGCTGGCCTGAAACCTGTGGTATGCCATGACACACATGAGAGGAGGCCAGAGCCTTTGCCTTTGTAAACTGCAACAATTATACTGTGCTTGAAGATTTGCGAGACTTTTTTCAAGGTCCAGAATGCAGTTGAACATCTGAGCTAACAACTAGTTATCATCTCTCACCCATATTTCAGGCTGGATGCCAACTGGGCTGGCTGCTTTCCTGTACTTCAGATGTCTTATAGCAGGATGTCATCATCATATCAGCAGCCTTCAATGCATCATTTTCATGATCCTCTTAGTTCAACAAGGTGCTCCTTCCAGCATCCGTGAGGAGTTACTTTATAAAGAGCTTTGTCTCTTTGTTCCTGAGGTAGTTTAGGTGGAAGCAGTGGTTGTCATATCTGAAAAGCTTGTCATGCTTTTGGAGTCTCTGTCTTTTTGCTCCGGTCCCATAACAGAGGATTAGGCATTGTTTCACAGCTTTCTTGGCATGTTGCTGTGAAGCCCGCATGTTGCTGTGAAGCCCGCATGTTGCTGTGAAGCCGCATGCTGCTGTGAAGTCCGCATGCTGCATGCTGCCATGAACTCCGCATGCTGCATGCTGCGAAGCCCGCATGCTGCTGTGAAGCCAGCATCATCGGCTGCTGCGAAGCCAGCATGCTGCTGTGAAGCCATGCTGTACATTGTGAAGTCCGCATGCATGTTGCTGTATATACAAACGCTCACAGCATCCTGCCTGATACAGTAGGCGTACGATTATAAGCCGGTATTTAGTATTAGTTAGCAGTTGTTGACGCAGGCTTATGAAGATGCGAGTACTGCTAGTGTTCCTGATTGGCCTAGCTCTGCGAGGTAAGAGCATTCGAAGACATTTAAGAAATCGTCTAAGTTGGTCTCGCGCGCTTGCTGAACAAACTTTGGTTATAAATTTGTATATGCACACCTACCCTATGCTGAGTACTGCAATATATTTTTCTCCTACACAGCTGCTGCACAGTCTACCTGTATTGATCTGCAGAGACTGGCAGATAGTGGTTCTGGTATCATATGTAGCAGAAACCCCGAGTGCAATGGACTCCGGTGTAATGTCACACATCCTAACATCCGTTCTTTAGTCCGGAGAGCAACACTTACACTGCTACCATGCAACCAACCAGCCGCTGCTCAACTTGTTCTCTACAATTCCTTGAATACAGTCGTCCTGAACGAAACACTAAATAGCACTACAAGCCGCCCGTTTGGAAACCTTTTGCTTTCTGTGCAGCTGGTGGTGACGGTGGAGCATCCTACAGGATCCCAGATTAGACTAGGGGTAAAATGTTTAGTAAATATATGGAGGTAGTTTAAGTACAGATTGACTGCTTGTAGTTTTTGACGTTTTGACGTGCACAGGTAGTTTAAGTACAGATTGACTGCTTGTAGTTTTTGACGTGCACAGGTAGTTTAAGTACAGATTGACTGCTTGTAGTTTTTGACGTGCACAGGTAGTTTAAGTACAGATTGACTGCTTGTAGTTTTTGACGTCCACATTTTGTTTACTTATCTATACAGATAAGTGCAGCCCTCCGTGGGTTACCAACCGCAGTGCAGCTACTTTCTAACACCGATATCACTCTGAACACCTCTGCTTGCTCACAAGGTAAGTACTACACCTGAACACCATCACTGCAAAAACAAATTGGTTGTTTTAATTATTTAACCACAGAGTGGTTACTGTCCTAGTTGCAGACAAGCCAAAGGGACAGTGGCTAATTGCATAAGGAAACTTATCTTGCAACCATGATCTTGCAGACATAGTGACCACTGAACATCTGTGAAGGGGTTACACCGGCTTGTATGCAATACCAACCATGATCTTGCAGATATAGTGACCACTGCACACCTGTGAAGGGGTTACACCGGCTTGTATGCAATACCAACCATGATCTTGCAGATATAGTGACCACTGCACATCTGTGAAGGAGTTACACCGGCTTGTATGCAATACCAACCATGATCTTGCAGAGTATAGTGACCACTGAACATCTGTGAGAGAGTCACCAGCTTTGGTTATATTTTTGAAGTGTAGTTATAGTAACTCCCCCATGCACAGACATTCTGGGCGTTGTCAGTTGTAAGGTATGATTTGGGCTCAGTTGCTTATCCAATTAACCTCTTGGCCTAGTTCATAACCACTGTCTCCTCAGCTTGACTGCATGCAACCAGGGTAACCACTCTGTGGTTAAAGCAACCAATCTTTTTTTGCAGTGTGCATGCATATGAAACAGTCAGCATTTCACCATCATGAGTATATAGGACAATAGGACTATTATCTAATATGTGAGTGGGAATACTGTATACTTGACACTATTTGCTGGCTTTTGGAAATATTGCCTACTATGGTTTAAGTGCACTGCTATAATTTCCTGTATACAACTTCTGCACGCACAGCCACAACCATCCCTACTGTAGTCACAACAGCAGCAGCTACATCTGGTACACAAACAGACACTGGTTCTCAGTCAACATCTACTCCCACCTCTGTTCCCACTTCTTCTCCCACTTGCCAGGCACTGGAGACCTTGCAAGCCAGTGCACGATCACTAAGCTGCAATAGAAATGAGGAGTGTGATACAGTTCACTGTAGGGTTACCGACTCCACTTTCCAGGTGTTTGTTAGTGCTGCAAATCTCACACTCCTTCCCTGCAACCAGCCACCAGGAGTGAGGCTGTCCATCAACAACCCATCAGGAGGTGTAGTTGTGGATCGTGTGATCACCCAGTCAGAGAATATTTCACTGCCGCAAGAACTTACTTTGAGTGTAACTCTGGACCAGCTCATCAATGCAATTGGATTTGAGGTCAGTCAGCATGCTGATTTACAACTTGTTACTGGTGTGTTGCCACGTGTTGTCTGTATGCGCATACAGTGCCAATCTACATCCATGAGCCATGTACAGATTACCAATAGGTGGTCTAGCTACAAACCTACACTTAGCAACTGAATGTTCAAGACATCTGTACACACATACAGCAGTACTATAATTTACATGTTTAAAGTTATTGAAAAGAGCATTGTTTCGTACTGTTGGCCTCATTTCCAACCCTCTCTCGTTTTATTCTATAGTTTGTGTTAGTAATTCTACTATCGCTACCATGTATTGCTGTTAATGGCAGGTTTAAAATGGGGAGGCCTGAGAACAAGGCAATAGTTTGTCAATGGGCTAAGTGTCACTTTGCTTTGCTGCAGGCCACTGCAAGTGCAAATACCTTTGGTATAATCACCAGCAATACTCTTGTGCCCTACACACAAATCCCTATTGACACCTCAGGATGTTCAAGTGAGTCACCAGTTTAGTCTCAGGTAGAGATACTGCCATGACAGTGATACTCTGTGTTCTCCCTTCTCCCTACTGCAGCACCAACATCACCTTCCTCAACTCCCTCACCTACAGAAGCCACCACAAATGCACCCACCCTCACAACTACAGTAGAGATCTCTCAGCAAAACATGTGTGAAGTCTTGCAGCAAATTGCTTCCAGAGCACCAGGAAATTTTGTTTGCTCCACGAATCAGCGTTGTGATGGGGTAGACTGCACTGCTGATCTCTTAAACAATGGCATGCCTTTTCAATCTCGCGCGGTGATTCTTGTGTGCCAGCTGCCCCGCCCAGCAGTGGAGATTATCCTCCTTAGTTCAAGTGGTGCAGCCATTGTTAATGAGACTGTGGACCACTCAGAAGTACTGTCTGTTCAACAGTTCCTGCAAGTCAACATAACACTGGACCAATACCAGAATGCCATTGGATTACAGGTTAATGCATTTGTTAATTGAACCTCGTAAAGCTGCTACCATGTAACGTGAATACCTCTTTGTATTAAGTATATATATATATAGTGCTGCGGGGAGTTATTGACGTAGAGGTATGTGTAACCTACCACTCTTATCTGTCATTAATTGAGTTACTACAAGAATTCACTCATATGATCCCCCCTTTCTACTCTTGTCTATCCACAGGTTGAGGTCACACTTTTCAGCAACCCTCCTGCTCCTGTCATTGAGTACACTGTCATACCAATAGACACCTCCAACTGCCAACACCCAACTCTGAGTAAGTGAAGTCATATTCACTCATGTGACCTGTTTTGATTGTTGCCCAGTAGTCTCATGAAGGAGACCCCATGGCTGATGTACCACACATGTTTATCAATGAGAGAGGTGGGCACCCTTTCAAGTGTACAAACAAGCTTCACAGAGCTTCTTTCCCACTAGTCACAACTGAAGAAGGTGTTTGCCTTAGTCTCACTCCCAGAGCTCATCTGGCATGTTTATCACTTCCAGTATGACCGAAAATGGTCAGGGATTGAAACCAGTTGTACCTCAAATCACATCCCATGCAGGAGCTTATGGCTACCCTTGTCAACCCATTTCTCTTGCATTTACTTGTACAACCATAACCACTACTTTGATCTGCCACTCAATCATATTTTACATGTCTAAACTACCCCAAAGTGGACCTGCAAGTTCAGTCCTTCACTAAATGGCTCACTGCTTCACCTTCATAAGTAATCATTACACATAGTTAACCTTTGTTCTCAGGCCCTGCCCAGTTTCTATCACTTGCAGTCTTGATTTTACATGGGGAGAACCAGGGAACAAGGCTAACCATTAGTGATAACTTCATTTCCAGATACAAATGGCCTGGGTACAAGGCTAGACTAGTGGGTGAAAGAGGGTGTATGTCGAGTGGGGGAGCACCAACACCGCTGGCACATCGATGTTCAAAATTTCACACATACATAAAGTGTGAAGTTAAAACATAAAGGGAGATGGGGATGGGGCATTTATGGCTTAGATGGATGGGGCATTTTATGGCTTAAATGGGTGGGGCATTTTATGGCTTAAATGGGTGTGGTATTTATGACTTAAATGGGTGGGGCATTTATGGCTCAAATGGATGGGGCGGTTAGTTACTGTTTTTAGGAGATATGCTCAAAAAATACTGGTCTTCAGGGGAGGCCACTGCAAGTGCAAATACCTTTGGTATAATCACCAGCAATACTCTTGTGCCCTACACACAAATCCCTATTGACACCTCAGGATGTTCAAGTGAGTCACCAGTTTAGTCTCAGGTAGAGATACTGCCATGACAGTGATACTCTGTGTTCTCCCTTCTCCCTACTGCAGCACCAACATCACCTTCCTCAACTCCCTCACCTACAGAAGCCACCACAAATGCACCCACCCTCACAACTACAGTAGAGATCTCTCAGCAAAACATGTGTGAAGTCTTGCAGCAAATTGCTTCCAGAGCACCAGGAAATTTTGTTTGCTCCACGAATCAGCGTTGTGATGGGGTAGACTGCACTGCTGATCTCTTAAACAATGGCATGCCTTTTCAATCTCGCGCGGTGATTCTTGTGTGCCAGCTGCCCCGCCCAGCAGTGGAGATTAACCTCCTTAGTTCAAGTGGTGCAGCCATTGTTAATGAGACTGTGGACCACTCAGAAGTACTGTCTGTTCAACAGTTCCTGCAAGTCAACATAACACTGGACCAATACCAGAATGCCATTGGATTACAGGTTAATGCATTTGTTAATTGAACCTCGTAAAGCTGCTACCATGTAACGTGAATACCTCTTTGTATTAAGTATATATATATATAGTGCTGCGGGGAGTTATTGACGTAGAGGTATGTGTAACCTACCACTCTTATCTGTCATTAATTGAGTTACTACAAGAATTCACTCATATGATCCCCCCTTTCTACTCTTGTCTATCCACAGGTTGAGGTCACACTTTTAAGCAACCCTCCTGCTCCTGTCATTGAGTACACTGTCATACCAATAGACACCTCCAACTGCCAACACCCAACTCTGAGTAAGTGAAGTCATATTCACTCATGTGACCTGTTTTGATTGTTGCCCAGTAGTCTCATGAAGGAGACCCCATGGCTGATGTACCACACATGTTTATCAATGAGAGAGGTGGGCACCCTTTCAAGTGTGCAAACAAGCTTCACAGAGCTTCTTTCCCACTAGTCACAACTGAAGAAGGTGTTTGCCTTAGTCTCACTCCCAGAGCTCATCTGGCATGTTTATCACTTCCAGTATGACCGAAAATGGTCAGGGATTGAAACCAGTTGTACCTCAAATCACATCCCATAGGAGCTTATGGCTACCCTTGTCAACCCATTTCTCTTGCATTTACTTGTACAACCATAACCACTACTTTGATCTGCCACTCAATCATATTTTACATGTGTAAACTACCCCAAAGTGGACCTGCAAGTTCAGTCCTTCACTAAATGGCTCACTGCTTCACCTTCATAAGTAATCATTACACATAGTTAACCTTTGTTCTCAGGCCCTGCCCAGTTTCTATCACTTGCAGTCTTGATTTTACATGGGGAGAACCAGGGAACAAAGCTAACCATTAGTGATAACTTCATTTCCAGATACAAATGGCCTGGGTACAAGGCTAGACTAGTGGGTGAAAGAGGGTGTATGTCGAGTGGGGGAGCACCAACACCGCTGGCACATCGATGTTCAAAATTTCACACATACATAAAGTGTGAAGTTAAAACATAAAGGGAGATGGGGATGGGGCATTTATGGCTTAGATGGATGGGGCATTTTATGGCTTAAATGGGTGGGGCATTTTATGGCTTAAATGGGTGTGGTATTTATGACTTAAATGGGTGGGGCATTTATGGCTCAAATGGATGGGGCGGTTAGTTACTGTTTTTGGGAGATATGCTCAAAAAATACTGGTCTTCAGGGGAGGCCACTGCAAGTGCAAATACCTTTGGTATAATCACCAGCAATACTCTTGTGCCCTACACACAAATCCCTATTGACACCTCAGGATGTTCAAGTGAGTCACCAGTTTAGTCTCAGGTAGAGATACTGCCATGACAGTGATACTCTGTGTTCTCCCTTCTCCCTACTGCAGCACCAACATCACCTTCCTCAACTCCCTCACCTACAGAAGCCACCACAAATGCACCCACCCTCACAACTACAGTAGAGATCTCTCAGCAAAACATGTGTGAAGTCTTGCAGCAAATTGCTTCCAGAGCACCAGGAAATTTTGTTTGCTCCACGAATCAGCGTTGTGATGGGGTAGACTGCACTGCTGATCTCTTAAACAATGGCATGCCTTTTCAATCTCGCGCGGTGATTCTTGTGTGCCAGCTGCCCCGCCCAGCAGTGGAGATTATCCTCCTTAGTTCAAGTGGTGCAGCCATTGTTAATGAGACTGTGGACCACTCAGAAGTACTGTCTGTTCAACAGTTCCTGCAAGTCAACATAACACTGGACCAATACCAGAATGCCATTGGATTACAGGTTAATGCATTTGTTAATTGAACCTCGTAAAGCTGCTACCATGTAACGTGAATACCTCTTTGTATTAAGTATATATATATATAGTGCTGCGGGGAGTTATTGACGTAGAGGTATGTGTAACCTACCACTCTTATCTGTCATTAATTGAGTTACTACAAGAATTCACTCATATGATCCCCCCTTTCTACTCTTGTCTATCCACAGGTTGAGGCCACACTTTTCAGCAACCCTCCTGCTCCTGTCATTGAGTACACTGTCATACCAATAGACACCTCCAACTGCCAACACCCAACTCTGAGTAAGTGAAGTCATATTCACTCATGTGACCTGTTTTGATTGTTGCCCAGTAGTCTCATGAAGGAGACCCCATGGCTGATGTACCACACATGTTTATCAATGAGAGAGGTGGGCACCCTTTCAAGTGTACAAACAAGCTTCACAGAGCTTCTTTCCAACTAGTCACAACTGAAGAAGGTGTTTGCCTTAGTCTCACTCCCAGAGCTCATCTGGCATGTTTATCACTTCCAGTATGACCGAAAATGGTCAGGGATTGAAACCAGTTGTACCTCAAATCACATCCCATGCAGGAGCTTATGGCTACCCTTGTCAGCCCATTTCTCTTGCATTTACTTGTACAACCATAACCACTACTTTGATCTGCCACTCAATCATATTTTACATGTCTAAACTACCCCAAAGTGGACCTGCAAGTTCAGTCCTTCACTAAATGGCTCACTGCTTCACCTTCATAAGTAATCATTACACATAGTTAACCTTTGTTCTCAGGCCCTGCCCAGTTTCTATCACTTGCAGTCTTGATTTTACATGGGGAGAACCAGGGAACAAGGCTAACCATTAGTGATAACTTCATTTCCAGATACAAATGGCCTGGGTACAAGGCTAGACTAGTGGGTGAATTCAATTCAACAAATGATAGCTGTGAACCCATGTAGCTAATAGTGTGAATTATGTAAATATGGGCTTCTTTTCAGTCAGTTTAGACTTACTCTTTCTAATTTCATTACAGTGAATTTTGAATGTGTTCACATGGGCCCTTCATGCCCCACCTAGCCATATAAGTGTCCAAGTTTAAGCCACTTCACAACACTTCCATTCATTAATGTAGTATTGTGAACCCAAACCACATATAAACAAGAAAAACAGTGGAATCCTGGAAAGGAGGCTACATAGCTAAATTCCCAGAGTGTGTGATATTGTGAGTGGACTCATAATACTGCTGTAGTTGCTAGTCAAAATACTCTGTCCTTGGTAGGGAGCCGCCCAAGACGGCACTGCAAATCACATCTTAGTGGGCTGTGGGGAATTTTGTCTACCAAAATTTGACTTCATCTGTGCTAGTTGTGGTGACAGTAGCTATATGGATTTGACATATTCACAACAACAACAGAAGCCAGGGGCCATGCTAAAGTGCCTCACTAGGGCAGGGCTTAAAACTATGGCTTGGTTGCTAGTTGGAACCAGCTGCTAGTTAATTGCAAATGCTGTAGAGTCAGTTGCTTCTTTCCCTGCTAGTAAACACAGTGGGATTTGGCCTGCCGTTGTTTCTTGTACCCATGCAGGCTGTGTGCTAGATTGAAAATGTTTAGAGGCTAGAATAGGAATGATTCATGTGGCATAAAATGGCCACAGAAGCGATTTCAGGGCATCTAATATAAATTTAAAATGTTTTGAGCATACGCCCAGACCTACCTGGCTGATGCTTGCTTACGCATGCGTTTGCTACTATCACTTAGTTGTTTGCTGAAGACAAAATTTTAGGCCCTACACTCAGGGGAGGAGGGCAGAATCTCAGCACTGGATTGTCAGTCATGTGGTTAGGAAGGAGAGTCAGTCTTCCACAATAGACGCACAACTATACTAAAATGTGCCAGCTGTTTGTAGTTGGTAATTAACATTCAACGTAATTGGCTTTGACTAGATATCCATCCAATGATGGATCATGCTTGGCGGATGTGTGGGCCGGAATGTTGCAATTCTCCACCCCAGATACAAAAGCCTATATGTAGGATAATATCAAATTAGATGTGCCTGGGGTGTCTGTGGAGCGGAAGCCCACAACGGCCCACACATGATCAACAACTATGAAGTTTAAGACCAACATGAATGGATAAAAGAATTGAAGGTGCTAGAGCTGTCTGAGCCCTGCTATTGTGATGCTGCAGTAGTATGAATATTATGACCTTTGAATATCACAAAATGGTTTAAGCATTTATTGTTTAGTCTCACCCCCAGGCCTCCACCCAACTTGTTGTCATTTGCAGTATAGAAAAGCAAAAGCAAGCTGGGTTGAGACCTGGGAAGAAGTAAAGTCTGAGTATTTGCTAAGGTGCTCTACAAACCCTGTACAATAACTATTTGGATAGATGTCCTCATATTGTCCAAATTTGGTTGGCATCACTAAGTTATTATTATTATTATTGCCATTGCCATCCAGCTTCATTCTCTGTGTTTACTGTATCACTTTGATTTCCTGTTGGTTTGGACAATAACCATCAAAGGCACACTCGCTGACAAGCTTCTACAGAGTTAGGGCAGCTAAAGTAGAGAAACATGAGTCAATTCCCGTCGGCAATGCCTAAAAAATTTCTCTGTCTGCAATTTTCACAAATGGCTCTCTACTCAGGAAGAACGCAAAAGTAAATCCCTCACATTATTACCAGCCATATCTATGTATCTCACGCCTGTTGTGCCTGCTGCACTATAGATTTTGGCTATCCTTGTTGGCCAACATAGTCCAAAGAGTGTGTACCCATACATACACAGTGGCCATAATCTAACTACTATTTTTCAACAGTAGGTAGCCTCATTCCCAGGTTTGAACTACCTATGTTTGACGATGAGCAGTTGATGTGTTGACATGAATTTGTTATACATGTGTGTGTGTGTGTGTGTGTGTGTGTGTGTGTGCGCGCGTGCATGCATGTGTCCCATAAGTATAGTACTGGGCCATTTGTGACTGATACACTGACACCAGTTTCCTAGTATGGTAGCTAGCTATATCACTAATTGTGGTGCCAATGCTGCAGTGGAAAGTGTTGTTTGTTTGTGCTATAGATTATACAAAGGCCTCTTTCTCTCTCTCTCAACAGCTGAATCAACTGGGAACCGCCTTGTTGCTGGATCCACTCTCCTGTTTTTGTCTCTTCTTGGAAGTAGACTTTGCACTCCATAGAACAAGGATTACTGTAACTAACACTTAATAGACACTATCATTACTTTTTGACGCTCATCCAATGTATGTATGTACAGATCACTGTGTAATGAATGTAAGTGTACTGTTTTTCTAAGCGCAAGGCTGTAGACATGAAGGAGGTGGTAAGCAAGCATCAATAAAGGGTTCACTTCAAATAAAGGCATGATAAGACAAGGGTAGCTAATACTAATCAACTGATGAATCTAGCCACTGTTACTGATAAGTTGCCTGTGACCATTTACTAAGTCATTAGCTACCTACTATTAACAACTGGTAGCACTGCACTACCTACTGAAGAGAGAGGGGCAGTGGAAGGCTCTTTGGAGTCTGCTGTTAATGCCCCCCACCACCCTCCTACATTGACTGTAATAGAGCTGAGGGAACCCCTGCTCACTGACAATTAAAACCTGAGTATGTTTGAAATCTTCATTGAACACCTCCCTCAAAGCAAAAAATAAGAATGTGTGCGGTATGCATACACAATATGTACACATACCTAGTTGCTTTTTATTCTAATGGCAGTGTGACACTAATCATGCACCTGCTAAGGGGTATAACAATTGTGACATACTAACAATGTACTGCGCGCTACTATAGCAGATGTACTCCAATGTGCTCATTAACTCAAGCTGTGTACCCATTTTTTAGCTACCCACTAAACTTTTGTTCCACATACTATTGATAAATGCAGACACATGCAGGTAGCTAGTAGCTACCTGTGTGATTTTTCATTTCCACCAATGCCCTTCCATCATGATTTACACTTCTATCCTTTTTTGCCGAGTATTATTCTTTCCAAGTACAAACTTAACATTTTGAATTTTAATGTTCCACTGCACATTTGCAATGAATCAACAAACTGCACTGCAAGCTCTTGATAGTACACTGTACTTTAGAGGACATGTGATCTTTTCAGGAAACAGTGGGACTCTTGGAGGAGCTATGATTCTACAAGGTGGTTCTACAATGTATCTGATGCCACACACTCACATTGAAATCACCAGCAACTACAAACTTAACATTAATTTTGAGTTCCACTTCATTACACACACATAGTTAGCTATATTATGCACCTCAAACTACACAATTAACAAACATTTAGCAGTTGATAACTTAAATTGCATAGAGTAACTACTGTACATCATCATATGACAGGGACTTTCTGTTGGGACTAGGGAGATTTGTGAAAACAACACCACATAATTATAATGGAGTGATGTTCTTGAAAAACATGAGACTTTGGGGAAACTTTGATAATTATATGTGTTCATAGCAAACACATCTACTCATGTCAATAAGATCTGCTATCTTTACGCCTGCATCAATACACGCTATTATGCAAACTTTATAAAAACATGACTAGAGTAACATAATTATAGTAGAGGGTTAATAAACATACAGCTACCACTTGTTCTTCATTGAGAAGGTGAGTGAGTATCTTTGAACTTAGCTGCTAGTGTTAGTGGAACCATTAGCTGCTAGTGTTAGTGGAACCATTAGCTGCTAGTGTTAGTGGAACCATTAGCTGCTAGTTCAATTCAACAAATGATAGCTGTGAACCCATGTAGCTAATAGTGTGAATTATGTAAATATGGGCTTCTTTTCAGTCAGTTTAGACTTACTTTTTCTAATTTCATTACAGTGAATTTTGAATGTGTTCACATGGGCCCTTCATGCCCCACCTAGCCATATAAGTGTCCAAGTTTAAGCCACTTCACAACACTTCCATTCATTAATGTAGTATTGTGAACTCAAACCACATATAAACAAGAAAAAGAGTGGAATCCTGGAAAGGAGGCTACATAGCTAAATTCCCAGAGTGTGTGATATTGTGAGTGGACTCATAATACTGCTGTAGTTGCTAGTCAAAATACTCTGTCCTTGGTAGGGAGCCGCCCAAGACGGCACTGCAAATCACATCTTAGTGGGCTGTGGGGAATTTTGTCTACCACAATTTGACTTCATCTGTGCTAGTTGTGGTGACAGTAGCTATGTGGATTTGACATATTCACAACAACAACAGAAGCCAGGGGCCATGCTAAAGTGCCTCACTAGGGCAGGGCTTAAAACTATGACTTGGTTGCTAGTTGGAACCAGCTGCTAGTCAATTTGCAAATGCTGTAGAGTCAGTTGCTTCTTTCCCTGCTAGTAAACACAGTGGGATTTGGCCTGCTGTTGTTTCTTGTACCCATGCAGGCTGTGTGCTAGATTGAAAATGTTTAGAGGCTAGAATAGGAATGATTCATGTGGCATAAAATGGCCACAGAAGCGATTTCAGGGCATCTAATATAAATTACAAATGTTTTGAGCATACGCCCAGACTGATGCTTGCTTACGCATGTATTTGCTACTACCATGCACTTAGTTGTTTGCTGAAGACACAATTTTAGGCCCTACACTCAGGGGAGGAGGGCAGAATCTCAGCACTGGATTGTCAGTCATGTGGTTAGGAAGGAGAGTCAGTCTTCCACAATAGACGCACAACTATACTAAAATGTGCCAGCTGTTTGTAGTTGGTAATTAACATTCAACGTAATTGGCTTTGACTAGATATCCATCCAATGATGGATTATGCTTGGCGGATGTGTGGGCCGGAATGTTGCAATTTTCCACCCAGATACAAAAGCCTATATGTAGGATAATATCAAATTAGATGTGCCTGGGGTGTCTGTGGAGTGGAAGCCCACAACGGCCCACACATGATCAACATTCATGAGGTTTAAGCCAACATGAATGGATAAAAGAATCGAAGGTGCTAGAGCTGTCTGAGCCCTGCTATTGTGATGCTGCAGTAGTATGAATATTATGTATCACAAAATGGTTTAAGCATTTATTGTTTAGTCTCATCCCCAGGCCTCCACCCAACTTGTTGTCATTTGCAGTATAAGCTGGGTTGAGACCTGGGAAAAAGCAAAGTCTGAGTAATTGCTAAGGTGCTCTACAAAACCCTGTACCATAACTACTTGGAGAGATGTCCTCATATTGTCCAAATTTGGTTGGCATCACAAAGTTATTATCTATTATTATTTTTTGGGGACCTGTGGAGGGTTTGCGAGCTTATTGCTAAGTCATCTTTGACAGGGACAATGGCTACCGGTATGTTGGTAATTTTTGCAGGTACAAATTTTGTGAAATGGCCCAAAACCCGGTTTTTTGAAACAGTTTAATTTTTGCGGGCAGGAACCCGAGTTTTCAGCTTGACAGCTGAAAGCTGAGTGACATACATGTCTAGTATTGTAGATGGCAATTCCAGTTCTTCATTCCTGGATGAAGCGATAGGCTGGCACAGCCAGACTAAAATGATTGCTCAGCCTGGCATTGCCATCCAGCTTCATTCTCTGTGTTTACTGTAACACTTTGATTTCCTGTTGGTTTGGACAATAACCATCAAAGGCACCCACACTCGCTGACAAGCTTCTACAGAGTTAGGGCAGCTAAAGTAGAGAAACATGAGTCAATTGCCGTCGGCAATGCCTAAAAAATTTCTCTGTCTGCAATTTTCACAAATGGCTCTCTACTCAGGAAGAACGCAAAAGTAAATCCCTCACATTATTACCAGCCATATCTATGTATCTCACGCCTGTTGTGCCTGCTGCACTATAGATTTTGGCTATCCTTGTTGGCCAACATAGTCCAAAGAGTGTGTACCCATACATACACAGTGGCCATAATCTAACTACTATTTTTCAACAGTAGGTAGCCTCATTCCCAGGTTTGAACTACCTATGTTTGACGATGAGCAGTTGATGTGTTGACATGAATTTGTTATACATGTGTGTGTGTGTGTGTGTGTGTGTGTGTGTGTGTGTGTGTGTGTGTGTGTGTGCGCGTGCATGCATGTGTCCCATAAGTATAGTACTGGGCCATTTGTGACTGATACACTGACACCAGTTTCCTAGTATGGTAGCTAGCTATATCACTAATTGTGGTGCCAATGCTGCAGTGGAAAGTGTTGTTTGTTTGTGCTATAGATTATACAAAGGCCTCTTTCTCTCTCTCTCAACAGCTGAATCAACTGGGAACCGCCTTGTTGCTGGATCCACTCTCCTGTTTTTGTCTCTTCTTGGAAGTAGACTTTGCACTCCATAGAACAAGGATTACTGTAACTAACACTTAATAGACACTATCATTACTTTTTGACGCTCATCCAATGTATGTATGTACAGATCACTGTGTAATGAATGTAAGTGTACTGTTTTTCTAAGCGCAAGGCTGTAGACATGAAGGAGGTGGTAAGCAAGCATCAATAAAGGGTTCACTTCAAATAAAGGCATGATAAGACAAGGGTAGCTAATACTAATCAACTGATGAATCTAGCCACTGTTACTGATAAGTTGCCTGTGACCATTTACTAAGTCATTAGCTACCTACTATTAACAACTGGTAGCACTGCACTACCTACTGAAGAGAGAGGGGCAGTGGAAGGCTCTTTGGAGTCTGCTGTTAATGCCCCCCACCACCCTCCTACATTGACTGTAATAGAGCTGAGGGAACCCCTGCTCACTGACAATTAAAACCTGAGTATGTTTGAAATCTTCATTGAACACCTCCCTCAAAGCAAAAAATAAGAATGTGTGCGGTATACATACACAATATGTACACATACCTAGTTGCTTTTTATTCTAATGGCAGTGTGACACTAATCATGCACCTGCTAAGGGGTATAACAATTGTGACATACTAACAATGTACTGCGCGCTACTATAGCAGATGTACTCCAATGTGCTCATTAACTCAAGCTGTGTACCCATTTTTTAGCTACCCACTAAACTTTTGTTCCACATACTATTGATAAATGCAGACACATGCAGGTAGCTAGTAGCTACCTGTGTGATTTTTCATTTCCACCAATGCCCTTCCATCATGATTTACACTTCTATCCTTTTTTGCCGAGTATTATTCTTTCCAAGTACAAACTTAACATTTTGAATTTTAATGTTCCACTGCACATTTGCAATGAATCAACAAACTGCACTGCAAGCTCTTGATAGTACACTGTACTTTAGAGGACATGTGATCTTTTCAGGAAACAGTGGGACTCTTGGAGGAGCTATGATTCTACAAGGTGGTTCTACAATGTATCTGATGCCACACACTCACATTGAAATCACCAGCAACTACAAACTTAACATTAATTTTGAGTTCCACTTCATTACACACACATAGTTAGCTATATTATGCACCTCAAACTACACAATTAACAAACATTTAGCAGTTGATAACTTAAATTGCATAGAGTAACTACTGTACATCATCATATGACAGGGACTTTCTGTTGGGACTAGGGAGATTTGTGAAAACAACACCACATAATTATAATGGAGTGATGTTCTTGAAAAACATGAGACTTTGGGGAAACTTTGATAATTATATGTGTTCATAGCAAACACATCTACTCATGTCAATAAGATCTGCTATCTTTACGCCTGCATCAATACACGCTATTATGCAAACTTTATAAAAACATGACTAGAGTAACATAATTATAGTAGAGGGTTAATAAACATACAGCTACCACTTGTTCTTCATTGAGAAGGTGAGTGAGTATCTTTGAACTTAGCTGCTAGTGTTAGTGGAACCATTAGCTGCTAGTGTTAGTGGAACCATTAGCTGCTAGTGTTAGTGGAACCATTAGCTGCTAGTGTTAGTGGAACCATTAGCTACGGAATACTGCATGGTCTTCCTTGTTTAATCCTGGACCCAAATCAGCTACAATTTCATGCACACATCTAAACACGAGATGTGCATGGTTAACGTGCAACCTGCACATTGGTATAAATCACTAGCAGGTCAACTCAATGAGTTAATGATGAAAATGCATTTGATTTAAAGCAGAGCTTGAACAAGGCCTGCATGTCTAGGTTTGAAAATACCTATTCTGTGTGCTATGACCACAGGTACCTACATGGCTATAGCAATGACAGTCCTGAATATTGTGGTCACACTCCAGATGTTGGGCCATGCCACCCATACCAAATACATTGTAACATCCGACGAGGGTACTCCATGCCCTGCACTGTCATGCCACACCCTCTCCCACTATCTGGAGAATAACTCACCTGACTGACTCCTTTTTTTAATCTATCACTTTCAATTTATCATGTACATCTGTATATATTTATCACCTGGGTTTCTGGATTAACAGTTTGTGTTGTATACATCTGATGAAGGCCAAATGCAATGTCAAATACCCCATTCAATGTAAAGATCAATGTAGCAATGAGGCCATTACTTCACATAACATGGCATACCTAAACATAGTATGTCCAGCAGCCACATATGAACTTTGCATTTACATTGCTGGGTATGAGTTACATGCTTCCTTGCACTTTTGGCGGCTCAATAATCTTAGGTACAACATACTTATTCCTGCATGGCATATACAGCTGCTTCTGAGATTACATGCCCCACACAAAAGCCTTGAAACAAGCAGCATTGGAAAATGTGTACCAACATGTAAATTAACATGCCACACTTGATTATCCACATGCAGCCAATATACAAGTGCAGTACTTTATACATGAAAAGATACTTGTATTTCTACCTGCAATTACTATCTCAAAATAAAGACATTGCAACACCCAAAGAGAAAAACAAGTGAAAATTTCTGCTCTACATCGTATGTAATATAAGAAACAAAGTGTGTAGTACACCAGTAAACAAGCACAGTGCAATATGATGTGTAAGTGTTCACAGTAAATTAGCTGCCTCAAGGTTCTCTCTAATGATCGTATCCAGAGTTACTTTCAGGACCGCCTTGATGCTGGAGGTGTTTGTTGCCGTTGTAAAGTGGGTGTAGATGATCTTACTCTTGGTCAAGTTACGCTCCAGGAACATACTCTGGATGAATCTGGCAGCCATGTCAGTTTCATACTCGGGACCTTGGGATGTAGTACGGAGAGGTAAAGTAATAGCTTGTAAGGTGTATAGGATTTGTACCCTGGGTGCAGTTTGATATATATCAAAAGCAAAGCCTAAGAATTATACAAACTACACAAAGTACAAACCCACAAGCCTAACTTGTACCATGGCAACATTATTTGACCACAGTGATGTCAAACAAACAATTAGCTGTTACAGTATTCATTTCACTGCTATTAATTTGGTGGTGTTTCCCTACCATATTGATGGCTGTTTTGTGAAAAACTTTACTGAGTCAGTTGCAACACCAATAAGTACACATCTTTTGGCTTGTTGCAAGGGGACATTGTTACACATTTCTATTGTATTTTTTCCTGATGAACGCGCATAAAAATCATCTTATTATCGAGTACGGTAGTATTGTGTATGCACGGTCACCTGGTTTAATTGGCTACCACATTATAAATGACATACTTGACAAAGCTGCTCTAGATTAGTCGAAGGCCTCTATAAGCCATATCACTCACTATTAAGTGCTTTTGTGAACAACAAGACCGTTAACGTCACTGGATAGCATTGCCGAAGTACGTACCAGACAGGCAAGTTGCAAAACGGGCAAAACATCTATCTTCTATCAATGAGCTTGATAACAGCTAAACCTATTACAGATGGAAATTACACCCCAAGTGGAAACAAAAAAAGATATAGTAATGAATGAAAAGCCACAAAAGTGCACATTTAGCCTGAGAAGACTTACTGAAGTTAGACACCACAGCTGGATACAGTTAATTATCATTGAAGTATCTTTAGTTAAAGCACTGATTAGGCCTGAGAGGTAATCCATGGAGACTATACAGGGCCAAACATTTGCCATCACAAAATCGGACCTATGGTGACACAAGATTTTACAGTGGCCAAACTAGCCATCTTAACATGAAGGTACTTACATTTGCTAAAGTTGAGAAAATTAGATTTTTTTAAACCACTGCTAAGCTCAGTTATGATCAAAAATGCTGACACTATGGTGACCACACAAACTTCATCCTGACTTGCAGCTCTGCAGCCTTGTATAAAGACTAAGGTACGTATGTACATTGTTAACAAGCTAGATCTATTAGCTAGAACTTTCTAGTAGCAGACTACTGATACAGTGCAGTCTCACTGGGCTGCAAGCCACTTTGATACTTCAGTGAAGTGCACACTTAGCACTGGCTTGCTGCACTACAGCACATCCCATGCGCATCTTTATAACACCGACCGATGTCTCTCAACAGGCTTTGCATGGTGTTCTTAGCTCTTACATAACTCAGATACAGATGCACAATAGCAGCATGGCAATATTCTGCCTGCAAGTTGGCTCAATTTGTATCATGTCGCCTCCACATGGCTTCAATTACCACCATATTAGCACCAGTCATAGGTCTTACACATACAGTATTCATGCAATTAGCAAGTAAGCTTAACTTCGCTCTCATGCAATAGCTATGCTTATTGCTAGAAGCTAGATTGTATACCTAACTCCGATTCCCTGTTCCCTGTTCCACTTTTGTCCTAATCTAGCCAGGCTTCCACACATGTGTAGTTATAGTGGGTTAGCTTAATGGCAGGACAAGCTGATTTGTCCACCTGCATTCAAGCCACCTGCATTCAAGTCACCATTTCCTTTCCACTTGGGGTGCAGTTAGGCTCGAAAAAACATAAATCACTGGGTGTTATGCCTTGCTCTTTCATGGTAAGCTATCTAAACACGTGTAGTTAGGTAAAAGAGCCGAAATTTGGAGTCAGAAGTTCAGAAGTTCAGAAGTAGCTGGCAAGCTAAACTTGATTTTAGCCTTAAGATTCTGTCAAACCCTTCACGGACTGTAATCCATATCAGCTGTGTCATGAATATCATCATAAGGCAATGAATCTCATTTACAGTCTTTAGCTTGAGGACATATTAGTGGGTCATGAATCTATTAACAGCCATGGGAGAGACTGCTGACAGCCAAGTCTGAGTGATGAGGCTTTACTTGACACATAGCCTGACTGTGTCTGTCACCAGGGTTCTCGTGAATATCATTAAATGCCTGCTTTGTGGGTTGGTTTGGTCTCACATTAACCCTCTAACCACCTATGACACTGACTTTGGCCGCATGTTATCAGTTGGCGCAATCCATTTTGAAGATAGGTTTTGCGCTAGAAGAAAAGGTTGGATAGGGGGAGGTGGGCGGACATATTCAAGACATGCCGTGCACATGGCGCCTCCCTTGGCTGGCTATAGAATAGCCTTAGTTGGCACTGGGTGGACCATTTCTCACCTTGTTAGCACAAATTGGTGCAGAAAAATCACTCCTCTCCCCTTGTAGGGATACCATTGCCAGATCTGTAGGCATTTTTTAGTCAGGTGGAGTGCTCGCTGGTCGGAGAGCCCTGACCATTGAAAGCTTGCTAATGAGTGGGTGTGGTTAGGGTCATGAACCCACAGAGAATGTGTCAAAGAAGCTTTAGATTAACCCTTTAACCTTTAACTACGAATGACGACTATAGGCATCATCGAAATTCGGCCGCATGTTATCAGTTGGTGCAATCCGTTTTGAAGATAGGTTTTGTGGTAGCAGAAAGGGTGGGACAGGGGGAGGTGGGTGGGTGCACCGCTCTGGCTGACAGTGCATGGCGGCTGCTGCAGCTGGCTACGTATAGAAAGGGCCTGGTCAGCGCTGGATGGCCCGTTCTTCTGCTTTCTTGTACAAACAAGTGTAGAAAACAGTCCTTTCACTTTGTAGGGACTCCATTTCTGGCTTTTTAGGCAGCTTTCAGTCTGGAGGAGCGTTCTCTGGTTGGAGGGCCCTGACTATTGAACGCTCGGTAATGAGTGGGTTGGTCAGGGTCATGAACCTGCAAAAAACTTCTGAAGGAAGCTGTGGATCAAGTTTTTTGGGCTAACTCCTGGCAGAAGTGGAAATACAGGTGAAAGAAGGTTGGACTAGTTTAAACAGGACCTTTAGGGAATGTAATTTAGTATTTAAAGGGCTAAGTTTCCAGCGCTAGGTCCAAGCACAAGTGGAAATACGGACCAAAGAAGGTATCCATAAACTAAAAAAGACCTCCAGCAAAGAGCCTACGGTGGTTAAAGAGTTAAATGGGCTTCCATGACGTATTGCTATGAATAATATTATCAAATAGGCATATAGCAGCAAGCATAAGCATGTGAGTACCTGAGAATCGCTGACCAGTTCGGGAATGGTAAGTGGTGAGTGCAGCAGCTGATGTGAAATATGTTAAGACTGCAATGCCAAAGTCAAGTGGTATAATGCAAAACATAGCTATGTCATAGGTGTCGGAACCGGGAGGGGGGGGGGGGGGGGGGGCTATAGTACCCCCACTTTTTACAGGAGGAAGTGGATAGGTCCACACCATCGACCGGACTGATGAGAGATGTGCCTGGAGGCAGTGCGTTGAGCTCTTGACTGTAAATTGTAGGGACTCCATTTCTGGCTTTTTAGGCAGCTTTCAGTCAGTCGCAATCGCTGGCGTTGCGGCGGCAGTCTGGCCCCACCCGTGCATGCTATATTACGCGTACGGACCCCGCCCCACGGGACTCTTTCCCAGACTGTATGACTGAGGTCACGCCCCGTGCCAAAAACTGCAAGACTCTTGCAGTTTTTTGGACGAAGGATACTTGGTTTGCGTTTGCTGAACTTGCATTTTCGCGCGTATGGCTGGTTGTACATAGTACTAATGGACTACGCGCTTTTGAGGGGTGCAGCAGGGGGCGTGACCTCAAATTTTTCGCACGCGCTTCCTCTATTAACACTATAGCCCCCCCACTCTCACTTTGCTTCCGACGTCTATGTATGTGATAAGAGGAGTACTGCAAGGCTATGTATTGTTAGGGCAGCTGCAAATGAACAGTACATGAGGAATTGTAGAGCTTTGCACTGTGATAAGCATCACCTTTTGCTTAAATGATTGTATTTGAACTGCTGTTAAACATAGTAAGAAATGGCACTTCTGCTACTGCACACATTTGCATTAATATTTAGCTGTCTTCCATGAGGCTTTTTGGCAACTATATGAGTCTTGCTGATCATAAAAGCACTCAAAAGAGGAACGCTTGGTGCTTAAATAAGCTTTTAGTGTATTTGTGGTGAAGTTATATGGCTTTTGCTTAACCCAATCAATGCGAAATTGAATGAAATGCAATGAACCTCTAACCCAGAAATAAATAATTTGGCGTAATGGCAACTGTTTAATGCTTTTTTCCAAGAACTAAAGCGTCAGGAAAGCCAAACGAAGTGCTACAGAGCGTAAGAAGGAAAGGAGAAAGGCTCTATAAGCAGTAGATAATGAACGATTGCACACATAGTTGGTTGCGTATATGCCGCGTGATATGCTGCTCAAGTTCTCAAGTTGATACTGAACATTGGGGCTAACATTACTACTGTATCCTGCCAGTGTTACTCCTTCTGCTATTCCTTTCACCTGTTCTGCGCGTTTCTCACTGTTCTCGTTGGGATTTTGGTCTTTTTTGTCAATTGGTGAGCTTTTATTGGAATTCTGTATCTGTTGTAGTTATCTGGTTCTGTGGTTGTGTGGCTTATACTAACATAACAACTTGTTGTCTTGGTGTGTTCTAGTGGGGTTGTGAGCTTCAAGGCCTCTGCCTGCCTTCCTTGCTATATGGCCCTAGTTGGGTGAGTGGGCTACTACTCACTTATTACTCAGATATAAGCCAACTTCAACTTGTTACTCCAGTGATGGACAGCCCATTGGTAAATCCTGTTCTGGCATATGTAAAAGCCTTTCGACTTAGAGGTGACTTGGATTCCCTTAAGCATGCTGCCCTTGGTAAATTTGCTACTGCTCTTCTAGCTGAGGCTAAAAGAATCCTGTGGGACAAATGTTCATTGTCTTCACTTGGTCTTCCCCTTACCAGTCGCCGTACTACAGAAAAAAGGTCTCAGGCAGCTGCTGACTTAGAGGACATCATAGCAGCATTTGCTAAACTTGATGACAACGGCAGTATTCCTATGATCTTCTGTGAGGCCAGTGACCTTGTCTTGCTCCCTCCCATTGTCACTGATCTGGTTTGTGAGATGGTCCATGAAAATAGTAGGAGTTTGAGGGGTCTGGAGAATGAGATTAAGGAACTCTCCTCTAAATTTGACAAGCTTAACGCAGTACTTAGTAAAGTAGAGGGAAGTCTCTCTCAACATTCTGCCGAGTCTTATGCAAGCGTTACTCGCTCTTCCCCTCAGATTGCTCAAGCTAGAATTTCTTCCCCTCTCAGTGGCAACTTAATGCCTACTTATGCTTCTCGCAGTCATAAACTGATTCTGTTTGGCTTACCTGAGCACAACACCCTCGCGGAACTAAAGAATGAGATTGATAAAATTTTATCGTTTCTGGTTGGATCTCATGTTCCCTTGAGTGATCTCTATCGCCTTGGTCGTAAGAAGTCAGGCACCACCACCCCTCTCTCTCGTCCAAGACCTGTGTTGTTGACCTTTACCTCACTGATGGACAGGCGTCTTGTGTTATCACGTGTGCGCAAGCTGAAAGAGTATGATACAACTGGCCTGTATTTGCGACCTGACCTCTCCATAGATGAGCGCGTTAAACGTCGTTCTGGTAACCCTTCTAGCAGTAATCCTCAACCTCCATCTTCTGATTCGGGTGATAGTCATCCTCAAACTACCCCTCTCCCCTCTGATTCTGGTACTCCTGGCGGTGCTTCTGGCACCTTAACTGCACCATGATTTCTCAACTACGTATAATTTCGTATAACTGTAGAGGTTGGCGTGGTAGTTCTCCTTATGTTTCTGATCTCCTTTCCTCATGTGATATTCTCTTGATTCAAGAGCACTGGTTGTTTCGAGAAAACTTTAATGTTCTTAATATAAGTGATCAATTTATCTATACTGCAGTTAGTGGAATGGACAGCTCCAATCTTTTAGTTGGGCGTCCTTTTGGCGGCTGCGCTATTATGTATCGCAAGTCCTTACTTGCTTGTGTCAAGTCCATTCCTACTAACTCTAAACGTTTCTGTGCGGTCAGATTGATTGACTCAAACAATTTTATCATTCTGTTGATTAATGTCTATATGCCGACTGATTATAGGACATCTGTCTCTAATGTTGAATTTATTTCATGCTTAAGTGAGATTGAGGCGTTTATTGATTCGCAGTCATTCGATTCTCTTATAATTGGCGGTGATTTTAATGTTGATTTCTCTCGTGCGTCTAATAACTTTTTATCTCTCAGTGACTTTATGTCTTCTTTAAACCTATCTGCTGTTGATTGCCTTTTTCCCTCAATTCCTTTCACTTATATGCGTGATGATGGTTCTGCAACATCTTGGGTAGATCATTTCCTATGTAGCGAACAGTTGGTGTCCTCTTTTTTCTCTGTCTCTCTTGGTGGATCTGGCTCAAACCTTTCTGATCATCATCCACTTGTTGCTGTCTTTAACTGTTCCTTGAACGTTACTCCCAATTCTGCGTCTGTGTCCTCTTCCTTTGCGTCTGCGTCCCCTTCCTCCGCGTCTCAGTCTAAACCGTCCATTGCTTGGCATCGTGCCTCTCCAGATCAAGTATCTGCTTACTGTGATCTTGTTGTTCGCTCTCTCCCTGTTCCTCCAACTGAAGCTTTATGTTGTACTAACCCTGACTGTACTAGTCATCTACATGTGCTAGAATTATACTGTGACTCTCTTTGTAACACCTTGAAAGTCTCGGCTGAACTGACTCTTCCTCTCTCTAGACAAGGTCGTGTTATTCCTGGTTGGAATAAAGCTGCATCTATGCTTAAGTCAAAGGCCAATTTCTGGCATAAAGTTTGGAAAGAAGCCGGCTGCCCCTGCTCTGGGGTACTTTTTGACATCAAACGCCGTTCACGTTCTCGTTTCAAATATGAAGTAAGACGTCTTAGGCGGCGCGAAAAACACATACGACGATCAAAGCTTGCCGAAGCCATGAGCTCTAAGGATGTTAATAGTTTTTGGTCACAAGTAAGGAGAATAAACTCAAGCAAGTCTTCCTCTTCATCATCTGTTGTTGATTCTGTGAGTGGTGCACCGCACATTGCCAATGTTTTCTCTGCCAAACTTGAATCCCTTTTGAACTCCCGTTCAACTAGGGCCCGTGAGGAACTTCTGTCCTCTTTAGATGTTTGTGATGATGATCTTCAGTCTTTTCAGTTTTCACGAGACTGTGTTGTCTCTGCACTCTCTCATCTTAAGCCAGGCAAGCATGACGGAAGTCCTCTATCCTCCGATCATGTTATTAAGGCTTCCCCAGTGTTAGTCACAATTTTACCTCCTCTTTTTACAGCTTTTGTTCGCCATTCATACCTCCCACCCAACCTCAGGAACTGTATCCTTAAACCGATTCCCAAGCCACATAAAGATCCTACCTTATCTGATAGTTATCGACCCATTGCCCTTGCCCCAACATTGAGTAAAATCCTGGAATGGTGTATCCTTTTACAATATTCTGAATATTTTGCGACTTCCCCACTTCAGTTTGGGTTTAAGAAGCATATGTCTACCGCACTCTGTACTGGCTTAGTTAAGAACATATCAGCACACTACATGTCTCACGGCTCCTCTGTCTTTGCTTGTCTGTTAGATGCCAGCAAAGCATTTGATCTTGTTGATCATTCGTTGCTGTTTCAGCAGCTACTACAACGAAGGACTCCCAGTTTTTTAGTTCGCTTCCTCATCAGCTGGTATAGCTCTCAATCTTGTAGTGTTTCTTGGGATGGTGCCAGCTCTGATTCTTTTAATGTTTCTAACGGCGTTCGTCAGGGAGGAGTTCTGTCCCCTGTGTTGTTTACTATATACATGGATATCTTATTGAATAAGCTTAAAGAGTGTGGAGTTGGCTGTTACTGGGATGGTTTGTTTGTTGGCGCTCTCTGTTATGCTGATGATTTGATCTTGTTGGCTCCGTGTCCTTCTGCTTTACGCACTATGCTCAGTCTATGTGAGTCCTTTTCCAATTCCTATGGTCTCAAATTTAATGCTCGTAAAACTCAACTCATTCGTTTTGGTTTATCTCCTTCTGACAAGTGTACAACTGCTATCTATTTTTGTGGTGAACTTTTAGCGTTCCTCAATTCTGTCTGTCATCTAGGTCACATTCTGTCTTACAATCTCTCAGACAACGATGACATTGTTTTTAAGTCCCGGGACTTGCTTAAAAAGGCTAATCTTTTGTTCTGCAACTTTAAGTTCTGCAATCCTCACACCTTAACGTTTCTGTTTCGCTCATATTGTCTCTCCTTGTATGGATGCTCTCTGTGGCGGCTAGACTCCCCATCTATGAACCTGATTGAAGTTGCCTTCAATAAAATTTTGAGGCGTATCTGGAAACTCCCGTCTAATTCTCATACTAGAATAGTTCATAGTACTGCCCGTCTGTTGAGTCTCTTCAATGTTGTCTTTGCTCGTTCTTTATCCTTGTTATCTTCTGCTCTGTCCTGTCCTTCGTTCCCTGTTTCTTTTATCTATCGTGTTTCTTCCAACCTTGTGTATACTCCGTGTGGGTTCAACCGTCTCCGTGGACATAACTATAAGAAGACTTATTATCCTGAAGACCTTTTTTGTGCTAACATAATTAGAGATATTAGAATTAGTTGTGTGTCTAGCAGTGACTTTGAATATGTAATTTCTGTTATCTCTTCACACTAACTTAATTTACATTTTAATTTAGTTGTTTGTCTCTTACACCTATGTTGGTGTGTTTTCTCAATTATAATAATAATAATAATAATAATAATAAAGTTATTTTAAACTTAGGTAAGTTACAGAAGCAATATGTAACCGTTTACAAAAGACACCTACCTACCGCGTTTTGTGGGGTAGAGTCTTGGGCTTTTATCACTGACAACAAATTGTAGCTCCAAAACTGTCTAGATATTTATGAAGCCCAAATGCCACTGTACTTTCGTAGTTAGTTTTGTGCTTCTGCTTATAGGCGTTGAAAAGAAAACGTGGTCAATAAGTCGTTTTTGCAATCGAGGTCATCAACCACCACCCTGTATCACTGCAAATGTGATCTTTGATTTCTAGAACCAGACCAGAGTTGTGTCCTACTACTCTACTATCTATGCTAGAACCTACACACATGTTGGACACAGGCTTCCTCTTCTTTTAACCTTTCGGAGGAGACAGTCCACAGCATTATATCTTTTACTATTTGCTTATTCTATAGCTGAGTCTGTGCAGCCAGGTAGTACCATTCCTGATAGAATGCAGTTCTACAGGTAACTGAATCATGTTAGAGAGTATAAGCGATCTTTAGTCAGTCCAGTAGTCCATTCCAGTTGTCCAATCCAGTGATTATTGACAGCTAGCCAAGAAATTGAATGTGAAATAAAAGACCACATTAACACTTCAACATCAAAGCTAGAATATTTGTAATTTTTTTTGGTCTAAATGCATGTACATAAGCTGTGCAAAATGGATTATGGTGTATGTGTGTGTGGTTGGAAAAATGGCACAAGATGTAGGCATCAGAGGCGGAGACAGCTACCAAGAAGTGGGGGGGCTCATGTTCTAAATGTTAAGCTGTGGAGGTGTGGAAACGAGATGATATTGTATTTCTCTGTACAACTAGTAGAAAAATTGGGGGGCTGAGCCCCCCCCCCCAATCTGAAAAGTGGGAGGGCCTAAGCCCCCCCTACCACCGCCCCTGGGCATGGTACAAAAGTATTGCGGTGTTCCTATCTGGTTTGGTCCCTTTTTGGCGATCCATCCCTACATGTGCTTGTTTTCATTTCCATACCATACTCCATTGTCATCTTGACATACAGGTCTGGGCAAGAAGAGCATGAGTCTCTTTAAGCATGGTGATAGTGCTGATGCCCACAAGTGCATTTTGGAGGCATTCCCACAGTTGAAGGGTGCTGGTGGCTATGAACTTTTGAAAGTGTCAGATCGTGGTAGAGGCCTAGAGGTGATCCCTTATCCTCCTGATGGTTATACAGTTGTCTATCTGAAAGATGTTGTTCAGTAAGTGAAGGTTTACATTCGCCCAATTCAGAAGGATCTTTCAATGGACCCAATTTCTTCAAACATGGTAATTGTCTGTTACTTATGCCTGCTTTGAAGAGATTCTTTGCTGAATTTCAACAAGCCTGAGAAAGCTTGAGCAAGGACACTAGCAAGTTGATGATTTTGTCATTCTGTATGCTTAATTTCAATGTACTTACAAGAATAAACATGGTATTGCACAATGTGCTCCTATTTTCTGCTTTACCCTGATATCCATACTGCTGTTTGAGTTAGCCTTGCAAATATAAACCAAAAAGCTGTGCACATAAATGTAATTATATGACAAACTTCTTTAGAGACTGAAAAGGAGAAGCCTAACCACATAATTATATTCACGTGCATATCTTCCGGGTTTGCAAGGTCAACAAGTTAGATGTTAGCTAGCTATGTGCGAAAGTGTATACAAACTATGTATAGCAATTAGACTATGGCTGGCTACCTCAATTGTAAGTATAGCCTATGCAAGGCAGATAAGCCAAGCTGCTTACAGATGACAGCAGAGTGTGGCAGATTTTGGTGTAGGCAAGGTTGCTCTTAGACAGCTGATATCACCCTGCTGGGCTGAGTGTAAAGCTTATCCCATGTTCCCTAGCCTCCAGGAGAGTTATACTACAATAGTACTTACTACTGCTGCTAGTTACTACAGTTACACTCTCTTCACACACTGGTCCTGTTAACTCACATAAACTCAGATGTGTGATAGCTGGCTTCCAGTATGAAGCGTAATTGCTCCATAAAGTAATAAGATTACTGTATATAGATAGCTATAGGTCTTTGGAAGAACTGATGTCATGTCCTCTATTTTATTACTACAGGATGGAGATTTCAAGAGAATTGGCACGTTGGTTGGCATGTCATTGGTCTAAAGGGGTTCTGGATACCCTTTCTTTGCACCTGCTATATATCTGTGGTCGGGACATTGGCAGTATTTCACAGTGGATGAGATTCCCGACGCCCAGTTGAAAACTACATCAGTTGAGGTATATCATTATTTCATAATTATCTAAGAAGGCACTATGTCTATATAGTATGTGTCTAAGCCAAAGGCAAAAAGAAAAACAGCACAAGAATCCCAATGTTCAATGCCCTTAGTCTATCAAGCCCATAATAAGTAGAAGAATGCAGATTCACCTTCCCCCAAAAAGTTCAACATTTTGGCTCTGATCAACCCCCATACACTACTACTGATGCAGTTTTAGGGTTGCAGATTAAACAAGCTGTGAACTAACAACATCTGCTAGACCTTCTCTCACTTTTCTTGAGGGTGAGAGATGGTCTGGTGATAATTTCTATATCCAAATAAACTACAACACATTAGGCATGTGAATAAGTTCACATGCCTAATGTGTTTCTTCGTTTGTATTTACAAGTCACAAAAACGTTTTCCGAATGAAAACAAGTGCATGTAGGGATGGAACCCTCAAAAACCACCCAAACAAGATGGGAACACCAGAACACATTCACACCATCCCCTACATCTTGTGCCATTTTGCCAACTATGATTTGTGTTTGTTAGTTGTGTGCATAGGAGGGTTGTGGAAGGCAGTGGGGTGGGTAGTGCTGGGTGTGGAGTGTATGTCAATGTGTATGGGGAGTGTGTTTTGTTGTGGGTGGCTGCAATGTAGTTCCTACTGAGCATTTAGATGTTATGAGGCGAAAATAGAGGAAAGTGAAAAAGGCCGGCAGCCACCGGGAGTCGAACCCAGGACACCTGGCTTGAGCCGCCAGTGCTCTGCCACTGAGCTAAGGTAACCGGACAACCACCAGCCTTCACAATCCTCTACATGTACTGCACAGGTGGTACTGAATGCCTCAGTCACACACCCGGTTGCCGTAGCTCAGTGGCAGAGCACTGGTGGCTCAAACCAGGTGTCCTGGGTTCGACTCCTGGCTGCTGGCCTTTTTCATTTTCCTCTATTTGCGCCCCATAACATCTAAATTCCTTTATTTCCAGCGTGAGGCAAGATGCTCTGAGCATGGCAGGTATAGTCTGTCTTGTATGCAGAAACTGTGAGCAGTGCTGGATCTGTATGGTATGTTGGGAGTTTTAAGTCACGGTGTGAAATTTTATTGCTGCTGAACGTGGCAGATATGGATTGTCTTTTATGTGGAAAGCTGTGGAGTGACCAGTGCTGAGTACCATGTTTGTTTAGTGGGTGTGAATAGGTTAAGTGCATGTAGAGAGTTTTTTTGGTGGGCATAGTTGGCAAAGTGGCACAAGATGTAGGGATGGTGTGAATGTGTTGTGGTGTTGTTCCCATCTTGTTTGGGTGGTTTCTGAGGGTTCCATCCCTACATGCGCTTGTTTTCATTCAGAAAACTTTTTTGTGACTTGTTCCTGCTGTTTTCTTTTAAGAAGTGGTAAAAGAGAAGAGAGGTGGGAAAGGAAGGCGAGGGGAAGATCCATGGTCTGTAACGTATGAAGGCATAGAACTGTGTTGTTCACAAAGAACAATTTACGGGGTTTAGAAGCCCAAGCAAAGTCTCATAAAACCCAAGTGCAAAGCACAAGTTTCATGAGGCTTTGCACGCAGGCTTATAAATCCCATAGATCCCAACACTGTGGTATCAAACCGATTTAGACTATAGCTACTCACTGTAAAACTGTTGCTGTAATGGTGTCTTACAACTCAATACTACATGTTTGTGAGCTTTGTGGGGACGAAGTCTGCAGAGTTTTTCAGTGAACCCAATAGTAGTCCACAGGAAGTGAGCAGGAGCTGAACAACTGCCAGTTTCTGCGGCAGCCTCCTTTAGTGCAGAAGTTTTTGAATGAAGCCACCATTGACTCGGTGCTACTAGCTGCAATAGAGCAGTTTGAGGACCAAGCTACCAATAGGCTGCTAATTGCTGCGTTGGAGGAATATGAAGACCCAGGCACAACACAAAAGGAAGATGTTAAGACACCAGCCAAAATGCTACCATCAACTCTATGTAAACATTGTATGTAAACATGTGCTATATGCATTTCATTGTAAATGACCATAGCAAGCAATTTTGAAATTTGAAAGTTGAAAATAACAAAATTGAATATCAGTGGCTAGTGTTCTAAGTTGCTAGCTGATGTTCTAAGTTGCTAGCTAGTGTTAATTAAGTTGTCAGCTATTACTTGAACCATCAAATACCTGTATCTATGTGAGTTATAGGATTAGCAACTGACCAGATAACAGAATGACTTCAGCTATAGTCCAAACGGAAGAAGAAACTGCTGCACTTGCAATCTACACATTCTCAGTGTGGGAGTCCTCACATACCTTTTCATTTACAACAGCTCTAGTAATATACACCTCAGAATACTTCTCCTGGAAGCATGCACATTCCCTCTCTATGTTTTGTGTTATACCACCTGACTTTGGCTGTTGCAGTCTTCATCTCATCACCGTATAAGCTATAGGTATCTGAACACGTGCTCAGTTGAGCTTCCGGGGGGCGTACTTGCTATGAATAATGTTATTCTAACAAAATGGCGTGTAGTACTAAGCATTAACATTGGAGTGCTTGGGAATCACCGAAGAACAGTTCGAGTTCTAGAATAACGATAAGTATTGAGTACAATACCCAGTGATTTATGCTGTTTGTTTGCGTTCGAATTGTTGGAATAGCTTCAGCCGTTATCGTGCTATCGTGCTGGAATAGAGAAAGAAGAAAGAAAGAAGAAAGTCAGAAGATAGACAATTTGCCCGTTTTGGCGACCAGCCAGTCTGCTACTTCGGCGATGCTTTAAAGCGAATTTAACGGTTCCAATGCTCATGGAGGCACTCGATAATGCCTGATAGTGCTCATGGAGGCCTTTGACTAATCTAACACTTGTTATGGATCACCCCAAAAGTTCAGTGTTAGATTAGTCAAAGGCCTCCATGAGCACTATCAGGCATTATCGAGTGCCTCCATGAGCATTGGGACCATTAAATTCGCTTTAAAGCCTCGCCGAAGTAACAGACTGGCTGGTCGCTAAAACGGGCAAATCGTCTATCTTCTGACTTTCTTCTTTCTTTCTTCTTACGGTAGTACGCCATGATATTCACATGTCAAATGTGTTGTAGTTTATTTGGATATAGAAATTTATCATCCATAACAAGTAGAAGAATGTCAATTCACCTTCCCCAAAAAGTTGCGGCATTGATCACCCCAAAAGTTCCATATAATGCACACCATAACCTGGCAGGCCAAAGGTCACCACATTCGAATTTGGATCTACATACCAAAATGCATCTCTTCATTTGGATATAGAATTTGTCATGCGAAATGCATTTCTGCATTTGTATATATACATATTTACATGCCAAATATGCTGTAGTTTATTTGGATATAGAAATTATCACCCATAATAAGTAGAAGAATGCAGATTCACCTTCCCAAAAAAATTCAACATTTTGGCACTGATCACCCCCCACAGTATCCACTCACACACTATGGTAAAAGTTTGTATGTACATCCTAGCTCCCTCACAGTTGTTACATGTTGGTAAAATTAGAGCACAAAAAATGAGATTGGAAACATGTATTCACATGATATAATGAGGGTTTCACTGGAAGTGATGCTACGTTCGCTGCATGTAGCAACATCACTTTTAGTCAATAAATCCTAGATGTCCTCACTCCTGTTACTTACAAGGAAAGAGTGAATAGTAGAACACATTAGTGTTAAAAGTGCATTTTTTGTCTTTTGAGAACATCACATACAAAGTAATGGCTTGTAAAGTGCGTACTCCATTGTTACCCCACTCAACCAGTTCGAGCACATCAGTATCAGACATCATGTAAACTTGCGCACAAACCGCATCAAATCAAAGGCTGTGCCAATATGCCATACATTAGGAATAGGACAGTGCACATACGTATTTCCAATCCAGTTCTCTGTGCTCTATTATCTACGGTTGAACAATGCACACCCAGAAACACACACAGTTACCAGTGTACTGTGGGAAAAAGAGTCTTAACTGATGATCAGAGTGGAGGATTTTCTCACGAAACTGGTCTACCTTGTTCAAGAACAGGATCTACAAGTTGTGCAAGTAGAGGGGAGAGGGAGGGGTAAGGTCTGTGCTTACTGTACCACCAGGCAAGTATGAGATGCTAAGATGTCCAATGTGCATAAAGTTACTCACCATGGGTGTCCTGACAAAAAACTTGTTGTTACAAATGGCCTGGAAAAGGTTTAGGGACTCCTCTAATCGATTCTGCATAAGAGAGGAAAGAGAGGGAGAATGTATTGTAGTACACACTGCAAGTATAACAGGAAAGGTGGGTCTGTCCACTGTTAACCTCCAGTCATTTACTTAGGCACTCAGAGGTTGTATAGGAGCACATGTATCCTTTATGTGCAGCTGCCTTGGTTATTACAAGAAGGAAACTTCCATAAAATGCACTCCATATTTGTAAAATGCTCCTTTCAGATACCATGCTACCATGCTAGGTAGCAACAGTGATGAGAGCACTTATAGCTCTGCACTTGCAAGAACTATTTGTACAGGATTACTTAGTCATTAACTCTCTTTTTATAACTTGCAGGTATATTTTAGGACTGTTCACAGTTTTTCTCAGTGGTGGTTCGGTGTCCCCAAGGGTTAGATATTGGAGCCACTCTTGTTCCTCATTTATATAAATTACGTGTCAAAATGGTTCTCTCTTGCTCTCTCTCAGGGGGCCAAGATTCTGCGGTATGCCATTTATATCCTTCTTTACAAACCCATCAACAACCTCAACGATTTTGATAATCTACAAACTGATATCCATTCCATTGTTCATTGGATATCTGACAATCACCTTACAGTGAAAAAACCAAATGCATGCTGATTTATTGCAGACTTGTGTCACTTCGTGTGGGCGGATCAAAGAAGCCACACGCATTTTAAGGAAGCAAGATCCCACCATGCCTGACTGAGAACCATGCTTTAAACAGGTGTGAAGCATGCTTTAACTGGGTGTGAACGGTACAATTAATTTACATGGACAGTCCAGAATACATGAAGCATAGCTATTAGACATGGATTGTATGCACAAAGCAGCAAGACAAAAAAAAAGTGGCTAGCGTACTCCCCGTACAGCGCTCAATTGAGGCATATTTGTTGGTGGCGCTATACTGCAAACGTTTGAACACACTTTCGTTTCGACCACAACCTCACACAGAAAGCAGCAACGCTTCAAACATGGTTGAACTACACACAACATTCTCAATCCCCGACCTAGGAACTCACACGTAAAAAAGAAGTTATTTTGCCCTGTTTGGGCCTACAATTCTATATTCCTGCTTGTGTAGCGTTACTTACTCACTGCCATAACGCTACACAACCAGCCACAGCAGCTAAGCTTGATTTGAATTGAGAAGCCAACAAAACCAATTTGCATGATGTCATGCTTGGCAACAACTGTGTTTGATGTTATTTGCTTAGCAACCGGTGACACAAAACACTATTCGGGATGTATCCACTTGAACATTAGGATTGTGGATCTAACTTGGTCTAAGCATGTGGCGAATGTCTGCTATAAGATTTGAAAGCTGCTGGGGTTTGTTTGGAACATTCTCTACTTTCAGAAAGCCTGACACTATGATGTGTGGTTTAGAAGAAGACCAGGAGTTTGTTTAAACATTTGCAATGGGTGTACCCTTTTGATCATGGAAAGACAATGCTGAAGAGCTGAATTGCTAATTCACATTTACCAGTAGACATTCATATTTCAAGTTTCTAATGATGTTAAAGCTTTAAATGGTCTGTTGTACTGCCCCCACTAAACAAAAAGCTAATCATTTACTGTAATCCCCGGAAATAGGCCCACCCTCGAAAATTAGCCCACCCCCCTTTTTTGAAGGAAGTTGTTGCAAATGGTGCTTTTCTCTCGAAAGTACGCCCACCCACTTATACTGTAGCACATGCGGTTATGTTAAGCAGGAAGCACTGAAGAAGCAGATTTGTGCATGTGGAGGGACTAACAAATGAAGACAGATACCATGCAAGTGCATGACAAGTGCACGACAAAATTCTAATTTGTTTGTTTTCACAAGAACACACCACACTTCCATTTCTGTGTATTCCATTTCTGCATACTACTAATGCACAAGAAGTAGTAAAAAAAACTTGGGGAGGCCAGGTAATGAAGTTAGGTTTAACATTTAAACTGTGTAAACCTGCAATATTTTTATGATAATAAATCTCTGCATAATGAGATTCTTTGAATTGTTTCAAACAAGTTGCTGTAGACTGTTGTCACAGCAACAGTGTGTAGTTCTGAATATAAAGCTTTGTGCTCTGATAATATTATGGGTACATGGAAACACCAAACTAATGGGCCAAACACTTACCGTTTTCCCATCTTCAAACAGAGTCGTATCATAGCCACTCAGGGCACACATGAACAGTACGGCACGGACATCATTGAAACACTGGATCCACCTTCTTCTCTCTGATCTTGCACCTCCTACATCTATTACCCTGGAAAGCATGATAGAATACATTCCCTACATTTACTACATGAAAGAATAATAACTCATACAGCACACAGAATTAGACATTATTTTCTTTTATGCTGAGTAGTTTCTCTGACTGTAGTTTCAATACAAAGTTAGTGTGTATCCAGGCTTGGCGTCTACACACACTCAGATTCCCATTCCCAGGTGCTTGGAGCCTGGAACATAAGAATGAGGTCATTGGTAAGCAACCGTTCGGACCTGAACAGCTGGCATGATAGCTTAGTGGTCGAAACATAGATATTTTACTGACAACCACTTCTAGCTGTAAGGTCAAACCTGAATAAATTTTCTTAAGTACAATTCTGTGTGGTGGGAAACTGCAAACACTTTCACATGTCAACAGAGACTGAATATGCAGTGTTCACACTAACTGGAAGTCTTTTTTCTCCTCCAACTGAAACACCAAGTTAGCATGGAAGTAAAATGAAGGATACTCCACCGTTTGTGTTGAGGCAAGAAAGATTCTGTAGCGGTACACATTAGACTCATATTACTAGTCTCACTAGCCCCGACCAACCACACAATGTGAATCACTTTTAATTAGTACCACACATGGGGAAAACGGACTTGGTCATTCTGCATGCACAGCTTTTTGTGTTCTAACTATTATAAGCAGGTATTTAAAACTCTCAAACAGCTACATTGGATGGCTATGTATCAGACAGTGTTGTTGTCTAAAGCAAACCACTGTAGATTGATTTCTAGCTATAGTCTGCAAATTGATCAGAACATGAATGGTAGGCACCTATTGTATGTTATCTTCCATCACCTTTGGTTTGGCAGTATAATTTGCATTACTGTATTTCATGTGCACATAAAAATATCTGAAGTGTCACTAGACCCTTCGGTGTACTGAAAGTGATCCACACTCACATTGCCTGCATCTTCACTGCATTTCCAGGCCTTCCCACAATCTAGCTTTAGATTGCTTACAGGATGCAAAATAGAGGGAGTTAGCTCGATGGAGGAAAGGCTTAGGAATGAGAATAGCTGCATTTGGTTTACAAGACTACTAGATGATCTAGTTATCACAAGCAAGTCCTCGTTTCACAAGCTAGACCTACTTTCTCAAAAAAGAATAAGGTTTGATAAATTGAGCATACAAGATGTGTCCCACCATATCATACAATGCAACCACGTTATAGCATGAGTATAAATAACACTCTTGAAAATAGCGACAAAGAGTCAGGACATACAATTTTCTGCTACTGCAGCAATGAAGGGCTCCAGTCAAAAAGGGCACTAAAATGCTTCCGGGTGGAAATTGAGTTTACAGTGGCAAATTATTGCACTATGACCCTTCCATTATCTGTGCTAGTTGCGTGGTTGGTGGGTGCTTAATCACGTGATGGCAGAACAGTGTACATGTAAGTGTCATAAGTAAAAATGGCTGTACATGCTGCACTGGGAGATTCGCCTAGTCTTCATTCTCCAGAACCTTCAGCAGGCTCAAGTGGAGTTGAATTTAACTTTTTGTATTCTCCAGAGGTTGGAGAGACTGTGGAGGTACCCGTAGACCATGAAGAGTCTCAAAGAGGCCGGAAAAGAGTGAGAAATCCGGAAATGTAAGTATTTGAAGAAGCCAGGTCTTAGGAAGAATGCTACATATTTCTAGTCTGTGCGGATGCTGCACGAAGGAGTGCTTAAAACGCTTTTCTGAAAGTTATCTAGCAAAAATTAGAAGTCAGTTTGAAGCACTTTATTATGAACAGCAAAACATCTATCTGAGTGGGTTGTTATGCCGTCGTGAGACTAAGAAGACAAGCGGACACAAGCGTAAATCTAACCACACCACGACATCTAATGGCAAACGGCTAGGCAGACCACCTGCAGAAGATAGCAAATTCAGTTTTGAGTATTGCCTTCATGATGAAAAGGGAGTGGATGTGAAGGTATCTCAGAAAGCATTTTGTGGTGTACATGCATTTGGACCAAAGCGACTGCGAATACTCAGAGATAAGATTGTAAGTGCTGATAAAGAGAGCACAATTATTTGGGATAAATTTGGCAAACATACTGAGCATCAACAGGTTAGTGACACTGTTCCGTAATCTGATAAGGAAGCATATCTGCTCATTTCCAACCCGAAGCAGCCATTATTCTCGTTCAGATAACTCCGGGTGAGTCTGTCAGTCATCGGAATTATCAATTGCCCGGTTGTACAGAGAGTTTCTCGAGAAACATGATCCTGAATTTGTGAGACAACAAGAAGAGAATCGTGAGCGAATGATCTCGCATTCACAAGTACAGGAATTGCGCAAACCAATTGCAACACTTCACTTCTACCACAATATTTTTGTTACAGAGTTTAACATCTATTTTGGTTATTCCAGGTCAGATTCATGCGACACTTGTCATTCTATCAAGATGAAAATGGAGGATGCTAATGCAAGTCCTGAGGAAATTGCAAAGTTGAAACAGGAGCTAGAGACCCACCAGACACTTGCTGAAAGAGGACACCATGCATTCCACTATGATCAGCAGTCATGGGAGAATCGTGATAAGTGATGTACCCTCAAGCATGCATTATGTACTAGTGTTGGCTCTTCTTCTCCAACTATGTCAGACATTTCACTATTCTCTGTTGCTGTTTCCATTTACATAGTTTTGCAAGATCTCTTATTCAGTGACTACTATATAGCAGACATGGACAAAATGCTTATCAAACAGAGTTTGTCAATGTCCCCTTCTAGTAGTCACTGGACAAGCATGCAACTTGCACAATGCATGACACAGAACATGAATTCAAAGTGTACGCTACATTGTGATGCAGTAGTCACCAACAGATAAGACATGCAAGAAAATATATATAATACATAAGTGCATGGCAGTGTGTTTGTATTATGACTCAATAGTGGAGTGTCATGCACAAAAGTATACCATATTTTCAACTATAGCTGGTTGTGTCTTGGTAATCTTTATATTTTGTCCAACCATTCTTCTCATTTTGTACCCCACAAGACTGTTCAGAAAGTGTCTTTCATATTGTGGATTTTGCAGATTGCATGTTCTGCACATATATGCACAATCATTTCAGGGACAGTACAAGGATGGAACCAATGGTACCCATGACTTCAGGATGGTTTCTGCATCATTCCTTATCCTCAGGACACTGATACTGTTCTTGTTTGTAAATCACCATCGTTTACCCACCCATGCACACATTAGAATTGCAAGCTGCACTTTTTGCATGTACCTGCTGTATTCATGCTATTACAAGACCATACAAGTTAAACTTCATGAATAGTGTTGATATGTCATTCTATTTTTGCTTGAGATACTAATATTTGTAACAAGCAACTCTGGATCACTATTATTATTAACATACAGGAACAACATTGCTGTTACTCGTTCCACACATGGTACTGATATTCTACATTTGCCATAAGTTAGCAAACAAAATAGGCATCACTCAATGTCTTAAAGGATTTACAACACTTTGAAAAGGTGTGTGCAGACTAAGAGACACACTGGTCAAGTTGAAGCAGACATGGAGACTGAGTCTGATACTGGCTCACTGCCAGACCGGCTGATAAACCCAGGAGAGTATGAACCAGTGCTACCTACCACAGAAGAACACACAGCTGCTGAGCTCACAGAAAACAAAGAGCCAGTGAATGAAGAACTGAGAAGACTGATTCCTGTGTACACTTATGGTTCCATTAAGTGATTGTTTGAGTGTTGCAAAACCTTTACGTCAATTAATAAGATATTATTTTGTAAGTCAACTATAATGCAGTGAAACAATACTGTGTGTTTTAGGACAATTATTTCATTCTTGTTTTTGTACTCGTGTAGTTACAGAATTAAATTTAAGGTCTGTCATGACAACTGTTTTTGAGTGTGAATTCATAGTTCATACTGGCTATATAACACCACCATGAAAATATTGTTTGTGGTCACAAAGAAATACACCAGTGAACTTTCAGTTTCAAACCCAAGTGGGGGAAGCACTTAAATTGTACTCTTTGTGAGTACACATTACAAGGATGGTATTCTAGTTGAAATGCAAGCACCCAGCTTACTGGAACACCAACTACATCAGAATAAACAATCTAGCGCAGATGAGAAACTAGTGCAATACACAAAACCTGTCAAGTGTTCTGCATTTGTTAATCATATAGGTGCTACCAATCAAACGCTAGATGGTGGAAACACCTGGGAATGGGGCTAATAAAATACATCTGCCACTCATTGCAACACTATAGCCTCGTTCCCAGGCTCTCTCCTCAAAAAAAACGGGGAGAATAGAAAACCCAGATGATATTGTTATTAATTTCTAGGAACCCCTCCTTAATAATGAGTGTCAGTAATTTGTTCATTAATGCCTGCTGAAATGCAATATATTTTCCGACTAATGGGCCATCCTGCATGGCCTTGTCATTAAAATTTCATTCATTCATTCATTCATTCATTCATTCATTCATTCATTCATTCATTCATTCATTCATTCATTCATTGATTCATTCATTCATTCATTCACTCACCCACCCACCCACTCACTCACTCACTCACTCACTCACTCATTCACTTACTTACTTACTTACTTACTTACTCACTCACTCACTCACTCACTCACTCACTCACTCACTCACTCACTCACTCACTCACTCACTCACTCACTCACTCACTCATTCATTCATTCATTCATTCACGTAAACACAGTGACGGAAGCCTACTGTGCACATGTACATGCCATTGATGTAATATGGCTTTACCTTAATAGCATAGTACATTTTCAACTTACAAGTGATGACTAATTCTTTAGTTTATTCAGATTAATAATAATAATAATAATAGCTGTTTGTGTAAATCGAGTTGACCTTTCACTATGGGTCTCTATGGCAGTCAGTGTCATTACGTCATCATGTAGCACTAATTGCTACCTTGAGCGTATAACTAATTACTAGCTTCCAACCTCCACTGAACTACAAGCATGTATTCAGAGAGTATGCAAGCACATCAAGGGAGAACAGAACAAGTAAGCATGGTATCAGTATAGTATTAAGACTAGTCAGTAGAAAAGGGATGCATTTCTGGCAGCTGTGTGGCTAGGGGGAAACAGACTGACATTTCAATTCGACAGATAATAATGTAAAATGGAGCCACCGGTGGCTTCAAAGTCAAGTCCTGATGACTCCCAACACTCTGAACGGTATTGGCATAAGCGCGATATGGGCCCCCCACGATTTGGGGCCCCCTGGGCCCAAAACGCTAGTGATATGGGGACCCCCCAGCTCCAAAATCGTTACCAATCTGTAGGGATCCCCTTAGCAGTTTAGGGCTTCCCAGAAGACACCAACCTGTTTGTAAAATGTGAGCATTCCATCTTGACTTCCATTGATTTGACCTGATGGTGGGTACGCCATGAGTGTTATAGAAGCAAAAGCACAGGGTAACAAGTACCTACAGTTGTCAGAATGGCGAAGAAAACCTGAAAGATGTGACCCCACCTTCTGAAGTGCTTTGAGAAGAAGATGGATGGAGTGATTTTCACACAAAAAGATGGCTTCAATTACTTTCCGTTTGTGCAAATACAACTTTTCTGCACAGGAGACGTTCAATGACATGGTGGAATGTGAAGAGTGGTTCCATCTGAAGTGTATGGAAGACAAACTATGGTACTGCAGAAAATGTGCTCATTAATTGTTGTTGTAGCTACTACAGTTGTATTCTTGTGTACTACTGCATAATTATCTTGCTTGTTACTGTACAATGTAGAGTAAATTCTAAGTAGTGTTCTGTACTATTTCCAGTTTTAGTATGCATGATTGTATATTGTTATCAGGCACTTACATAACTACATGCCCCCAGCTCCATATAACTAGTGTGATATGGGGATCCCCCAGGCCCCAAATCTCAAGCAAATATATTTAGGCAACTTTATAGCTGTGCTGCCTACAAGACAAATCCTCCACATGTCTTGTACTTAGCTTTTCTGATTTGAGTACGGAGGGGCCCCAAATCACTGAAGGGTCCCCACATCACTAGTGTATTAGGACCCCACGGGCCCCATATCTCTAGAGACCCTATACAGGAAATTGGGCCAACTGCAGAGGGTGGGCGCTCTTTTGCGAGACTACGGTACACAAATTTCTATCTGACGCACCCTTTTCAAAATTAGTGTATGCACGATGTGCTTTGCTAACAAACTGCGCATGCATGAGTGGGTGGAGTTATACCCCTGAACCTGTAGTGGGAGCAGCTCAGGGAGATGAAACTTTCCTAAATCAAGCAAGGTGAACAATAGATGCTAAGTCGGCCACAATGATTGAACTAGTGTAGTGGTTGACAAAGGAAATTTTTTGGTCAATGTCTACGCTATTAATGTGTCGAGGATTCTCTCATAGTCATTGTAGCTAGTTACAGCCGAGACAATGGTATTTGACCATTCCATAGGGGTAGGAAGCAAATTTGAAGTGTAGAGGCCATCCTGTACCGCACGAAGCACTGCTAAATAAATGGAAAGCAATTTCGCCGCACTATGCGCGACTGCAAATCTTTTCAAAGTGTGCACCTTTAGACTGCAAAATAAAGCTTTTTTTCAACCGTGTATAATATTCTAGCCTCGTTCTCAGACCTTACCAACCCTCCAGTACAATATTCAATTCATGTGGAAAACAGATTTGCTGACTTTGTCGTTGTTCCCAGGAGACCGCCAGGCTAGCTTTCGTTGCTTGTAGTATCTTTGAAAGTCTGCATTAGCTTCGTATCGAGCCATCTCACTGCCATGATTTCAATCACCTTATAGTGTACTTTATTCAGAAATGTATGCATGTAACTGCATATGAGATTGATGCAACGAAGAGGCTGCTTGACCTTAGCCTCGCTCCCAGAGAACGAAGATAGCTTGAGCTAACTTAGAGCAGGTTATGAATATTAATTTACAACCTAAAAAGTGTAGCGGCCAAAGCCGCTATGGCCGCTACGGCTCCTACGCCACTGCATTCGGCTGCTTGACAGCTTGATTCACACCGAATGAGAGCTTGACAGTTTTACTATACAAAATTAGCTTATTGGGCAATGATCCCCCTGAACGTAGCCTCATTTGCTCCAGTATATTGATTGCTTAATACTATCATTTCCAAGTATATAGGGAGAAAGACTTGCTACCCAAGACACTGATTTATTCTCACCTTAAAACAACACACACACACACACACACACACATATACACACACACACACACACACATACACACACACACACACACACACACAATTACTAGCCCATTGACCTGAAAATAAGCTTGTTGAATTTGAAGGAAGTCTCCACAATACCAGAGGTTTGAACACGGGAGCAGAGAACATCCTGTTCGTTTGGGGTGTACCCAGTTTCCAAAATGCGCTCCATGTTCTCCAAATAGCTGCATCAAATAAATACAGTGCCATTATCAAGCATGAAAATTATACTAGGTAGTGATTCTTTGAGCTATTAAGCCGTAGCAAATTCACAATCAGTAGTGCAAACGTTTCGATCCGTGGATCATCATCAGTGCAATGATACAAAGTGTGACCTACTCGCTATATATCTACAGGTGACGTCATGGTTACAGAGAGTTGAAGAGGTATTTAGAGAGTAAAGTTAGACAGAAATGATAACCGGGAGCATGTGCGCTAGGAGCAGAAATATGACGAGAAGACGACACAAAGGAAAGGAAATGGAGTGAGAAAACACAGAGAGAGAAAGAGAGAGAAGTCAGAACCAGAGAGAGAAGTCAGAACCAGATCCTCTCCAACATCAGTCCTGGGTCCAGGTTCCCCAATGGGAACAGGCTGCAGTCATAAAGACAGAGGAATTCATCACCAAAAGGAAGGTCCAGGAGGCCTTGACAATTAGAACAAAACAGATAACAACATGAACATGAACTGATTGTGAATTTGCTACGGCTTAATAGCTCAAAGAATCACTACCTAGTCCGATTGCGACATAGCAGTTAACCACTTAGATCCCCATGGGTCTGTACTCCATGAAAATTATAGGCTACAAATATAAGGTGCAACTTAAGTTCGAGGTAGTGCAACCTTAAATCACCATCAGCTTCATTTAAACTGTAATGAGGTCATGTGACTTTGACTGTGCTATTCACATGTATGACCTTTAAATTTTCCCATCACAGCAACAAGAAGGGTGTGTGGTGTGCAGCACTTGTTTTAGTGGTCTGGTGGAACCTTCATGTGGCCAGGCAAAACTTTGAAGACATCCTCCAATACTGATTCCACCCCAAAATAGAAAGACAAATTGATAAATAAATAGAATGAGAATCGTTTGCATAATTTTTACTATATATTTAGGCCTTTCTGTTTTCAGTCTAACAACACTTACTCAAGTTCAGCTGAAAGCAATCATCACTGCAGTATCATGGCACACGGCAGTATACCATACATAGGGATGCCCCCCCCAAACGAGCAAATCTCATGACACCTATCGTTCTCAATCAAAGAACTCAAACTAGTCAGCGATTCTCAGGTAATCCCACGCTTATGCTTGCATTTTGCTAAAGAATTATGCAAGTACAACCACCCACGAAACTCTCTACATGTACATTAGACTATGCACACCAACTAAATGAGAATACATAACGACACATTAACAATCCATATCTCCCATGTCTGCCATTCTTAGTAGCAATTAAGTTGCAGCCACCCACAATGAACACATAACTACACATCAACAAGGCACTCAGCACAGCTCACTCCACACCCTTCTGCATACAAGACAAACCATATCTCTCATGTCTGCCATGCTCAGTAACAAACAAGTTGCAGCCACCCACAATACAACTCGCTCTCCATGCACACCAACATGCAAATGTTTGGCCTTGTGTAGTTACTGTGGATTAGTCCTTATTGCTTGAATCATAGACAGGTCGCGAAAAAGTTTTCTGAATGAAAGCAAGTGCATGTAGGGATGGAACCCCCCAAAACCAGCCGAACAAGATGGGAATGACACCACAATACTTTCACACCATCCTACATCTTGTGCCATTTTGCCAACTATGCCTTGCATTTGTTGTGTGCACAGGAGGCCGGGTTGTGGAAGGCAGTGGAGTGGGTAGTGCTGGGTGTGTAGTGCTACCAACAAATGGGACCATACAGCTGTGTAGGCTTTTTACACTAGCCAAACCAGTACAATATTCAATTCATGTGGAAAACAGATTTGCTGACTTTGTCGTTGTTCCCAGGAGACCGCCAGGCTAGCTTTCGTTGCTTGTAGTAGTCTCTTTGAAAGTCTGCATTAGCTTCGTACTATGCTGCGATCTAATGCTACCTAATCTTGTTCCCAGGTGTAGTCTACAGTTGGTAAACGGTTAGCAAACTTAATCTATTACCTACACATTTCCAGTAGCAAACTATCCTACCAATGTTTAGTGACCAACTGATCAGACCAATCCAGCAGACAGACATAAACTGACAATCACTTCACACTAGTTCCCAAAGCTCATCAAGTCTGGAAAGGAGACTTGACACTGGTGGGCATTGCACCAGTCTGTGATGGTCCATGTGTCAACATAATTATTTAGTTGCTGTTCACTAGGCTAACTTACTCTATTTGCCAGGCCTTCCCACTGTCCAGGTTTTCATTTACTCACAATGGCATACATGTGTATGGAGCAGTATACTCTATCGTTTCTAAATGACTGGGAATTCAAATGCCTACCTCCCATTAGAATATTACTATACCATATGATATGCTAAGTTTCTCAGATCTCAATCAAAAGTAACCCTCTGCAATCATATATGGGAGAAATTGATAATTGACCTGCTTACATGGCAGACTGACAAAGATGACTCTGAACTGTTATTTCATTAGAGTAAAATGAACAGTACCTAAAATCAAACTGCTACATCTCAATCACACTTTCACAATTAATCAGATCACAAATATTGTGTTAGAAATCATCATCTATAGCAACAGTTTTATACAGAAAGAAAATGACACCTGCACTTTACAGTGTACAGGAAGTAGAGACGTGCATATCCACAGGAATTCAGGACCAAACAAGAAAACAATGACAGTAGTTATGTCAAACACATTCTACTATCCTAGTTTCTATGTCACTCAAGGTCTGCCAAAAGTTCTATATGCAACTGTTTGCCATGCTATGTATAACAAGTCACAAAACGTTTTCTGGACGAAAACAAGCACACGTAGGGATGGACCCTCACAAACTAACCAAACAAGATGGGAATGACACTGCAATACTTTCACAATATCCCTACGTCTTGTGCCATTTCGCTAACTATGCTTTGTTGCTTGTTATTCATGTGCATAGGAGGGTTGTGGAAGGCAGTGGGGTGGGTAGTGCTGCATGGGGGTGTAGTGCATGTTGATGTGCATGGAGAAGTCATGTTGTGGGTTACTATATACTGAGCACGGAGATGGGGTCTGTCTTGTATGCAGAAGCTGTGGAATGCATGAGCAGTGCTGAGTCTCTACGGCATGTTGGAGTGTCAGTTTTTTTTTACACATATGGTTGCAGAAGACTGTCGAGTGAGCAGTGCTGCGTACCTTGTTGGTGTGTAGTTATGCATTCCTTTAGTGGATGTGAATAGGCCAATCTGCATGTGGAGAGTTTAATGGTGTGCGTAGTTAGCACAAGATGTAGGATGGTGTGAAAGTATTGTGGTGTTATCCCCATCTAGTTTGGTCGGTCTTTGAGTTAGGGTTCCATCCCTACATGTGCTTGTTTTCGTCAACTTTTTTGTGACTTGTTTCTGTTGCTTTTTTGTGGTAAGAAAGAGAGAAGAGAGGTGGGAGGGGAGGCCAAGGGGAAGACGCATGGTCTGTAAAGTATGAAAGTATAGAACTATGTTGCTCACAAAGAACAATTAGTTGTTGTAAATTAATAAAATTGTAACCATCAAACTTCTCTGCAGAAGTAGAAACTGCTGCCCTTGCTAACTACACATGCTCAGTTGTGTGGAGTCCTCACATTTTCATGTACAACAGCCCTAGCAATAATACCTTATAATACTTCTCCTGGAAGCATGCACATTATCCCCTCTCTGTTTTGCGTTTATACCACCTGCTGCAGTCTGCACCTACTTTGCGTCAGCTGCTGCCTTCTTCATATCACGGTAAGCTATCTAAACACAGGCGTACTTGAGCCTCTGGGGGTGTATCTGCTATCAATAATGTTATAATCTAACGAAATAGTGTAAAGCGGCAAGCGTAAGCATGGGGTTACCTAAAAATTGCCGACTAGTTCGAGTTCTTTCTTTCAGAACAATAGGTGGTGAGTGCAATACCCGGAGATTTATGCTGTTCATTTGCGTTTGAATTGTTGTAACAACTTCAGCCATTATCGTGCTATCCAGGTGGTAGTAGAGAGAAGAAGAAAGTCAGAAGTTAGACAATTTGCCTGTTTTCGCAATTTGTTGGTTTGGTACTTTAGTGATGTTAGGAGTGGCGTTATCCACAATGAGTGCAGCGGTAGCAACCCTTCAACTTGTGGATCAAAGAATGTTAGTAGCCAGGGCATTAGTAGTCCAGCAAGCCAACAATTGTAACCTCCTGCACTGTAACACCTACCGCCAACCACAAAAGCATACCAGGTGATTGTGGCATAGGAACACAGGGGTTGGTATGGTTAACATAGTACTTAGTCAGCAGACAAAGCTCACAACCATATCATGGCATTCAGGCAGGAGCCTAAAGGGACAAATTAACAGTTAGCAAACCCACTAACTGTGGCAGCATGTATTTGTAGCACGACTCACACCTTCCAAGGTATCAGCACAACTGCAAATTCATTTACTAGTTTAGCACTATTGGCCATCAACAGTTAACCCATCAGCTTAGTAAGCAATCACTCATCCATGATCACTGTGAACGCCCTAAATGTGAATGCCCCATTGACGGCTTGCCAACTCATGCAGATTTTTCATAAGTCTCACAATTTTATTGCTAGTCTCGCACCCCCATAGCCAGGCAAACAAATCTCACAGGTAGTCAACGTTTAGTGAGATATGCATACATAAGTCTAATCCATGCAGGTGAGACCAACTTTGCCTCCAGGAACAGAATACGAATGACACTGCATGTCAAAAATGAAGACTGAGTTGTGCTTTCTGCGGACAGAGCAGATGCATGAGACTAAGTTAACTGCTAGGATATTTAAACTTTCCTGATTTTCCAACTGCCAAATGAGCATCTTCATACCTTAACTGCATTAGGTCAACAAACCCAGCCACTCTTTGCCCACACTAATTTATTCCCAAATTCTTTTTTCCCATCTGCAATTAGACTATGGAATACATTACCTTTAAACATCTGTAGCACTCAATCACTGTCACATTTTAAGCAGGCTGTACCTACTTTCTTTGTGCTAACGTAATTTACCTGTTGCATCGTGTGCTTTTCACATTTATTCTTTGTATATCACCCCACTTTTTTCTGGATATTAGCTACTTCTAATGTCCAAACAATAGCAAGTTTATTGTTATACTCCAAGTGGAAAGGAGAAAAAGTGAATGAGTGGACAAAAAGCCACAAAAGTGCACCCAACGTTTTAGTATTTCCTTCCTAGTCTGAGAGGACTTACTGAAGTTTGCCACCACAGCTTCAAACAGTTATCATTGAAGTACCTATAGTGTGGAAGTGCTAAGGTCAAGAGCTAATCCACGGCAATTGCACAGGGCTGTACATATGCGTGCATCCACAGTACTTTAGATGGCAATGGCGCTACTTTACAACACTGACTGACGTCTCTCAAAAGGCTTTGTGCGGCGTTTTTAGCACCTACACAACTATATACTCAGATATAGATGCACAATCAGCAGCATGGACATCTTCTGCCCAGCCAGTCAACACTTAATGCAACACCGACAATGTATCGGTCAATAGTCTTTTCAGCACCAATGTACACTTCCGTTTCAAACACTGGTCTACAGCAACGTATTTTCTCCTTCGCCTGGGTGGCACAGTGGGTAGATACCAGGAAACCAAGGAATATACAAGTTCATACAATCATCTTGAACTCCTGTCCGCAACTTTGCAGATCTCCTTTTGCCTACAGCGGTACCAATTTGCAGTAACGACACTGAGTGTGTATGATGCAGCCAAGACAAACACATGCCCAAATTATACTACTCCAAAAACACCTGCATACATTTAAATCCCTAGCTTTTTCCCAAATATTTCCCACCTCCATTTTTGAGGTTGGGAAGACCTGGGAATGACGCTATTGTTATATGCGAGTAGGAAAAGATAGTGCTATGAAACACTAGTGCAACTTTCAACTTGCTCATGGTCACCCCACAATGCACTGCATTTTCCTAGTGGTACTAAAAACTAGAAAGCAAAGCGATACCTTTGTTCTTGGCTATGTTCTGTTTGATCCACTTGTGTGCTGTTCCAAGTTTTACTACTACCCAACCGACACTTAGTGGCTTCACCACATTTCCTTGGCTTTTGTACAGTTTAGATGGTTAGAAAACTGGGTTTAATTCTTTCCACTTGTAGTGTGGACATCACTTAAAATGAGGAAGCAGCAAAGCATGGGTTACTGTCAGAAGTTCATTGCCTACTTCAACTAGCTTATATATGAATAAATGTGCAGTATATATGACATGTCCCCCAATGTAAATGGGTATGGCATGATGGTGGCAACAAATTTAATAAAATCAGATTAATGAAAATTTAGTGACATGAAAAGCGTGGAAGTAAAACTCACTATGATGCGGAGTCATTGAGCTGGTACTCGCATGATCTCCTAAAGCACTCTCTTACTCCTTCATCACACCATAGTGACCTTAAGGCCTTAGTGACCTCTGGCGGGAGCATGTACCATTCATAATATGAATGGATCACCTGGGCATGGTTCTGTGAAGAAATTTAGAGTACAGCTCACTCATTTCGCAATTTGATTGGTCAATGAGAGGTAACTAGATGTGATAGTTACCTCCTACAGAATGTTCTGTAAACAATCATTAACAACAATAATTGGTTTTTGCAAAACTGTAGATTGTTACTGCATATAATACATTTTATAAACAGTGCAGGTGCAAGATGGCCATTGAAGTTGAACTTTGAACCGTCTTTCTTCTTCACTTCGAGCCGCTGAATTAAAGCAGGTTAGGCTAACTAACCAGTGCAGCAAATTCTTTGGCTGTAGGTCTGTTAGTTTACTGATGCAGCCTCTGCAAGCTGTTTTTTTTCTCCTGGTACTGCAGACACTTTTGCATCAGCTGTGTCTTCATTGCAGCGAATGGTCTGGTGGTGTTTCGGTTAATTGCACATAAAGTGGAGCTCTTTAGTGGGTGTGGTGGTTTGTGGAATCCAGAAACACTATCGTGGGCGTAGTGTGCCATCGAGAGCGGTCGGCACCAGGAGACAATGTCGCTGTTTCACTTCGTAGCCGTTGACATCACACTGTTTGAGAGCTGAATCACTACAGTTTCGCCAAATCCATCATTCTCATTGTTTTCAGTGACTTTACACCGTATTTATAGCTGTTACTATACTCTAAATAAGTTAGACGCCTCGACCAATGGGAACTACGCGATTTATAGAAACCCTCAGGCCCTCAGGTTTCTAAATCACACAGTTCCCTCATGCATCTAACTATTATGCAGTGAGGGGGTTATGCTGGTCTTAACGGCAACAAATGTATCTGCACCAGATAGGTGAGTGTGGCAGCACAGGATCAATAGTACTATAGCAAGACACACCCATTCTAAAAGATAATTAATGATTCCAAGCCTGGGGCCACGTCTGTTGTACTGATTTCACTTGCACAACTTGGGTATGTACAGTTGAAATGCTTTGCAATATTCAGTGACCATCCTCAACATGTACTCTTGTTTCTGCATTTTACATTCCCAGCAATTGGTGCTTGGGAGAAGTAGCTAACATGACATGGCTAAATTTTATGTCATGCATCATGGATCTATTCTCAGGTTGTGCGTATGTACATACGTACGTATGTGTAGGTTACGCTCAGAATGTCAATTTGTGCTCGCGCCCGGGTCCAGGAACTCAGGTGTCACTTGATACTCGCATTACTTGCGACACCGAGACGACGCTTCTTGGTGATGGAGGACGGTGAGGACAGCGCGGCTGGCCCTTCGCAACGTATGTATTTGGCGGAGTCAAGTGCATGAATGAGTGCTGAACGCAGCCGTTGGCTGCTGACTCTGAAGAAAGAAGTCAGTCCACCGTAGATGCCAAGAGAGCGACAGAAGAACAAGAGTTCAAAAGTAGAAAGCACGTATTGGAGATTCTTCACAAGCCAGGTATTTAGGCTCACTCTTCACGTTACCGTTGTTTTGTACTGTTCTTTGGGCTCCCCGGTGACTAAATGAGCAACGCTTGATACCTGCGCCATGCACAAAGACACGGACGCTTGGCACGGCGCAAAGCATCATACGCATGCGTAGTCCTAGTTTTATGTCACGATACGACAATATGTCAAGACGTGAAGTTCATTTCTGAAATTGTAATTTACTACTGCATGAAAAAGTCATAAGTGACTCATTAACTTATACGCTAGTGTTTTGTAAGTTATGAGTACATGTGACCTTTATAAATCTTGTAGTAAGGCCATAGTAATAAAATGTATAGTTTCTGGTCATGAATTATTCAAGTTTCCATGCGAACGGGCGGTAATTTTTAATTTAATTAATGTTTGCCTCAGTATTGGAATCCCTGGGACACTCGACAACAAACTTCAGGTAAGTACCAAAGGCAGCTACTTCTCCTAACTTTGCCACTAGATTGCAGGGCTGAAACCGTTTACACGCGACAGCCACAGAAAAGGGCTGTTCCTTGAAGGTCTCAGGAAACTTGAAAGGCATTGAAAGGGCGGCTACTGGTGGATGGAACTTCAATACTGCCATTGTGAATTCCAGTGTATAAATCTACAAGAGAGGAACCTTCTTCGACCACCATGATTGACCAGGCTAAAATAAGGTGGAAACCGGCAGCAATACTCACTGACACCAACATTTTCACAACAGAATCACAAGGTATCTGGCAGTACTGCGCAGGTGCACCAACCTTTGAACTCTATTAAAAAAGCTAACAGCAGTGGGTGATTTAAATGCGGGCGGTGACCAGAAACTACGAATTTTGTTACTATGACCTAATACCAGGGAAATTAGAAAACTCAGCGATGTACCAGTATCTGTAAAAAAAAAAACCGCTTTAGTCTGTTAGGTATTATTGGCTACACTACCATCATTACATGTCCACTATATACTTGGGACTTAATTGGGACAGGAATAGAACATACTGTGGCTCAGATAGGAAAGTGGATTGACATGTACGGTCCTGCCTACCCCATGGTATAGTGGGGTAGGACGAACAGTGGTATATGGAGCCCTATGGAGGGACTGTGGGCTCCCATGGACAGTCCCACCTGTCCCATGGTACAGTGGGATAAGACAGACAGTGGGATATGGGGGCCCTCAGATAGAGCAGTGGGCTCCCTTGGACATTCCCACCTGTCCCATGGTACAGTGGGGATTTTGATGGCACACTTGGACATCATGATCCCTGTCTGTCCATCCCCTCCCATGGCACAGTGGGATGGGATGGACAGTAGGGACAGGGTGTAGCAAATAGGATGCTATAGTACAATCCCATTCCCTTCCACAGTGGGAACAGAACATTTTGGGATTCCCAATGTACCATTGGACGTCTGTTGGCAATCCTGGACATGTGTGGAGGCAAAGGGACAATGGTATATGCATTAGTGTGCTTAAGAAGAAAATGCCAAAGAAGACAATTTGTTGTTTTTCTTTGTTGTTTCATTAGCTACACTAATTGCATTCTACAAGCCTAGCTGTAATTACAATTCAATCTTACACATTTCTAACTCTGTAACTCCATGAACAGTGTACATTTATGTTATCATGCTCATGTACCCCATTCACTGAGTTGCTAGTAGCACTTGTTTTCCAAAACCCAGAGTTACAAGCACCACTTCGTTTGGCCTCCACTCTATATTCACTGACACTACTCTACTTACCCTGTTGATGGGGCTGCTAAAGGGAATACCAAGTCTCTTCATGTTGATGAAAATCACACGCATTGAACAGACCAGGTTCATATAAATGACAGGCTGGGAGACAGAGAAGGTAGGAAGGAAAAGAAAGCAGGAAGGAAAAGAAACAGTTGGGAGGGAGAGACAGCAAAAGGGACAGCAAGAGGGAGAGAGGAAGGGGGAGGGAAGATTGAGGGAAAAAGCAAGAGACAAAAATATTATCATGGGCTTCATTTGTCACTCTTTCATATGTAGAATATAGTATGACAGATAGGTACATACTGTACTTTATCAAATAAAAAAAATTGATGCAAGAAATGATACTTATCCCAAAGCAATACTATGTATGTAATTTTAGGTTGATCCACAATACCAGGAATGAAGCCCCTTGGTTGTCACAGTTGGTTTATTTAATAAGGTTGATCAAGACAAATAACAAGAAAAGTGCTATCCAATACTTTTATCTATTTGCTGCAGCCCCTGCTATTTATCAAAAATTTCACCTTCTTGAATACACAAAAATTTAGACCGACAACTGAACACTCAAACCATGAGCTAGCAGGAAAATCCCTGCTCTGTATGACCGGTTTAGATTGTTGTTCATTCATGGTGCTTACCTGAAGCAAACCTCGCCAACGTACGTTCTGCCATTATTCAGTCACCTTGCAGCCTGCCTTGTCATGCGGCCTGGCTTGTTACGTGGCCATCAGACTCATAGCATATAGATTTATCAGTTGCCATGCATGCTACAAACGCATTCAACACGAGTTGTCTTCGTTCCTGGTCTGTTTCACGTCAACGCTACTGTCCAGCAGCAGTCCTTCACTCTCATTCTTATGACTTGGATGAAGTACACAAGCACAATCATGGTAAACTATTTGAAAATTTACAATAATTGGTCTGTTCAAGCAATTGAACATACACATGCTAGTGTGGGGCTCACTTGGCAATTACCAGAGAAATATAACTCTTGGAATTTATGGGTGGATCTTATTTGTGGCAGTCCCGGGTAGAAATCAAACATTATCCATTGTATACCGTATAGCAGGAAATTTTCATTAGTGCAAATTTTCGTATAATTGACCAAAATACCTTGAGAATAAATTTTCGTAGTTTTAAATTTCGCATGATCTACTGCACGTGCGCGCATACGTTCAATGGCCGGCCGATTAGGACACGCCCATTTGCTAATATTCCACGTGCAGACAAAAAGATCACACCCAGGTTCGATCGAAGATGGCATCTTTCTCAGTGGAAGCAATGGTGAGAGGTTACCACGTCTACAAAGACATCTGGACTGCTGTTGTTGGCGAGGAGTTTCCTCGCAAAACTCACATTCTTTACAACTTCATTAGCTTCTTTTATCGCGGCAGGGCTAACTGATGCCGATAGTGATCCATTGGGATTGGAAAGGTCACTCCGCTTCGAAGCCTCTGCAAAGTAGCTGTACAGAGACATTGTTAGTACCTTACACTGCAGCTGCCCGTGCATGGTATTTTGACCATGTTACTGGATTAGAAGTGCTGTAGTGCAGAACTTTCATTAAGGGCGGGGCCCATACCTGCTGTGTAGCTGCATTAATACCTGATAAGCCTACGTAGTGTGAATGAGCCCTGCCCTGAACGGAAGCTCTGCACTACAGCACTTCAAATGCAGTAACATGGTTGCAATATGCAATGGATAATATTCAATTTCTACCAGGTACAGCAACATTTGATACATGCCCACTAAAATGATTTAATGAACAAGTAAGGCAGTCAAAAACCGGTGAACCAGGCTTATTACTCCTGGATATGTCTATACATAAAAACGGTATGTGTATTGAGTGTTCCCATGCTGCTACAGCCATAATGGTGCATATGATTGTAAGGCAGGTGAAGATGTGACTTCCTTCATTACCTGACATAAATACAAATAAAACATATGTAACATTACTGTCGTGTGACTAAGACGGAGCTGGATTCAATTACTTAGCTGAAAGTGATGAACTCCACAGTCAGCATCTACACTTGTTATATGTACATATGTATCTGTGCAGGATAAGTATGGGGAATGCAAATACTACAGACTGACAGTGAACGTTTCCAAGTCGTGCTGTGAGTACCCACCACCATAGATGATCTTCATCTGCTTCACCACTGTACTCTTACCAGACTCCAAGGCCCCTAAAACAATTCAGGGAGAGTTATGTTAAAAGTACATTATCACTGAAAAGTGAACCCAACCAGCAAAGAAGGACACAATAACACCCACTGCATATAAACAGTGTCTGCACCACACAGGCCCTCAGGCCTGGTGGGACTAAGGCTAGGTCAGGGTCACCAGCATGGTCTAGTTGGAGCTGGTTGAGGTGAAGTAGTCTCAGCTCCGGTGATGTTATGGGGCTAAGTTGGACATACATATAGGGGTTCAACAGACACTCATGATTTTGCTTGTGCACTAGTCTCGTTCCCAGACAAATTGATCGCGGTGTTTGGCCTGGGAACGAGACTAAATGTGCACATGTGTACAAAATTAGAAAATGATGTCCTTCGCAACGGACAGCAATCATAGAGTGTTGTGAATGGCTTTTATTGACCAGGGTGAATTTAAAGCTATGAAGACGCTGAGTGGTCGTAGAGCTCCCGCGCTGTGATAAGCATCAGTTTCGTGCTAAAATGACGGTGGATACTTAAACCATTTGCGAGATATCGTTGTTGAACATAGTGGTCATAACAAGAAAGAACACGAAAATGTGGCACTTTCACTACCGTACACTTTTGCGATTAGCTGTCTTCCACGTGGCTTTTGGGCACTTATATGAGTCTTGCTGATCACAAAAGCACTCAAAGAGGAAGCCTAAGCGCTTAAATAAGCATTTAGCGTGTTTGTGGTGAAGTTATATGGCTTTTGCTTAAGTATTGCATATATTGCGCATCGGCGCCATCCCTACAGAGAGTCTACAGACTCTCTGATACACTGTAAAAAGGAAATTGTCATTACAGCAATCACCTTTTCCTCGAAACCTATCATTTACCATTTACATCACAAGCAAGTAGTCAAGAATGCTTGCACATCTGCATCACAAATGCGAGACTACTTGCTTGTGATATGGATGGGTGAATGTTAGGCTTGGAGAAAAGGTGATCGCTGTAATGTGTTTTTGGATTATTAACCAATCTGTTCACAGAACTGTCCATCCATGCATATGTTCACTCACCTGAAACTCAGATAGCAAATGGCCTGTTGAAATGACAATTCCTTTTTACAACACATGCGCACGCCGCATATATATATATATATATATATATGCATGCATGCATCCCCTGGCTGGTTACCCACCCCAACCCTAGCCACCTATAGCTCAACTAACGGGGGTCCGGCAGTGTCACTAACCATGCTGCTACTAGAGTGGGTAACACATACAACACAAGTAACCTCTACCCTTTATTTTTTAAATCATACTTGGCCACCTCTGTCAGATTTGTGGAGGTGTCTATCTTAACCCCACCTTCTATTACCGTGTCACAAGTACCCTGCCCCTCATTTTGGGAGATATGCACTCCAACCTTGTGCCTGGGCGCGCCCCCGGTGTGCCAGCTAGCTGGACCATGGTGTGTGCCCGACCATGCTCCTCCTTTGATCAACCTAGTAGGCCTGACACACAGTTTGGGATTTGTCCCAGCACCATGCTTGGAGTCCCTGCCAAGCCCTGTCAAGCCAGCTATGCTGCCAGCAGTAGTCCCCACCCCTGACCAGGTCTAGTCGCTGATGGAAGTGCCTGCACCGTGCTCAGGTGTGTTGCTTCGGCAGCAGCAAGCTCTAACGTCACTGGTGACAGATCACACTCACCTCTTTGGTTGGCTTCAGACGAGTCTGTGGACAGCGGTGGGTCTGTATTTCCAGCAGCACCCGAGCACTCGCAACACCGACCACTCCACCAGCGACTCCAGAATTTTTATTTTCTCCTCTGTAAAGGGGTTTGGTCATTTCCTCTGCCAACGACATCACTCTCAGACCAGCCACAAGTCACGACAACTACCACTGGCAAAAGTCCTGCTCATACAGCTGCTTCACATGTATTTATTAGCTGTAATCAAACTGTGCATGCTTAGTCCACTTTCTTATGTTAACTCAGATTAACTCCATTACTCTTTATTGCTTTTCGTTGGTGCTAGCCAATTCCAAAAGTAACATCGGTTGGAGGTCTGGTTCTGGGCTGATTGCCTCCAAGACGGCTGTGGAGCTAAACTCCACTGAATCTACATACTCCCACTTAACCATCCTCTCATGTACACTTGTTGGTATTGGGACAACACTAGGAGGTAGACATTACTACAAAAAGAAAGTTATATTCACCAGAAAGTTACATTCACAAGTGTGGGGTGGAACTAGTCATACGCCTCTGACATCCCTAGCTTTCATGGCTTGCAGGGGGGCAGAACCTGGTAGGGATTTGCAAGTGATACCACAGCACAAAATGTCACAACAGTACATAATGGGTAAAGTCATGTTGCAATCCTATAACCATGTGATCACCTACTCAACTAAGTATTGGTCTATTCTTAGTGCACTAGAGTACTGTCTAGCACTGGGACTGCATCTGTGAGATCTCAGTATTGTTTAAACAACAACAATAACAAAGAATGTTACTGGATGCATAGATAAGATTTTGTCTCTTAAATCTTTGCTGTAAATAGATTGTCACGAGCCCACAAAGTAGTTCATTTGCACTGCACTCAGGTGGGCTGGCCAAGAATGCAAATCTCAATGCCATTTAAACTCTCAACTTGAACTTAGCTACACAAAAAAAATAGCACAGCTCTCACACAAGGTTACTTCACAGGTATTTCAGAGTCTTTACATGCGTGACACTTGAAATCTATTTTCTTTGTGTCAGCATTCATGGTATCATGCACGTGCGAATCTATACCAGGCTCCCCACCCATTACCATGCTTTCATTACTTCAAGCACCAAAAGCTGAGGGTGTGAGAGGCTGGAAATGAGGCTAGGGTGCAACACAGAGAGTAGAGGTAGTGGATGGAAACGAAGGCTAGGTGGTATCCCAGGTTTTGCCTGCAAAGTCAGTGCAAGAGTTGATCTGTACATTGGGAAGAAGGACTTGCAAAATAAAGTGTGGCTCAGAGTGAGATAACATCCAGGGTCCAACCCGGTGGAAGGTGTGGCAGGAAACATGTGCAACGTTTGGCTGCATATGGCTTGTTGCCAAATAATGGTGAAAGGTCTTCCCCACCCACCCAGGCTTTCAAGGGGCATGTTATATAACAAACATTTCTTCAGATAAAAGTGTGCATGTGAAATGCTACCTCTCCACATGTGATTAGTGCAGACACTGTACCTCTCACAAGACTCAGGTGTATTAAGGCATGGCTCAATAATTTGCGTGAAACGGAGAGATTAAGGTAATGTAAATTTAGTTCACAGAAGTGACCTCGCAGTTAATTGCGATGTGAGGCAGCTATCTCTTGTGCTTGCTTTCATCATCCACGGTTGGAACTCTGAGAATGTGAATAGATCTTTGGTATCTACAGTGGATGCGTAGTTTAGGGTAATCAAAGATTGCCTTTGTTCGCTGTTGATGCCAAGAATTTCTTGCAGCTGTTGCTGGAGTCAGTTTTTGCTCCGTGGATGAAGGTACCTACGTATGCGTACTCCACGATTATATTTGGGGAAATCGGCAACAGGCTTCTGTAGTGTTTAAGGTGGACAAAATGTACCTTTGGCACACCCCCCGAAAGTCTTCTTTTGCCATTCCTAAGGAAATGTAAGTAGTTCCGAAAATAAAATCTGGCAAATGATATTGTGCTAAGCATTCATGCAAAGTTTCATGCTTCCAAGTTCCCTCTAACATCTCCTCCTTTTCTGCTGGTTAAGTACCTCCAACAGTGGCACTGTCAGTGACTAGGGAGCATCACGTGATGGGTAGGTGTGGTCAACTATGAAGCCATATGAATCGACATAGATAGACTTTCACTTCAGTGAAGATTAGAACTCTGTGGTATTTTCATGTGCAGAGATACAGTGTGCAAATATGACTTGTCGAAAACAACTGGAGCCAAGCCTTAGTTAACACTCAACTGAAAACATTTACACGGTGATGATCAACGAATAAGCGTGCACCCACGTCCACACCTCCCGAGGTAAATGTCCGATCGATGACTACTCCTGACAGCCACAGCATTACAGCCAGCAATACCTGGCTCTCCCCAATACCTGGCAGTAGACTTAACGCTAGGAACACTCCAGGTTCTCATCCATATTGCAACCGTCAATCATAAGAAAAATTTTCGCAGATCGAACCAACTGCAAAAATTCAAGTTTTTCTTACAAGAATTGTTTTTAACATGAAATTTTCCAATCTGTATGCTTGTTCAATGCATGTAACATGAATAGTTTCAGCGTCTGAAACAGATGCATGCAACAAGCATGTAACATGCATGCCATTTTGTTCACTAAGGACAATGGGAAGATTCACACCCATAGCACAACTGTAAGTGAGCCTTACACCAGTGACGTAACTGTGAGTGAGGCTCACAGTAGTAACATAAGTGTGATCCTCACACTCTTAATTTAAATGTGAGTGTGCCTCAGACCCATAGTGTAACTGTGAGTGAGGCTCACAGTGGTGACTCAAGTGTAAGTGAGCCTCACACTCGTAATATAAAAGTGAGTGAGCTTCAGACCTGTAGCATAACTGTGAGTGAGCCTCACACTGATATTACTATGAGCGAGCCTCACAGATAACACCGAGCAGCCCCAGTCCAACCCTAGACCTAGCTCAGCCTGATGAAAACGACTATACCCCTAGGCGTATATACCGTTACTGTGGCAAAGCACACACCATAACTAACATAAACATGCCAATACTAGGATAGGTACGCCATTACTAAACATTCCCATAGCCCGCTGACCGGACAAACTACTCACCGCAAGAAAGTCGCCACAGTAAAGACACGAATGTCCAGCGAAAGAATCTTCGGTACAGAAACGCCTACCGTCGAACAAGAAGTCTCCCAGATGCCCCACCAAGACAAAAAGACAGCGAGTCTGTGAGAGTCAGTACGCCGGTTCACCCATCCCCCTAGTTAAGGTTATGATAGCTCCATCCATTAACCCCCACCCCCAATTTGCTTAGTAATTAGAATATTCACAGCACTGTGAATGACAACCAAGAGCTGGACTCCTCACTCATAGGCCACAGGTCGGGAGTTCAAAGGGACCAAAACCCGTGGTCATGCGATGACCGGAAAGGGTACTCCCCAGAAGACGAGTGTTTTTCGAGCATATCTCCCAAAAAAAACAATAACTCACTTTGCCATAAATGCCCCACCCATTCAAGCCATGAATGCCCCACCCATTCAAGCTATGAATGCCCTACCCATTTAAGTCATTAATGCCCCATCCCCATATCCCTTATGTATGTGTTGAATTTTTACATAATGAACATCGATGTGCCAGCTGGTGTTAGTGCTCCCCCACTCGACACACAACTTCCATGCATAATCAGTGTGGGAAAGGGCTATTTATAAAAAATGGACAAGTTACAACGTCCAATGGGGGAATCTAACACTGGACACACTACACTTGTGCAAAATGGGAAAATCTTATCAGACTCTGCAATGTCATTTTGAAATCGGTAATAAGCTCCAAACCATGTTCTCATGTTATTGTTCTTAGGAGCTGTGTGGAGAATCCTCATAAAGCAACCAGATGGTTTGCAAATGATGGGAACTAACATAAAAACACACAGAGAACACACACAACATTTTGGCTACCTTAAATTTGGCAACCCAAACCTTCCTCACAAGGTAGCACCTACCAAGTACGAGAATCTTTATTGTACTTTCATAATCTTTTGAGGCAGCACAAAGTTCTCTGTCAATGGCTGCACTTCGCAGCTTGGCCTCTCTCTCCTCTGGAGTGCTCAAGCACTCTCCCATCTTAAACATCTAGCAGTGTGGCCACACAAACAGTACTTCTGAAAGGGAGAATGCAGAGTCACAATCACTGAAAATAATTTTATGCTGCAGTATTTAACTAGACTACTAAAGTTTGCTTTACATTTGCCATACACAAGTCCTGTTTACCAGGCTATCCACCACTCATGTTAATATAGGTACATGAAGCTAACAGTGTTAGCATCTTTGACAAATGGCAAACAGAAACTGTGTGAACTCTGGTGCACAGCTTCTGCATGGTGTAGTGGATAAAGTTGCTTGCTGGGCTTCAGTTATTTGGAAGTGTGATAAGTAGTACACACATAAGCCTGGTCACTACATCCAATTCAAAGGAAGACACAGCGAGACATAATCCATCCCACTCTGATGTCTTGATACTAGTCCTGCATCATGGTGTATTGCAGTCTTGATCTAGACCCCCTCCAAAGAGTAAGATCTAAGATACATTACAGCCCGTGTCATGATAACTATCAGATGGCTGGCTGACAATTAAATGCTGATTTATATATAGGCCTTCTGAAAGTGATCTTAATTTAACTAAAGAGAGGAGCTTTTCAACTACAAATTGTAAAATTGTAAACATCCCTTGAACCTTATGCGTACACAACAGCTATGCAATTGAGATGACCTAAATTTGGTTAAAGCCCATAATAAGTATTACTTATTACACGCCCAGGAGGGATGTATCTGATTTATAAGCACGACACACGAGGGCGCGAAGCGGAGTGCTTATAAATCTGATACATCCCGACTGGGCGTGTCATAAATGATTTATTTCCGTTGCTAGGTGGTTGTTGCATAGATACCATACTGCTGCATAGATACGGCGGGTGTTGCCAGGCACATTATTGCATCATATCGACATTCATGAGGCTTCATGCAAGTTCAAACTTCAATGCCAGCTAGTGAGTGATGCTTGTAGTTTGATACTAGATCTATGCAATGAAGGTGCAAAAAGCTAAGAGAGGGGTGATGTCCCCGTCCCTCCTTGAAAATATTCCTGAAAAGCGGTTGAAGGACACCCACAAGCGGATGTGTTTGGGCATGGGAGAGTGGACAGAAAGTAGCAGCGGGGAGGAGAAAGAGAACGCTTTGCCATCACGAATGGCGGCCAAAAAGCTGCTGAAGTTGAGCAAGAAGGAGCCCAGTGGTGAGCGTTGGCACTTCATTAGCGATGATGAAGAAGAAGACCTCGGCAAGAAATTCGTGCCCAAGAACACAGCGGCATCCACAAAATGGTCGCTGGGCAATCTTAATGCATGGAGGCAGAGTAGGAACAAGCGTTTCTCTGGTAATCCTGAGAAACAGGTACCAGGTAACTTCTTGGAGGGTACCGACAACCCTGCCACCCTTTGCAAGTGGCTAACTCTGTACGTTGCCGAAACGCGAAAGCAAGACGGGAGCAAGTACCCTCCGAAGACGCTTTACAGCCTGCTGACTGGCCTACTTCGACATAGCCGTGTTCAAAACCCGAACTGTCCCAACTTTCTCGATAACCGTGACCACAGATTTGATGCACTACATATTGCTGTTGACAATGTATTTCGCGAGCTCCGTCAGACTGGTGTTGGCTCAGAAACCAAGTCAGCTGAAGTCTTCACAAAAGACGAGGAAAAGCAGCTTTGGGAAGCTGGTGTACTGGGAATGGGCAGTCCGAAGGCTCTGTTGCATAAAAAATTTTTGCCTACAAGGGGGTGAGGAGCACAGGAATCTAAAGCTCAGCCAGGTGAAGATGTACACCCATCCAGATCGATATGTCTACACAGAGAACTCGTCAAAGAATCGGTGTGGTGGTCCTGTGGTTGCTGCTCGAGGTCAACCTACTGTTTCTGATTATGAACTAGATCATCTTGATTTGGATATGTTTGTTTCAGACTTTAGGTTTGCATTGTACCTAGTGTTTTGGTAATAGTTATACATGTACATCTACTGCATGTATTGTTTGTGTCCTGCTGAAATCACTGAGACTGGTTCAGAAATCATGCTTAGATATTGCACTCTTCACTAAATCCTTTGATGTGGGTGTGAGGGTGCAATATCTAGATATTGCATCTTCACACCTAGATATTGCACTCTCATACCCACTTAGAAGGCTGTAGTGTTTTATTGCAACTCAATAATCTTAGCAACCACCTAGTAACGGACAATAATAATAAATATTACTGTTTCTCAGGCAATCCTGCATGCCAATCTCCATCTCCATGACATTTTTTCAACAATGGTCACATTTTTCATTTAAGCGCATGCGCATTTACCTCCATAGCCAGTACCTTGTGTTGACTTTTCAATAGTTGTTGTGATCTAGCTCTTCCGTTCAGTCTCTACTTGTCCCTACAGGACCGTTTCAGACATTGTTTTTGTAGTGTTTGTGTGGACTTTTACGTGATGACTCTGATGTTTTGTAATTACATGTATTGTGAAGTCGTGATGTAATGTGATGTAATGCAAATTGTATATAAGTCACTATCCATTAGATTTTTGTCAGTTCTTCTAAGTGATGTGGTGTTTGTATGTGTAACCCGCGCGCCACTCTTGTCAAGATGCCATAGTTTTCAAGGCTGATATCTTGCCAACTTGTGACTTTTTGGTTTATCTGAAAGACAGGTCAGTCTCGCAAGCCAGACCCTTTCTGTTTCCATGGCAGCAAATTGGATACAAGTACTAGAAACAATCAGCGCTGCGGAACAGAAAAGGTCTGGCTTGTGAGACTAAGTCAACAGTTTGTAAGCATAAGCAAAAGCAGATGTAGCCCTCTCTGAACAAGCACAAATTGATGGTACAAAGGTCACTAATTAAATTCAGTGGGTTCTTCAGGGGCTAATCCAGAATTTCCACGAGGGCGGGTGGCTGACAGAGTGGCTAATAGAGATGGTTAGAAATATTTCCCACTGATTATTAATGTGTGCATCAATTATTATTATTATTATTATGGAAAGCATGTATACTCAAAATAAGTCAATTTGTGACCTCCTGTTTGTATGATTAGTGATTTGACGATCACTTGGTATATGTTAGGATCCTTTGGCTCTCCTTACTAGGGACACTCCAGGATGTCCGATAGGCCTGGATACTTATTATCTAGGATCCATCGGCTACCCACAACCAGCACACTCCAGAATGGGATATTTAGTAATCTAGGATCTATGGGCTCCTCCTGTTTGGACCTCATAGGATCTGACAAGCAATTCAAATTACTAAGTGTCACAGGATCCTTGGACCTCTTCTGCTTCGAACATCAATCAAAGAAATGTTTGAAGCAGGTGAGAAGACAAACAGAAGCCTTGGCAAAGGTAACATCTGGAGGAGAGGCGAGAAGACATATAGTACAAGCAACTAAGATGGTTTTCTTAGATGACACCTCTGTCTGGGTGTGGCTGTGTGGTGGTGTAGAGGAAGCTCTCAGGTTGGCTGCTGATTAGTTTAGATATTCAAACACATCTGGCTCACTTGCTCTTACATGACATGATTTGCAGAGTGCTGCACTGTACACTTCAAATGGACCATATTTAGAAATGTAGTGTGAAGCCATTCAAGATTGTTGGGGTGAGCCTGTCGAGGCCCACATGAGCGAGTTGAATGGTGGATTTAAAATAATATATCTCTGTATATCTGTCGCATGTCGTTCCATAAAGTGGACACTTTATCACCCTGAAACATTGAGCATGTCGAGTTCAAGTGCAGAAAATTTTGTAAATAAGGATGGTACTCTCTGGTATTCTAGTCCAGAGCCCTACTTTTGAGTTCTAATTCAGCGCTTTAGGCTACAAGTTTTGTCAAACATGGATATCCAAAGCAGTTCTAGAAGAGCTTTCAAATCAGTGAAGGAGCAAGAGGTCTAGAAGATCAGCAGCAATGAAAGAGACAGAGCTCAACATGCAGCAGATACAACGGAACAAAGTGCAAAGAGGGGTTCACCATGAACGTCCACTTCTCAGCACAAACAGTAAGCAAGCAGCCAGCCCTTCTAGAAATGTGAGAACAACTTCACATCACAGCTAGTCCAGGTACCTTTTTTCCCATCCAGTTGCTAATTTGCCAAATTTTAACTCACACTCAGTGCAATTTTCGACTCTGATTCATGCAATTCAGCAAGCATCATGTCTACTGATATAGCTCTCTAACACCAATAAGAATCCCTCTGCAGCAGTGATTGCAATTTCCTAAGGTTCATGACATCACCTCTAAATCTACCAACCTGTACCTATCAATCTGCTAAATTCGATCCTCTCAAAATTCTCAGCCATATTGTAGGGAAATGCAATCATGCCTGAGCAAGTTGTAACAAAAATTGTCATCACTTCCACATGTTGAACAGCATTGAACTGCTCGCAAGAGGAGATAACTGACCTAGTTACCATGGCAACCACTTGAGACTGTAACATTCAAAAGACAACGTCAATACAGCTCGTTGTACGGTAGACTCGAGGCTGATCAACGCAAAGTTTGTGAATTACAATGATCAGGCACCGCCCTCCTCACGTGTACTCTCACGTCTACCTGACGTCACGCACGTGACTCTTTCTCCCAGGCCTCCCCCCTAGCCTCGTTCCCAGGCTCTCCCCTCGCCCCGACGAAAAATAAAACGGAGGGGGAGAGCCTGGGACCAATTCGCACATGATATCGCGGCACGTAGACGTCACAGCAATAATTACAAAAGTCATGATGCAATTATGCAGCCACGTGATTGGCTGACTCGAACAACTATGATATACTACTGAAACAAGTGAGCTGTGACTAGTTTGGTTCCCAGACCCTTCCTGTACCCTCCCTCCCCTTTCTCGCCCCGCCCATACAGGAAGGGTCGGGGAACCAAACTAAGCTGTGACTGCGTCGTGTCGCGATATCATGTGCGAATTGGTCCCAGGCTCTCCCCCTCCATTTTATTTTTCGTCAGGGCGAGGGGAGAGCCTGGGAACGAGGCTACCTTCCCCCTCCGTTTTTATACTGGAAGCGATCAAAAACTGGAGGCGGGAACGGCCTGGGAACGAGGCTACTGAAGCCATACAACGTAGAATGCTGAAACTCATCCCATCAGACACAGTGTAAGAACCAAGTTTCGTTCAAATCGGAGAGGGTAGGGATTTTTGGTGTTGATTTGACCATAGATAATATATGGAATGACCCTGGGGCTGCAACACACTTCAAATCTTGTCCTGTCTAGCCTAGTACCTTACTGACTCACAACTGTGTTTTGTTGTAGCCAAAGAGTGACTGTCTCCAAGTGATGTGAGAGCCATGTACTAGGACCTCGGACTCCAGCAAACACTACTAAACACAGCCGTTTAGCATGACAAGCTGAATGTTAGTCTTGTGCTCAGACAGAAGCGATTTTCGCACTCGTCCATTCGTAACGCGAATGGAACACGAAATCATTGCGTTCCAATCCATATCCACTCGTAGAACTTTGGCCCTAAGTGCATGCCCAGCCTAATGAACCGCGCAATAATAAGCAGAGACGCTAAGTATTTTCGCGGGCTTTGTTGTCATGTAAATATGGCGGGGAGTATCATCACAGCATGTGAACGTGGTGACGCTGACGAGGTGCAGCGTCTCATTTCCTTGGGTCAGGATCTCCAAAACGTAAAAGACGCTGACGGATGGACACTAGTTGACATTGTTGTCAGGTGCGTTGTACTGTAAAAAAAGTGGGAGTGTCACACTAAATAAGGTGTGACAAGACTGTTTCCACAGTCCCACTATATTTAGTGGGAAAATCATACCAACATAGAGGTGGAAAGTACACACCACCCTTTCACACTACTCTCACACCAAATGTAGCTAGTCTCGCAGGCCAGACTCTCCGCACGGGAGAGTCTGGCCCACGAGACCAAAATGTAGCAGTAGTGGGACAGTACCACACTATTTATGCTCCAAAATAGAAATATTCATAAGGCTATACAGCATGGTGCAGCATGTCAACCAACCAGCATTGAGGCCACTAAAGCCACAGGAAATCCGACAATAAACACGGCGAGAAAGAAAAGAAGTGAAGTAACAAGGCATTGAATCAACAAGTCAAGCGAAAAGAATGAAGATACTGACTTCAGTCACGACGCAACCGTGCACGGAAACGTTCCGTTTCAATGTTTTGGTTGCACGCATCCACCCACGCACAGGGTAGATCCGCTTCACTCCGCGTGTAGTTTTAGCAACACTACTGCCGTATACTTCAAGTGGAAAGCACGAAATTCTGTACACTAAATAAGACTACTTAGGGCTACTTAATGGTACCTGCCATTCGTGGGTGCTCCGCAGCTGTGCGGCTATTCTGGAACCTTTGTGTGACAACGTATTTCTTTGGTACACTTTTGTTTTGCTATTCCCTTGAGTTGCAAACTGTGCTTAAAGTGTAGAAGGCTTCAACAGCTATGGATTGACCAAAAATCATCTTTGTTCCACGTTGTACAGAGCTGCCAGGATGGTTTGAAGTCATGCTTACTGATTAATTGTGGTTGATAACATAATACTTGTATATTGAAAAACGTACATAGCATAAAGAAAGCATAGCCAAATGCCAGCTAACTGGCATAGATTTTTAGATTACATGTAGCCAGTGTATTCAGGCATATGGGAGTTGTGGTGTGAGCCCTAGGGGGACTCAATCCTGACGATCCTCCTGATTATCAGGACAAAAAGTGCTTTCAGATGTCCACTCTGATTCAGGTAGTGTCACCTGGAGGTGGAAATACATATAGACATGGATGGATGACTTCTCATATAGGCAGCAAGATATTGTAAAGCTCGGCATAATTGTTACGTCTCTATATTGGATCGTTACTAAAACCTAGAACAGGATGGAAGGACGGCAGAACGTTCCGCCCCATTCCACCTACTAAAATACGGAATAGTCGGCTAGTTCTGTCTGGTATTTGACAAAAAATTTCTGCTGCTCTCTGTTACTTGTGAGCATGCAGCCTGGCAGGTAGCTTAGACAAAGCCGAGATGTATGCTACCAGAAGCTTATAAGCAGTGAATAAGTGTGATGCTATATAAGCATGACAAAACATGCATGCATGGAGACTTACCTCTGCTTTCACAGACTGGTAGCATCGTTGTAAATTATTTCACTCAACCATGAAGCTAGCACAAGGGACCTCTGCTATCTGTGAGCATGTACCTTGGCTTTTCATACATAATCCTTTCTTCAGATAAAGCTGAAGTGAGTGCTTAGTCACGTACCATGTGTACTCGGTAGAGCTGTTCAGCACCATGAACAAACTTGGGTACACTTTTGTTATGGACAACCTGTGATCCAGACTGAAGTCCAAGGGCCTTGCTAGTATACCATACCATGCATAGCTATCCCATGAAACCTAATAATGTGGAGGAGACAGTATTTGTGACTCCTGAACCCCAAAAGACCGACGTCGATCATGGCCTATATAATGTAGCTAAACTTTCAGTATTTTCTCACATAAACCACAGTCCATTCCAGGAAAATAGCTGAAAACTGTGCAGATCAGGTCTATATCAAGCCACTGAGTGATGCTCTGTCATTATTATAACCCACACTTCGCCTATACAGCTGATATCACTATAACCTACAATACTGTTATACACACACCCCTGACACCACTGTAAACAAAATTGGTACACTTTTGTTTTGCAGCAGCTCACTGGTTCATATATACCACATTGCATGCCTATACATAGGACAACATTTGTATGAAATTAAATGGACTGTTCCGCTCACCTTTCGTCCGTGACAAAGACATAACTTCGTGATAGACCTTGGAGCAACCCACGAGGTCAGCCGCTTCAGCCCGAAAATGTAAGTATGAACGCAAAAAGAAGCGCGTTTCTGCAACTCAAGCGAGACTTCAACCTGTTTTCCAACAGAATAGCATCCAAAAGCGATTAAAAACGGCCAGGTGTGCTGTCAGAACCACCGAACTTGTGAACGGTCACTTTTTCGCCATCTTATCCGCCACGCCTACTTTCACTGCAACCAAAATCCTTCCGGTTTGTCACGGTTGCGGCACGACTGACTTTGGACAATTTTAAGAGAGCATTTAGTACCGTCTGGTTCTGTGTCTACATCATACAATGAAGCCCACAAGGAGGTAGAAGAGAGAACTAGCTATATCTCTAAACTGGGTAGGGTGTCCTGAAGTTAACCAGCTGGAGGAAACGGGAGAGGACTAAATTACATGTAACTGTATCTGTCAGAAGAGCACATGATGCCATCACCAAGCACTCTTAGGTACACAGACATGAGTAGGCTAATGAATCGAAAATAGGGGTGCAATTAACTTATCTGAAAAGCGAATGATGAATAGGATGTTTGGTCTTATTACAGTAGGCTACATGTACATGATGAAAGTGACATCTCACTCGTTTTTAGCTACACACACGTTCATAGGCAGAAACGGGCTAGGTTGTCGTAAATTTAATCATATTACCTGTCTGGCGGTACGGTCGGTGTGCAGTGCAGAGAGTCCCCACCGCCATACTGTATATGAGTATAGCCAAACCCTCCAAAAGCTGCGAATAAAAGTCATTGCCTTCAGGATAGCCGAAATTTGGTTCCAGTACACCATGGAACCTCTCAAACTCGCATAAGCTGTTAGTAGGTGCTCAGACACTCAGAAACTCAGCCACCACCCACATGCATACTCACGTGTTGACATTAATATGATTATGCAGTTACACTTTGATTACGCAGTTGTGCTCCGCTTACATACGTGCGATGTTCAAACACTACTGCAATCGACAGTAGTGTGGGGCTCGCTCAGGCTCGCCCAGTTTGTTAAGCCCCGTCGACCAGCACAACCAGGCTGCAAGTATATACCGGTACTCTGTATTTACCAAGGGTATTCTGCCCAAAGGTAGCTAAATGTTCAGTGTATAGAAAGGGAGACGATACGCCAGAGAACAACATTAGCCTTACCTCACTAATGCTGGGAGCGACCCATAGCACAGGAGAGAATACACATGCTGTGATGCGCTTGCACGGAATTTGTATTTTTGTGGGTGCGGCTTCCATTTCCTTTCGCCATTTCGTGCTTCTTGATTTACTAACACCCTAACGTAATTGTAATGGACGTTCCCCAAAGAGTGTGAAATCTGTGTCCTTGCATTTCTGGCAATGCATTACTTAAAATAAAATTGCACAAATAATGCACTCAAAAAGTCCACTCCAGATTAGTCAAGAAGTAAGTTGATGAATTGTATTGAGACCTATAGCGATGTCAGCTAGCCAAAGGTAGAATAAGAATAATTCTGCTGGTTCTTTTCAAACTTCATGCAGTGTTCACAAAGTACTGTTGAAAGAATGATGCAGTTCAGTGACGGGTGTCTCTAATCGCTGGAATGGAATATGGAATGGAACGGTGGAATGGAAAATGGAATGGAACGGTGAATGTACATAGTTACAGCTAACTCGTGTAGCTGGTGCTGTTCTTCAAGGTTGAGCTAGCTACTATGTGTCTAGGGCTCTTATCTCACCGCAGAGGCTGTATGAGCAAGTCCAGTGCATGTTAGCAGCATTCTTCCTTGTCTGGTATCACGATCAGAACTCGGAGTCCCCGGAGACCAGCTACAGTGCCATACATAGGAGTCACGCTTACTACTGTAAAGGAAGGCTGCTACTAAGGTTGTGTGACCGAGGATTGAGATGCACAGACAAGACCGAAGCGAAGAAACTGAGGATCGAGCACTAATTTCTGCCATCAAACACATTCAAGTTTGTCTACGAAGACTATAACTATGGTCTTGCGAAGCCAGACCCTTGTTCTTTGTTTGAGAGTCAGGCTTGCAAGACTAGAATAACAAAGCATCTGATGATGAGCCAGCAACGGTACCATGCTAGGATAATGAAGCATGATGGTGGGCAATGCTGTACTTGTTCATAAAGCTTCTGCAGTGAGATAACAGCCCTAGAGATACACTAGGTAGTTCAACGAGCAGCGTCAGTTACACGAGTTAGCTGTAACTATGTACTTTCACTGTTCCATTCCATTTTCCATTCCATCATTCCGTTCCATATTCCAGTCCAATGATTATAGACGCCCCACTACAACTACACAACATGATGCTTTTGATAAAAGCTGGTTACTCACTCACAGATGTTCAGTGGTTACTATATCTGCAAATGTGCAAGATCATGTCATGGTTGTTACTGCATGTTCTTTGATACAAGCAGGTGTGACCCTTCACAAATGTTACTAACTGCAAGATGGTCTGGGAAGCTTCCTCAGCTTTTCTGCAACCAGGGCAACCAGTCTGTGCATGGTTAAAACAACCAATTAGTTTTTGCAGTGAATTGCTTTTGTAGCTGTTCTGTTTCTCTTCTAGTACAGTCAGTTACTCTGCAATGATGAAGACTCTAATGTTTATGAGTTTGGCCTTGGTATTGTTCACGTTTACTGAAGCAGTTGATCCAAAGAACTTTAAATGTGACAAGAAGAGCCCTACTGGTGGTGATGTATTCTGTGATGATAGCCCTCAAGTAAACATGGTCCACGTCTTTTGTGGCCAGATTATAAAAGATAAAGCAACAGGATTTCACAGCCACCCAGGAGGTACAGATCCAGACTGTGCAGAGGCAAAAGACTTGGTTAAAGCCCCATCGAGTGACAAAGACTATGCAGCATACAACACCATTAATGTCTTGAATGGGAATGAATGGGTGAAAAAGGGTCCAAGACCCACTACCTTTTGGCCTACTTCTTTGAGTATACCAGATGTTGTTACCACCATCCAAAGCCTTGTTCTTGTAAACCTGATAAAAAATCCCAAGTGTGCATTAAGGATTATCACCTCCCATCTGCATCTGAGAAGTTCGATGTGGTAATTTCATTAAAGAGCAGGAAAATTGTGTCTGCATATCCAATGCAAACTGGTTATTGCAATCAGCAGAAACCATCGACTGTAGAGATATGCCTGTACGAAAGTTTTAAGAAGAAAAAGAAAAAAAGAAGGAAAAAAAGGAAAAGAAAGAACTCTAATTATGCGTTTCTATGCATTGATGATTACAACTGTGATTATGCACTCACTATACAACACTATCAGCATGAATGGACTACGTAGCATGGAAGTGAACACAGTAGATGTGGTGAATGGTTTCAACAAGTTCCACTTGATACCTACCTGTACAGAGCTTGGTGTTCAGGTTTTGTTCAAAGGGTCATAAACTCTTTACACTGCACTTTGCTAAAAGCCCAAATGAGGGACTAAAACAAGAATGTTTGTGTTAGCTACATCAAATACAAAAAATGATTACACTACCTGAAGGCACTGTAGACACAGTTAATGGAAACACCAAGCCTTGGGTTACATAATAAACATACAGGCTGTGGCAGTGCAGTAGAGAAAAGCAAATGCAATAACAAAGTGTTGGATGAATATAGAATATAAACGGATGCAAGTAGGTATTCAAGTATAATGAACACAATTTGATCTTCATGCTTATCTTTCTGTTTCATTACATACCATATTAATGACACAATTCACTACAGTCCATGTGTGAGCCATTAGCTAAACTGTGTCTGAGTGGGAATTTGTAATGATGGCTAAATCTGGAATGCAATGTATAGATGTGGTCAGAGACATCATTCTTCAGCATAAGAGCCACATCCTCTCTACTCAGTGCATGGTCATAATAAATTACACTGATCACACTATGTCCAAATCATCTAGATAAGTGTTAATCACATGATTAACATCAAATGAACATCAAATTTTGTTCTTGTGCATGCCAGTGCTTCATCATGGAGCTGTTGTCAATTGAAGAAGAGCAGGTTTTGTTGCAAACGAGAGATGTCAAATGGAGAGCACTTTCCCGCAGTTGGGATGAGAGACTAGAGTGAAGAGGAAGGTTATCTGTTACCAATTTGAGCTAGGAAAATAACTTAGAGACTGGAATGTATATCATGATGCACAGATAATGGCAAGCAAATATGTACTACACATACATGCGAACCACAATTTACATAATAATTAAATTACGAACTACTCATGCATGCTAACCACAGTCAGGCAGTTGAACTTTTCCTGCACCAAGAAGCCAGGTTATGGAGGTCACCTGTCACAAAGGTGCAGAAATCTGCTATAAGTCTCAGTTCAGAACAACTAAATTTTCTCCCAGGATTACAACAATTCCACCACACTGACTTGTGACAGCTGTCTAGCTAGGAGTGAGCCCTTGGGATGATGTCAAGCAGGGACAGTGCAAGTCCGTTAGGGTCTAAAACCTCACCACAACTATGGCTAGGTCGTTACTGTACTGTATGTAAACTGCTACAACTGGTAGTTAAAAGCAAGCAGTTGTTCTTGCATGTGCGTGTCTCCAGAATATTTCAGCAAGAACGATTCTTCCACATTATATAAATGCACAATGTGGAAAAGCTAGAATCTAGCTAATCTGATGTAGAAAATTCTCTCAACTAGCTGGTGATCAATGTAGATCAAAGAAAAAGTATGATGTACAATACATGCCTTTATACAATTGTTTACTGTTTCAATTGTTTGCTATTATGCCTTTGTTATAATATTATCATCCTGAACTGGTTATATGGATATGTTTATAAACACTGCAAAGCTATAATGAGAGCAACATGCAAAGGTACAAACAACTGGTGACTGTATGTCCTCTGTAATAATTATTGTACATATATAGGTAGTCACATATCTCCACCAAAGATCTGTCGTATTGTCATTAAAAGCAGTTTGAAATGCAAACCATTCTCTAGTACCTCCACTACATCAAATGAGTAGAAGGGATTGTTTGTAATGCAGATTTTGCTTTGTGGTGTGAGTCCACACACTTCATACAATGTCTCCTGTGATGTCATTTGGCCAGAAGGTATTGACACTCTCCCTTTTTTCACCCACAATATTCGATTTGCATACCAGACAAAACTATGTCACCATGTAGCCTCGTTCCCAGGCCTTCCCACCATCCAGGTTAGAAAGTCGCCATTAGCATCACTAGAAAGGGGCTCGCTCACGCTCGCCCCGACTACGTGATGACGTAATCATACAGGCTGCCATTGAGGCCCATAGTAAAAGATTTACACTACGGCGCCCTCGCTTGTTTGAAACAAAACTCGCCCAGTGGATACTGCCAGGTGAGCTCTAGATCGACCACTATAGCTCTTCCTTATACGCGAAGCATTTGAGTGTTTCCTTGGGAATCCCCGTGAAAGATTTTGCGCGCGTCATAAAATGCCATAGCGGTCGACCTAGAGCTCACCTAGCAGTATCCACTGAGCGAGTTTTGTTTCAAACAAACGAGGGCGCTGTAGTGTAAATCGATTTCACCTTTTACTATGGGCCTCAATGGCAGCTCGTATGATTACGTCATTCACGCAGCACTAATTGCTACCTTCGCGTGTTCGCGCGCGCGTCGCTAATTACTAGCTTCCAACCTCCTCTGACCTACATATATACGTTTTCACCACAAGTGTAGGCTCGCTGTGCTTGCCCCAATTAAAAGTGATTATGTGAACATGCATAAGGCACACCCTACGCATGAAACTTATCATAACAATTTGAGGCGGGGGGCGCTGTACTCGAGTCGCCAGGGCGTGAACGTGTAAAGCGAAAATCATCTGATACTGACTTGTAAGTTGTAGCTAACCGCTGAGAAGTATTTTGGAAGCACGTGCAGACTAAGTTGTGTCTAGGGGCTTCAATGCACCCCCTATTGCATATTGGTGAACAGCCAATTTGACATACGTATGTGAGTTGTAGAATATCTCCTTACAACCTTGAATAAATTTTGTGTCATTCTCTGTATACCAACACCTGTCCTATCCCTTGGTAAGGCAAATTTTCTGCCCCAACTAGGAAATAGGTTGTCAATAGGGGGTGTACCCCAATCGAATAGCACAATATATAGTCTCCTTTGATTGTGTTGTTGTCCATGGATAACAACACAATCAAAGGAGACTGGGAATGAGGGTTAGCCTCATTCCTAGGCACTCGCTTGAAAATTTGGAGTACCTGGAAACAAGGCTATCCAAGGGGTGAACTGAAATCTGTTCATCCGTATAGTGGGTACATTCTCTTTTCCATGTATACATGCCTTTTTTTTTTATCATTCCTCCTGGCTTGTATTTATGCTTTTACTAGGTACAATGGTACTGGAGTTGATCATCTTTGTAATGATTATAGGGGTGTTTTGGTGCCTCTTGTGGCTATTTGAGACATCTCATGATCAGCAGCTTCGACCCCATAATATGGTTCCTGAAGGTGTCCAGCAAGTTCACCAAGCTCAAGCTGGCCAAGCCATACCACGCGAATTCTATGAGTTTATGAGAAAGGTCATAAGGCTGTTTCATGGACAACGTCTGGGAGGAGACCAGTTTGCAGTCCTAATTTTTACAGCAGAAAGCAGATTGAATAGAATGGGAGGGATGCAATTCCAGCCTAGCGATCCTCTTGTGAATAATATGTACTCATATTTTCCTCGTAATAACCTGGGCAATTACATTGTTGCCAGACCAGATGAGGGTCGTCACTGTGAAAAGATCATCTTTTATCAGAAACATTTGCTGCAGGATGTTTGCAGAAACGTCAATCCAAGATGTATCATCCTATATTCCTGGATTCTTCCGTGCACTGGTTGCACAAATGAGATTCTGTGCTATTACTCTAATATCTCACCTCCCCGTCCTAAAATGATTGTTATATATACTGTTCAGTGGGATGAATTGACAGATGAAGAAAACCAAAGGAATATCTATCAGATGAGACAAGCTGAAATAATTGTTGAGCGAGTTAAATATTTTCCTGGTCTGCCCCCTGCCTAGATGTCTTCAAATTACATACTACTAGATAAGGGTAGTTTTAATGTATGGTCTGTAACTTTGCACCTAATGCCATTAAATTTCCATGCATGTTAGCTAGGTATTAACAACATTTCATGATTTACAAGCTGGAGGACTGCAGAGGAACCTTTCTTAATGGACATAAATTAAGGACTCCTTGCTCAAGCTCAGACTTGATATAAAATATTATATTTCCCCCTGAAGAACATTTTACTATATATTATGTGTGTATATCACTTCCAGTACTATATTTCTCTCACTTGAAATATAAGCAGGGACATGTAGATAATAATACATGTATCAGATTTTGGAATAAAGAAAAATTCCAGTTGATGTGAATATGCATCAACATAATAACTTTTTTTTTTACCTAATCACCAGAATCTTGTGGTTGAGTGGTTGGCATGAGTTCTGGTAAGTGGATTAGCAGTTGCAATATTGTAGCCAACAGACAGTCATACCATTTCTTTTGGCCCTTCAGTATCAATATTGACAATAAGTACATGTAATCTCCCTAAAATAGGCTCTCTCCCTTTTTCAAAAGTACAACCACCTACAACTGTAGTGCAATCATGACACATGTGATTACATCAAACAGGAAAGCAAGCAATGCTGTGAATTAAAAAAGGAAGGTGCCCCATTTGCTACTATTATATATGCTGGCACATAATGAGAAACTGCATGACTGTATGCTTACAGTTATAAGGGCCAGATTGAATATTTTGTGTGCAGTGGGTACGTGGGTGGATGTATTTTCTAGCCAATAAAAAAGAAAAAGAAAAAAAGCTTGTTTCTTGTGAGGTGCCATTAAAGTTCATTACTCTTGTAACATGCACATAATGGCTTTAACATTGGCCATGATTTTACCTTCAACGTACCAGATGTAAGACAAAACTCTGGGGCATGGCCTGGGAAAGAGGCTATAGGGCATATCAGGCTTGTATAATATAATTTTGCAGTTAAAATTTATAGCATTTATTTGGACATAAAATTAATGTACATGACAATACATGTAGCCAAGAATGGTTAGGCTATAGATACAAACTGTATAAACAGAATCTGAATGAATAGTTCTGCGAAAAATGATATAAAATTAATTGTATGATGTCGTTGACTGATTGGCAGTTGATCATCTACTGGTCGGTGTGTGTGTGTGTGTGTGTGTGTGTGTGTATGTGTGTGTGTGTGTGTGTGTGTGCGTGCGTGCGTGCATGTGTGCGTGCGTGTGTGTGCATGTGCGTGTGCGTGTGCATGTGTGTGTGTTTGTGTGTGTAAAAAGAGTTAATGACTGCATGCTTTACAAGTTCATGCACTCTAACAAACAAGTTCTTAGTTTATGTGCTAGTGCGAAATACATCATTCACTGGATACGATGAATGATTTCACCTTTCTTCAAACAGCGGGGCTCATATGCGCAGCAAAGATGCATGAATACCAAATAAGTCAGCGTATGAGGCCCGTTCTGCGCTACAGCACTTTGAACGCGGTAACGCGGTCAAAATACGCAACTGAATAATGTTTGATTTCTACCCCGGACTGCAAGAAGAAAGCTGTTTGTCGTCTCGGTAAGGTCGTGTCACCGTGCTCTGTATATCGATATATTGTTACTATGGAGTCCACAATAATGCAAAATTTCAATATCGTCCAGCACTATTTTGTACACACCTTCAGTTGTTATTTGTTGTGGTGCTGGGCCCGTTCCACCAGTGGAGAACTGAATAGCTCTCTTCTCTGTTAAGATGGGCGTGTCCAGGAGAAACCTCATCACAAACCATTTGCCCTGAAACTGTAAGTAAAGGAAGGAACATTGAATAGGTGATGTGACTTTGAGAAAAAGAGAAGGTACAAAAACAAGCATGGATGGAAAAGGAAGGTTCTCTGGTACCAGCTTAAGATCGGAAACTTTTACCAACGATGATGACTGGAGCATTCAGTTGAAATGTCGGCAAAAGTTTCTGATCTTAAGTTGGTATCAGATAACCTTCCTTCTCCATTTATGTAGGAGCTAACTGAGAAGCTGCTGAAGAAAAGGGTATAAGAGAAATATATCTGTAAAAGCCTGAGGACCTCATTCAGAGTTAGGATGACACTAGCCTCATTCCCAGTCTCCCACACCCCCAGCTTTCATCATATGCAGTTTCATACTGCAAGTAATGAAAGCTGGGGGTGTGGGAGACTGGGAATATGACTGTAACTGGACGTATTCAAAGGGGCAATTTTATGTGTTTGCACATGGTAGCTTCGCCAGCCACGACTTGTCGTAGCTGACATGTCATTCATAGAGACACAGTTGCACATGGTAGCCCCCAGCCCAAAATCGAAAAGCTGGGTGAAAGTTTACTAGGAAACGAGGCTACTATATATATATATAGAGAGAGTACTGCTGACCTTCTCATGCTTCTCCAGCTGTGCTGCAGCGTAGTCAAGCAGCATCTGCTTGAACTCCTTCTCCTTCTGTAGGTCAAACTGGGCCAGCTCAGCAGAGAGGTCGTGACACATCATCTCAAGATAGTCCTTCGCATCAGCACAGTACTTGCTGGTCTGAGGAGAGGAGGAGGAGAAATAGTTCTTAAAATCTGTGACTTGTAAGTAAACAATAGAGGGCAGAAGCAAATTGTTCACTGGGGAAGAGGACAGAATAAGTTAATTCTGGTTTGTAAAAATAAATGCACTGCACTACTAGACCTACTAAATGACATACCATGTAAATGTATGTATCGTTATAATATGACACAGTCATTTTCAACTCTTTTGCCCACAATGTATGTGCGTTTGTGGCACAGCTTTGCCGCATATCAGAAGGCTTCTTTTGCAAGGGTGATCTCTTTTCTCACGTATTTTTTTATCTTTGTTTAAGAGTAAATGGTTTCCGAAAATGCTTGCTCTACTAGTGCACTTGAGGCACAGTAGAGTAAATGGTTTCTGAAAATGCTTACTCTACTAGTGCACTTGAGGCACAGTAGAGTAAATGGTTTCTGAAAATGCTTACTCTACTAGTGCACTTGAGGCACAGTAGAGTAAATGGTTTCTGAAAATGCTTGCTCTACTAGTGCACTTGAGGCACAGTAGAGTAAATGGTTTCTGAAAATGCTTGCTCTACTAGTGCACTTGAGGCACAGTAGAGTAAATGGTTTCTGAAAATGCTTACTCTACTAGTGCACTTGAGGCACAGTAGAGTAAATGGTTTCTGAAAATGCTTGCTCTACTAGTGCACTTGAGGCGCAGTAGAGTAAATGGTTTCTGAAAATGCTTGCTCTACTAGTGCACTTGAGGCGCAGTAGAGTAAATGGTTTCTGAAAATGCTTGCTCTACTAGTGCACTTGAGGCGCAGTAGAGTAAACGGTTTCTGAAAATGCTTACTCTACTAGTGCACTTGAGGTGCAGTAGAGTAAATGGTTTCTGAAAATGCTTACTCTACTAGTGCACTTGAGGCACAGTAGAGTAAATGGTTTCTGAAAATGCTTGCTCTACTAGTGCACTTGAGGCACAGTAGAGTAAATGGTTTCTGAAAATGCTTGCTCTACTAGTGCACTTGAGGCACAGTAGAGTAAATGGTTTCTGAAAATGCTTACTCTACTAGTGCACTTGAGGCACAGTAGAGTAAATGGTTTCTGAAAATGCTTACTCTACTAGTGCACTTGAGGCACAGTAGAGTAAATGGTTTCTGAAAATGCTTACTCTACTAGTGCACTTGAGGCACAGTAGAGTAAATGGTTTCTGAAAATGCTTGCTCTACTAGTGCACTTGAGGCGCAGTAGAGTAAACGGTTTCTGAAAATGCTTACTCTACTAGTGCACTTGAGGTGCAGTAGAGTAAATGGTTTCCGAAAAGCAGCCTCATTTTTTAAACACACATGTGCTCTACTCTCCCTGCTCACCTGTGCCCACTTCTCACTGGTGCTGACTCCACCCATACTGGTCATCCCAGAGCTGGTTGAGTCCGTGGAAGTGGTGTTCTGGAGAGGGTCTCTGCTGTTGTTGCTGCTGCTTGTGGTATCAGACACACCGGAGTCATCAAATACAACGTCCTCTGTGTTCTCTACTGGAGGGACCTCTGTCACTGGGCTCTGTGTGTGTGTGTGTGTGTGGGGGGGGGGGGGGGGGGGGGGGCAGGGTGACTAACTTTACAGTTCAAAGCATCTAATTTGTCCACTCATAACAGAAATTCCGATTGTACGTATATTATATTTGGCCTTGTTCCCATGCCTTTCCACTGACAAGTTTTTGTGTGCTTACAATATGCATTAATGTAAGCAATCATGAATTGGACGGTGGGAACAACCCTACACTACATGTGCATGTCAATATGCAATTTATGCTCAGTCATCACATGCAGTCACATGCATGCAGTCACATGACTGATTTCTAAACACCTGATTGGCTGAAGGTAACAGTGTAAATCAGTATATACTTACAGAGGTGACAGCCTCAATGATGGTGACCTCCTCGTCCCAGTACAGGAACTTATCCACCGCCTCCTCCACCCTCGTCAGTAGGTTCTGGAATGAGAGGATGGAGAGATAAGCAACTGCTATAGTCATGCTTAGAACTCTTGCCTCATGGTAGAATTAGATGTTTTGAGGCGAAAAGTGAAAAGGCAGGCAGTCACCGGAAATTGAACCGAGGACATCTGGCTTGTGCAGCCAGTGCTCTGCCACTGAGCTACGACAACCGAACAACCACCAGCCCTCTCAGCATGTAGCTATGATCATTGTATTAAAGAGGTAATTGCTCCCCAAGATGTGTTTGAAGGACGGAACTGAACTTCCTGGGCTCACATCTGCTTCACAGAGGTATGAATATCTGATGTGTTTACATAACACTTGCTATTAATGGAGAGGATTGGGAATTCAGTGATACAGTGCTTTGAAACATGATGCTAAATCCAAAATACATGCACGCAACGAAATACATGTAATTTTTGATTTCTACCCAGGACTACATGAACTGTCTGTCTTCCTGCTTGATCACACTTGTTACATGTACGTAAACACATCAGGTATTCATACCTCTGTGTGTGTGGGTGTCACAGTGTGGTACATGTTGATGTATGAGCTCATACATCAACGTACCACACTGTGACACCCACACACACAGAGGTATGAATATCTGATGTGTTTACATAACAAGTGTGATCAAGCCTGATATTAATGGGGAGGATTGGAAATTCAAAGATACAGCTAGTGCTTTGAAACATGACGCTACACATGCACCCAAATACATGTAATCGTCAATTTCTGCATGGAACTGGCTGTCTTCACACCATACATCAACATGTACCACACTGTGACACACGCACACACACAACACACAATGCTGCACCCCCCCCCCACACACAAACGTGAGTTACAGTATATCCTGGTTTTAGAGTCACCGATCTAAACACGTACATGTACAACTACAAATGTACGTACCTGTGCTTTTCTGACGTAGTCTGCCATGCTCTGGAGATTCTGTATGAACAGTGTCTCGTCTGAGTCGGCATGATGCCCCTCCATCACTTCACACATGCGGGCCAGGTCACTAGAGGCTGACCTGAGGTACGTGTCTGTACCCTCAGCCTCACTGATGGTGCGGAACCAGTGTCCAGTTCGCTCTGTAGTTGTCTTTCTGCGTGATTCCTGCTCGAGGTAGTTGGCTAGACTGACTATGTTCTGTTCCAGAGTGGTCAGGTACTCCTGCAATATTAAAGACATTTCAACTGAATGCTTTCGTTGTCATCATGCAGGGACTGATCAAAACTGGACGGCACATGCAGATCTGATTCTCTCGCTCATCTCCTGAGAGAGGTCAGAAAGAGGGAGTAGAATAGACGGTCTGAGAACAAGACTCCCACAGATACACCATCCCCCTTCCCCCTATCCAATGAACATTTCATCCCCCCACCTCATCCCACTTTCCTACCCCCCTCTCACCCAACCCCACTATAGCCCTTAGGACACCTACACCCCCACCATGCACTCACTACAGTAGGCTTCAATAAAACGTTCCCATACCGTAGTCGTACTATGTGCGTAGTACGCTGGTACTGAATGAAAAGTACGTACATCCTACATGGACCCCAAATGTGTTTCACCCCTCCTTGCTTGCCGCCTGATAGCCTTGGATAAAAATCCTGGTGTTCGTCCAATAGGCATAGGAGACACTGCCAGACGAATAATTGCCAAAGCAATACTCAACATTGCAAGACCAGATGTGCAAGATATTTCTGGATGCCTCCAGCTGTGTGGTGGGCAGATTTCTGGGATTGAGGCCGCAGTGCATGCTGTACAAACTACCTTTGAATCAGACGAGAACAAAGCTGTACTTTTAGTTGATACAAGCAATGCGTTCAATTCCCTGAACAGACAAGTTGCCCTCTACAACATCAAAAGGCTCTGTCCACTCCTCGCTACCATTCTGATTAACACATACATGTACAGAGCTCCTACAGAACTATTTGTAGATGGTGGCGCTATTCTTTCCCAAGAGGGCACCACCCCAGGGAGATCGATCCGCTACACGGAAACTATAAACAGGTGTGGTATGTAGACGATGCGGCGGCAGTGGGGAGGATTGTGGACCTGCGCGACTGGTGGAATAAGATATCTACCTCCGGCCCGGGCTTTGGTTATTTTCCAAATGCTTCCAAGACCTGGCTAGTCACCAAGGAGGGACTCCATGATGCTGCTGTTTCCATTTTTGCCAACACAAGGGTGAGTGTGACATCTAATGGCAGACCCTATCTTGGCGCAGCCATACACTGCAAAAACAAGTTGGTTGTTTTAACCACAGAGTGGTTACCATGGTTGCAAACAAGCTGAAGTGACAGTGGTTATGAGAGGTTAGCTTTGATATTGAAGACTTGTTGCATAGGGCAACCTGAGAGGCAGCTGCCCAGTTCATCTTACAACCACAATGCAACTGACGACCCTTAGAATATCTGTCAAGGAGTCATTACAAATGCACTTCAAAGCTGCAGTAAGGAACTTTCATGTTCTTAATATAACCACGTGAGGGTTTTCAGTGTATTGTGGTTGTAACATGAACTGGGCAGCTGCCCCTTGGGTTGCCTTATGCAATTAGTATTCAATATCAAATCTCATAACCACTGTCTCTCCACTTTGTCTGCAACCAGGGTAACTACTCTGTGGTTAAAACAACCAACTTGTTTTTGCAGTGTAGGCTCCCAGGAACATGTGGCAGGACATGTGGAATCAAAGGTCAACGAGTGGACATCCAACATACAATGTCTTGCAACTATAGCCGTGACCCAACCCCATGCTGCCCACTCAGCTCTTACACATGGGTTGATGAGCAAGTGGACATATTTGAGTTGTACCATCCCACCTAGTAAGGTGTAGAAAAGTTGAGTGTAAACAGCAACCAATTTAACTAAGCTATTGATAGGTGGACCGCAGTTATGACGTTAGTTCATAGCGACAGATTAGAGTCAGAGATGGTGAGGTCAACAGAGGCTGCAAGATGACTGTTAAAGGTGTGAGATGATCTTGCACCTCTGAGACACATTATCGAGGATCTGAGTAGTGAAAACGAGATTCTGCAGCGTAGCCAACCAATTGTGGAGCTGTATGGTTGCTTCCATTTATCTGAAAGTTGTGATGATAGGCGTTTATAGAAAGCAGTGGCAGCAGGGCCAAGACCGCCGGTAAGGGAGAAAACAAGTGGGGTGAAAGAGGAGTGCTCCACTTCCCGAACACGTCGTTCATAGTGTCTCTTCTTCAAGCTTTCATGATGACGGTAGGAAGAGGCTAAAGAGGAATGGCGGTTTGAAGGAGCAAATGGGTTAAAAACCCTGACATCAAAAAAGGCTCTTTCAAAGGCACCTCCCCAAAAGCCGTTGGCTACTATGTCCAACCGGGCGCCCTCTTGTGTGTTTACAGTGGCTGCATTAAAGGTTTCGCTTGTGATTGGTTGCAGGGATGGTTCAGTAGCAACCCCGTGACAGGTTTCTTTCAAAAGAGAGGCAGTGAGGTCATGCAGCTCATTATGCCTGATAGAAGGAAACCCTCCTCTCGGACAAGAGAGGGCATGCTGCACGGAAAAAGATTGACCACAAACACAATGAGATGGAATGTGTGATGGCACCCAACCATACCTCAGGGCCAAGGCATCTCGGAAAGCAGATTTATGCAGAGTGAATCCATGCTCCTCCAGTGGGAGGGCAGTAAGCCAACTGGAGGCTCCCTTTTCTTGTGCAAGATCCATTGCTAGTTGTAACGGTGGTGTGAGGGACTCACGTATCACATGAGCAGCATCCAGGCCCCTTTGGCGTCTTCTTGCTTTGATGGTGCACTTCACTTCGATTTGCTCAGCAAGGACTTCATAAGGATAGCTTTGGTCGTCAGAGAGGATCAGGTCGACAAGTGGTTTTGTTACTTGTTGTGAGGCATTAAATTGCTCGTTGGCAAACGATGATGGGTCTGTAATATTAAGACCTCCCAAGTGAGCAGGTAATGAGAACAGACGTCGTTCTACATCACTAGGGGCATCCTGACCAGTGAGCTTGGGCAATAGTATGGTACGGATCGAAGTTTCAATAGGAACGAGCAGGTGATCAATGTCAGGGGTTGTTCTGGAAAGAAAAGACCATTTACTGGACAGGCCATGCGTGATTGCACCATAGGCTGCATGCGGTTGGCTGTCAGCAATTTCGGCAAGTTTCTCAATCTCGCCAACCCATTGCATGACTTTTTGAGAGACAAAATTAGCTATGTATTCAGGTTTGCCGACAGGAGAACCAAGAACTGATCGTCCATCAGTGGTAATATTAACCATGGTGTCCTCAAACATCTCAGATGCAGATGAAAGGAAATTGTCTTTGGTGACTAGCCATGTCTTCTGTGGATTGACAAAATATCCAAAGGAAGGACCCACACGTGACAGGTTGTCCCACCATTTCTTGAGATTTGTAAGTTTTCCTCCAGCCGAAGCATCATCTGCATACCAGATTTGTCTTAGCTCAGGTGTGTCCCTGGACAATGAGTCTATTAAAGGTCGCGTAGCTAGAGCATAGAATGGCATCGCAAGGGGATCCCCTTGTGTTGTACCCTCTTGGGAGAGCACAGTGTTGGCACCAAGAAAAAGCTCAGTGCTATCGCGGTATATGTTGATCAGGATTGTGGAAAAAGCTGGACAGACAGTTCGGATGTTCATCAGAGCATTGGCTCTGTTTAGGCTGTTAAAAGCATTGCTGGCATCGACCAGGAGGATGGCCTCTGTTGTATCATTCTCAAAGAGCTTTCTGACTGAGTGCACCGCAGCTTCGATACCTGCGATCTGTCCACCACAAAGTTGACGTGATCCGGCAGAATCTTGAATGTCTCCTTTAATGACAAAGAGGATTGCTTTTGAGATGATTCTTCGGGCGACTTCACAGACACCTATGGGACGCACACCAGGATTTTTGTCAAGAGCGACTAAGTGACATGCCAGTAGAGGAGCTAGGATCGAGGGATGAATGAATTGTGTACATAAACGACGGGCGAGGAGGGCAAGAGAATGACATAAACCGTCAGATGCCTCTTTAAATGAGCAACACATGCGTCTCCAAGCGTGAGCATTCAGTCCAGAAGGGCCTGCAGAGCCCTTTGTTTGTTTAGCGGCATGACGAATCAGGTCAGCATCAATGCATTCGAAGATGACCTGGTCAGGTAAAGGAGGGAGGGTGTCTGGTAAGAGTAGGGCCTCCTGTTTTAGCCCTTGAGCATCTGGGTGTTTACTCCTCAAAGCTTCAGACACTGTTTGACCAGATGGCAGTGCATCATCCTCACCCAAGACACCGGCAGAACCACTCTCTTCTTCAAGAAGTTGGAATGCCGAATGGCACTTTCCTTGAAACATTCGTTTCGCAAATGATCTCGCCAGTGAAGGTGCTTTTCTTCCGGCTGAAGTGACTAAACCTTTGAAGGTTCTCTTCTGAATGGTTCGTCCTTCGGCTAGGAGGTCAAGTATCCTACCATCGGACCAAGATTGCATTTCGTCTTTTGAACCTTGGCCTTTGATTTAGGATAAGGCTTCTGCAAAGCAAGAGCAGTTAGTACTGTAGAAGCCTTGAGTGCAATGCTTTCCAGTGCAGAGCTGGTGGCAACAGCTCTATACAACCTTGCTACTTCAGTTATAAAGCTTTTCCCCACCGAGCCAAAGGGAACTAGGAATAGATTCGTCTTCCAATGCACCGGCCACCTCGTCATTAGTCTCGTCCCCAGACACCAAATTTTTCGCGCGCGCGCCCTGCGGCCTTGTCGAAAAATAGGGTCTGGACACTTTCACTACGAAAACTGGGGCAAGTTTACATACAGCGGTCAGTAAATTGGGTAATTGTAGGTGTTAATCACATTATCAGCTACCAGCAGCGTTTGCTTTGGCGCCAAAAAATTTGCAAGCTGGCTATTTGTGATGACGCATAACGCAATTTACTTTACCTGAGCAATCTGATTGGTGCGACAACATGCCAATACGCTTGTATGATTACGCCCCAGTTTTACCAATGAACGTGTCCAGACCCTATTTTTCGACAAGGCCGCAGGGCGCGCGCACGAAAAATTTGGTGTCTGGGGACGAGACTACCTCGTCATAAGCTTCGTTCATATGAGCAATAATAGACTCACTGTCAAGATTGCCCTATGAGAAAGAGGGATCAGCTATGGGAGATGGATCAGGTAATTTGCATTGATCATCATGGTGGGCATTAGTTGCATGGTGGGCATTAGTTGGAAACTGTTGATTGGTCGGATCGAGCAGGACGCTTTCACCATCAGAGATTTCAGATACACTTTCAGGGCTTTCAAAGTCACCCAGAGTTTCTGGTATATTATCTATATCATCTGTGCTTGAACTAGATATGTTCACACACCTATTCAGGCGACACGGCAGACAGTTTGTACACCTTGAATTTTTCTTTGCACAGCTACAATTCTTGCATGTACCAGTCCTATTGCACTTACAGCAAGTCATGGTGCCCATTAATGTTCACGGCAATTGCTTCGACCTCACGAGAACCACACACCTGCATGTCACAGTCAATAAGACTGTCAATCGCTCGGTACATAGTGGCATTCGTCACAAATTCTCGCACGTAGAATTCGTGAAAGCTAGCATCTATATTTGCACGTCTATATACCGATATTGGAGAAGGCTAATGTACGAGGTCACCGGCTTGAAAATGACAGATCAGCAAGTTTATAACTACAAGATGTTTTTTAGTACGATAGTGCTATGGTGCGAATACACTACAATTAGCACCGTACTACGCACATAGTACGATTACGATACGGGAATGTTTTATTGACGCCTACTGTATATGCATTCCGATCCTCCACACCTCACCCTCCACCACCCTCACCCTCCACCCTCCACCTTCCACGCTCCACCCTCCACCACCCTCACCCTCCACCCTCCCTACCTTGGTGGCAACCAGTGGTCCTGTGTTAGTGTCTCTACCCACAGCAGGCTTGTACTGGATCTGATCGTCATGGATACGAGGACGATGCTTCGCCCTAAGGCTACGAATCTCCTGTAGATGAGGTAAAAAGTACATGTAATATTATGACAGGAGATCTATGAGCCATATCAGTCATTATTGAGTGCTTTCGTCGACAGTAGGACTGTTAATGTCCCTGGAGAGCATCATTGAAATGCCAGTTCCTGAAACAACTATTTTCTGAGCTGCTTAAAATTCACAAGTGCATGGTTACTGCAGTTTCAGGGTTCATTGAACAAGTGGGTAGTATCATGGCGTACGGTAGTACGCCATATGTAGGGATGACCCCGAAAAAAAATGGCGGCCACAATAAAAGTGCACAAATGACACGCTCGAAATGTCTACGTTAGATTAGTCAAAGGCCTCTATGAGCCATATCAGGCATTACCGAGTGCTTCCATGAGCAACGGGACCGTTAACTTTGCTGGAGGGCATCGCTGAATTACCAGATCGGCGAGTCGCTAAAACGGGCAAATCGTCTATCTTCTGACTTTCTTCTTCCTTTCTTCTTTCTTCTGTCAGTGTAACTGTCAGCTAGGCAAGCACGATAACGGCTGAAGCTATTACAACGATTCAAACGCGAAAAAACAGCATAAATCACCGGGTATTGCACTCAGTAGAGTAACCTATCCGTTATCGGACACCATCACGCGGACAGCACGATATCTCTCGGACTGCTGAACGCTTTGCGTCCGTACTTGTGACGCTTCTTCACATCATCAAGACAAACAAGATAGATAACTGCCAGACTCACTCGATTAAAAAGATCTGTGCAGTCACAGCTGTAAAGTAGCAATTGTCCGAACCATCGGTACTCGGAAAGTGACCCCTATAACTGCGGACTATGTTTCTGTAGGGTTTTAGCAAATAGGCTACGGCTGCGCTACACACGAATAGCTAGCTAGCACTCTGTGCGATCGGAGCGTACTCTCGACCCGGAACGGCCGGAAGCCACGGCAATGTTTGCATACATGCATGCGGCTATGCAGGCGCTCGCTGGAGGGGGGCCTACAACCAACTCAATGTAAACAGCTTGGGTCAATGTCACCACTGCCTACAACCTCTCGCAAACCGAACGGGAGTGGTTTGCCCAAGCACATGGCGCGCCTTCGAAACGAAATAGGGGAAGTGTGGAACGAGGACATGGAAAGGAGAAATTCATTGATTATGTCATGGTCTAGCTAGAGTAGGTCAGATCAGCTAGCAGCTATACGACCTTTAAAGATTTGTTGTCCGACACTTTGATGGTGTCCAGAATTAAGTGGTGTCCGGTGATTGATGAGCTACTCTACTTACCGTTATCGTAGAACTCGAACTATTCTTCAGTGATTCTCAAGGACTCCGATGTTAAGGGCCCAGGCTTCCTCTTTGAGTGCCTTTGTGATCAGCAAGGTTATTATAAGTGGCCAAAAGCCACGCGGGAGAAAGCTAGACGCAAAAGTGTGCGGTCATGAAAGTGCCATTTTTCGTATTCTTGTTAAGACCACTGTGTTCAAAAACGATATCTTGCAAACGGTTTAAGTACTCACCGTCATTTTAGTACGAAACTACGGATCAAGCGCACTGTCAACATGGCACAAGTGGCGAACAACAGCTATATAAAAATGTCGCCTGGTCCGAACGTTAGCACTTGTAGACAGAGCTGCAGTGTGGGTGGAAAATTTCGTGAGACCGGGGTTAACCATGAAAATAACGAAAATTGATACCCCACGGAAATAACCCACTAAACGGTATTTCCGTAAAAACCGTGTACAAATTCGAAAATCGCACTCGTAGTCTTAGATAGTCCCGTGACCAGACTATTTTTCTGCACGTGGAGTAGCCTCATACCCAGGCTGTTCGTAGGATAAACGGCTTGGTAACTTACCCGGTGTCCTAAAATTTTGGGGCCCCCATGAAATTGGGCCCCCTTCGGCCCAAATCTCCCGGTAACATGGGTCCCCCACTGCAAACATAGGTCCCCCACCGTAAACATGGGTCCCCCACCGTGATCCTGGGGGCCCCCTTTCTGAGTTCTCATTACTCTCCGTCAGCAAGTGTCAATGCTTGCCATTCCAGTGGAAGCATCAATGCATCATGGAAGGGACTGAGAAGGAAGTCTGGTTTACATAAAACCTTTAATAACGGACCTCCAAAAAGCGGACAACCTCTGTACAGGGGACAGATCACTTGCCCCCGATTGATTTTACCATAGAACTAATACATTTCGAACCTCCGAGAAGCGGCCACCTCTCAACTCCCAAAAAGTAAAGCTATGAAGGCTATGAAGCCAATAGAGTCCACAAGTTTTTTTTTGTTGTTTTTTTTTTCAAGCATAACCACACCCCAAGTAGAGAGAAAACGGTGACTGGAGTGCAGGTGGTAATTGCATCCCAAGTGCAAAGTATCGGACATTTCTTTTCCTGGGTGGGAACAATAGCCCAAAATACATGTATAAAGAACCAATTGGGAGGGACTGGTCATATTCTTGCCTTCAGCTCCTCATACAATTCTGACCTCACTTCAGGTCTTGCAGACCCTTGCAAGATCTTGAATTGTACTTCGGAGCTTTCGGCTGTGAATATGACCATGTGTTGTTCAAAGCTCAACAGTAGTAAGCTTGACCCCCTTTCTACAGTAATTGTCATGATCTGTAGTAGGTACCGGTATGCACTCTCTAAGGCTCTACTGAATCATGTCCAGGAGCCATTCCATGACTGCAATTGAACACTTGTGACCAATTCAAATTTGTTTCAGAACAACAAATTGAAAATGTATAATAATACATATCCATAATACATTCATTGTTCCACCAATAATGGAAGAAGAGATTTCTGCTTTGATAGTGGCTTGTAATAGAAAGCCTTGAAAGTATTATGAGATGACCAATCTGCCACTTTGATGATGTCCAAAACTGACATGCCATTCAAGAAGGCTGCCGATCAAATTGAGTGTGCTGTATAACTGCCAGTCACACCCACTTCCTGGATCAGGGTTCTCAACCATCGAGCAATAGAACCTTTAACTAAATAATAAGGAGTAACCCTATTTGCTCACGCAGTCAAAATTCGATTAAAATGAATGTCCACACGAATCAATGATAGGTACAACTGAATGAATGAGGTAAAGGTCATTGGTTCAAGTTAATTATGTTCAATGTTCTCTATCTCCCCCCAAGTCTTTAACCCATTGGTATTGCCAAGTGGTTGAAGGCTGAGTTTCTTCATTGTAGCCGTATAGGGGGCTTCTTTATTCTAGTTGATCTCCTCAGTGGTTGTGGGGTTGGGGTGGGTGAGGTTGGGACAGGGTTCATGATTGGTGTGGGTTCTGGTGAAAGTTGGGCAGGATTTGTGGCTGGTGTGGGGGTGATGGGTAAGTTGGAAGGGTGTAAAGTTTGTGGTGGGGGGTGTTGGCTTCCGTGTCTGTCCTGGTTGGGGTCATAAGAGATGTCAGTAGTGTCTTTCCTTGGTGTATGGGGGGGTCAGTGGGTGACTTGGGTGGTGTGGTGGTGTCATCAGAAGGTGAAGTTGGGGAGAGGTGGGCGATGTCCTCTAGGATGGACCTTCGTTTGGCTGGTTGGTATATGGGGATGTATTTTTTGAGAAATTTTCTGCTCCTGAGTGTTTGTCTGCCAGATCCGTCTATTCTGATGAGGTGTTAGTGGAATTGGCGTACTTCGATGACGATGCCAGTTTGGTCCCATTTGTTTGGGATTTGGTTTTGGATTCTCACTCTGTCGCCTATTTTTAGTGGTGATAGGGCTTTAGTGTGCTCACTCCATTTGTCTTGGTGGAGTATGTGACGGTGTCTCAATGCCTTTTCTCTTAAGTTTAGGGAATCCCTCCAAGTCGGATGTGGGTGGTATTTTCCAGGCAGGATAGGAATTAGATCCTTTATTGATCTTCCAAGATACACATGGCTGGGGGTCGGGGGTGTTCCTGTATTGAAGGATGGCTTTCTGGAATGCATCAATGTTGATTGCGCCATCTTTCCCGACGTTGCCGGTGATCAACCTTTTGATGGTTTTGACACCTATCTCAGCTCTGCAGTTGCTGTGGGAAAAGGCCACAGAGCTAAGACGGTGGTGTATCCCCCAATTGTGCAGGAATTGTCTGGTGGTGTTGGCTACGAATTCAGGGCCGCCATCTGATGATAGTTTGTTTGGGATGCCATAGGTGGCAAAGGTGTGTCTTAGGACATTAATTAGTCCTTGGGCTCCATCTTTGGCTCTCTCCACTATAGGCCAGTTGGAGTATCGGTCAACGATGACGAGGGAAGTTTAGCCTTGGTAGTAGAAGTAATCTGCACATATGCACTGGAATGGGTACTCCGGTAGGGTGGGAGGTGTGGGTGGTAGTGCCGCCTGTGATGGGGCCATCCTGTTGCAGTGTGAGCAATTGGCTCCGGTGGCTTGAATGTCATTTGTGATGCCAGGCCAGAAGATTGATGCTTCCGCCTTTGATGTCATGGCCGATGTGGCCTGATGGGCAGCATGCAGGGCATGCAGACAGGCATGAAGGTCGTAAGGAGGGTGGAATGACAATTCGATCCTTGTAAATTATGACGCCATCACTGCTGTATAGATGTCTCCTGAATTGGTGGTATTCTCTGATGGGTGGTGGTAGTTGGTGTTTCAATTCTGGGATGCCATCTTCTATGGTGGAGAGGAGGAGGAGCATGTTGTCGTCGGATGATGTGGCAGTTTGGACTTGTTCCCAATTGACGGTATGTGCGGAGTGTAAGGAGGATAGTAGTGACTCCTGTAGTTAGTTTTCCGTTCGGATATAGTGTAGCTGGTCATCTGGCTACGCTAGACTAGCTAGAACGTTGCTCAACCTCATATGTCAACTCTGTCGTTGATACGTGGACTACTTCCAGTACTTGGTCAACTCTGAACTCAAAATACATTTTTTTCAAAATATGTTTATTCTGTCTCACTCATAGCATCTGCCTGTACAATTACTCCGTACTTTGCACTGTACATGTGTTGCTTGCTTTTCATTATTATGCCCCACTCACGCTTAGTGCTTTAACTGAAGATATTTCAATGATATCTGTATCCAGCTGTAGTGTCAAACTTCAGTAAGTTCTCTCAGGCTTGGAAAGAAAGGCTAAAACATTGGACAAACACACGTGCACCTTTGTGGATTTCATTCATTCATTCATTACTATAATTTTCTTTCCAAACATTTACCATCAATGAATTGGACCTTATGGTGACACAGGATTTTACAGTGCCCAAACTACCCATCTTAGCATGAAAGTACTTACATTTGCTAAAAATGAGAATATGCGATTTTTTTAAACCACTGCTAACCTGAGTTATGTATGATCAATAAATGTTGACACTTCAGTGACCGCACAAACTTCATCCCGACTTGCAACTCTGGAGCCTTGTATAATAACTAAGGTAGGTACACTGTTAACAAGCTAGGTCTACTAGCTACAACTTTCTGTTAGCAGAATACTGATACAGCACAGCCACACTGAGCTACAGGTCACTTTGATACTTAAGTGAAGTGCACACTTTGCTACAGGCTTGCTGCACTACAGCACATCCATGCCTCCACCGCGCTTTTGATGGGAATAGCGCTTCTTTACAACACCAACTGTCTCTCAGTAGCATTTGTGTGGTGTTCTTATTTTATATATAATTTAGATATAGATGCATACAACAGTAGCGTGGCCATCTCCTGCTCAGCAAGTTGGCTGCCTTTGTATCATCTTGCCTCTACATGGCTTCAATTACCACCTATTAGCACCCCTCTTCTACATGGCTTCATATGCAATACCAAGTAAGCCTCACTCTACACCCAATGCTTAATATTAGAAGCTGGATTGTGCACCTAACTCCAATCCCCTGTTCCCTGTTCCACTTTTGCCCCAATCTTGCTAGGCTTCCACACTATGTTTAGTTAGTGGGTTTCTCTTAGTCAAAGTTTGTACTCTTGCTGCTTGCTCACCATGCACCTGGAAGTATGTGCCTCAAGTGAATCCGCTCAATGGTCTGTTATGGGCAGGACGAAATGGCCTGCCACCATTAAGAAGACTGAAGGCGCCAAGATAATCAGATTGCATTGTTGTGGTTTTGATGTCACGTGAGTTAATTAACCTTTGAACTTGCTGTCATTATGCATAGAAGAAGGCTAAACACATTCTTGCCTTCAGCTCCTCATACAATTCTGACCTCACTTCAGGTCTTGCAGACCCTTGCAAGATCATGAATTATATGCTGGGTACAGTCTGACCGGTAATTATGTCTGATGTCAACAGGAGGTACATACAACACAATGTCATAGCCTAGTAATCCTGTTTTGTTCATCACCATCTTGCTGCTCATTGTGAGGTGCATGCATGTGACCACTGCTCTCTATTACAGTCCTATCCTGTGTTGTTTCAACTTTGAATTGTACTATTGTTTCAGCATCAATAGTTTGTATGATAGTTTCATCTTCATCATAAACGACAACCTTTGGCGGTAGTAACACTCCAGTAGCTCCAGCAACTGTATCATTCATCTCAACAAGTGCACATGAGTCCTTCTCTGACCCTGTACCATCATGATCATCCACAGTGCTGGGGTCATCTTCCTTCTTGAGATGAACGAGAACAACAGCAGCATCAGATTCAGAGGTAGAGATGTTTGTGGGTGTCTCTTTTGGGGCTACAAGAGTAACGTCAGGTAGTTTTTCAGGTTCTGAGATGGTGGCACTTGTCTTTGGCTTTGAGTCAGTGCTGTGTGCTCCTGGTAGAATGGTTGCACACCTCCCTCCACTATCCGTCCATGTGTCCTCATCAAACGTATCACTATCTACTACCCCATCAGTGTTATGGTTGGACTTTTCTGTTTGTCCATTCAAAGTGAAACTATCACCACTTTCATCTTCTATCTCTTCAGCCACCACACTTGTGCTTGAGCTGGTCTCATCTGTGCTCGAATCCTCTGCTATCGGTGGAGGTACTTTACAAGATCTTGGAAAGGTGGCAGATTTGGTAGGTGTTATGGCACTATTACTACTGTCGCTGCTTTTTGCCTGGTGTATGTTCCTACGAGTCTGAAGAGTTCCTTTTGTGAGATCACGACTGAATCTTGGATTCAGTTTTCTTGCTCCAGTAATACTAAGCTCATTGATTGATCGATGTAACTTATGAGCTGGGTTCGGATCACTGCAGTCTATCTTGGACTTTGCCTCTGCTCTGAAGTGGTGTGTTTTATTAGTTAAAATCTGTGCAATTGTGTGGGTGCATAGACACACACACAAAACAAATAAATAAATAAGTGTATGGAACAATTTTTTGTGTTTATAGGTGTACTCACCTTCACATTTCCCCCTCCAGGGGTATGCTTGAAATTGTCCCTCACATCGACTTTGGGAGCAGTCACAGTCACCCCCTTTGGATAGTTCTTTATTTTCACATTACCACCACCTGCCAACATAACATTAACGTGTAGTGGCTATGGTGTCCTTGCATTTACATGTGTGGTCACCATGCATGCTTCACTGGTCAGATCCAACTTTTGAAACTCAACAAAATCTAGCCATAATTAAATCTTAGGTACATGCAATTGGACAAGATTGAATAGTGCATTGATTTCAAATAGTTCTGACTTTCTGGTAGTTGAAGAACATGATCATAAAAGCCAAATACAAATTAGTCATTAAATACGCACAGATACCATCAGTTTCAGGGCTGACCTTGCCAACTAATAAAACAGGAGACCTGAATATGGAAGCTCTATCAATATTGTCTGCTTCAAACAAGCTGTTTTCATTCGCATGGCATGTTACTACACATGCAACATTTCTGCATCAAGCAATTGGACTAAACTTCCTTCTCCCATCCTTTTCTTTCAGCCTAAATGCACAGAATCTCAGATGAGAAAAATACCTGGCTGGTGATGAGTATTCTGCAGAGAGCCAACCTTTGCTTTGACCTGGGAGAAATCTGATGTCACCTTCTCCACAGTTATGAAGAGTACAAAGGAGAAATGAACCATGGTAAAAATATAAAAGTCATGCATACACACCTGCATGATATTCCCCTGGCAGACAGTTGGCAGCTAACATAACATTGTGCATCTACACCAAGCAGGCAGAATAAGTTGGTTTAAGCCTATTATTGATTTATCTTGCATGGAAAGCAGTTTCATAAAAACTGGTGACAGAGTGATGCCTAGAGCTGCACAGAGATGATGTCTGGAGTGGAAGGTTTATATCTTTTCTACCTTGGTTCTCCTGGCTTCAACACCACTGGGACCTGCACTAGCATGTCGTTGCTTTACCTGCATACAAGTCAGTATAGTGCACATAAAATACCAGGCATACAGACGTCTGCAATATAGTTCTGGTATATAAATACATGTACATGTTCAAATATAAATATGAAGCTTCAAGTATGAGTTGAACCTGAAGTCTACAACTATTGAAAAGCACAAAAATAACATGTACTGTGGGACAAGAGATAAAGGCATAAGTACAACTTCTAGGCCTTCATTATACATGTCTCTGCATGAGAAGGTGGTTGTTTGGTAGCCTCGAACCCAGGCTTTCCGTTCCGGATTCTGTCTCGCAGCTTTGGAGAAAATTTTTCTCCAAAGCTGCGAGACAGAATCCGGAACGGAAAGCCTGGGTTCGAGGCTAGTTGTTATGTGTAGGCCTGTTTTTGTTAGCTAGTAACTGCCAATTGGTATTGCATTGTTACAGTTTGCACAACATATGCATGAGGCTTTCAGAAGGCTGTGAGTTAATTCTGCATGCAACCATGTATGGCACATGCATCACATACCTCATGACTGCCAGTTGTGGCCCATCTTCTGTGTGACACCACTCCACCTGACCCATGAGCCCCCTTCCTCTCTGCTTCTTTGCTATGACTCCCCCTGCCAGTATCAACCTTGGCTTCAACATTGCTGTAGTCCTGCTTAGGATGCCTGTTTTGGAGTCTAGGGTCAGCAGACCTCGGACGCTTATAGCTATATATAAGGAAGGGGATGAAAGCAGATATTGAAAGAAACTCATGCTATGCGCTATATTTCTTCCTTCAAAACCACTGGTATACCCACTCACTTGACACAACACTCTGAGTTATTTGGTTGGGAGAAAGTTAAAACATGAACACTCAATTCTGTATGTAATGTAAAAGCCTGTTTACACTAGGCATTAGAACGGTTCCAGAACCATTTATCAAAGCAATGTAAACACACACTGAAACGTTCTAAACTGAACCGTTCCATGCAGAACGGCACTTTACCTCGCGTAGGTGGTCTGCTACGGTCCAGAACAGTTCCTAGTGCTAGTATAAACAAAACCGCTCAAGTGGAACGGTATTAAGTTTGTACCTTGACCTTGACTCATGCAGTTAAAAAAAAAAACTGTGAATATATAGCAACAACGGTCAGCTGGTGTTGATGGCAATTGCAAACTGGAGTGACACGGAGGTACTAAATTTATTAGAGCTATGAGGGACAACAACAGCAGGTGGAAGAAGCAAAGAGAAACAAACATGTATAGGAGAAACTACCTAGCTAGAGAGCTACAAAACACAGGCAGTGACTGGACAGCTGAGTAGTGCAGCGCAAAGATGAAAAAAGACTTGACTACAGAAAAGTAAAGACAAACACCACTAAAACAGAGAAATATGAGCAATTGGAAATTTGCAGGCTCCTGGCCAAAATAAACACAAGGCATAACCATAGCAATGTTGTCAAACAATATACTAATCAAGTATCGTGTGGTAGACACATATTATGGTGTAAACGGAGGCGGAACTGTTCTCAAGAACCATTCCGTGAACCGGTCTGTAACTGTTCCATGCTAATGTAAACAGGCTGTAAGGGATACCTCATTCCACAGCCTTTATCCCAGCTTGTACACGGTAAATACAGAAATGCTGTTGTGACCAACAGTATGCTGTTTCAGTTGAATGGTGGACACAAAGATGCTATACTGTGAGTTAGTTACAAATGTTGTTTACGATAACTTCCAGATATACTGGTCCCTGGGAGCTACAGTGCTCTTAGGGAATACAAGAAATTCCTTAAGAGCATCTCCATACATTTCAACTGTTCATTCATGCAACTAAAATGACAAACCTCTGGTCGCAACAACATTTCTCTTCTTCACTTATATATCAGTGCAATTCATTTTAATTTCTATGGTAAATTGGCACTCAAAGAACCTCAAGGACAGAAGAAGCCTTGGTACATTATGTTCATGCAGTAAACATAATATCGGCGTAAATGTTGGGAGAATGTGGTCCATCACCTGGCCATTAATAGCACTGTTGCAAGTTAAGATTTGACTTAGTTTCCTACTCAGCTTATACCTACCACGTTACGAATATGTACAAATCCTCCAGATGTCCGGCGTGTGCATGTGACAATGCCTTATTTAGCCTCGTCACCGGGCCTCTTGGCCCTCAGGGCTTAATTTGCAGTACTGCGCAAGTAATCAAAACCTGGAGGCAGGGAAGCCTGGAAATAAGGCCAGCCTTACCCTAGCCTCATTCTCAGGCAACTCAGCTTTTAGCCTCCTGCATACACTATTAGCTGGGGTGGGAGTCTACAAACAAGGTTTCTATGCACACTCCATCCAGATAAAATGTTACTTCAGTACATGCAATTTGGAGTTCATGAACTGCAGCTATTACTGAGTAAAAGCCCTTTTGCATTCTGAAGACCTTATTGCCAGGTCATTGGACAAGACTACCCAGGGGCACATAACTAGATACTGAAGCCACTAACTGTCTAAGTGTACATATGCACACTCATACCAGCCCTGTCCATTCCTTGACCTTACACCACACTTTCACCTTGTGTAATAACGGCCTAGGTACCCTCCCACACATGCACATTTTAAGTCCATGCTTGCCTTTTATTATACAGGATACTTACGTGGTGTTATGTGTGTCAACCCTTGCTTTGACATTGACTGTGGAGGGAAGTGTTTCATAGCCAGGTAGTTGGAAGAATGGAATTATTCGCTGCATCAGCCTCTGCTCTGGAGTCAGCTCCACAACTGGCTTCAGTTCACTATGTGAAAACCATACAGACACAGGTATTGAACATCAATAGCAAAGTGAACCGTCCATGCTCTCTCAGTAAGTATATAGCTAAAGCCAATCTGTGCTGTAACAGACTAGCTTGTACTGACTACTCAGTTTTATCTACTCGCTGTGTTCAGTTCAGCTGCTTACACACTATCCGGCTCCTCCAAAGATGATTCCTGCATGGATGCCATCGTTTCGCTACCACGCCCCCTTTTGTTTACGCCTGCGGCTTGTACCCGAAGTCTAGTCGCGGGTAGTCTGGGAACGTGACATTGAGTAGTAACTACGCATGCGTCAGAGGAGGTCGGACATTGTTGACCTTTGCTAATTAAAACAATTGAGGTCACACTAATTGATTTTGGATATTGCAAGGTAGAAAGTTTTTTAGCTTTTTCTATGACTGGATCCAGCCTTGATTCCTGATTTGAAAACTGGGGCCCACCTCAGTGAAAGTCGAGAGAGCTAGTCTGTTGAGATACGAAAAATCAATTAGTGTAACCTCAGCCATTTTAATTGGTAAAGTTCAACCATGTCCGACCTCCTCTGCGCATGCGTAAACTTTCCACGTGCATTTCAGCCCTGTGGTACAGTGAGTAGCTTACTTTCTGGCTCCGGTGATGACTACCAAACTCTTCTACACACCAGGCGATCCTGACTACTTGAAGGTGGTCTTGCTGCGCGACATATCTGGGGTGCCAGTTACCCGTTTTGAGACAGTGGAAGGTGAGTCTAAATTGAAGAAATTCATCATGTTGCCAGATTGAAGTTGTTAGTGCATTCAGCCATTGTTTATCCAGGTGGTAAAGTACAGAGAGACTGTAACTGTGTGTTGTTTATAAAGGTTATAGTTTTCTACGGCATCAGCAAGTGACTCAGCCACCAGGAGCATAAAAGGCCAGATTCTGGTGGTGTCTGATGATCAGGGGTTTAACCCTTTATCCTTAACAGGCATGTTGTAGACGTTGGTTGAGTGGCTACAAGAGAAACTAATTAAAAAAATGGTGATCGTGTGAGTTAGGTGATTCATTGCACTATGTTGTACAAACTAGGCATTGCTAGTTAGGCTAGGCTTTGTTTGAATGATTTACATCGCTCAGAAAGTAGTCAGATGAGTTGACAATCGTAAAATACAACCATCGAGTGCAGATATTTATGATTGGTACTCTGTAAGGATAAGTTTGCTGACAGTTCTAGCTGGATTTGGCTATTGCTGAGATGAGTAGCTAGTACAAGAACGAGTACGAAGCACATAGGGCATAAGCTCTACTGTGACATCAACCGTGACAACATGATCAGCAAGTTGGCAAAGAAAGTCTCCGACTATTTTTGACTCTCTGTGGCAAATAATAGCTAACTCTAACTTCAGAAATGTGTAGCTGTGGACATGAATAGCCTGGAGTACATGCAGGCACTGATACTCGACGATTCCAAGATATAATGACACTATCTTCCAATACATAGTGGCGGAGGTCAAGGTTAACATATTCCTGGCATGCACACCTGCTTGTTCTAGTCTAATTGCTAAACACCTTGGGGTGAGGCTCTACAGTGTCTGTTCTCAGTTGGCAGGGTGTGGCTTACGTAATTATCTGCTAACATCATCACACAAACATACGTTTGGGAATGCACTTCATACTGCAGTGGTGCTAGCAGTCTCATAGTCAGCAGAGCACAGCCAGTGCATGCCAGTGCCAACAAAGTGATGGCAGAGAGCTAGCAGAGTGGAGTGAAAAACAGAAGCTCAAAGTAGAGTCCGAGGGGCCAGCAGAGAACAGTCAATGCCTTGCAACACTAAGGGAAAAGGGAAAGAGGCAGTCAAAATAAAGCGAAAATAGAGCGGTAGTGAAGTTACTACGCCATGCTATTTAGGTGAAGTCTGCAACACCTCTGGTAATGTGTCTGTAAACTCCTCAAAAGCACACTTTACCACCCTTCATTCATGCCTCAAACTCTGTCCTCCTCAGTCTTTGACCACGCCCATATATGTACCTTGGGTCTGCAAGGCCCACTTGCATACACCTAAGTGTGCCTCTTGATCATGTGTATACAATGTATATCACTACCATTTCAGGATTTCCGGAGGATTATGAACGGACATCTGTCTGTTCTGAGCAGCAGCTGCTACTGGTCCTTCCCACTGGTGACTGCATCTTCTCTACCAATGAGATCTGTCGGTTCCTCTGCAGTGAGTGTGGGCAGGATAAGTTATGTGGAGACTCACCTGAAGACCAGGCACTCATTGACCACTGGCTGGGATGGGAAGCCAGTGAACTGAAGGTACAATGTAACCAGATTTTGTGCATGCAACCATATGGGGTGGTTGCGATTGGTATCAACCACTGCTACTGTAACACAACTTTTGAGGTCAGTGAATATTACTTGCCATGTATTTGATGACTGAGTGAGAAAGTAGTATGGTTGGATATTACACAGGAATGCGATATCCAGCCAGTATTAATTGCCATTAAATAGATCATTTCCTGTTCATATTTAATGAGCTACAGGCTGTTAGCTTGTTTCTAGCTTTGGACAGTGATAGCACACTTACTGACCCCTCTACCAGTGGAAGAAGGTATCGTAAGTTTGTAAATAATGCTGTTTTCATCCAAATAAAACCACTGCTTGGGTAGCAGATGCAAGCTAGTGCATTCCAATTAGAGCACACACCATGGTTGCTACGCAGCTAGCATATGCCCTGTGGGCTATCAAATAAGAACTTGTAAATATGGCAAAATATTAGCGTACAGTTTCAAATTTCCACCGTACTGAAGGGGAAAAAGAGTGTAGTTAATTTGGGGGTGCACTGTTTCCAAAAGAAAATGAGAGCAATTATGTACTGGCTTATTTTCCTTCGTGGTTGTCAATAATCAGTTAACTGGACTACTGGAATGGACTACTGGACTGACCTTTTTTGCACCACATTTATGGCCTATAGCGAGATTCCCTCACCTGTAAAACTGCATCCTGCTTTTGATCAATCAATAATAGTATCATCTATTTCACTGCACAGACCCCCCACATATTTAAACAACAGATGAAGATCATGTTATTGTTATTGCTGCAAGAGAAGGCAGCCTGTGTCCAGCTTGCGTGAAGGTTCTAGCTCCATAGCCTGTTGGGAGGGGGAAAAGTCGTGAGTACACTAGCATAGACAGTAGAGTAGTGCGACATAGGTTTACTCTGGTTCTAGGAATCAAAGATCACAGTTGCAGGCTGCAGTCTGTCCAGTAGCTGCCTACATATTCATCCCTCATTTGAAGTATCGTGAAGCATACATGACTGTGGTACCTCCCAGCAGTAAGCATGATCACTCTTCTCAAGCAGGCGCTGACCTATCAACCCAAGCTTCACCAGCTTATGTGCTACCATCTACCAAGTAAGGCACTAATCTGTGTCTACACTAAAAATGCTGGCAGTCGTTGAACTGGCTGTATTGCACTTGCTGCAGAAAGCATTCATGTCAGAAACCCATGTACTGTCAGGAAAATGTTGTTATAGGCCATAAAAATAATTTTTAGTGCAAAAAAAGGTCAGTCCAGTAGTCCATTCCAGTAGTCTAGTCCAGTGATTTTTGACAGGCCTCCCTCCCACTGGTCTCCTGCGGCTTAGTCAAAACTTGGCGACCCTGACAAGGCTAGCCTTCAAACCCTCTTCCTGGAGAAGCTTCAAAACTGTGGGGATATTGTGTCCACTAAGTAGTGATGAAGAATCCTCTGTCACTTGTAGGTACTGTGAACAATCTTGACACTTGCAGCACAAAGCATTGGATAGTCGTTTTATTAAAGCAAAAGTTCAAATTGCATAAAAACTCAACACCATTGTAAACTGTGAAATGCGTGCTGTACTAAATTGTTCTTAAGTTTACCCTTCAAACCACCCATGACACCATTGGTATCATGCCGCATGTTATCAGTTGGCACAATCCATTTTTGAAGATAGGTTTTACACTAGCATAAAGGGTGGGATAAGGGGAAGTGGGCAAGCATAGTCATGAACCGCTGTGCATATGGCAGCTGCCTTGGCTGACTGTAGAAAGGCCTTGGTGCGCACTGGCTCACTTTAGACAGTAGAGCGTGCACAATGAGGCTAGTGATCACCAAAGAAAGGAGTTGGAGGCACGTTGAAGCCAGGAAGGAGTGTGTCACTGAGAGACTAGCCAGCAGGGGGAAAGAGAACAGGGTACACAGGAGTTGCTTCGACAAAGGTGATGTGCTCTTCTGCTCATGTCTAGTAGCTCTACCGCAAATAAAGTGCATGATCCAACCTATATAGCACAATTCAGGGGATTTGTGGGTGGATCCAACTTGGCAAGTCCCCACTAATTAATTTTGGGTTGATCCAGCAATGCCAGGAATGAAGCCTCTCAGTTGTCCCAGTCAGTTTATTTTGTGACGACAAAGGGTAGACTAGAACAATTTGCAGGAGAAAGAGCTATCCCATAATTGTTCTACTTCAGCAGTTGGTAAGACTTTTTGTTGCTGCAACAGCTACTGTCTATCAAGAACCTCACTTCTGGAGAATTGAAGGCCAGGAATTTTTGCTTTCTGTTTGCCCAAAAATTTTTCATTGTTTGAATCCATTGCAATGCATGATCTAATCTAATGCAAGAAATTCAATTCCTGAATTTTTATTCGAATAAATAGGTATGTGCCTCTTTTGAATGTTTTACCCTGGTAATCCCTGTGTATACCTGTGTGTGATCATGAGCTTTCATGTGAACCAGTAGACTAGTACATTAGTGGTGCAGGGCTTCTTCTGCACATGTGAACCAGTAGACTAGTACATTAGTGGTGCAGGGCTTCTTCTGCACATGTGAACCAGTAGACTAGTACATTAGTGGTGCAGGGCTTCTTCTGCACATGTGAACCAGTAGACTAGTACATTAGTGGTGCAGGGCTTCTTCTGCACATGTGTATACCTAGTTTGGGGCGAGCCTGAGCGAGCCCCAAACTAGCGTGACTGCATTGTGCACGCGTGTGTCTATCTATCTATGGACTGACCACTTACTGTAAATTTTAAATGAGCGCATTCCAATATTTCACGAAGATCCAATATGTGAAGGCCAGTGAAGGTCTGTCAGAGTGCAGCGTCGGTGACCCGGAGCAAAGACGAATGAAGTTGAAACACGCGTGGCAAGTTAATTCTGGTTTGTGCTTCTACCGACGACGGCAGGCCGCTCACAGGCGGTACAAATTTAATATGGACAGTAGTTGACTGGGTTGCTTCAGGTAGGGCCATGCATAAACGACACCCATAAACGCCAGAAATTTAGCTCAGGATTTCGGTGTAAAGCTTAGTCCATGCATGTGTAGCCACATTAGCTGCCCTGGCTGGAGAAATGGCTGGCATATGTGACACTTATATTTATCTCTGGTGAGGACTTAGCTACTTATGCGTTATCAAATTTGGCTCAGTCGACAGTAACTGCCCCATCCATTTGAGCCATAAATGCCCCACCCACTTAAGTTATAAATGCCCCACTCATTTAAGCCATAAATGCCCCACCCATTTAAGCAATAAAATGCCCATCCATTCGAGCCATAAATACCCACATCCCCATCTCCCTTTATGTTTTAACTTCACAATTTTATGTATGTGTGAATTTTGAACATCGATGTGCTAGTGGTGTTGGTGCTCCCCCACTCAACACACAACTCCTGCTGTGTGCCGTGGCAAAGTAGTTCGCTGTTTGCTCAGGCTTGCCCCATGATGATGAATCATCTCACTAGTAGAGGATCTGGTATCACTAAACCTGTGACTTTTCATTTCTCCAGGGTGCAGTGAAGTCCACCATGACATCTAGTTCTCTTTCACATGAGTTGCTGGTGTGTTTGGGCCGACTGGAGAGCCACCTCACTAGCTGCCCCCAGTTTATGGTGGGAGAGGCCCTGTCACTTGCTGATGTGGTGACATGGGCTGCACTATATGTGCTGCTCTCCCCAGAAGGAAGTACCCCACCAGGTGAGGGGGGCACACAGCATGCACAGCATGTGCTGGATAGTAACAGTATTAAAGAACCATGCAGGACCAACTTCCCACTTATCCTTATCTCTCTGTTCTATATTCCCCTTTCCCTCCTCCCCTTTCCCTCCTCCCCTTTCCCTCTTCCCCTTTCCTTCTCCCTCTTTTTCTCTCCCCCTTTCCCTCTCCCCCATTCCCTCTTTTTCTCTCTCCCCTTTCTCTCTCCCCCTTTCCCTCCTCCCTTTTCTCCCACCCTCTCCCCTTACCTTTCCTCTTCTTCCTCTTTCCTTCCCTTTCCTTTCCCCCAGCCCTACACAAGGACTTTCCACTGGTGTGTCGTTGGTTCATCAATCTAGCAAAACAGGACTCATTCAACCGTGCTGTCTCGCACAGCGTCAACTTTGAAGCTTGCAGGGACTATGTCTTGGGGAAAACACATTGTGCGAGGTCTGAAGCAAGAACTAAGTCCAGTGACTGCAGCAATACTGTAAGTTGTAGTACAAGGTGTCATATGAACTATAGTGGTTGGTTGTGTACTGACGTGTGCATACCATTTAATGGACACACATTGGCTTGAAGGTTATTTTCAAGCGTGAATTTAGTTACAAGGGGGGTGGTTTTATGTCGCTATTGACGACGTGGCGACTGTTAATTTCACACACTGCGGTAGGTATTGAACAGAAACCACAGAAGCCATGCTAAACCTTTTTAAAGGTTTTGTGCCCATTGCATGCACTGCAAAGCTTTAACCCATTACACCCGATAGCGGCCAAATGCGCCCGCATTTCGCTTCCGCTATTTATCATGATCGCTGCGCCTTTTTGGACTTGGAGTTAGTTATTACGTGCTGCAGGAAGTCAATCGAAACATAATTAGCGGCTGTGTCCTATAGGGACTTCCCCTCAAAATCGCGGTCGAAGTTTGCCGGCCGATGATAGTTGGCCACAGTACAGCTTATATCCACACGCTACATGTTCTATCTTCCATATACTGTCTAATCGTATCAACAACAGTTGAAACGTACCTTCGCTGAACCTGTCTGCCAACTTTTGCCGTGTATTATCGGTCATTTTCTGGTACACAGCGGGTACCTACGTTTCCACCGTTGTAGCTTCTTCGGACTTCACTAGCAGGTCCTCTGACTACATTAATTAATTAGATGTCTGATATATTTCTGGCATTTGGTAGCATCTACTGTCTGCCAAACTACTCTTCTTTTGTCTGTGGCTTCATGACCCTTCTGATGAACTCCTTCAGCTTATGCCACATGTTTTCAATAGGATTCAGATCAGGAGACTCAGGGGGAGTTCGCCACCAGTTGATTCCTTCGTCCTCCATGAAATGTCGGGCATAAACAGAAGTATGCTTCGGGTCATTGTCCTACATGAACTAATGTCCCTCAGAAATGGCAATAATGTTTTATTGAGAATTGCAGTAAAAAGTGGTGCATTCGTCTTCCCCTCAAATATGCAGATCTCTGTTAGACCTTTTTGGCTGATGCCTGCCCAGACATGATCTTTTGCTGGATGTTTTGTTCTGGAAGGAATAAAAATACACTGGCAGTAAGTAGTGCAAAATTTTGGGCTGCGGAAGTTAACAATATCTACGCCCCACCCCCAACATCCGGTCTGCACTCTTACCTGGGCTTGTGCTTGACCAGTTGTACCCTCTTCCTGCAACAAAAACGGCGGTGTGATTGCAGTTGTATGGTGCATTCATCCGTCCATATGACGTATTCGAAGGCCAGATCAGTGTTCGCTTGTGCCCAATCTAGGCGCTTCTGCTTGTTGACATGCCGTATTAGTTGGCAGTACGAAGTGCCGTGGAAGGTCGAGCCCAGCGACGATCGGCAACGAAGGATGGTGTGAATAGATATGTTGTAGCCACACTAGACTAACAGACGATGCAGCTGGTAGCCAGTCGTCTTTGTTCATCTGCTCGTCAATGATGGTCTTGATCTCTTCCGGACAGTCTTCCTGAACCAGGGCGGCGGATGGCTTGCTATCGATCCAGTCTGGAGATACTTTGTGAGAAACTTGTGTATTTCCCTCCGGCTGGTAGATAGCCCTTGTGCACGAAGTAAGCGCGAAATAGTAGTGGCCTTATGGCCTTGGTTAAAATAATGCACAACTCTTTGGCATTTGAACGTGCTGTACATCTCGTTCGGTGATACGTACCGCTCCCCAGTGCAACTTGTTAGACTGTAAAATGCTTCGTAGTGAGTTCCATATTACGCTTTGTACTACGAATACGGCACTTATACGGAGTTCCGGAGCAAAAGTACGGGCTGATTACACATTTATCTAAACCGTGCTATTGTGTTACGTTTACGATACAGGAACGTTTGTTGCTACCTCTTCAAGATCATCGTCCTCCTGCAACCATCTGTGTTTCTGCGCATTCCCTGGCGACTTGGCTCAATATAGCCGCAAGTAAAGTGAATATTATCAGGTACATATGATCCTAGACACTGCCCTTTCACCTCAACAACAGATGAAAAGATTTTGCCACCCATACGTAGCAATCCAATCAGTGGCCATTCACCCAGCTGTAGAGTGGATTTCCTGTCTCTCCAACTGACTGCACACCATCCTTCTGCACTCGATCGCTTTGCATGGACTTGTGAGTATTAGTACTGTGTACTATGATGTTACAAGTCTTACGTTGAAGTGAAACATGCCCAATCGAAGATTTGGACCGCTTTTTGCCTCCATCAAGATTTCAAACACGCCACCAGGAGGTGCAATGTATTTACAAACTATGGAAATAAGTATATCTAGAAACAAAATTAAGTAACTTTAGATTTCAGAAACTCTCCTACAGTTCGACCATCAAGTACAGTATACACCCCAACACGTCTATACTTCAGTATATGTTGCCACTTCTGATCACAATCCAACTTCCATCAACTGTACATATAGGACAAGTCCATTCAATTCTCTCTGCCCAGCTGTGTGCATAGGTGCAGCGACTACCTCGTCGACAGTTTCCCTCTAGGTGAAAATGACACAAATCACATTTATCAACACCTCCACACAAAGCACCATGATGTAAGACTAGTGACATGTGATGGCTACGAGCTGCTTAGCCGGCTTGGGATCGCCTTTATATGGTATACGCCTCTCCGCTGTCCTTTCTGTTTTTCGCTTCTTCCTGACCCACTCGCTTTCGAATCATAGCCGCTTTCGGCCTTTTCTTCGAGTACTCGTTCCCTCGTTGGCCATCTTGAGGCTGATTCTGGTCACGTGACAATGCCACGTATTTAGTGCCTTTTGCGCAGGTGCAAATTTCTATTTAATGCGCACCTACAATTTTCGGTATGCCGCTCGATAATAGAAGTGTGTATGTGCCAAAAACAGGTGCAAAGTCATTTTAGTCAAAGTCAGCTAGTGTTGTGCTTCTGCTTTACTCTTAGCACGCGAAGCGCCAATATATTGGCGCACAGGCTATTTCGCCGTAGCGCGATGCGCCAATATATTGGCGCAGCTGCATGGTCGACAACGCCCTCACTTTTTGGGGATGTCCCTGGCATTTATTGCTCCCATTATCAACAGGCGTACGAAATACCTACATACGACCCGAAAAGCGCCACGATCGGGGTAGGATTCAGCTGTAAACACACACACATGAAAGTTTTTACAACACAGTACAAAGTTGAAATTATTGAAGTGGATGTATCATGGCTAGGCAATTATATACGGCAGCAGAAGCTGCAGAACTGGTCGTAGGTCGAGATGTCAACTACATCAGCTCTTCGGAGGTCTCAGAGATCGACGAAGATGACGACTTCCCACTCCCAAGATCTGGTTCCGACGACGACTTGAGTTCTCATTCAGTCAGCCTCACACCACGTTCACTAGGAGGAACGCCTGACTCTTCTTCAAAGTCACGCCCATTTAGCCCCGCCTCCAGAGGATTCCCTGTGCATCCAGATACACTTAGAGCACGCTTGTCTGCGCTGAGACAGAGAGGTGAGACAGCAATGAAAGTATATACTACATACATGTAGTAATATTACAATTTGTACATGCAGGTTACGAGGGTGACAGTCCAGGCTCAAATAGTTCCTGCAGAGGCACGCCTTCTCCTCAGTCTACATTCAGCCCCTCCAACTGTAGCCAAGAACCAAGCACTTCCACCCAAGGTTAGTTATGAACACAATGCAAATGATCACCAGGGTAATACCGTTGTCTTCTCTTTGTTTCCCAGGTAATACTGGTAGAAATGGTGAAGGGGTTCGTCAGGGGACAGCTGCTGGAAGAGGTCGTGGACGAGGTCGTGGACAGGGAAGAGGTGGTGGAAGAGGTCGTGGACGGGGGAGAGGTGGGGGGAGAGGTGGGGGGAGAGGTGGGGGGAGAGGTGGTGGAAGAGGCTGCAGACAGGGGAGACGAGGTGGTGGTCTGGGGACAACTGCTAGTGGGAGAGGTCGTGGTCAAAGGACAGGTGGTAGAAGTCGTGCCCAGGGAACAGCAACTGGTCAAAGGCGTGGTCGTAGTACAGGAAAGGGTAGAGGTAGAAGACGTGCCAAACCGAGTTCTCTCCCATGGCAGCCAGTTGATCCAGGAAAGGATGCCATTCCTTTGCCACTTACTTTCAGTGAGGATGTTGGGTCGACGCTGCAGATGCCACCTGGTTCTCAGCCTGTTAACAACTACCGTCAGCTGATTGATGACCGAGTCATCCACCTAATAGTGGAAGAGACCAACAAGTAATAACACAATGTGTAAACAATGACAATAATGTACAACACATTATACTGTTCTTTTTTACTGTTCTGTCAATGCAGGTATGCAAGAGAGCGAATTGAGAAGATGAGGGCGCAAAATCTTCTGCGGCCACGATCTCGTTTTGCAAACTGGCAACCACTCAGCGCCACCGAGTTTGAGGGCTTTCTTGCCATAACCCTCAACATGGGGATCATCGAGCTACCTGAGATTGAGGATTACTGGAAGACAAGTTGGAGTCCAGAGGTACCATTCTTCACCTCAGTTATGCGCCGAGATCGATTCGAACAAATCTTTTGGCTTCTGCACACAAGTCATGTGGAAGAGGGGCAACCAGAGAGGAGGATTGACAAGGTGAAGTCACTGATTGACATCCTGATCCCAAATTTTCAGTCTTGTTACAAGCCATCACGGGATATTGCAGTAGACGAGACTATGGTGGGCTTCAGAGGACGTTTTGGTGCCAAACAGTATATGCCAAACAAGCCTGTGAAGTATGGGATCAAAGCCTTCACCATGGCTGACAGCAAGAATGCTTATCTCCTCAGTGTACTACCATACACAGGCAGTGATACACTACAGGAAGCCAGCACTCAGTACGAAGATCTTCCCCAGCCAGCGAGGATTGTGCTACACGTGATTGATTTGTACCTGAACAAGGGTCATCACGTGTTTACTGACAGGTACTACACCAGCATTCCTCTTGCTCAGGCCCTTGCTGATCGTTCTACATCATTCACTGGGACATCAATGCGGAATCGTGCTGAGCTTCCTGATCCCATTCGCCTAACTCCATCTCGTCTCGCTGATGATGAGGTAAAGGCGTTCAGAGCTGATCGTCTTCTGGCTCTTGAGTGGAGGGCAGCCAAAAAGAAGAAAAGCCTCATCATGATCAGCACTGAGTCATCATCCAACATGGTCCAAATACAGTCACGTGGTACTCAACAGGAGGTACAGAAACCCTTTGTTGTCAACCACTACAACCACTCCATGAATGGTGTTGACCGTGCTGATCAATACACCGTATACTACTCCTTCATTCGGAAAGCAAGCAAGTGGTGGCGCAAGCTTTTTTTTTGGTTGTTGGAGGTGGCTGCAGTGAACAGCTACATTTTATATAAACTGAACACCACAACAGCCATCACTCACCTGGAATACCGTCGAAAGGTGTTAGAAGCACTTGCTTTGCGACACATCCAGAGTGCTCCTCCTCGTACCCTTGCTGGCAGGCCACGAAAGCGCCAACGTTCCATCTCCACTGGTGATCCAGAGCGGCTAAATGGGCAGTCCCACTTTCCTGGGAAGCTCAGCAAGCCCAAGGAGTGCGTCGTCTGCAGTGATCCTGCAAAAGGCCAGAGACACAGAAGTCTTTACTATTGTACCACTTGTGCATCTAACCCCACACTATGCATTGAGGATTGTTTCAAACTCTATCACACAGAGGAATCCTACAGAATTTATTATCTTTAGTTGCTTATTCCATTTATGCATCTACCTGTCTTGGCTGTCCTCTATTTATCATGTCTACATAACACACTTGCTATCTAAAGGTCATTTCAAGTGGCATTCACTCTCTATAAGCCCGCGCTAAACTGGACGCTAATTGCTCAACTTTTGCTGAAAAGGTTTTCGAACGTTTGTCCCGCGTGCTACTTTCACCTGCTACTCTACAGTCCATTGAATTCTACCTCCAGTTCCTTTATACTTACATCCACCTCGTTGAGCCGCTGTGAGTCCCATACCCCCTTAGTAGTAAGTTAGCTTCTACCGTACGCTTACCTAGTTTGATAGTCGAACAGAACTTGCTCCCCGAATCCGCTCCAAATCTTGTTGAATCCTGCTGAATCCACTCTCGCACAAAGTGTACAGCTTGCTTTACCTTTGCTTTCATCATATTACTCGTCTTTCACATTTCTTTTGCGCAAAGAACGGCGAAACATAGGTTTTTAACATGCGTCCAATTCACCTCCACCATCTTGTCTTCACGTGGCTCAAAAATTCCACGTAGGGACATCCCCAATGACGAAATATTTCCGCGTTCAAAGTGTTAAAGGCGTTGAGAAGAAAACGTGGTCAATAAGACCTTTTTACGATCGAGATGATCGACGACCACGCTGGCTTCTGCCGTTCATTGTCCTCCGCCCCTTGAGGGCTTCTGGACAAACCCACTTGTATAAGTAGGGGAAGCCCCAACCTAACCACAGACCGGATACAAAGCTTATAGTTATTCGCACTGGGCTGTGATAACGCTTAGCCATACCTTGACGTCTTTAGACGTCATTCGTCATTAACGCATGTAAATTTTTGACGGATTTATCCGTCATTCGCGTATAATGGGTTAACAGACTCATGAGGGTCTTTAGTCTCCTCAGTTATGTCCATAATGTGGAGTTGTACATAGACCAAACTAAATAATTTTGCTAACTTTCGTGAACACTGAACATACTTGCTTTGATGATCTGGATGTCTTCATTTATATCCCCCCGGCCTGCCATGTAAGCGGTTTGCTGGCAGCACAGACCAACGAAGTTGACTGAAGCTGCAATTGCTTCTTCAGTTATTTCACCACTAATTGAGTCAAAGCTGCCTACATGAAAAAGGACATGAAGGCTGTAGCAACCCTTAAAATGTCCTTTCGACTTGCTCAACTTGCCTACGAACAAGAGCAAAATAAAATAATTATAAATGATTTTGTGGGATACCCATGAATGCCCATAAAGTTGATATCCCATGAACCACAGGATAAGTAATGGTGTTCTCCATTGCTCCTGGTTGGTTTGAGAAGAGTCATGGGACACAGGTCCCTGAGCAAATGATTTAGTTGCACTAGCTTAAGGAATAAATCAGTGAAGTATGCAATGCTGTATTAAATGTCAAATTTGGCATTTGGATAATCCTAATGAAAATTTTCACACGTGTGCTTTTTCTGGATAGTTGTCACATGATGCTATTGGAGAACAATACAAAGCTCAATCATAATATCTTGATAAACTGATTTTGTGTGCTTTCTTTACACCTTGTATGCTAGTAATGACCACATGTCCAATAGTTAAGTATTGGTGTTAGGAGAGAACTACTGTATTTCTTTGATTAGAGGCCACCCCCACTTATCGTCGCCCTTGAATAGTAGGTGCACAATTGAAAGCTCTGAGCAAAATAGAAAACATCCTTGAATAGTAGCCGCAGCTAGTATATGTGGCCCATGAATGTGTGTATTTACAAATAATTCCTGCCGACGGTCACTGAGCTAGTGCTAGGGCTGTTGCTGTTGTAAGACTTGTTTCCACAGCTGACCACGGGACTGCAGGTACTACTGCCAGACACTATCAGGATCACCCTTTTTTATGTACCTTATTCAGCCACCATATGCTTTTCAATGAAATAAACCCGTCCTCAAATAGTCCCTCCCATGGTACAATGGGATGGGATGGACAGTGGGGACAGGGCGTAGCAAGTGGGACACTTTGGTACGATCCCAGTCCGTCCATTCCCTCCCATGGTACAATGGGATGGGATGGACAGTGGGGACAGGGTGTAGCAGGTGGGACATTTTGGTACAATCCCAGTCCGTCCATTCCCTCCCATGGTACAATGGGATGGGATGGACAGTGGGGACAGGGCGTAGCAAGTGGGACACTTTGGTACGATCCCAGTCCGTCCATTCCCCCCCATGGTACAGTGGGATGGGATGGACAGTGGGGACACGGCGTAGTAGGTGGGACACTTTGGAACTATCCCAGTCCGTCCATTCCATGCTGGTACTTGTCCGGTGTTTGTGCGTTGAGTAGTTCTCGAGATATTGCACGATATCGTTTGAACTCACCTATTTATACTGCACATATTAAAGTAAATCAACCAGCGTACTTTATGGAAAGAAACATGGATATCTCGAGAACTACTCAACGCACAAACACCGGACAAGTACCAGCATCAAGCCAAGAGCCTGTAGATTCTACTGATGCTAATATTGTGGAGACTTCAACTTGTTTGGAAACAACACAACAAGAAACGACAAATTTCACCGTCCGATTATTGATCAAATCGGACTGGCCCATGTTCATCTGCGCCCCTGAGTGTTCAAAGCAGCTACCGGTACCAAAATATGTTGCGATTTGGGGAGGTCTTGGGGCATCGTATCGATGCTAAAATCTCTCCAAAAGCAGCTTCAGAGAAGGCACAAACAACAGTGTCTGAAGATAGATACACTTCTCCAAAGATTGATGTTTTTCGGACGGCCATTTTATCGCTTCTAGCGCCAACAGGAAACAATGCGCAGGCGTCATTTTTGTTACACCAGGTACCGCGTACCTCCGCTACAGTCTTGCGGTATCGCCGAATGTTTACGCAGTTTTCCCTCCGCTTTTGAGCGTCAGAATATACCTGTTGTTCGATAATTGCTAACTTACTCTAGCTTCAAATAGCTTGGAAAAGCTGTAAAATCGGTGCCGTTTCGAATTGCTGGTAAGCTATGGTATACACCTACAGATAATGGCTTCAAACGGGTACAAATCGCTTACCTAGCGGTGATCAGCAATTTAGATAAACTATTCCAGCCTTGTTACATGCTACGTATGCAAATCAGGCCGCTGGCAAGTCCTAGGGCTTACTAAGCAACACTTGCCACTTTGACCACAGACAGATAATTTTAATTTCCGCATTAAGAAACGGTGACGTGTATATAATTTCCGCGTGCAAAGTGTTATTTAATGAATGAATTTCACAAAGATTTAGAATCTCCACGTGCAGCCAAGAATGAGAGTGAAGGACTACTGTGTAGCATCGGCATGAAGGAAAGATGACTCAAGTTGAAGCACACATGGCACCTTACTTCTGCTTTCTGTAAGCTACCTACCAAGACAGGCTGTGTCAGACAGTGGAAATTAATCTACGCACAACAACTTTAACTCGCTGCAGGTAAGGGCCACGCATGAACAATGCTTATATATGGCAGGGATTTAGCTCATTATTTGAGTGTGAAGCTTGGCCAACACCTGTGTAATGTATGTAGCTGCCCTGCAGCTGGATGGACAAATGTTTACATGTGCTTGATGTGAAGTCACCTTACACTGACAAAAATAAAACCAGCGGTGTGCCGCTGCTCAGGCTCTCTCCACAATGAAGCATCTCACTAGTATTGAGTACTTTTAGAAACCCCAGCTCCTCATTATAGAACCAAGTAAATCATCACTGTAGACCAGCTTCTAAAGTGTGTAAGTCCACTTCTTTGTGAGAGTATAGCATTTAATGGTGCAAGTAAGCTTCTGTGAGCATCTTGGACATTGTAGATGCTAAATTAAGAATTGAACACCCATACAAGTGCATGATAAAATGCCTGAAGAAACATTGAACATCCAATCTGAGTGCATATTTGTTAGTGTCCTGGTGCACCAATACCAGGAATGTTCATTTACCAACAAAATGGGAAATGGGGTGCTAAACAACAAAACTAAAAATAGCATCGATGGAATTCACTACTCCAACAGGTATTCTGTAGCATCTAGCTCATTATGTATGTCAGGTAGGTGCTATGTAAAGAATAAAGGGCGTGCATGTAAGTCATTGCATCGTAGCAATTGTTGCTACGCTCCCATCTTGATGGGAAAAGGAATGTAATGTCAAATGTATGTCACGTTTTTGGCCCCTGGAGGCTACCGCAAGTTTGTAGGCACACGTGATCTCAATCTGTGCTGAGTAAGCGGCAAGTGAGCTCAAGTTTGCTATCTTAAATAACACTACTAAGCAAGCGAGCTAGTTGAGTTTGGATAGCCGACTCAACTTTCATCGCTCACAATCTAGATAGCCCTACTGAACAAGTGAGTGAGTTTGGCGTAAATGTCCAGCTTGATATACATCGCTCAACAGTTTCTTGGGTCATCTTGTGTGTAGCGCAGTCCTAACTGAACTCCATCGCTCAGCAGTTCTGGACTGTGCTCACTGAAGAAAAGTTAAGCATGATTACAAGATTTTGCACGATTTTTGAACATTTCTTGTATGATACAAAACTCTTACAGGTTCTTGCAAACTCCTTTAAGAACCTTACATGATTCTTACTAGTAACGTGGTCTTGCAGCAATCTCACCAGGTAGTCTTTTGTGCTATTGTGACAAAATTACATCTAATGTAAAGTGTAACGTACCTCTTCCAGGGAACCATGAGCTTGGTCATCCTGAACGGTGGCTTTTGGTGGCTTGTCAGAGCTACCACTGGTAGGTACCCTCTGATTGTGTTTTGGGGAGAAATATAACAATGAGACGCAGTCTGTCCTACTCTTACCCTACTCCTGTGTAAGTAAATGAAGACTTATGATGAGAAAAATACAACAAAGAGAATGGTATCAATACTAAAGATACACTTATAGTTTAACTACTAAACAGTAACAGTATTGGTTGCCTTAGCTGAATCACTGCACTTTTGATTCAAGTTTCTGACCAGTTCATTATGGTCATAATCTTTGAGCAACACAAGCTACAGGTAGAAGGTAAAGGTTAATAAACATGTTACTACAAACAGTATTTCCAATTGCTTTGTAATGCAGTTCAGGACTAGTACTAAGGATATGCGCGCTCAATAGGGTGGGCAAGATGAAACTAGTTGATTAGAAGTGGGACTGCAAGAAACAGTTACATACGTAGTTCTGCTGTTGCACTGATACCAACTGACATTAAGGAAGTTCTGTCCTGATCAACTCGCCAAGTAGTACAACTTTTTTCCATTCCAGCGCTGGATTTTCACTCATTTTTGAGCTGAAGAGCAGCGACTCCTTTAACTCACTCCAACTAAATAGTGTGTCAAACAGCATGTAGCTATATGCCAATGTGTGGGTCGTAGGCACTTTCAGAAAGTTGATTCTGTTGACCTTCAAAGAAAAGGAGAGTATCTACGTAAATGTCTTGCTCTAACATTAAAACTGGCACTGAACTCTCAGGAACATCTTGGGGTGTGGTTTAGACTTAAACAACAAAGCTTAAATTGTTAATTATAATGTGCAAAGTGAAAAGTTGTGGAAGTACGAAGTACCTTATGAAGAAGTTGCTCTCATGCCTCTCCAGTTTGTCAATTCTTTCAGCCAGTGCTTATTTTGATTGTTTTGGCCAGTCCATGTATTGGTGTCTCAAACTGTGATGGGGCATACTGTGTGCCTGAGTAAAGGTGTGTCAATTGCCCACACCGTCTGTACTCAGTGTTATATGCTCCACACAGCCGTTGTTGGAGTTCTGGATATCAATGAGATGTCAAAGGGAACCATAAACAGCATGTCTTTCTCTGCCAGCAGCAGCTGCAGAAGGATGATTATCTCAGCCACCAGCGTCAGATCAGCACTGGAAGGCTGTTTTGCTGTTATCTAGCTACCTTGTAAGCTACCGGTATCGTATCTGAAGCTTCTACTGAAGCACCAAGATCTACTACAGTTCACAAGCATACGTATAACTAGCTTCGCAGTAACACCTAGAGTGTTGATGTCGGATGTATGGGGTCACCTGCTTTCCTTTGGGTGCACAGAAAATAACAAGTTGTCCCAAAACTGGGTACAACAAAGCTGCTTGCTCCTTTGAAAGCTCAAATGTCACAGTAGGTTTCATTGCTTATTATAACTACAGTGTCTCCAAATAGAAGACAAGAGCATCCTCCGAACAGCTGGTCTGAACGATGTGGAAACACTTAACAAAGTCTCTTGTCCACTTGTCCAAACATCTTTCTGCCTACCATCGACGTCTCATCAATGATAACTGATGAGTTCGTTCTTGCTACTGAAAGACTGTTGGGGTCAGTGATGGTGGTTATAGCAAAGACAACTGCAGTGATGGCATGTCATTAAACAAATCATTGTCATTGTAGTCCATTTGATTTGCACAAGTAATTTCCTCTGCAAGGGACTTGATTTTCTAGCATTTTTGTTTTCTACTTTTCGTTTTCTTCTCCACCGTAGAAGTGCTTGCTACTGCCCACTTGAACTTCCCTCTATCTGAATTGAGAAAAGAATAGATAATTTTTTCCTGCAGGCGCTTCTTGTCATCACCTATAGGAGAAGTGATACTAAATTGATATACCATAGTCTCGTGAAAGAGCGCCCATGGGCGGAGCACCTTACAAGTCTGCCCAAGAGGGGGGTGGGCGCTCTTTCGAGTGTTTCCGCATTTAACCACGGAACAGAGCCCAAGTTATGTTTACGGCAACTTGATGCTCTCGAAGCAAATAATTGGACAAACAATAACGTGCAACGGAACCACCAGCGGCTTCAAAGTCGAGTCCTGACGGCACACAACACTCTGAACGGCACCATGTGACTGTCACTGTGAGCATGGTGTAGCTTGCAGTGCACAATGCATTAGCTACATCCGTCTACACAAAGATGCCTTTGGTGAAGTATTACACAAAGTTTCTTACCTCAGATATGTATAGTGCTTGAGGCTCTGCTTTTCAAACTCCACGCGAAGCTCACTCCAGGTATTATCCTTGCATAGTACATGTACTATGCAAGGATGATACTTTCTCATCATCATTTGCATGCTAGATAGAAATGAATGCTACACTCTTTCCATGCAGTCTGCTTTAGGCAGCAGTTAAAGTTTTTGTGCACCTGAACAAGGAATTTATGAGTTAATGCTGTGTGTGACAACGGCACCTAACTTCTGCTACATCTACATTTGGCTCAAGCCAAGCAAAACATACAAATTATTCATTCCCTGCTCGCAGCTTCAGGTTGCTCTCACTGTTCACACTGGACAATAATTGTGCAGTTTGCAGCAGGTTCAGTAAGCATTCAAATGAGATTGATTTCCAGTAGTTCTAGTACAAGGCTCAATATGCAACTGGTTTTCGATTACATTGCATTCTACAGTCTTCCCCTGCAGATTCACACTCGAATTATGCAAGAACACTTGAATATCCTCCCAGCCATTCAAAATCACCGGTCCAGATAAAGATAGCGAGATTTCACTACTTCCAGCCTCTGATCCAATGCCCTTAACATCATTAGACCATTTTGAGTTGTGTGAAGTCAGCGGATTCACTGTCAAAAACAAGTCTGTTTCCTGCTAGCATATAAGGGTACTTTAAGGTACCACTCCCGCTAGAACCAACACCACTGGTGCTAGAAGCTGCACCATGAAATAACTGTACATGGTTGGTAATAGGCAAATCAATCTTGAACTTTTTGGGTGAACTAATGCGCTCTGTTTTGCTGTCACAATTGATTTCAGCTCCTGGCTATTGCCTTCCAGTAGTCTGAACATTTTAGGGTTTTTTTTTCTCAAAGCTTTTATGTGCCTGCAAACAACATGGCCTGCACACTGCATGACACATGACGTTTGCATGCCAAATGACATTGCGCTCTTCCAGCCTGCTTTGGGCAGCAGTTAAAGTTTTTGAGGGCCTGAACAAGAAATTTATAAGTTAAACAACCACAGTGTAGAGAATGCTGTGTGTCAGTGGCACCCAACTTTCTGCTATACATGCATCTGGAAAGTGTTTAGGTTAAGTTGCAGCAATCAAAATCACAGATTATTCACGAAGTACATTCCCTGCTCGCATGCTCAAGTGGATAAACAAAAACATATGTTCGTGCCCACTGGTTCACACTGTTGAATAATTTTACAGCTTGCAGCATAGCGGTAAGCATCCAAATGATAGTTTTCCAGTAGTCTTAACAGCTTAGGGTTCTTCCAGCAATCATTGACCAAACACCACAATATAGGGGAGAACATAACACCAATTGTCGAAGATGGCTGTGCTTGCATTGTTGGCCACCCAGTAGTTGATCTTTACCAACTTCACATTACAAGAACGACAACTCATGTATTCGTCAAACCTGCACACTGACACAATCTCTCCTTTTGCAGCTACTATAATTATACTCCGGTTGACTCACTCTCAATCAGTTTATTACTCACATCAGCCACATCGAACACCTCTTTCAGTGTGACAAATATTCAGGAATGCTCTAACTGTCATGTTCTTGATCTCTTAAACTCTTGCCAGCTTCTAACACCCCACTTGACCCCCCCCCCCCCCCCCCCTCCATTATCATTCCTCAACAAGCTCCAGTTCAATCATAAAACCAAAAATCCTCTTCAAGTCAAATCCTCGTCACAGTTCTTTGTACTTAATGTGGCTAACTCACCAACTGATGCGACCTTGCCTTTCACATTCACATACTTGCTCATAGCAACTGTAGCTACCTCTTCCAGTACCACAGGTTTGGCACCATGAAACAGTAAGCAAAGCAACCAGAAAAGCAAACAACATGGCAGAAAGTTGGTTGAATAACTGCTAAACACATGATATAGGCATGATATGAAGTCACTGCTATGACTGACAACACATTCAAATATCTGCAGGAAATACTGATTACACAGTAGCCGTCCACCCATGCACAGTCCACTCAGAAAATTGTCATAGCAGTGCAATCACTCTGTTCCCTAGAATGATAAATGGGCACAGCACACCATCATTGGCTTAACTATTTGCTATCAGTACTCATGCGTGCCACAGTAGAGACTCATGGGCCTTTCTCATTCGCTAGGAATTTGAAGGCTTGTGATACAAGGGCAATGTCCGTCTCATCTTCAATTGATAGGGCACCTAGTCCTCCAACGTCTTGGTGACAGTATAGGGAGTCACTGATGGTGCGACCTGAGAGGCGAAGTCCCTTCTTTAGGGCAGAGCGAAGGGAACGGTCCACATCCTTTGCCCATGATCTGCTGGGGAGAAGGGTCCGAAGTTTGTAATCTAGCTGTGGTTTGGTAAACCTCTTAATGGCAACAATTTTCTGCCCGTCAGTGAGCAGTGATTTGCCAATAGCTGTGGATTGTTCAAAGAAGAGGCGCTTTGACTCCTCCAGGGCTGCCTTTGGGTTGGCCCCAGCTCACAGCCCAGGTACTGGTACCTGTCCTCCCACTTGAGGGCCGGGATGGGGCTGAAGCCAAGAATCGGCTCAAAAGGGTCAACATATATACTACTTGGAATTACATTTCACCATTGTTAAAACCCACACTTGGCAATGTTGAAGGTGACATTGCGAATGAGTGCACCCTTTCCAAGACTGGGGTGAGTTTGGCCTTGTCCTCACAGAGAAGGCAGAGGTCGTCTGCGTATGCCAATAAGTTCAACGCGGTTTTCCCCATAGTGTATCCATTGTTCAGTGATTCTACTCCACCCAGGATACCTTCAATGACAAAGGTGAAGAGGATTGGGCTTAGTGGACAACCTTACTTTCCCTTAACGCCTTTCCCTAGAGCAGTGGGATTGCTAGTGGTGTTGCCAACATGGAGGTAGCAGCTGGAAGCAGTGGAGACGTCTTCCATAATGTTAATGATAGACCTTGTTAGACCATCACGCTCAAGCAGGTCGAGGAGAATGGGGTGCAGAACCAAGCCAAAAGCATCCTTCAGGTCCAGCCAGACAATGGAGAGGTTTCGACTGGAGCGTCATGCATCAGTCATTGCAGACTGGAGGAGGAGGGTGTGCTCGAAGCAGCCTTCAAAGGGTAGGAAAACCTTTTTGAGATGGGCTGTGAGTGATGGCTTTGGCATCCAGTGCCCATGATGTAAAGCAGTGGGTGATAAGAGCAGCGTAGACCTTATGCAAGGTGTTTTGTATTTTTTGATGGCATTCTCTTCCTCATGGATGAGGATGGTGGAACACAATTTCCAGGCTGACGAGATTTTTTTTTTTTGTTCCTGTGGCAGATTTCAAAGATCTGTCCCAATAGCTTACCTTCCCAGTCAAGCCATTTCCACACTGCATAACTAACCTTATCCGGCCCTGGTGCGGATTTCGCTGGTAGTCAGCGTAGCTGGCACATCACTTCTTCAGGAACTACCAGATCCTCCATCACATCAGTTTTGTTGTTCTGGTGAAGCCAGGAAGGTAGGAGTCAATTGCTACATACATAGGCTGGTAGATGGTAGTGAAGTGCTGCTCAAGCTGCTCCATGGGGATTGAGCATTGCTTGGGCTTGGATTTAGAGAGGATGGAGTGAATACACTTTCTGGGATTGACCCGGTAGAAATGCTGAGCACGTGTATGAGCACCTTGGTTGGCTGCAATCATTTTCTCCACACACCTAGGTCCCTTCCAACTTCCATCTTCCGTGTAGGAATGGACGATACCTCTCCAGCACGTGTTGTATAAACCGGCTGATTATGTGGGTCCTCAACTCTCTGCTCTGCAATGAGATAAACTAGCTGATGTTTTGGAGCAGCTGATACAACAGGAATATTCAAGTTTCTGCACAGTACTTCCAGCTGAGTTTCAGTAGTTTTTGTTTCAATTTTGTTACAATGTTTTTCATCAGCTGGCTTTGCAATAATCTTCTCGCACTTCTGTGGAGTTACGTAACCATGGCATGCGATGTGAATAGTTGTTTGGTACTGTAAAGCAACAAAGGCCCAGAACCTTTGCTAGAAGGGAAATGCTAGGATGTCAACCCAAAAGTACGGTACCCCTTGAGTGTAGCAGTCTCTTCTACATGAAGATTATGTCCTTCTCCTGTTTTGACGAATCACAAATAGTCTGGAATAGGTTGGAGGTCTTACCTGTGACTCTAACAGCTTGCATTCATGAAATAGATAGTGGTTGGGCACTTGTCAGTCCAGGCAGTTGCGAAATCATTGGTTTGCATATTGTGTGGTGATCTAACTTGCATACGCTCTAGTGAATTTCAAGTTCCAAGCAATCCAAGATGTTCCCATTCAACACAGAATAGATTGACAGAGAAAACTCCAGTTTTCCCTCCTCTTTTAATGCCTGCAGTTTTTTTTTTATAATTGGTGAACATAATTGGAAAGTTTCCCTCCCCTAAAATGCTGATGTGGATGGCCTCCAAATGACTCTGAGCTACGGTATGGGGGAAAGTCTTGCAACAGAACTCCAGCAGCACCTAAAAGCTGGGCGGATAGCGATGGGTCACAGGCTGATTCGACAGCAAAACAAAGAGAAGCGCCTCAGGTGGGCTCGAGAAAATCTTCATGATGATTTTGCTGACATTGTGTGGTCGGACGAAACTACAGTGCAATTCGAAACACACAGGAGGTTCTGCTGCAGGAAAAAGGGCAAGGATCAGAAGCCCCGCTATAAACCACACCCAAAATACCCCATCAAACTCCATGTTTGGGGTGGCATCAGCTGCCGTGGTACAACAAAGCTCTGCATATTCGACGGTATCATGAATGCCGAGTTGTACATACAAATCCTGGAAGAGTTTCTCATTCCATTTCTAAACCAAGTATATCCCAATGGACATCGCTTTATTCGGGACAATGATCCAAAGCACACATCTCGCAGAGCACAGGCATTTTTCTCTGAGCAAAACATTAATTGGTGGAGGACTCCCCCAGAAAGCCCAGATGCAAACCCAATTGAGAATTATAGGAATTCAGCAGTTTTGGTCCACTGTTGATGTTGAGAAATACCACCGATACATTCGTCATCTTAAGAAAGTGCTCCCTAAAATAATCAAGGTGAACGGTGATGCAACAGGGTATTGAACTTGGACAGTACATACTTATGTCAGTAGTGGAGAGGCCCTCTGAGTTAATCATACATACGTTCCTTTTTGTAGTTACATTTCATAATCCAGGCTCTCAACATTTTCATTAGTATGTGGTGGAGATAGCCCTCGTATTCAATCACCGTATGCTATAGCCACATTCATTTGCATTGAAATTTAGTCATGTATTTCATTAGGACATTCAGATATGCTACTTTTCTGAACCTTATGGCCACATGCAAAGACCAACTAGGCAAACACAGGATTTCCATTCAAAGCTGCAAGATAATAAATCTGGAATGGAGACCCTGGCTTCAAAGCTACACACAGATCCTCTATCAGACGTTGGGAGGGCGAAATCCACTACTACACCATAAAATGACAGTGAACAAGAACAACAACAAAAAAACGAACTTATTTATGGTGGCTGTGCTGCTGCTGCATCAGCGAAAGGGGATAAAGTGATGTTTATTCTTGTGCCGGAATTCATTTTGTTGAGAACGCATATAAATAAAATCCATTGCTTCGAAATCTTCATGATCTGGTTGGCCTTGCTTGATCGGAACCTGACATATTGGACAACGATGTAGTATATCACGAAATGATCTTTCCAACAAGACTCATGCATATCAGCACCACAGCACTCAGTTCTATTGTGTCGGTATTTTAACCAAACTTCACAGTGGGATAGTCCAGGCTCAACTTTGATTGGTCCCCTGCAAACACAGCAGAGTAAAAGTCAGTACGGCTGGCTGCAGCAAGGACAGGTTGAGAAGTTTGAAAGGCAAGTCAAATGGATTTCAAGTTTGCAGCAAACCATGGTGGATAAGGTGGGGGGAGTCTTGGAAATTGCGCAGCTAAACTTTTCCGGCAAACAGAACAGAATTTTCTTCTGCGGACTTAGTAGCCCATCGGTAAGAATTTCCATATTCTCTCACATTTTTGATACTGTTACTGTTGTTGATCTTAAGCACACTAGTGCTAAGCTGTTTGGCAGTGTTTTCTAGAAATGTATCACATTCCAAAAAGTCTGCCATTCTAATCAATTTGAAAGTGAGTATTTACTTGCTTCACACGTGCACTACTCAGTGATCTTGTGGGCTGTATATTCACAGCTGTATATTCACATACTCACAGCACAACCCTTCACTTTGAGTTGATTTCGAGCATTACCGCTTGGACTGAAGGAGGTGAACTATGGCAGTTGGCATACTTTATCATTCGACTCTTTGAAGTCTCTCCCCTCTTCTTTTTGCAGTCTGGAACCCCATCCAGAGGCTCATTTGGATCAATGACCTTTTTGCATATACCACTGCATATTAACCTGCACATGTGCAAGTTCATTATGAGTTCAACAGACCTTCCCATGCAAGAGAGTCTTGCACCAACACTAAACGTTATTCCACATTGTCACAACAGCTGCTTCTACATGTACTTAACCTGGGTGCTTGCACGAAAATAGATAATTGCTCAGTGCAATATGGTAATATCGTGTGTGCTGTCAAGATAGAAAGAATGATAGAAACGGTTCAATTGTGCATGAGCACACAGAATCCATTGCTTCGAAATCTTTATGATCTGGTTGGCCTTGCTTGATCGGAACCTGACATATTGGACAACGATGTAGTATATCACGAAATGATCTTTCCAACAAGACTCATGCATATCAGCACCACAGCACTCAGTTCTATTGTGTCGGTATTTTAATCAACTTCACAGTGGGATAGTCTGGGCTCAACTTCGATTGGTCCTCTGCAAACACAGCAGAGTAAAAGTCGGTACGGCTGGCTGCAGCAAGGACAGGTTGAGAGGTTTGAAAGGCAAGTCAAATGGATTTCGAGTTTGCAGCAAACCATGGTGTCTTGGAAATTGCGCAGCTAAACTTTTCCAGCAAACGGAACAGAATTTTTCTCTGCAGACTTAGTAGCCCATCGGTAAGTATTTCGGACATATTCTCTCACATTTTTGATACTGTTGCTGTCTTAAGCACACTAGTGCCAAGCTGTTTGGCAGTTGATTTCAAGCATTACCGCTTGGACTGAAGGAGGCAGTTGGCATACAGACATCTTTATGGTTCGACTCTTTGAAGTCTCTCCCCTCTTCTTTTTGCTCTGGAACCCCATCCAGAGGCTCATTTGGATCAATGACCTTTTTGCATATACCACTGCATATTAACCTGCATGTGCAAGTTCATTATGAGTTCAACAGACCTTCCCATGCAAGAGAGTCTTGCACCAACACTAAATGTTATTCCACATTCTCACAACAGCTGTTTGTATATGTACTTAACCTGGGTACTTGCACGAAAAGGATGATTGCTCAGTGCAGTACGGTAATATGGTGTGTGCTGTCAAAATAGAAAGAATGATAGAAAGCAAAGGTGCCATGTAACTTGGCCACACGTATCTCATACGTCTAACTCACTCAAATGTATGGGAGTCAATGGGGAAGTCTTGCAGCTGCATGCAGTTTTATAAAATGCCATATTTTATACTACAAGTCACTCGAGAATTTGTATCAGTACAAGTCATGGGAGAATCCGTATCAGGTACTGCAACTCACACGCGCTGCGTTTGAATGAAATCAAAGGTTCGCATGATAAAATCATTATCATCCTAGTACCAAGCCATACCGAAAAATATTGTTCATTTGTTGCCATTGGCATTGTTACTCATGCTGCACACTCGTAACAATACTGAAGACAACAAACTCGTGATCTTTTCCACTATAGCTTTGTACTATATATCTAGAAATTTTATGGTTTGCATAAACCACAAAAACAAAAAGACAAAGAAGTATTTTGCAGTGATTAATCATTACGGTCAGCCCATTTTGTACACATGGTTCCACAGCGCAGCTTGCTAACACACAAATACGAAACAACTTTCTCAATGTCTGATAAATAAACTGCCACAGTACAAGCTTACAGCGTTCCTCAGTTCTCTTTCACACACAAGTAGTTCAACAACTATGTGGTAGCCATGAAGTCAAACACAGCAAGCTGTTCGTACACCATTGAGTACTCCATGTTTTTGGCATGCATAGTCTCGTTTCAGATCACTAAACCTGGGAATGTAGAAATAATACCATTAAAAATTTTTTGTGAGTGTCCTAGACCACGAAAATATTTTTATGCAAAAAATAATGAAGCATGAAAATTTCATACCACAAAAATTTACTGTATAGAATATTGTTTTTTGTGTCCCTATAATGCTTGTATTACCGGTGTAGATAACAGCTGTTGTTAGAGACTTAGCCTACAGAATTTGAGATCAGAAAGCAGTGGTTACGTATGTGCAATGTAAAGGGATATACAAGCATGCATTTGTGAGGGCTGTCTGTATTCTTTCACCTATTCAGACCTGTGATCTGGTTGAGCAGATTCCCTCAGCTGAAATGGAAGCAGCAAGAGAGGCATGGTTGAAGGGACCCCAGCTTGCACCACAACCCAGGAAGAGAGAACACCCCATGTGAGTATAAATTACTTGTGTGCAGCACACCTGTTCCACCCCCCCCCCTTCCGAATTAAGGACACCATTGTACTCCATAACACCTATGTGCAAACGTCCCAAATGTTGTCCCCTCCCCCCCCCCCCCCCCCCCCACACACACACACACAAACAGTCTGCCCTCTCCAGGAGAGCGTAACATTCTGATCACAAGTGCTCTGCCTTATGTCAACAACGTGCCTCATCTTGGCAACATCATAGGGTGTGTGCTCAGTGCTGACGTCTTTGCAAGGTGAGTAATGTACTGTTCAGTGATCACTAGTCCACAATAGTGTTCATATATCATGTGGTGCAGTGATGTAACTGTAGTCTGCAGTTGGTATAGTGTAAAACTAGTGTACATAGTTGTACCACTTCTACCCATTCTACTTTGTGTTATTTAAGTTGGTTGCTAAGCAACATCCAATAAATGTATTACTGATAATACATAGTACATGTTCCATATTCCATGTTATATCTCCAGTTGTAAAACAGCTGCAGACTTCGGGTAAATACGGTTGTGGTCAATAAAAGGTTAGCATAGTACGCACTGACTCCGGCCCGTGCTGTGGGCGTACACTCCGTGTACTAATAGATTAGCGCCACGTAGACGGTATGCTGACTGTGCGTACAGGTACGTAGGTGTTAGTATGGTTACCTCTGACAAGTGTGAAAGAGCTCAAGCTAGGAAGAATGGTTTACAGCGAGTACTGTATAGAAGGTATTTTTCGTGGGACAAAATTTTCGCTGAACCACCATCTATTATACTACGGAAAATTTTCACGGAAGCGAATTTTCAAAATTCATTTGTTGACATTCACCAAGCACGGAGTAAGCTAGCTATAGTTTATACCAGAGATGCTCGCAACGGAGATCCTGGTCAAGTTGTGCAGTATTATGGTTATGGATGCACTTGTTAGTGGCATGCGGACTAGTATCGCTAGCGGAAGTGGGCTGGCTTGCGCGAGACTAGGCACGGACAGCAGCAGGCTAAACCAAGAAAGAGAGTGGGCTCTTGGAGTTTGGTAACTGTCTTCGTGGGATGGCTATTGTAGCAGTGACGTGTTCCATGGACAGAACTGTCTGTAGAACTACACGCACGTGAATACAATCATAAAGTTTTGCGGGTTAATTTTTCGCGGATCCCACTTGACTGCGAAAAACACGAGAATTCCACACCCGCTATATGGTATAAGTTGTGGTGAATACTCTACCACAGCCTCCAGGGCTTCAAGCCGCCAACAATTTGCCGTTAAGGACTTCGTACAAGCCGAGTAGGTCCCTGAAAAATTATCAGGAAACAGGTAACATTGCCGTAAGACCTAGCTCAGGCCGCCCTTCCAAAATAACGACTGAAATCAAGGTGTTGGTTGAACAGAAGATGCGTGAGGACAACGAAACCACTGCTGTTCAAGTACATGCTATGCTGAAAGAAACACGAGTACAACGTTTCGCTGCATAGAATTCTTCACTGTCGGACATCACTGGGTTGGACATTTTGAGGCAGTTCAGCTTATCTGCGAAGTAAACAAGGCAAAGTGCCTCGAGTGGGCATGGCAATACATAACCGAATCATTAGAGCCAGCGGAAGTTTTCAACGATGTCATATGGACTGACGAGTGCTCTGTGCAACTTGAAAGCCACAGGCAATTGTTACAGAAAGTGGGGAGAGCCACCAAAGAATAAACCCCGGTAAGTTTATGTTGCAGGCACAATAGCAATAACTACTTTCGGCTATATTAAAATTGATGTGGCTGCTTATTTAAGTAAACCTCACCAGTAGTTTTAATCTACGGAGGCACGAAATTGTGTATATCCAGTAGAGACTGAAGCCGAATACATTGTATAACCATGGGCAGAGCAACGCATGTATATAGTAGCAGCTAGGGTATAATAAGTGAATACTTTGTCATGGGCTTACACAATTTGCAGTACGAGAAAGGTCTCTGAAAGGTGGCAGAAATGGAACGCCTGGAAACTTCACGCACCAACTGTCTACTCATGAACAAGCTCGACTGTGTCAAGTGAAACGGATCAGGCACGTATGACCACGAGTCACCTGAATTGACTAACTCCTCTGTCAAGTAAACATGAGTGAACAAGCAGCAATTGCCCACTGGAGGACGTGCTCGACAATCTTCGGTGTCAGTGACAGACCAAAGACACAAGCCTGCGGACCGTGGACCGTTTGACTAAACTCCACCCCATTACCTCATCAAGTGCCTCCCTTTGCGCACGTGCCTGTGGTCAGGGGACAAACTCTTTGTGATCATTTTAGATCTTTCAGAATACAGTACAATCACCACAGAGGCAGAATAACATTGTGTTTTTCATAGTGCAACAATGGTGTAAACATCTCAGTTGTTCAGAGCATCTTGCCTCAAGCTGGAAATAAATGAATTTGAGATGTTATGAGGCGAAAATAGAGGAAAGTGAAAAAGGCCGGCAGCCAGGTGTCCTGGGTTCGACTCCCGGTGGCTGCCGGCCTTTTTCACTTTCCTCTATTTTCGCCTCATAACATCTCAAATTCATTTATTTCCAGCTTGAGGCAAGATGCTCTGAGCATTTAGAGTGAGAAAACCACTCAGCATGGGTTCTTTCCTGATGGAGAGAATTTTCCGGTCAACCCCTAACGGAGTTCTGACGGCACATACTGAGTGGCTGCCGGGTGTGCGACTGAGGCATTCAGTACCACCTGTGCAGTACATATATGAGGGCCGGTGGTTGTCCGGTTGCCCGGTTGCCGTAGCTCAGTGGCAGAGCACTGGCAGCTCAAGCCAGGTGTCCTGGGTTCGACTCCCGGTGGCTGCCAGCCTTTTTCACTTTCCTCTATTTTCACCTCATAACATCTCAAATTCCTTTATCTCAGTTGTTTATTGTTTACTTCTGTATACAATCTTAGCTTACTGTATACTTATATTTGCTTACTTTGTATTGTAAATGTGAATGCTTTGAAGACAGTGCCCTCAGAGAAGAGTGTCTAAATATTTACAAACCTCCTAGGAGGAGTCTATAAGATTTAGAAACCTCCAATGAACCAATCTGATTGGTCCAATGGTTACAGCCATGGTACAATTTGAAATAGAATGCAGCAGCGTTTTAAGTTGAAACACTTATCTCCCTTGGCACATGGCTTGTAGCGGCTCCGTCTTGAACTCGATCAGCCTTTACAGCAGAAACGGTGCACGATAAAGCATTAGCGAACAGCGAATCGCCCAGAGAAACAGCCATTTGCGCACTCATTTGCATTAAACAAGCATGCGCGGTTTGTATACGTACCTAATGTATGGTAAGTATTACAATACTCTTTAGGGCCTATATTTGTTTTGCTCAACGTGATATAGCTGCCTGCAACTGTACTCAAACTGCATGTAACAATCTCTATCGTGCTCTACGGCAATATTTAGAGCTTGCCCAAACCTCGGGGGTGTGTCCCGGTAGTTTGTTGTAATGATTGGTATCCTAAGCAGGAAGAGGTGGGGTGTAAGGGGTGGGGTGATCATCGCAAGATAGCCAAGCGGTAAGCGTGCAAGTCACTGCTTGATAGAACAATCTGTTTTCTTGTTAATCGCCGCTGCTAGCCTTGATGCTGAAGAGAACGGGGTCACAGTAACTCACATCAGGAGCGTTACTCCAGGTAAGCATAAAGCGAAGGCAAGATAAGACTTCCTACTTGTACCATTCAAGCGATATTCTTGTTGGACACTTATCTCTGTTGAAACAGCTGCTAGCTCTGATGCTCAGTACCTTAGCCTGCCCATATTATAGATAGTGGAAGCACTAACAAATTACCAGCAATAACGTCAGTTCTTTGACGAACATCGCTGCCGAGTGAGAAGCAACAAAACGGTACTATGCTAGTTGCACGGATAAATCCACTATTGGCCCTAAAGGGTTAATAAATCTGGGATATTTTGCACATGCGCAAACAGTGAGTACCAGGCCTCTCCTCAGGGGGGAGGGGCCTGGGGATGAGGCTAGGCGCAGCTCAAGAACTATCTTGTTTATATTTATGAAGCCCAAGGGCTACTGTGCCTCTATAGTTAGTGTTGTGCTTCTGCTCATAGGCATTGAAAAATGAAAACTGGCAAAAAAAAGTCGTTTCCACAATCGAGGCAATTGACAACCACTCTCTTTTACTCCTGGAGGCTAGGACCAGACTGCAATGCTTGAAGAGCCTGGCTAGGGCCTGCTGGTGTCAACCTTGGTGGATATTATGTGGGTGTGGCCACAGTTGGTGGAGGCAGGATGTTTAGAACCCCCAGACTGATCATGTGTTCTGCAAAGATTTGCAAGAGAGTGCCTGATTCTTCTTGATAGCTCTTATGCACTCCATCAGAAGTCCCAGCACATCTGCTTCAATGTCAATAACCACAACCACAACCGCACTTAACATTTGGATAAATTTATATGACCACATGTACAACACAATACTAAACTACATGTACAACACTGGGTACAAGGTTAAAACATTTATACAAGAGTAAGCTGTAGAGTTTAAAGAGTAGCTATAAGGGCCTGCCTGGCTGGCACTTAGCTTTCTTGGTGGAGGGAGGCGAGGGCTTGCAGGTGTCGCCCATAACCACTTTCCAAATCCGTGAAGACTGCTCCCACTTTACCTTCACAGGCTTCCCTAGAGTAATGACAGCACGATTCTCTTTGACCTCATACTTCAGGGCTATGTCCTGAGTCTTGCCATCGTACATTGATGAGTTGCTGCCCTCTCATAATTATAAGGTAACAGCATATAACAGACTGACCAACCATAGGCTTGGGCGAGGCAACATTCCGGAACGCTTGAAGAAAGTTTGCACACCAATGCCAGCAGTTACCTGAGAATAACTCGCACATCACACACACTGATATTTATACCTCACAGCCTTACATTCCAACACACAATGCAAACACCATGCATTGTCCTTAGATACAGAGGCATGCTCACCTGTTTTAGAATCCTGTCTACATGCACCAGACACCAACAATGAGAGCCTATTTTCTGTCTAATTCACTTAAGCTCAAACGACAGAAAAAACATTTCCCACCTCACACCAATCTGTAAAGATGTGTCAAGAGTTGTACCTCTGGGAGTGGATTTTCCTGACATTTGTACATGCTATAGACTATTGTCAGTAACAATACACAGCAGATAGTAGCTTCAATACTCCAAGGTAACACCTTTACACATCTTCACTTTCCTACGCATCTGTTGTACTAGTCTCATTCTGTACAAATGCAAAAAAAAATAAAAAATTCTCTTGACATGTCCTGCTGGTTGGGGTGTAACTATAGACAGAGGAATGAACCCCTGAAAGAATACATGACAACTTTTCATGGATCAGTTTTGTGGCTAGGCATTAACTGCATGGTACAGGAACAAGCCAAGGTATACATTGAGGAATGTGTCCTTGGTTTAAGATCCTGAAATCAATTCAAAACCCTAAAAGACAGCTCGTGATAAGTTCAAGACTTGTGAAAACTGTGACATGACACACTATAGTACTATGAGTCAACGACACAGTGAACCAGCAGTGCATTGAGGCCAGTCGTACGATGGAGCCAGTGTTGCGATGAGGTTGGCGACGGGCTGGCTAATTTTTATTTATTGTTATGGTTTGTTTTTGGGTGTGGGGAGAGGGGGGGGGGGATTTTTATGCTTGTATAACATAAAAAATGACCCGGGCAAGCCACCATCCACCACTTTCAGCCACTGGCAATGGCTGTCACTAGGTCTCTGTCTGTTTTTTGTGACTTGTACCATATTTGTAGATGCCTTTCTGTGTAACCCTTTAAACCCTATGGTTACATCATACTGCGCACTGCACAGAAAAGATAGTCTATGCACCAGCAGAAAGGGTGGGACAGGGGGAGGTGGGTGGGGTCACCCGCAGGGTGACATGCACATGGTTGGGACCAGGTGGGCCAATTCTCACCCTTGCTGCATGTACAGGCTTAGAAAACGCTACTCTCACCTTGTAAGGGTTCATTTCTGGAAGGGAAGGCTGCTTGGGCTCTGAGCGGGTGTATGGCAACCGACAGTGCTGACAATTGCATGCTCATTAATGAGGGGGTGTGGTCAAGGTCACGAGTCTGCTTGTTAAGGCTGGAAGTGGACTTAGGCTCAGTTTTGGAGTCAGAGCTTGGATAGAAATGGAGATATGGTGCATTAAAGGCATGTATAGGCTGAAACTAGTCTCAAGTGAAGATAATTCAGGGTTTAAAGGGTTCTTATTCTAGTTGCCTTACTCTTTAGATTGTTAGTAATCCGCCTGGGAATAACTCTTATTGCCTGGGTGGTCTTGTTGCCTGGGTGTTCTTGCGAAAGTCTCTCATGTTGTTTTTTTTTTTCATTTACTCTCCCTCACTGTCTCTGTATGCCCAAACCTCTCTAATGGATTCTGGCATGCTCTCTTACTTTGGAAACATTTCACACCAGGCAGAGTAAAGAGGTAGGCGGCCAAGTCGAGGAATAACCTTACTGCAAGAAATAGGAGGATGCGAAACATGAATGCGACTTGCCTGTGAACCACAGAACTGAAAGTGTTTCCACACTTAGCATCAGTTCTGTCTTGCTGAACCCATCACGCTCCATTACACTTTGCTCCCAGTGATCTGAGCAAGGTAGGAAGTCATCTTGCAGTCACTACCACAAAATAATACAAGCAAACTGTAATTTCCATACATGATGGTAAAAGTCATTAGATCAGAAAGAGTCTTTAGAAGAGGGGGTTTCTCTTGTGCTTCCATTATCATGCCCTCGTAAATTTAGCAGTATAGCTAAGGTAACTTTCTGGGTAGTAAACACAGCTCTTTGCCTGACGGAAAAGGTTATTTTCAAACTGAATAAATATTTCACTTAGGGTTACAGAACACCAGATGTTTGCAGATTTTCGTAGGTACGTATTTCCTGACAGATGCCTGATGTAGAAGCACCGCTTTACCATCAAAGGATACTACTTCATGCCCCTTGGATCTCTACTATCTGCCTCATGTTGCTGTTGTTTGAAAGAGTTTGGAGGATAATTGGTGGGAACTGTTTCAATGTTGTCACTCATGATTGTTTGAAGATAGTCTGGCAGTATGTTGTCAACTAGTACATCATTTCTTTCCACTGATTTTAAAATTTTGGCTTTCAAACATTCTACCTTTTTGAATGAAGAATGACGGATGTTACACAGCCTATATAGCTTCTTACTTTTCTCAAAGCTTGTACCAGTACACAGAGCCTTCAGTACGGCAAACTTCCAATACAAACCTCAACATTCGATAGTCAAGTTGCCTTCTAACTCATGAACTCTGACTTATGAATATGAATGAACATGGACCACAGTTCTCAAGAGTGCTGTCTGACAGCCATTTCGGTCCAGATGAGAAATTACAAACAAAAACATTGTCGCCCACACAAGTCTGTCTCTTTCGGGCAGTTTGGTCATGTCCTACTTTCTGGCTTTGTTGTTTTGCATAAACACGACCAGCAACATTAGGTCTCCAACATTAGATCTCCAACAAGTCAAGAAATGGTGACTCTCAATTTATCGATGGTAATGGCAGAGGTAGCTGCACTCACTAACTTCCATCCACTTTGAATGAGAATCAATGAAATCTACGAACATCTTTCCAAGAAATGAGCCTGCATAGTCCACATGGATAGGGACCCATAGGCGTTGAGGCCACTCCCATGGATGTAAAGGAGCTGGTGGTGGAGAATGCCTTGTAATTTGACACTGCTGACAACTTTTCACTTTCGCTTCCAGGTCATGGTCTGTTCCTGGCCACCACACAAAGCTGTGAGCAAGTGACTTCATACGTGACACTCCTGGATGTCCCTCGTGGAGTTCTTCCACCACTCGAGTATGGCCACTACACGGGTACCCCACAGCACACGTCAATGTTCAACACTAAGCTCTTTGCGTCGTCGTTGGTAGGATTGGAGCTGTTCATCACTGGAATGTTGCCAACCTTGCAGTGTGAAATCACGCGCCTTTGAAAGAACGGGATCATGATCAGTCGATCGCTTGATCTGGTTGGCATTTACAGGTGAGGACTGCAGCGACTCCATAAGCAGCACTGTCTCTCCCAATCTGTACTCAATGGCATAGTCGTAGGCACACATTGTCAGAGCCCAGCGCTGGATACAGGCAGTGGTATTGATCTGGGCTCACTGAAAAGATGGCATAACTGTTTATGGTCAGACAAAATGGTGAATGTACGGCCCAATAGGTATTGGTGAAACTTCTTCACCCCGAACACTATAGCCAATCCCTCTTTTTCCAGTTGTGCATACGTTTGTTAGGCTTGTGCTAGTGATTGAGACGCATATGCCACAGCCATCCTCCTCCTGGTGTGACAGGATAGCTCCAGCACCGTAGGGTGAGGCATCACAGGAGAGGACCAACTCCCTCCTGGGATCAAAGTGAACAAGCAGACATGGTGAGGTTAACTGACCTTTGGCCTCCTTGAATTCTTTGTCCTGAGCTGTTCCCCAAGTCCATCTGGCTTTCTTTTGTAGGAGTGCATACAGAGGAGCTAATGTGCTGGACAGCTGAGGCAAGAACTTGCTGTAATAATTTACAAGTCCCTGGGCGAGTTCAAAGTCCCTCTTGTACGTTAACTTGGCCTCTGCAAGTAGTCGATGCTGTATCCATCCATTGTTAATGCTGCACATGAGACAGTCACGAATCATGTCGTTTAATGAATTTCCGTAGTCACAATGCTCAGAGAGCTTCTTCAGCTCTGCTACAAAGGTTGCTACGAACTCTCCGTGCATCCAAGAGCGAGTATTCAGGAAGTGCTGCACGATGGGCAAAGGTTTGGGCTGGTAGTGGTCACTCATCAGTTTGACAATCTCGGCGAATGATTTTTCAGTTAGCTTCTGTGGCGCCACCAATTTACGGATTAGCTGATATGTAGGAGTACCACAAACACTCAGCAAGATAGCCCTTTGTTTGCCGGCGTCGGTTACTTCATTTACGGTGAAGTACTGTTGCAATTATTCGGTGTAGGAAGTCCAGTCTTACTGAACACCCTCAAACTCACTGATACTGTCGTGTGTAGGCATCAGTTTACCCTCGTCACCAGAGTGTAATAACTTGAATATTAAAAAGTTCTTGAATAGATATCAGTATTTTTCAAGTACCAACCCTCCTATATATATGTGTCCCTCTTATGTATTGCTCCACCCTTTCGACATAAGACAGTCCCTATATATAGCTATATATACTTTCCGGCCGTCTTATGTACGCTGACTATTGTGAGGTCTCACTCATGCATGTAAGATGGTATGGAGGACACGTGTGGATCCAGCTGTAGATGATAACTACACACTTATCAACTAGCTGCTAGTACCTTCACCATCTGACTTGCTCCTACAAAACATGCAGGGGCTTCATTGCTATTAGCTTAACAGTATGTCAGTGAACTATGCTTCAAAATCTCTAGTCATCACATTCATGTTTGCAATGCTAACATCATTAAGCTAGAGTTGCAGTTGAGTCTTATAATAAAGATACGTAAAACAGTATGCCATACCAACTACATACAGTGCAACTATTTAGGAGATAAAATTAAGGCACCAATCTTCAATACAGCCACTCTGACTTTGTGGCATCAGCATTCTCTACAGATGAAGTAGCAGCATTTAGGTAAACTTCTGTGTTTGATTTTTGTAATGATGGGATCGTATTCAATCAGGAAGATAATTTGTGTAATTCGGTTGATAGCCAACAGCACAGATATGGTATCCAGATTTTGCATGTAAGCTGCCATTACTGGTTAGATTTTAGTGCGGCTGTCACTTCAGCTATCAGTGACTTTTCATTAATCTGTATGAGTGCAGTGAGTATCTCTGTCCATGTAGGTGTTTCACAAACCTTTTCATCATGGCTGTTCTTCGATTCACGAACTCATTAACACCTTCGCTTTTGTGCTGCTGCCTGTTTTGGGGTTAGTGTCCAAAAAGTTAATAAAAGCAACACCCTCTACCACCTGTACTTCACATGTGGCATGGGGTACTATAGACCGAATTACCCCATGCATCATGGGAACCCCCTTCCAACACCCTCATTGTGAGGGACAGCTGGGGTTTAAATCACAGCTGTTTGATCGTTTCCAAATAGGACTCGTTCCTCGTTCTCGAACATTTTACTGGTGACTTGTGTGCCAGTTTTTAGTTCTTACAAGTCAGAGTGGGTCTCGAAGACTTGATTTAGCCTGTGAGTTATGAAAAGTAGGAAAGACGATTATGACATTGTACAATCTCCCTCTGATGTACACAGTAATGTCTAGTGTTTATATATAAATAAGAAACCACTACAAAGTAACCAACTATGAAAGGCACAAAGTAACACCGAACTGTCTACTATAATTACGTAATAAAGGAGACAACTACTGACAGAGTAGAGTAAGTTAGCAATCATCGGACGACAGGTATATTCAGACACTCAAACATGGAGGGAAAACTGCGTAAACATTCGGCGATACCGCAAGACTGTAGCAGAGGTACGCAAAACCTGGTGTAACAAAAATGACGCCTGTTCATTGTTTCCTGTTGGCGCTAGAAGCGATTAAATGGCTGTCCAAAAAAACATCAATCTTTGGAGAAGTGTATCTATTTTCAGACACTGTTGTTTGTGCCTTCTCTGAAGCTGCTTTTGGAGAGATTTTAGCATTGATACAATGCCCCAAGACCTCCCCAATTCGCAATATATTTTCGTAGTGGTAGCTGCTTTGAACACTCAGGGGCGCAGCTGAACATGGACCAGTCCGATTCGATCAATGATCGGACGGTGAAATTTGTCGTTTCTTGCTGTGTTGTTTCCAAACAAATTGAAGTCTCCACAATATTAGCATCAGTAGAATCTACAGGCTCTTGGCTACATGCTGGTATTTGTCCGGTATTTGTACGTTGAGTAGTTCTCGAGATATTGCACGATATCGTTCGAACTCACCTATTTATACTGCACATATTATTAAAGTAAATCAACCAGCGTACTTTATGGAAAGAAACATGGAATATATTTATATCTGTCTCCTGGGATCAAAGTGAACAAGCAGACATGGTGAGGTTAACTGACCTTTGGCCTCCTTGAATTTTTTTGTCTTGAGCCGTTCCCCAAGTCCATCTGGCTTTCTTTTGTAGGAGTGCGTACAGAGGAGCTAATGTGCTGAACAGCTGAGGCAAGAACTTGCTGTAATAATTTACAAGTCCCTGGGCGAGTTCAAAGTCCCTCTTGTACGTTAACTAGGCCTCTGCAAGTAGTCGATGCTATATTCATCCATCGTTAATGCCGCACATGAGACAGTCACGAATCATGTCGTTTAATGAATTTCCGTAGTCACAATGTTCAGAGAGCTCGCTAAAAAGGTTACTACCGACTCTTCACACTTCCGAGAGCGAGTATTCAGGAAGTGCTGCACGATGGGCAAAGGTTTGGGCTGGTAGTGGTCATGCTCTTTCGTGGTTAAATGCAAAAACACTTGAAAGAGTGCCCACCGCCCTCTTTGACAGCCTAGTAAGGTGCTCCGCCCATGGGTGCTCTTTGTGAGACTAAGGTATATCTTGTTAAGCAACTTACTGGGCAGGAGATCACCCCCTTTTCTTTCAAAGTCCTCTTCGCCCTTATTGTAAGGGACTCATCAGTTTGACAATCTCGGCAAATGATTTTTCAGTTGGCTTCTGTGGAGCCACCAAGATGCGGATTAGCTGATATGTAGGAGTACCACAAACACTCAGCAAGATAGCCCTTTGTTTGCCGGCGTCGGTTACTTCATTTGCAGTGAAGTACTGTTGCAATTATTCGGTGTAGGAAGTCCAGTCTTCCTGAGCACCCTCAAACTCACTGATACTGTCGTGTGTAGGCATCGGTTTACCCTCGTCACCAGAGTGTAGTAACTTGAATATTAAAAAGTTCTTGAATACATATCAGTATTTTTCAAGTACCAACCCTCCTATATATATGTGTCCCTCTTATGTATTGTTCCACCATTTCGACATATGTAAGACAGTCCCTATATATAGCTATATATACTTTCCGGCCGTCTTATGTACGCTGACTATTGTGAGGTCTCACTCATGCATGTAAGATGGTATGGAGGACATGTGTGGATCCAGCTGTAGATGATAACTACACACTTATCAACTAGCTGCTAGTACCTTCACCATCTGACTTGCTCCTACAAAACATGCAGTGCATTTAATTGGGCTTCATTGCTATTAGCTTAAGGTTACGATGAACAAGCTGTGCGCGTGCTTATTTATAATTATATTCATGACGTATATCCGCAAGTCCGAATGCATTCCTACCATTACTAACTTTGCGTCAATTTTAGCGAACTACTTCTATTTTCTGCAGAAGATAACAGCTCAACGGCCTTCCGTACTAAATTTTCGAGGTCGACTCGTCAAGTTTTGCCAAAAAAGTTCCGGACAAACCGTCAGAAAATGGCTTTTTCGGTCGTGGTTTACGAAGACTGCTACTCAAAATTTTATGTAGCGCCTACATTTCGAGCGCTGCTTGAAAATTGCCATCGACTCGACCTAGATACTTGTGCTAGGAGACTAGTAACCGAAAACGGTGAGTTTGAGGGCCGTCAGTAAGCAGATATTTGACGCAAGAGAGTTTATGGTGAAGGCTTTGTTCTGGATGGTGTGGATTATAAGCTGCTAGAGCTGTTATGACCAAAAGAGCATTGTGTATAGCCTGGTCTTCGGTAGCTCCATAGGCTTTTGAAGCGCTAAAATACCTCCAAGCACTCTAGAGTTATAACGCTGACATTCAAGCGCATTTATTGAATTCTGAGATAGGACAGGTTGTTCATCGTAACCTTAACAGTATGTCAGTGAACTATGCTTCAAAATCTCTAGTCATCACATTCATGTTTGCAATGCTAACATCATTAAGCTAGAGTTGCAATTGAGTCAATAAAGATGCGTAAAACAGTATGCCATACCAACTACATACAGTGCAGCTATTTAAGAGATAAAATTTAAGGCACCAATCTTCAGTACAGCCACTCTGACTTTGTGGCATCAGCATTCTCTACAGATGAAGTAACAGCATTTAGGTAAACTTCTGTGTTTGATTTTTGCTGCCATTACTGGTTAGATTTTAGTGCGGCTGTCACTTCAGCTACCAGTGACTTTTCACCAATCTGTATGAGTGCAGTGAGTATCTCTGTCCATGTAGGTGTTTCACAAACCTTTTCATCATGGCTGTTCTTTGATTGACAAACTCATTAACACCTTCGCTTTTGTGCTGCTGCCTGGTCAACTCTCTTTTGGGGTTAGTGTCCAAAAAGTTAATAAAACCAACACCCTCTACCACCTGTACTTCACATGTGGCATGGGGTACTATAGACCGAATTACCCCATGCATCATGGGAACCCCTTCTAGATACCCTTCCAACACCCTCATTGTGAGGGACAGCTGGGGTTTAAAATCACAGCTGTTTGATCATTTCCAAATAGGACTCGTTCCTTGTTCTCGAACATTTTACTGGTGACTTGTGTGCCAGTTTTTAGTTCTTACAAGTCAGAGTGGGTCTCGAAGACTTGACTTAGCCTGTGAGTTATGAAAAAGTATGTACTCAAAAGATTAAAGTAACCAGCAAAGTGGCTATAAAAGACACAGGAATAAGAATACATGAAAAAAGCATGCAAAGAGCCATACAAAAGAACAATACAACAAACCCTACACTCTACTGAGCAGTAGCCACTGTGCTAAGAGCTTGCTGATTAATGTGTACAACAGGAGAAACATCTTATCACCAGGTGACATACCTCCATAGAATTACTTTCAAGGTTTCCTATATGATCTCCATAGAATTAATTTCAAGGTTTAGTTAAATGTCTATAGTGTCCATACTGCATTGTTCACTGTGGTGAATATGTTCTTGTGCAGTGCATCTGCAGGTCGACAACACCATATAGGTTCCCCATTGGTTTAGTCCTTGACTGAGGATAGCCGCACCAGTTGGTTTGCTGGTCTCTGGTGGTGGAGATCTTTGCAAATCCTACACGTCTCAGAGACGGTAAAAGGTACACTAGCAACTTCCCCGAACCATTCCGCATAAAGTGGTGGTGCACAGATCCAACCCCCTCTAGGAAGTCAAAGAGAGGTTCAAACTGAGGGGGTAGGTCACTGGGTCGGGATCTCTCTTACTCATCATTCAGACATGCGACCCAATATCTGCAACACTGCTTCATCAAATGTTCACCGTATAGCTTATGGAAGCTTCCGTCTCCGGCTTCCCCCAAAATTTCCACGACTGGACTACACGGAACATATTGTCTTAGAATTTTGAAGTCCCCTATAGTGCTGAACTGTTTGGAACTCTGGGACAACTTGGACTTAGGTGCCAACTTGGGCGGCAACGTGGACATTGCATTTTCGGTCCAGATGAAAAATTAAGAACAAAAACATTGTCGCCCACACGAAACTGTCTCTGTCGGGTTGGTTTGGTCATGGTTTGGTCATGTCCTACTTTCTGGCTTTGTTGTTTTGGGTAAACACGACTAGCAACATTAGATCTCAACAAGTCAAGATAAAAACAAAGACTGAAAAGTCTGAACGCCCTTTCAGCTAAGCCATTTTGAAGCTGGATGATAAAAGGCAACTTTGATGTGACGAATGCCATTTTTCGTCATAACCTCCTGTAACTCAACACTAGTGAAACCTGAGCCATTGTCTGAGACTAACATCTCTGGCAACCCATGTATAGCAAACGTGACTCTCAGTTTCTAGATGGTGATGGCAGAGGTAGCTGCACTCACTACCTCAACTTCCATCCACTTTGATTGAGCATCAAAGACTGCAAGGAACATCTTTCCAAGAAATGGGCCTGTATAGTCCACATGGATACGCCCTCCATGGGCATTGAGGCCACTCCCATGGATGTAAAGGAGCTGGTGGCTTGACAACTTTTCACTTTCGCTTCCAGGTCATGGTCCATTCTAGCCTCATACCCAGGCTCTTGGTGGACGGGGAGAAAAAGAGCCTGGTATCTACTGTTCGCGCTGTGCGTAATTATCCCCTGCTGAACACGTGTTCAGGCAATAGTGGAGGGGAATGCGTAATACTTATCCACGTAGTTTATATATAGTGTGACATACAATTTAGCAAGTATATTAGTATAGTAGTGTGCAGCGAAGAGCGAAACAACTACACCACAACTGGCGCTACACCGCCCTGATTCGCTATAAGTTCTTGATAACTTACAGCCTATGACAAACGGCAACACTTTGTATCACACAGACTTACCAGGAAATAGTCGTATAAACACGTATTTCCCTAAGCAAACGTCCAAAATAGAAGCTACATGTACTTTCTTGAGACTCATATCAGAAGTACCTAGCCGACGGAGGGAACTGGAGGGCACAGAAGAACAAACGATCGAAAGAATTCCATCATTGGTCAGTAAATGCGCGGACGATGTAGGGGTAAGTATACATTATGACGTCACGGTTGTACGGATATAACACGATAGTTTCCAATTTCCCAAGATTTCTGGGAAATTAAGCGCATGTGCAAACAGTGGATACCAAGCTCTCTTTTCCCCGCCCACCAAGAGCCTGGGTACGAGGCTAGGTCCATTCCTGCACAAAGCTGCGAGCAAGTGGCTTCATGTGTGAGACTCCTGGATATGTCCCTCATAGAGTAGGACCAGAGTGAATGGGAGGACCCTCAGGTATCGGTCCTGACTCCTGGTCCAAAACTGACACTCTCTCACTGCACATCAGACTGATAGTTGGTGAGGATGGGGCATCGCTACCAACCATGTCTGGTTGTCCCTGTGGTTTGTATATATGTGTGCAGGGTGAGTTGGGGGAACATGAAGTAATCCAGGATTACTGTATGTTTACAAAAGGGCAAAAAAGGAATAAATTACAAAACATTGGATTCAAGAAGCCACTGGGAAAGCCTCATAATTGCATTAAAATGGCTGGAGTCTTGGCAGCATGCAGCGGGGAACGCAGATATGTACTAAATTCACTACTTGTACTGTTGGTGACAGCTTTGTCATTACTCTGTCTCTGGACTTGTTTCTGAGAAGCTGCAGCACCGCCAGCTCCTTCGTCAAGTCGTGAATGAATTGAGGAAGAGACGTATCCAGGCCAAATCCAAGAGTCCTCAGAGGAACGCGAGGGAGAAGAAGGTACAAGCGGCTGTTCATCTTCTGGTTGGCATTAAATAGAGATGCAAATCCATGAGATTGTCACGTGAGCAAGTCAGCTGTCCCCGGACCCCACCCTCTCACAACAGTCTGGTGGACCAAGTCGAATTTCTTTAGTCTCGTGCCCAGACCCCACCCTCTCACGAGGAAAAGGGTCTGGTGACCATTGAGCTCTTTCTTGGTTGTGCCGAGTCAGCAGTATCAATTCTGAACAAGCCAATGAAATAGCGCAATGTCATACAAGCATTGACACTAGCCAATGAAATAGCGCTACGTCATGAAGATATAATCATTCACCTATTCCACCACTCGAGTACGGCCTGCATGAGGGACCCACTACACGGGTTCCCCACAGTACACATCCATGTTCAACACTAGGCTCTTCATGTCGTCGTTGGTAGGGTTGGAACTAGTCTCACTTTCTGAGAGATGGTCTAGCTTAATAGACCAGGTTGGAGCTGGCCAACCTTGCAGTGTGAAATCACAAACCTTTGAAAGAGGAGGATCATGATCAGTCCATCACTTGATCTGGTTGGCATTTACAGGTGAGGACTGCAGTGACTCCATAAGCAGCACTGTCTCACCAGGCTGTGAAGTCTCCTTTACAGACTCTGGCAGTGGCAAATGGCTCAACACAGCTGAATGCTTGTCTCTCAGTCTGTACTCAACTCTGAAGACTGCAGCGACTCCATAAGCAGCACTGTCTCTCCCAATCTGTACTCAATGGCATAGTCATAGGCACTCAGCGTCAGAGCCCAGCACTGGATACGGGAAGAAGGCATGGGTGGTATTGGTCTGGACTCACTAAAAAGATGGCGTAACTGTTTATAGTCAGACAGAATGGTGAACTTACGGCCCAGTATGCTACAGCCTCCCTCCTCCCGGTGTGACAGGATAGCTCCAACACCGTAGGGTGAGGCATCACAGGAGAGGACCAACTCCCTCCTGGGATCAAAGTGAACAAGCAGACATGGTGAGGTTAACTGACCTTTGGCCTCCTTGAATTTTTTGTCTTGAGCCGTTCCCCAAGTCCATCTGGCTTTCTTTTGCTGGAGTGCATACAGAGGAGCTAGTGTGCTGGAAAGCTAAGGCGAGAACTTGCCATAATAATTTACAAGTCCCAGGAATGACCTCAGTTGTGTCATGTCTTTGGGAACTGGAGCATCCACAATGGCACAAACCTTCTCCTCTGTTGCTTGCAATCCTGCGGCTGATATACGATGGCCCAGATATTCAACAGAAGGCTGCATGTAAGTACACTTTTGGCGTTGTAGCTGGAGTCCTGCTTTCTCAAGTCTTGAGAGCACCTGTTCAAGGTTTTGGAGATGCTTGTCTTTGGTCTCTCCTGTCACCAAGATATCATCTAGGTAGACTCATACCCCTAGGCGGCAGAACTGGGAGGCTAGGGGAGGGGGTCTTCAGCCCCCCCAATTCTTGACCTGGAACCTGGAGGTAGGCCTGAGTAACTATGATTAGTAAAGCTCACCTTGGGTCTTGAACTCGTGCGTTCGATACTATTACCATATCTATGCTATTACGCATGCGTACTGCAAGTGCAAGTCTCCGCCCTTCAGTCTGAACTAGTTTCAAAGTGAATTACAAAGTAGAAACTGTTCTTGTCCAGGTCGTCAATTCGTCTATAAGATGCCCACCTCATCAGACCCGACACGTACAAGGTCGACTATAGTAACTGAAACGCCTCGTGACGACTGACGTGTATCGTGGCGAACGGCGGTATTACTCCCGCCATGCACTCTAGTCGGACTAGTGGCATTTGGGTACAAATATGACCTTAGAAGCAATCTCAGAGCACAAACATTTTCTGGGGGAGCATGCCACCAGACCTCCCTAGCATGTTTTCCTCCTCAGCGATAACACTTCGGCTTGGTTACCACAAGAAGTCTTTCGGCTTTAGGACCCTGTAGATCTTGGGCATTTCATTCAGCCATCTCCATTGCCTGGGCGAGTTCAAAGGCCTTCTTGTATATACGCTAATTTGGCTTCTACAAGTAGTCGATGCTGTATCCGTCTGTCATTAATTCCACACACAAGACAGTCACAAATCATGTCGTTTAACGAATCTCCGTAGTTGCAATGTTTGAAGATCCTCTTCAGCTCTGCTACAAAGGCTGCTACCAACTCTCCATGCATCCAAGAGTGAGTATTAAACAGGAAGGACTGCACAATGGGCGCGAAGGTTTGGGGTGGTAGTGGTCACTCATCGGTTTGACAATCTCGGCGAATGATTTTTTGGTTAGCTTCTGCGGCGCCACCAAGGTGCGGATTAGCTGATATGCAGGAGTACTATAAGCGCTCAGCAAGATAGCCCTTTTTTGCCGGCATCGGTTACTTCATTTGCGGTGAAGTACTGTTGCAATCGCTCGGTGTAGGGAGTCCAGTCTTCCCAAGCTCCCTCAAACTCACTGATACTGCCGTGATATAGGTCAAAGAGGTGATCAAACGGTACAGTAGCCACATTCTGGTTTTCAATTAGGTTTTCCCTGCTTCTCCAACACCAAGCTGGGCACATGTCACATTTGTTGATGCATTGGGATCACCCTGCAATCGAGTTTTGTAATGGTCATGGTCCAATACAACATTAGAACTCAGCTCAGCTATTAAGTTTTGTTACCATGTCATATATGATAGTGTGTTCACGGTATCCAGTTGCAAAAGTGACCTTTTTAACCCTCGGCGCGCATGTGCAGCGAGGGTTACAGTACTTGGTCTGTGTGTCTGTTACTCAACATCTCACTTTTCACGTGATTATTCGTGCCACAAATGATACTAACCTTCTCAGCAGCGGATGAAGGTCGAAAATTTAAGCGATTTTCTCTGAAAATGCTTCGTTGCGAAGCTAGAGCGTTTCCTGTTGGTACGGCTACATGATAAGTCGGCCATTTTTTACTCCGCGGAAAACACGCATGCGCATGAATCTGGACCACGTGGCTAGCAGCCACGTTCTGGTTTTCAATTAGGACAGGCTTAAGTTGGAGTCTTGTTTTACTAAATGGTCCTTCTGGACCAAAAGGGTATGTTGTAAATTCTGTTTTGCGTAACTCTGTAAGTATTGCTTACCAGTTGGTGTCTACAATAATAGGAGAAAACACAGTCACATACAAGTTGCATCAGTGCAAGGTACTACATGTAGTTATTGACTTCAGAGTACCACAGGCATATACATAAGGTGGAAGGAAAAGCCGTATAGCAAAGGCCACAAAGTCCAACACGATTTCAATGAACAAGTGAAAGAGACTCTTAAAACAGTTGCAGAAACACTTTCTGAGGAGAATTATTGAGACCCGGACAAAGTCACAGCAACCAAAAAGGCCATTGATGAAGGTAATGAGATGTTGGAACGCAGACAAAATCTAAATCTTTTACCTACGTAGCACTAAACTCTAAACTGTTTGAGCCAAGGTAATTTACGCTTGCAGCGCTGCCCACCGCACACACTTCATGCATGAACATACTTGCACTTGACCCCAAAGTGGCAGGCTCCCAAACTTATTGCAGACCTTTGGCAACAGGGGCCTGTGGAAGGGCAGGCTTTGAGCGTTTGGGTTGAGGGGGGTTCAGTGGACAGGTATCGGTGTTGTGGTCAGGCATGTGGCAGGACCTGCATTGAGCTTCCTCACTAGCCTGACCCTGAGCATATAGGCTGGGATGGATGCATACCTACTCTTTTGTCCCACTGTCTGCTGCTTCTAAACAGATTCTGATCGTATGCAACCCAGGGTGGCCATTTGTATCGGTGGCTTACCCTTACAATGTGGCACATGTAGCCCAGCAAAATGTTCAAGCACTCTGGTGACTGCGAGCAGACAACAGATACATATATGGCAAAACATTGTATCCGCGGAGCAATATCTGGTATCAGATGCTTTTACTGATTAAGTCATGAGCTTGAACAATATTCGGACTCTCTTCAGGAGCTGGCAGTGATTTATTAAATTATCATTTAGGAAAGTACCAAGAGACAAGCTACATAAATAATAACCAAGTGTTCTCCTGAAGCCCCTCGCAGAACACCAGGAGACAGACTACACTAGAGACCGACAGACAACTTAGCCTTCCTCTGGGGCTCCTTTCAGTGTACCAAGGGCTCCTTTCAGTGTACCAAGGGACATACTACATGGGGACATTACATCCCTCCCCTGGCACTCCTTTCGGAAAAACTACCAAGAGACAAGCTACATAAAAACAGACAAGCCTTCTCATGACACCCAATCACAGAACCATGAGACAGACTACAAAAAGGACGACTGCACTAGCACTGAACACAGAGGTGAATGGCAAAGAGAAGGGACTAACGTTTCTTGTACATTTTTAATATAGGGTTGCAGTAACAAAAGGATTAGCCTTGGTGGCCGGCAGGTGCAATGTCTTCTGTTCAGGGTCCATGGCCATAAAGTTAGTGGTACAATTGTGGTCCTGTCTGGTTTGAAAAGCAGGTTTCATTCTTGTTGCAGGGCTGGGCAAAAAGGAGAAAGTGTTTTTGGTCCTCCACACCCGTTGAGCATAGCTTGCATGTTCTCCTCTCATATGGGGTTTGGGTGTATCTTCCTGTTTCTACCTGTAGAGGTAGGCATCCCATTTGTAGACCAGCAATCACTCTGCAAACTGGATGTTGACTGCCACATAGGGTTCAGTACCTGGAGAGGGTTTAAGCACTCGATAGACAGATAGTCTTCCTCCACTGGTTGTATCCACCACCTTGGGGTTCCAAACTTTATTATTCCACTCCAAACTATGGTAGCCAGCAAAGGCTTCCCAGTCCTGGTCCCCTATTGCTTTCCTGCTAGTACAGTTAATTGCACAAAGGGGCAGTTCAACATTCTTCATTAAAAGTCTAGTGGATAGTTTCTCCGGTAATGATGCACTGTGGCTGAGGTTGCTTCCCCAGAGGAGACTGCTTCTCCTTCTCCCTTCTAGCAAGTTCTGGACTCTGGAAGCTGGTGGCTAAGGTTACCAAGCCATCTGAATATCTTACTAGTTATGCATGTACTGGGTAGGGAGCAGAGTCTATGCCACAGCTTTTTTTTTTTTTTTAGGTGGACACAAATGTTCCTTTCTCTGGGTGGGTGTGTGAGACAAAAGTGGTGGTGGTTAGTGGTGCTTGGGCAGCAGGTCTTCTCGAATGTCATCACACTGCTCCTCCAAACCCTTCACTCTCGCTGCAACACTGCTTAACAGTTCCTCCATAGCCTTCATTCTTGACAATACTTGAGTCTTTGAGTTGCACACTCTGCATTGAATCGGACAGGTGGAGCATGTCAGGTGTTGGTGGAGGAGTCCACTTTGCCCTGCATTCACAGCACTTCGTTGCGATTATTTCCAGGCAGGTTAACACATCCTTGAAGTCAGTCGCCCTAGAGTTTAGTGATCACAAGATCAACAATTGTATACCTCCAAAATGTTGTGAACCAGAGCTCAAGGTGTTAGTGGTTGGTGAACAAAGTGCTTTATGCATGCATCTTGCAGGAAGTAGGCGGAGTCGAGTGCTAATATCGATTTGGCGCAGCTGAAGAAAAGCATGACAGACACGAGGGAAAATGATACGAGCTCCCTCTCTTGCTTCATCCCACCACAAAAGGTTTAAACAATCTGTTGTAACAAGTAACCCCATTGGATGACAGCTCTTTTGGACGGAGGCCTCACACCTGTAGAGGGCTGCCATCAACTGCCACAACCCTGGTCCACTAAACTTGATCTCGGAAAGCAGCTGTACAAGGTGGGTTTGTGTGCAGTGCATCTGCAGGTCGACAACACCATATAGGTTCCCCAGTGTTTTAGTCCTTGACTCAGGATAGCCACACCAGTTGGTTTGCGGGTCTCTGGTGGTGAAGAAATCTGTGTTGTTTTAGTTTAATTACTAAATCTAAAAAGAACTAATATCGGTACTTTTAGTTGTAGTTAACCCTTTACCAACCGTAATGCGTGATTGCAATGTTACGTAATAAACTGTAATAATTATGACCGGAACAGTTTAGAGAACATGTCGCGTATTCGGTATTATATCTCCAGTTATAAAACAGCTACAAACTTCTGGTAAAAAGCAATGGAGTACCTTGGGTTTTGCCCATCTTCGCTGTAGTTTTGAAGCTTGTCACTAAAGCAGAACCTGTGAAATAAACCAGATGTTGTCACACCGGAAGTCGCAACTTTCGATCTGTTCCGGTACTTATAACTTGGCAGTACAATTTGTGTCTGGTTTGAAATCTGCATGGAAGTTAGAGCTTTCTTTTAACCGATTACAAGCTAAGTTCATTGGAATGCAATTAACCTCAAACGCGGGTAATTTTGGTGTCACGTGAGGTCAACATTATAAAAACTTATATCTAAAATTTTAAGCATCTGAGATCTGAAACAAAACTCTACAGACGGAGGAATACAGATGGAGAAAGGTTCTACGCGGTTAATTTGTACATAGGTAAGTTGTTACGAAGCATACAGTACCGGTTTGCGGAGAAGGCTTACTTGTTGATAGTTGTGAGTAGCGTCTTTGGCTTTTCTCGTTGACAGCAAGGCGCAATCACAGAGCTGCTTTGATATGTATGAAGCCTAAGGCCCGCTGCACCTTCATAGGTAGCGTTGTATCTCTGCTTACAGGCGTTGAGAAGAAAACGTGGCTAATAACCAACTTTCGCGATCGAGCCGATCAACGACCGTCATGGCTTCTAGCGTTTACTACGCTCCGCCCCTTGAGGACTTCTTGACCAAACCCCACATATTACTAGGGGAGGCCCCAACCTAACCACAGACCGGATATCAAAGCTGTTGCTAATAGCCTACGGCTGTGATAAAACTCAACTGCAGCTGTGACGCGTATACACGTCTACCGCGTATAACGCATTGTTCCATGGTGACGTGTATACGCATCTATCGCGTATAATCGGTTAATTCTACGCTGCTTTTTATTTCATCTTCATAACTTGTGTACTTCTCGAGATTGGTCACGACAAACTCGGCCCTGTCGATTGCGGTAGAGTCTTGCGCCCCATAACGTTCAACTTCCAGCTCATACGTTGTCTATTTGCAATCCCATTGTGCACATTTAGCTTCCGGTGGGTGCAATGAATATGGTTAATAGCGTAGATAGTCCCTAATAAATCGCTACGCTCGAAGAAAACTCCAAAAGTACCCATGACGCGTTTAGCGGAAAGTTGATTTATGACGCGTATACGCGTCTTTGGTTGGTAAAGAGTTAACTACTGTTTTTTTGGTGATTTTAAAGTAGTTTAGTTGAAAATGCCTTACTAAAATGCGTTTTAGTTTTAGTTAACTTCCACAACACTGAGAGATCTTTGCAAATCCTACATGTCTCAGAGACGGTAAAAGGTACACTAGCAGCTTCCCCGAACCATTCCGCATAAAGTGGTGGTACACAGATCCAACCCCCTCTAGGAAGTCAAAGAGAGGCTCAAACTGAGGGGGGGTAGGTCACTGGGTCGGGATCTCTCTTACTCATCATTCAGACATGCGGCCCAATATCTGCAACACTGCTTCATCAAATCTTCACTGTATAGCTTATGGAAGCTTCTGTCTCTGGCTTCCCCCAAAATTTCCACTACTGGACTGCACGGAACATATTGTCTTAGGGTTTCGAAGTCCCCTATAGTGCTGAACTGTTTGGAACTCCGGGACAACTTGGACTTAGGCGCTGACTTCGGCGGCAACATGGATGTTGACTTGCGTGGCACTGTGGACGCTAAGTTTCGCAGATCAGGTATTTCGTACCTCGACTGGGAGAGTTGGGTTATCTTCAACTACAGATAATTGGCCATTCTTTCTCGAGCGTGTAGTGTCCAGCTAGGACTATAGCAGACCAGATTCGTACCGATCTAGACCACTCTTACACACATTGACTGCTTTCTCTAGCACATGGCATTCATCATTATTCTTCAATCATTACCAGTGATCATGTGACAATAAGTTATTACATAATAATGTATACATACGTTGAAAGTGATACAATGACTAACAACAATACATCTCCTTTTTACTCGGACTGAAAACCGGTAGTCCAACTGCTGTACAGTTCAAACAACAGTGAAGTTAACTTGGCAGACTGTACCTCCGAAAAGAATGATGTGCAAGGTATGGCTCTGCTTGAGGAAGATGCATCTCCCCCCTCATCATCAGAGTTGCGGACTTGCGAATCCACCTGGCCCCTCAGTCACCATTTCGACCTTGCAAAAAATGCCCTGCCACTGAAATTTCCGACAGGATCAAGGCAATTCGCCAGTGCATCACACACTTTTTTCTCCTGACAGGTTTCCTCCACAGGAGGAAAGAAATGGGTCACTTTGTCGACCAGTATGGCCCTCATAGTGTACTCTGTTTGCTGGTACTCGAGATACCCGAAGGTGTCCAATACATCTTCTACTTCGTAATTAGAATATGAACTAATATTTGTATCCACATCTGCCTTGGAAGACAACAAGTGTCCAGCAGGGGAAGTCACCATCCTGAAAGGCACCAAGTAGAGGTAGTCTGTTCACCGTCAACGTCAACTTCTCTGGAGGCTGACCCATAGGCAAACAAACGTTTCGCGGTTGGTTGAAGCTCAGTGTCTTCATTTTGATGGATGTTGCGATATGTGGCTTCATCAAGAATGTCAGTGGTGGCGCCGGTGTCTATGACCATTTCGACTACGATGTCACTGATCTTAACAGACGCTTTTGGGATCTTGGGGGCATTCGAACCGTGGTTCATTGTGTATGGATATTCGTCATCGTTACTACTTGCCAGCTCTTCTTGTGCACCTGAGACCTGATTGACATTTGCTCTTTGGCTGCACTGTTGCTGGTGACGCGGCTTGGCAGCGGACTTGGTGAGACACATCTTTGCAAAGTGATTCGGCTGTCCACATTTTCGGCAGGTTTTGCCTTTGGCCGGACATGGACTACTTACCTTGTGCGGCCGGCCATGCAAGTCCACACTGACGACACGTGTTTGAACGTGTTGTTGGAGTTTTGTTCCCTGTGGTCTCCGTGGTTTCGTCTGTTTTTCGTGGTGGACTCGATTCACTTCTTCCGACGTGTGTGGAAGACTTTTTTCCATTCCGGTTGCCTTGCCTCCAAACTGCCTGCTTTGGCCAGCAGGTCATCAAGGGTGAGGGCATCTTCGCATAGTGCGTATCTTCGGAGTCTCTTCAATTGGCAATTTTGGATGATGACAGCTTTGATCTCCTTGCTGGTGTCATGGAACTCACAGTTGATGACTATCTTTCACAATCTCGTAGCAAATTGATCAACTGTTTCGCCTGGTTGTTGTACCGCTTGCCGAAACTGAAATATTTCGTGGTCAACATTAGTAGTAGTAGTAGTCATGCGGGAAATACACATCGAGCTTTTCCTGGGCGGTTTTGTAGTTGTCTCCAGTATCGGTAAAGGTTTCAAAAAATTTCCTGGGTCTCCGGACCAGCCTGGTAGAGGAGTGGCACTCTCTTTTGTTTATCGTCGGTTATGTTCATCGCTGCCACGTAAGTTTTTAAAACATTTGGTACACATACCCAGGTTTGCTGCTGTTGTTTCCACTTTAGCTTTGCATACAATACACGCCCGAAAGGTTTGAAGGTTCAATACCCCTATCACTTCAGCTCCATGAACTGTGAGGGTGTCTTCCTCAAAGTCAAGGTCATCATCGCAAACTTTGCCTATATCAGCGATTTTTCATACGTCCTTGATACTCACGCACAACTATGTTGCTGAATTTGTAAGGTAGGTCATCTGTAACAGAGTCCACGTCTGTTTCCCATAGTGTCAGGGTGGCTATACCAGTTGCCTCAGCTAAAACGACATCCTGCTTGGTCAAGCCGCCAGATACTGAAACTGTTGTTTCCTTTTTGCAACTTTAGCCATGATGGTTACTCTGTCGTATGTCTTTCTGGTGTTTAGCTCCGATAGTCGGATGGTTGGGTTCGTTGCGAGTTGAGCAATGTCTTGAATTAGAATTTTTCTTGGCAATCACGGGAATTAGTTTGTAATACAATTTCAAGGCCTCTGGCGGATTTTCTGCTTTTTTATAATTTGACAATTGTACAGTTCAACTGGTTGCATCTGGTCTTCAAACTCAGCCAATCTTTTGCGTTGTTTCTTTCTGAAACCGACTACCCTCAGTTGTACTTCTCCGTCTGTTATTTTGGCATCAAAATACTCGGCTTTGGATACTTTCTTCATTGGGCTAACTGCTGCAATGACACCGTGAAGGGTTGCGTTCCCGGCTTCTGCTACACTACTTATTTCGAATTCGGTAGGAGTCGTTGACATCTCTTGAACGAAAGCAGGAACAGTTGTATAACATAGAATATTTAACATTAAAGAATTTTTGAGTTCTTTTATAGCTACTGTGGTTGCAGGTACCATGGATTTTGTCGCTTGTCTAGATCAAAATAAGTTAGTTGAGGCGTGACTTGTCTGGATTGGGATTTGCATAAGAGACTTTGTGAAGTACCATGTATAAATTGATTAGGTTGTTTACGGGTTGAAGTTGTTCCTCATCTAGAAAGGTTATCGTTCTCAACAGTATACTGGTCATGATAATAGAGGTGTCTGAGGTAGTTTAGAAATTGTGCAGTGTACCAATATTATCTGGGTGTGTATAATATACTAGAGACATCAAACTCCTCCAATTGCCTTTTTGCAGCCATCACACTTCACAACAGAACATAAACTGTTTTGTACATCTAAACAGTAATTCTGAGCGTGGTTTATCTATAAATGACGCTAGCGTATACTCTAATGGTGCCGTGACTTAGTTTGGGTGAGATAAGTAATCTTAGCCTCGTACCCAGGCCGCGTGGGAGGAGAAAGACGGCCTGGTATCGACTGCTTGCACATGCGCGATCACTCCCAGAAAAACCTGGGAATCCGTTTACGTTTGGAAATTGTCGGTAAAATCAATACGTATACGTCCGATATATTTCCGTATCATCGAAAGATACAGCTGTTTGCCAGTTGAATTACCTTCAACTCCATGAATGTAGAGGATAATCACCGTGTATACAAAGGCAAAGATGCTTTCTTGCGGCTACCAACAAGTTTTGGTAAGTCAGTACGCTACGAGGTGCTGTCATTTGCGTGCTTGACCGTAAACAAAGCGAGTTGGGTACAGGGCGGGTAGCCACGCCGTTATCTTGTTAGTCTCGCCATTGGGGTCACTTTACGATTGCCGAATTTAATGGCGTGAGTGTGCATTGTTTTGTTGTAGCTATTTTTTCAGCTTTGTACGTATACTACTTTTGAATATCTTGTCCGTATATTATTGCACGTGGACAATCTATGTAAAAGTTACAATTTCACGGAAATATAGCGGAAAGCCCTATCCCTATATCTTAAGGCTTTGTAAATTTACCTTCACTATTATATCATCCCTACCTTGTTTGTATACTTTTTGGCATACCATCCCTTGGATTCAGCTGATTGTGACAAGCATGAGTGAGCATAGGTATGGTTTTGTTGGCCGGCACTAAGTAGCATCTGCTGCTATTCCCCAAGAGTGTATGTCTATTAGGGCAGGCATGAGTGAGCATGAGGGATGGGAGTGAATGTGACTCCCCTGGTCTCTGCTCTGGTTATGCGTGATTGCGGATGTGGAGATTTGCTGCTGGCCCTGATTTTTGTATCATGAATGTGAGGGACTTGGCATGGTTAGAGGGTGGTAGAGGGAGGGGGGAGAGGGGTGGCCTCGTCTATTGAGAGACAGTGCATAGCTAGCATGCGCAAACCATGCACAAACCATGCGGGTTGGTTTCACTGGTTTCACAAGCAAGCCAGAAAAGATTCACTTTCGTGCCAGACAGCTGGTTGGGCATTATTCCACCAAGGTCACATGCTGTAACCTGCATCCTACTTAATTTCCTCCCTGACACCAGCTCGTTCCCTCGGATGTTGAACTACTTTAAAGTCTTAATAGCAAGTGCTTGAGCATATGTCACTACCAACGGGACAATAACAAACCATTTTTAACTTATTTTTCCCCAGTTTTCTGGCCATCATCAAGTCAGATATTTGGAATATAGCATCCTTATACAGCAGCAGTCTTAGAGCTTTAAAACAGTACCACCATTACTACAAAAGAATAGGTTGAGTGTGGAAAAATATGCACTTTTTATGACTAGTCGTTCAGTCCAGAAGGTTGAATCACCACCTTAAACGATGTTTTTAGTTTCCATAGATTACCTGTTTTTTTATGCATTCCTCTCTTTCTGTCTACCTCAGGTACTGCCGGCTTCGCAACTACAACATTCTTTACATTTGTGGCACAGATGAATACGGAACAGCCACTGAGACGAAAGCCTTGGAGGAGGGGCTTACTCCCCAGCAGATCTGCTCCAAGTACCATGCCATCCACTGTGAGATCTATCAGTGGTTCAACATTGAGTTTGACTACTTTGGGAAAACTAGTACACCTCAGCAAACTGAGTGAGTAAACACTTAATACTGTGTTCTAGCATGCTACTGTTCAGATTGGTATGTGTGCGGTGTGTTGCTAAAGTAGTCAAACTAACCTGAGTTCCCAATGTGAGTCCTTCTCCTGGAACCTTTTTACCAAAGGCACTCTATTTATGCATTGTTTCTAAATCTATATCAATAGCAAAGTCTCAAACCAATGCACCGATACCTTTTTTGAAATTAGCAGCCAGAATGGGTGCTAATTTTTGAGGGGTGCTTATTTTCATGGTGCTAATAAATGCATGTAATTTTCTGGTAGTGTGCAGTTGTGTGGGAACGAATGTATTTTAGGCCTAGAGTTTCTTTTCTGCTAATTTCTGTCCAATGTGTTTATAACATTTTTTAGAACTAGAGATACAGTCAGCAATTGATCAATCATTGCTAACCCCGCCTACCAACATAAAGTGCATGGAACTAACAAATCCATTAACTTTTGAGAAACTTGAAAAAATGTTTTCCTGACAAAAAGTGAAAATCGATTATGAATCATGGAATCAGTATACTGAACAAAGACAATGCACAAAGAAACAAGTGCTTACTATGCATGTGTATCTATCTGCATAGCAAGTGCTTATTATGCAGATAGATACAGTGCTCCAAAGCAAAAGAGCAAAACTTTCAATTTTGGAAACATTTAGCTGCAGAGCTTGATACAAACATCAAATGAGTTTACAAAGTGCATAAAAGGAATGGTTCAACACTTGTTATGCTTCCCCTAAATTAATTAAGTGTTACGTGATGTCTCCTCATCAATATGGCTGCCAACAGTCAGCCCATTCAGAAAAAGTGTTTAGCATAGTTTAGCCCTGGTTCTTGAAGTTAATGTCCAGATGAGGTGTGAAAGTAGCCTTTACTTGGAAGTTTATTATGAGGGTAGTCAACAGGCTTCACTCCCAAGCATTGTCAAGAAAATCTAGAAAAACTGATTTTTGAGGGGCAAAAGTGTTTAGCATAGTAGAGCCACAAAACTTCGAATTAACAGGATTTACGTGAAAGATGGCTTTTAGATAGGTTAAAGTTTTGTTTCAAGTACTTTCCTTAGAATAGAAACCTTCCTAGAAGGTATGGGAGCACTTTTGTGTGGCAATAGTAACTTTCAGCCATTTTAGTGACTATCATGGGTGGGCGTTCCTTTCATGATGTCATTAACCACAACGCGTGGCTAGTATGGCTGCTGTCTTCATTGATCTGCGTTCACTGGCTCTAAGTGCAGAGTATGAAATCTTACAGTTTCTCGTGGTAGAGCGCACGTTGCTGACATTGCACAGTACTGTTTGACTCCGAGGACTCACTTCCTGGTTGCTGGGTGATCAAGGAAGTTGTGAGTTGGCTCTGAGAAGAACCGGTTGTAGTTGAGCTTGCGATGTTTTCCACGAAGCCTAGTTAATCGAACTTGTAGCTAATACACTGTTTGAATACAAGAAATTCTAGCTGGCTGATGGTTTTTTGGCATCGTAGTGCACATCTGTGACATCACAAATTATCTGTGATGTCACAACGGCTCTTCTTAAGTATGGCAAGTATATAGAGAAGCTAAAACTCGCAGCGCAGGCCGTGTGCGTTTCAAAAGTTTTGCTCTCTTGCTTTGGAGCACTGTACATGTGTAGAGAAGTGGTGATAGAATAGATGTGACCAAAGTAATCATGAACCATTACGAAAGTGTGCCTACTATGCTGCTAGCAAAGTTCAGTTCTACTTATGATAGAAGCAAACTTGTTGACTCCATTGCCAAATGGAAGTGTGTAAGACACTTGACCAATCAGTGGTAGAGACATCCATCACGCCAGACTGAGGCAGAGGTAAAGGCGCAAGTGCCTGGATGAATCCGTTTCATGACCCTGGGAGTCATGGACCAGAGGCAAAAAAGGTACTGGTGGAGACATTATTCATCACACCAGCAACTAGCTTTCCTCCAAGTGTAGTGGTTACTGGTGGATCGGACATTCGTCACACTCGACTTGGTCTTTCCGGCAGAAAAGTGTTCTCTTTGTTTTAAAGTAAAAGGGCTTCTTTTGAGGGGGTGGTTGCAAGATGCTGGAAACCACTAGATCCTACTAAAGAAAATTCAGGCTGATGCCAGATGTTGCCAGCAAATTATAGAGGAGTGAGGGAAGTCTTTGGTAGCAAGTGAGGCGGTCCCTGAAGTTGCTAGCTGGTGTTCTGAGTAGGTAGCTAGTGTTCTAAGTCTTGAACACCTAGTGTCTAGGTCATTTAGAGTACTAGCAATTGACCAATCAGGTTGCAGAATGACTTCTAGCTATAGTCTCACTGTACATATTGACTACCCTCCATGTCCCGTGCCGTATGTTCAGTAGGTTATGTAGTGCTGGGCAGATTTCTGCATGAAAATTTGTATTCATAAACACACCCAGGGCAACTATCCCTTAATGGTAGTTCAGCGATACAGCACTTCTAACGCACAATTAAATTGAAATATGAATGAAATCACGTGTATGTGCAAGTGAAAATCTCACCAGAACAACTCAGATTTATCTTGTTACAGAACTTCCCTCTGCCAGCTATGTATGCTGTCTGCTGGCAGCAAACTTCCACAAAGTCAATGGCTGTATTGATGGCCTTGTGAGAGATAGTACTTGGAAGTGGTTTCTCATCCTCCAGCCGAAACAGTACATGCATGAAAGCATCTACACACAGGGTCAGGTCCATGAACTTGCAGACCTACATCTTAACATAAATGATTGACTGGTCCCAATCCTTCCCACCTGCCCACATCACCCTGAATGCTGTCATATTTGGTGACAAATGCACCTAGCTGGCTGTGATCTGGCATTCTCACCTCCAACTCTTTTTCCAGGCAGAGAAGGACACCATAGTTTTGACAGGGTGCTCACTGCATAACAATAAATATGTACATGTAATCAAGCTACTTCCTTTTCTTATGTTGAAGAAGTTGTGACATCTTGAGAATAATAATAATCAGCAAAGTTTAACAAAATTAATATCCACTAGTGAAGGTTCAAACTACAAAACGCAAAATAAATGTCGGTATATCACAATCATCCTACTTACCTTTTCCAGGAAGGTATAATCAGGTGGCTCCAGGGTGTCCAAGTGAGCGTACACTGGTTTGGGAAACATCCACAGGAATCTTTGACTAAGACCTTTCACACCGTTCCCTGGTAGCTCATCAATCAGTGTCCGTGCCACATAGGGTTGATTGAATACCCCAACTGTCAAGCTTGTTTGTTTTATAGAAAGGTTTGCATCTCTAGACACTAGACAATTGGTGTACTTATATAAATATTTGGGTTAGGTATATACAAAATACCATAGATCTGGAAATTTTCGCAATGTAAAGTTTTATTATATCACGTAGCAGTATTCTTGTGGTCTATACTTCTGCTGATTCTAGGAAGCATTTCTTGTATCGCGTTTTGGACTCTGTTACTATGTCCATGCATGGGTTGACATCTTGATTGTGGTCATCAAAATCACATTCAATAGAGGGCGTACATTTACATCATCACATCATAGCAACCGTTGCTACACTGCCATCTTGATAGACAAAATGGACGGTTTATAACAGCACTTATGTACTAGCGTGTCGAACCCCCCACGCTAGCAAGGATCCTATGAGTAGTATTCCTTTCAAAGTAGTGAAAAATCCAGCTTCTGACTTGCCTATTCCCTGTCTGGCCTTTTCATAGAGTTCACAGTTCAACACATTCATGCCTCTAAATTGTCCCTCCAAGTTCATGCAACTAGTTTCAAAGTCCCCTATAGTACTGAACTGTTTGGAACTCCGGGACGACTTGCACTTAGGCACCGACTTGGATTCAGACTTAGGTGGCAACATGGACGTCGACTTGCACGGTACTGTAGACGCTGACTTGCGCAGATTGGGTATTTCGTACCTCAATGGGGAGAGGTGGGTTATCTTCGACTCCCGATTGGCCATTCTTTCTTGTGATTGACAGCAAGGTTGACGGTTCGGTTGGTTGTGACTCACAATTGAGCTTGCTGTGCGGGTATACCTGAGGATGAGACATGTGAGAATTCAGCCCATCCATCCCATGGGACTGTAGGAATTTTGTTCAGGACTTGGGACTCTAGATGGCAGATTTGGACATGGCTCGCGTTGAGAAGGCCTTGTGCAGTCTCAATACTGAAAATTCCTTGTTCCCGCAACAAGTCTTCCTAGGCCTGCTTGGATCTTCAGCACCACAACTCCTGGACCACTGGTTGTAAGCTGTTTCATTGAAGCTTCAAGTACCTGTCGTGTTTGAACAAAATCCAGGTTTTTGGGGGTCAAGAATCCCCAGCTTGGGCCTTCCATTTTCCTTTAGGTGCCGCTGTATTCCAGCCAATATCTGGTAAATCGTATCAGCTGGATAGGGTGAGCCATCTTGCCTGTCCACTTTCACAATAAAGTTAGAAGCATGATTATCGGTGCTGAGTGTCTTGATGCTCTGGGTTATTCCTCGGTTTTCACTCCACGACTTCCACACACTCATACACCAGTTTGTTGTCTTCTTAGTGTTGACCGGGATGTGCTGGTTGATTAGCTAACAAATTTGTTCCTTTTGCATGGGAGGACCAAAACAGCAGGCTACCTGCCGCTTGGATAATTTGAAATCCTCAGCATCATTCAAGTCATGATTGCCAGTTGACACCATTTTACACTACATCACTTGGCCTAGAGGCACACCTAGCTACCCCTACTAGTAGCTAGCAGTTAGCTACCACAGGTTGCCTACACACTGCCCCTACAGCAGCGAGTAATTGACCATTCAGAAATATGCTGCTTAATGATGGTTGTTAAGCGTTCGGACTGTTAACTTATCAGCTTTCAGGAAGTTTCCGGTCCCCAGACTGCCAATGCTGAACGCAGTTTGCCTTGCATTCGTCTGCTTGCGTTTGTCTGCGTTTGTCTGCGTCTGCGTTCACATGTTTACAGCTGCAAGCCTTCCGACTGTAAAGTCTAACTTTTGACAATGTTTATCTTAGGTCAAAAGACCGTCATACAGCCAAGACCTCTCAATAAAACGTATCCAGGAATCAAGGAAGGCCTCCCAGGGATACATTAATTCTGAGTGCTGTAAGTTGGTGGGTGGGGTTTTGGAAATGATATATCGATTGCCAACTGTATATCTGGTTCTTGAAAAGCTACCAACATTGGACACAGATTGGCGGGGAGAGAGACTCAAGGCCTAAACGTATAACAGCTTAGACACGGGATATAGCTGAAGAATTTTGCATGCGTCTGTACTCGCCTGCGTGCATTTGCGTGGGTGCGTCTGCGTACAGAAATTATTAAATGTCCAGATTCAACTGGATCTCTGCATCCAGACATGTCTTTTGTTCAAGGACTTTTGGGACGTACTATATATCGATCTACATCTACAGTCCTTATGCAACCACACACTTTTGCATTTAGCTGTCTTCTGCGAGGCCTTTGGGCAACTATATGCATCTTGCTGGTTATAAATGCACTCAAAGAGGAAGGCTGAGCGCTTAAATAATTAGCATATTTGTGATCATGTGATATTGCTTTTGCTTCAGTACTGCATCTCCACGCCATCCCTACATAGAGAGTCTAACCAACTGGCCATATTAACAATTGCAGTAGTTGTAATACAACTTCAGCAAATCGTGGCAACACCTTCACATACTTACATATTACATCATTAGGGCCATATATATTTTCAAATTTTCTCCATGCGCGCATAACAACCTTTATCATGCCCTACCGCGATAGCTGCTGCGTTTCCAAACTTCGGGGGTATGCCCCGATAGTCGGGGCAAGCGTGAGCGAGCCCCCTTCTAGTGATGCTAACGGCACTTTCGATATATATTATTATATATTATGTGTCGTACGTCGTGCCGCATATCCTAAACTTATCCAATTTAACGCACGTAACGTCTATAAAATACGTATAGTGCAGCATAGATAATACATTATCTATGAGTGCAGACGCCACCGCCACGTGTTCTACAATGGAGTCGTATAGCAATTCTTCAGCAAGAGTCCCCGAGTCATCAGGGAATAGAGAAGACAGACTGCAGCGTAGAAGAGAGCGAGAGAGAGCTCGTCGTGCCTCTGAAACCGCGGAACAGAGAGAGGAACGGCTGAGAGTGCGAAGAGCAAGAGATAGGGCTAGACGCGGCGCCGCTCAGACTGCCGGAGAGAGAGACGCCAGATTGCGGCAAATACGCGATAACCGACGTCAGAGTCTGGCAACTGAAAGCGAAGAGGAGAGAGCAGTTAGGCTTCAGCAGATGAGGGACAGGCTGGCCTCTGAGACTGAAGAGGAGAGAGCAGCCAGGCTACAGCGGATGAGTGCCAACCAACGTCACAGGTTGGCCTCTGAGACTGAAGAAGAGAGAGCAGCCAGGCTACAGCGGATGAGTGCCAACCAACGTCACAGGTTGGCCTCTGAGACTGAAGAAGAGAGAGAGGCCAGACTACAGCGTAACAGGGAAGGGCAAAGAGGACAACAGTCACAGCTGCCTTTGTTTGAACAGCCCTCTGTTCAGGCTAAGATGCGGAACTTTCATGCAGAGATTGCTGCGTTGGAAATGCAGAAATGTTCAGCTACATGCCACGCCACCTGTGTGCTGTGATGTGACACTTAGGCACTTTAGCCCGCCCTTACTACTACACTCCTAGAGCAGAAGTACTAACAAACCACCAGCAATATTACCAGTGTAAGGGTGAACACCGTTTTACAGCGAGAAGCCACAAAACAGTACCATGTCAAAGGCCCTGTGCGACTTTTGGCACTATGGGCCCTAAAGTTAATGAACTCACCTCTTGTCCCTCCGTCAACATTTCCATGTGCGTTGTATGTTGCTTAAGTTCATGCAGGATACATGCTAGTATAGAGGACTCGTCCTGAGTAACAAAAAGAAAAAAATACTAGGACTCACAGTTCTATAGGTGAAGTTTCCTCAATACTGGCTGGGTAGTTCAATCCTCTTGAACCTCAGTGTGAGCTGTTTGAACCTACACTACAGACACCCCCAGAGTTTATATTTGATATAGGCATGCCATGCTACTCTCCTCTAGGAGGACTTCGCTCAACTTCAGAAAGGTTTGGCCGTTCTAAACCATATCAAACAATAGTTTTTTCTCATGAACCTTCTCAGACTACTGCAAAACTGGTTTCTTCACTTCAGAAGTGCTCAACTTTACAAAACGTTTTTGAAGCACTGTCAAGCTTTTCTGGACTCATTCAATCCTTCTGTCTGTTTTGCTTTTTGAGTTGTGAGGAGTCATGCAGGGCCTGTTGAATCTCAGTGTGAGCCATTTATCAGGCAACTTTCTCAATTGAGGTGGTACCAAATGGCTGCTTGTGGTTTGTAAGTCTTGTATGCATTCCAAGAGAGTTTAATCAACAGTTGTACAGTTGAACTTTTCTGAGCTTCATAGTAGGGATCACTGCTGCCTCCAGGAGTCATGTTGGGAATGATGGGTTTGGGGCCAGCATTATGGCACCAGGCACATTGCCACTACTAGGAGTTGAGAGTACAGTATGCCCCGATAGTTACTAGCAATGATTAGTAATGATTGTTATCCTAGGCAGGAAGGGGAGGGATTCAAGGGGTGGGGCCACACTGAGGTAGCCACGCGGCGGGAGTACTAGTCGAAGGCTTGTGTAAAGCTGTCTGTTCTGTGGTTGGATGCTATCACCTGCTTTGTTGCTGGAGAGGAGAGGTCCATAGTAGCTCACAGCGGGAGCGTTAATCCAGGTAAACATAAAACGAAGGCAAAATAAGCCTGCCTACTTGTACCGTTCGATCGATATTATCGCTAGTTGGTGGTCTCCGTCTGAACAGCTGCTCGCTGCTATGCTCAGAACCGTTGCCCACCCTTATTACTACAGTCCTAGAGAGTGGAAACACTAACTAACTACAAGCAAGACTACTAGTTCGTGGGTGAACTTCGTTTCAAAGTGAGAAGCCACAAAACAGTACAAAGTCAAAAGTGCGACTTTTGGCGCTATGGGCCCTAAAGGGTTAAGGGCAAGGTAGGCTTCTCAAGAAGCAACTGTCAAAGTCAGCCGCTGCATGGGTACTGCTAGCCTACTGCATGCGCCCAGTGGAAATGGAAACGCACTAACAGAAGCAGTTCAAGAAGCTGTTCTTGAAGAGAGAGTAGTTACTATTTCAACCCAGTCGAAATCTAATACACAAACTCTGTCGTTAACTACTAGGATGTTTTGGGGACGTAGATCTCCATGGACGTAGCTTTCCTCATGCATTTTTGTCACAACCTGCTTAAAAGACTCTTTCACTGGTTTGTCTACGGTGAGTTGTAATGGTGATCCCTCCACCTTTGCCATAACAACAGCGTACCACCCACCAGCTATTCGCTCACAGTGAAGCAACTGCTTCCTTAGCAAGCAAACGATGGACATCTTCGCCATACGAGCGGGCAAACTTGATGATAACTTTTTGCCCATTATCATCGGCTTCAAACAACCACTCAACATCCTTCATCTTCTTACATGGAAGATCCTTGTAGCGCCAGTATGGCCCTTTGTGGAAACTATCTAAACATTCATGATATTGTTGCAGTTTAGTTACTGTAGATTTTATGGCGGCAAGAACACGAGCCATTGGGGTCGCAAGGTATAAACAATAGGGAGGGACACTGGAGAACACAAGGGATCCACACATATGTGGTTTCTTCTAAGGTTACACAGCAGCCTTGTTGTACTGTCCTCGTTTCTTTTTGCAGGATCAGCTGTCTCCACACTAATATTAGCCTCATCTATTATTCCAAGCAACGGCTTACGGTTGTGCGCATTCTAGTGCTTGCTACATACGCAGTGTCCAGAGGTTAACTTTCATACCCATAGAGTCAGGAGATGTAGCGCTGCAGCTCACTCCACGCACATTTCTGTCACGTGGGCTAGCATTATAATGGCGCCTTCTGTCATACCATGCTTCAGTTATCCAAATGTTTCAGTTATCCGAATACCTTCCGGTCCTAACGTGTTTGCTGTACTTACTCTGCCATAGCTGTTTCGCTACTGAATAGATGCCATCACTGGGCTCATTGCTAAAAAAACGCAGCTCCTCCAGCTCCTCCATCAAGTTGTGGATGTATTGAACGGCCGTTTCTAATGTTTCCACTTTTGGTGTCCAACTCGAAGTGCACTGTGAGAACCGATACAGTGAATAGTACAGTTGAACTTCATAGTAGGGATCACTGTTGCCTCCAGGAGTCATGTTGGGAATGATGGGGTTCGGGGCCAGCATTATGGCACCAGGCACATTGCCACCACTAGGAGTTGAGAGTACTTACTCTGCCATGTCTGCTTGTCCCTGTGGTTTGGGATAACCAAATTCACTTGTATCGGGGCTGATTGCTACTGGATAAACTCTGTCACTGGGCTCGTTGCTGAAAAACCGCAGCTACTCTATCAGGTTTTGGATGTACTGAACAGCGTTTCTAATGTTTCCACTTTCGGAGTCCGCACTGTGAGAACCATGGGAACAAGTTAACCTGCTACCCAAGACAACAAAAATGAAGCACATATAGTGCAAAACCCTCGGCGTTTGATGTGTGTTTTGGGTCACTGAGTGATAATTATTTTTGAAATGAAATCTTCAACTTTAAAAATTTTGTGCTAAAACTGGCAATAACCCTGTCATTATGTAATGTTATTATGCTGACATGGGAAAGCATAGCTATGCCAGTATAACGTCCCAAGGTGTATAGCGCGGTGTGAGGATTATATATATACCGTATAGCTGGAAATTTTATGCTGGAATAAGGATAGTGTGAGAAAATTAATGTGACAATTAAGGGAATGGTTAGTTGATGATTTGATTAGGTTTGATGCAGGATAAAGGTGATAGTTTTCTTGTTGATAAAATAGATGATAAAGGTTATGATTATGAAATAATAAATGATTAATGTTGCCTAAATCAGTAGGATATAGTAAATGGAAAGTTTGAGAAAATTAATGTGACAATTAAGGGAATAGTCAGTTGACGACTTGACTATGTTTGACGCAGGATAAAAGTGATAATTTTCTTGTCAGTGAGAAATTGCATCTCATGGATTTGTTGGCTTTTGAGGAGGTCTGGTTTGGTTGTAGGCACACAACACATGGGTCTTTCCAGTGTGTTGTGTAACTGCCTTCCCACCATCGGTTTGGTACTTTTAAATGTTTTACTCTGCGCATGCACAGTTTATTCCGTTATTCCCTTATTCCGCATTTTCGTATTTTAGTGTCATGGGCGTTCTTTTTGTGATGGTCATTTACCACAACACGTGGCTATGTGAACAATATGACTGCTGTCTGTATTAATCTGTATTCTCTAGCGGTTGTGGTGGAGTATAAAGTTTTACAGTTTCTCTTGGTAGAGCACACCTGACTGACACTGGCACAGTGCTGTTTGGCCTCAAGGACTCAATTCCTTGTTGCTTAGGTGACCAAGGAATTTAGGAATTGGCCAATGTGCACTAAACTAGCTCACTCTGCTTAAAATTCCATATCTACCTGCACTTCAAAGCTTCCCTGCTTACTTGGATGCCACCGTAACTTGGAAAGCTAATAGCTTTCAATGCAGTTCCTGCAGGGTTTGTTAATAACAGTAGAAATGCCAGCAGGCTCAAACTTATTCAATTCTCCTCTAGGAGTGAAACGTGATGAAACTCAATGCAATTTGCTAACAATGCAATTTGCTGTTCCCCTTTTAAAGGGGAAAAAACACAATATTTGCTTGTGCAATAGTCATGCTGCATATATTTTAAATTAATTTCCGGCATATCCATGGCCTTAAATACTTCTGCCTATTCCATTATTGACAAATGGTCGATTGTCTCAAAGATACATAATCCCAGGAACTTCAAAGAGAAATCCACAATGGTCTGGGCCAGGTTTCTACAATACCAGAATTGGAGAAAGGCAGCTCCAGTATTTTTAACAATAAAATTTTGGGCATGTCATCGGCAGCAGTTGTGGTCAGAGGGTGTCTCCGGCCACATGATTCTTCTGCTCCAAACTTGAATGGACTTGCTGCACCTTCTGTGGTCCAGAGCTGGCTGCAAGTGCAAGCACTAGCACCGTTGTACCAACATCTACTGTCGATTTACTAATCTTTGCAACAGTAACCGATATTCGAAAAGTGAAAAGCGGAAAGCGGAAATGAAGATTTGTGGTGAATCCATGGTAACGTACAAGGCGCGTTCATGCAGTCAGCTCGAGTCAGCCAAAAGTATACATGGATGGAGATGATATCACCCTGTGGTGTGATGGAAAAAATAAGCCACCTCGCAAAAGGAAAAAGGATCAGAGTGATAGTGAAGATGTCCCTCTTTCGAAGCGGGAAGCTAAGGAAGAAGAGCAACACAAAATATTCAATGAACTGAAAGAAAAGCATGGTAACAAGAGCTTTTCTGATCCTCAACTGCGGCTTTGGGCAAAGCTAATTCAACCAGGGATGCATTCTGACTATGAAAATCCACCTAATACTCCACTGATAACGGGGCAGACAAAGACAAAGAAGTCACATGCACAGAAAAAGGATGAGACCAGTTTGAGTGGAGCAATTGTCACAGCTGCAAATGCACTTGCATCAGTCATTAAGCCAAACACATCATGCAATAAGCCGAGTACCCCCACCAGTACGCCAAAGCCATGTACAGGGATATCTCCGATGAGTAGAGCGACGCTTAGGCGTTCTCTTTATACTGACCTCCAGACACTCCAAAAACTTTATGAAGACTCGATATTGAGTGTATCAGAGTTTGAGGAACAGAAAACCACACTTCTAGATGAACTAAAAGACTTAAAGAAAGTATAAATGCAACCCTCATGCATCTTGGTAACATATCTACACAACTTTACATGTGTGTATATGCTTGGTGCACCCTTATGTATATTCATGCCACAATATATAATCTGCTGATGCTATTTGCTGTGCACACACACACACACACCAGGTGCTTCAGGGGTAATTGTGAACACATCACTCAGTCTTTATGCTTTTAGGTATAAGAAAGTATTATAGAAATAAATCGAAAACATAACCATTTTTGATGTGTTCATAACTACTGATAGTATCCTGCATGTCGCATCCAATTGATACAATCCTGTGGTGTAATACTTGTAAATCCTGTGAGGATTAGTGTTTCCAGATCTTCCCCTGCATTTAGAACGGCTTCATTATCTTTCATAATGGGCTTCAACTTTGCAAAGCATTCTTCTATGGGCATTAAATCTGGGCTGTATGCTGGTAAGAAAAGAACCAATACACCCAATTCTTCAAGGGACTTGACTACAGTGTCAACATGGTGAATAGCTGCATTATCAAGCACCACAACACTTTTGGGGTTTGAGCCATTAAATGGATGGAGCTTTGGCAGCAGTTGTTGGTCGACAAATTCTTGAAAGATGTCCGCAGTTACACTACTGTGTACAATTTTGCAGTCTAATACGCCTTCAGAACAAATTGGCCCCAATTGCTGTTACGTGTTGCCCCCTGACAAACAAGTTCAGAGCTCTTGCAGGCTTACCGCACAAACTGTAGCCAAATCTTCGGAGAGCATCGCGCCTGTCTGTACCTGTCTCGTCCACAAAGACAAACATGTCAGGATTGTATACAGAAATGTCACTCTTGTACTGCACTCTCTCCGCCTCACTTCTTTGTAAAGCTACTCGACTGAGTTTTTTCCTAGTAAATCCATTCTGATGCAAAAATTTACATATGGTTGGAATTGAAACGTGAGTGCCTGTAGTTGTTGCCAGCTCTTGCTGTACTTCATGTAAGTATATACTAGGGCGATTTAACACAAGATGGATTATTAGATGCTCGTCCACTTTTGTAAGCTTCCGCCGGAGATCATCATCGTGTCCTTTCGGATACTCAGCTTTCTCTACCGCGCCAGTATCCTCGAAACGCTGAACTACCCTTTGCACTGTTGATGCATCAACATTTAAATTCATCGCGATCTCACGGTAGCTAAGCTCTAAAGCAAACTTTTGATACACCGTCCTCCACCGTAGGTCTTCGTCGTACGCCCTGGTTCTTTTTGGCTGACATGAACACGCCATCGTAGTGCAACTGTAAGTTAGTACTTTACTACTCCTCCCCCTACTTAAGTATTTACCACAAGCCACTTAGGGCACTTACATGTTTTCAAATGTGACCGTTGCAAATATTAGTAAGTCGACGGTCCAAAGTACATAAAAGGAATGGCTTAAGGTTACGATGAACAAGCTGTGCGCGCACTTATTTATAATTATATTTATGATGTATACCGCAAGTCCGAATGCATTCCTACCGTTACTAACTTTGCGTCAATTTTAGCGAACTACTTCTATTTTCTGCGGAAGATAACAGCTCTACGGCCTTCCGTACTAAATTTTCGAGGTCGACTCGTGAAGTTTTGCCAAAAAAGTTCTGGACAAACCGTCAGAAAATGGCTTTTTCGGTCGTGGTTTACGAAGAATGCTACTCAAAATTTTATGTAGCGCCCACATTTCGAGCGCTGCTTGAAAATTGCCATCGACTCGACCTAGATACTTGTGCTAGGAGACTAGTAACCAAAAACGGTGAGTTTGAGGGCCGTCAGTAAGCAGATATTTGACGCAAGAGAGTTTATGTGAAGGCTTTGTTCTGGATGGTGTGGATTATAAGCTGCTAGAGCTGTTATGACCAAAAGAGCATTATGTATAGCCTGGTCTTCGGTATCTGCGTAGACTTTTGAAGCGCTAAAATACCTCCAAGCACTCTAGAGTTATAACGCTGACATTCAAGCACATTTATTGAATTCTGAGATAGGACAGGTTGTTCATCGTAACCTTAACACTTGTTATGCTTCCCTAAATCTATTAAGTGTCACGTGATGTCTCCTCATCAATATGGCTGCCAACAGTCAGCCCATCCAGAAAAAGTGTTTGGCATAGTTTAGCCCTGCTTCTTGAAGTTAAGTAGTGTGAAGTAAGTAGCCTTTACTTGGAAGTTTATTATGAGGGTAGTCAACAGGCTTCACTCCCAAGCATTGTCAAGAAAATCTATAAAAACTGATTTTTGAAGGGCAAAAGTGTTTAGCATAGTAGAGCCACAAAACTCCACTGTTAACAGGATTTATGTGAAAGATGGCCTTTAGATAGGTTAAATTTTTGTTTCAAGTACTTTTCTTAGAATAGAAACCTTCCTGGAAGGTATGGGAGCACTTTTGCATGGAAATAGTAACTTTCAGCCATTTTAGTGACAG